>OX596365.1:8750000-9375000 GCA_951394395.1 Colostygia pectinataria | reverse complement strand
GGCAAAGCAAATAAGCTGTACTCATATTGGTAATTGACGTTTACTCGGCAAGATCTTTAAGAACACAGGATAATTTGTGTTGTCCAAGAGTTTCAAAGACACGTCAAAGACACAGTAGCTAGTTATCTATATAGACGACCGATGTGGCGCACCGGGCGCAGGTCCGCCTGCGATGCAGAGGTTGCGGGTTCGATTCCCGCCTCAGGACAAATGTTTGTACGATCTACAAATATTTGTTCCGGGTGTTCTGGGTATTTTCTATATATAATAAAAAATATCTATCTATGTATTGTATTGTATTAAGTATATATCAGTCATCTAGTACCCATAATACAGCTCTGTTTAACAGCAGCTTACCTTGGGGCTAGATGATGCTGTGTGGATTGTCCAGCATATTTATTATCTATAATATGTGTTGCTAGCTCAACAAACTGGTTTTTTCACGTTGCTTTTCAAGTGTTAATATATTTTTATTGTTACAGGTGAAAATTACGATGATCTCACAAACAGAATCAAGGTTATTCCATGCGGAAAGACGAGGTGCAAGCTTCCAAAAGAGCAAAATACTACAGTGATCTTTAAGTTTAAACCAAGTACTCCATAATTTTGTTACTATTCTCACCAATTATTACTTTATGTATTCAGAGGTTCTTCTCTTGAAAGCGAGAAACGATGATCGTTTTAAATACCATAGTCCAAGTTTTTTTTTTTATTCATCTGAAGTGGCAACCAAGCGTACGGCCCACAAGATGGTAAGCGGTTGGACAGCCTATGGACGCTTGCAATACCAGAGGTATCACTCGCGGGTTACCACCTTGAGGCTAAGATCGAAAGCTTCATGTACCAGTAATTTCACCGAAAACAATATTCTTCACACCGGAACACAGCAATGCGAGCATTACTGCTTTGCGGCAGAAATAGTTATGGTGGTAGTCCTTTCCCGGACGAGCTCTATCACAGTGAACTCTACTACTCTTGCCAATGATTACTTTATGTATTCAGAGGTCCTACTCTTGAAAGCGAGAAACGATGATCGTTTTAAATACCATAGTCCAAGTCAAATGTCAACTACGCTGATCAGCGAAAATAGTCACGATAATCGCTTTTGTCGGCAAGATTAGACCCCCAGAGTAAGGTGAGGTCGTTGTCCCAGCACTTGAGGAAATATTTTAGTAAGCTATTATCATAAAACAGATTAGTACCTACCTGCTACGTACAGAACGACCACTCACATCTTCCTACTCGACTTACGTCAACACGGTCGTGAGTTCGCGGGCATTTCGTAGGTACTAATAATACGTCTGTAGTCGTCTGTCCTTCTGTATTTATGTACGCTTGGATTTTTTATACTACGCTACGGACTATAATGCAGTTTTCAGCAATAGATACAAGAGGAATATAATATAGGCACATGGAGCCAGGGCGGTAAAAGTAAAAAAAACTCCGGAGCACTAACTGTGTTTGTTTGACGGTTGCACTATAAAATATCCTGTTTCAGAAACCAAGATGGCGACTCTCCGTAATAATGTGTACGCTGACATAGCCGGCATTTTCTTACCCTTCATAGGCGTACATGATACTAGCGCATGTACGAATATATTCCATGCAGATGGCATCACTCCTGCGCCGTGCCCACTTGAACCTGGCAACGAATATGTCTACACAAACGCATTTTACATGCAACCTATATTCCCCGAAGTTCCTTTAACAGTGCACTGGAGCTTGAGCGATGGAAAAACCAATGCGATATGCTTTAAAATACCAGCAGCTATTGTAAAAAAAAAGTCTGTTTAGTGCAAAAATGTAGTTCTGACGGGGTTTGAACTAACGATCTCTTGATGTATGTAAGATGATAAGATGTAGGTATTTTGAGATGTATGTATTTACAAAAAAATATCAGTATTCTATCTGTGGTCCTATCCTGGTTCTATAATACAAGATTTGCTATGTTTAGGGGTAGATGGCTCTGTATGAAAATTTCCACCAATTGTATAAGAATCACTATATTGTACAGTCAGCCAAAAATATGGTCAACCTCCCTAAGGTTGAGATTCATTTGAATGTCATAGGATTTCACAGAAACTTTTGTCAAAAGTGATAGACCACTTTCTTTGCTGACTGTACATACACGGGGTCGCCGCGACACCGAGGCGCCTCCGTTGTGAGTTCAAATAAAATTAATAAGATTTTTTCATTAATTGTTTGGTATCACCAATTAATATATAGTTAATATAGAGAGTTTAAAGGAAGGAAGCTAAAATAGAGCGTTTAAAAAATACCGTATAACCAAATTATTAGTAATGTTATTGTTATTTACAAAAAATTTACTGAAATGCAGAAAATTATAAGTAGGTAATAGTATTTTGTTAAAGTAATTAATATTAAGTGGTTTGAAATAACCTAGAATGTGTAAGCATTGTTGAATATAAGAAATAAAAAATACATCAAAACCCACCATAGGTCCTTTTCTTTACACCTATTTAATTGTATTTGAATAGATACATTATAGAAAATAAAATATTATTGACATTTTTAATCGCTAGTCAACGCTACCTAATGCTAAAGTTCATCTTTCATCATGAGTGCAGTTTTGGAGCGCTCGTGACGTAGCTGGCTAAGTTATTCTTAACAGATCAACGAAGTTAAGCACTGTTCCGCGGGGTCAGCATTTGGATGGGTGACCGCCAGTGGCCAGGCACGTTAAGCAGTTGGTCACGGCTTTTTCAAAGTTGTTAGGCCATAACAGAGGCCTTCGGGCGGCCTAGAAACTCTGTCACCAGAGTTGGCCACTGACTCATACGAACGAACGAATGATCATGAGTGCACATCAAGGAACATAACTATCTTTGTATACAATTTTCAAAACGAAAAATTTGGTGTTGGCCAAGAGTTCAACCCATTACCTTCGTAGTTTTAAATAAGTAACTATTTATTTGACGACCAATGTAGCGCGGCAGGCGAAGGTCCGCCTGCAACGCCGGAGGTTGCGGGTACGATTCCCGCCTTGGGACACGATTTGCAAAATTTCTTCCGTGTGTTCTGGGTGATTTTAATGTATAATAAAAATATATATCTATGTAAGTATTGTATTAAGTCATCTAGTACCCATAACACAAGCTCTGCTTAGCTTGGGGCTGGATGATGCTGTGTGGATTGTCCAGCATTTTATTTATATATTTGAGTATTTAGTGTGTGTTTGTTTATTATATTACACAAGTATTTTCATTATGATGCAAATAACTCGAGATTTTTTCGAGGCGAACTAGTTTAAAACTATTTAAATAAAATCCGAGTTCTATTAGCATAATTTTTAAATACAAAAGGAGCATCTCCAAAATCATTTTTAGATAGAAAACGACTCTTGATACAACGCAATAAAGTACAATCCAGCTCGCACAGCAACATTGGTATAATTTATTTTGGAAACACCGATCCAAAAAAAACACGCGTTATTTTGTATTTTTAGTTTGTGTTAATTTTAAGTGTAGGCGGAAAAAAATAAAAAGCGGATTTTTTAAAAACTCAGTGTAAAAAAATTTTACTTATTAAGTACCTAATATTTTGCACAAAACCATTTCTAAAGAAGAGAATGGAAAAGGGTGCAAAAGATCATAATGAGAGGTTTTATTTTAAATCACGCATTGGTTCTTCTATCAATAAATTGGTTCCCAACAACTTTGCTTACTTCAGACAAATGTAGAAACCTATTATTAGCCTTACGTTTAGTAACTTACCTAGGATTAATAATCTATTTAAGTACATACATTGTAAATCGCCGTTGGTTTCTCAAATAAACAAAATAAATAAATAAACAAATTCAAACTTATTTGTTGGAATTTGCCAGTTTTTTAATATGACAGCAAAATTCAAAATCCATACATTTATGCAACGCGGAATCGAATTACTATGCGGTTTTCAAATTAATAGGTGGATTTCCTTGTGAATATTTATCAGTAAACTGATGGCAAACGAATGCATGCTCGCGTTAACGACACAGACGTACATACACTTTAAATATGTTATATAGGAATGAGTCACCTGGTGGTAGGACTCTTCAGCAAGAGTTCGTCTTGGTGGGTACCACCGCAGTGACAAATACTCTGCTTCCGAGCAGTAAAAGTAAGTAAGTAAGTTCGTGGCCAACTCTGGTGATAAAGTTTTTAGGCCGCTTGAAAGCCTCTGCCATGGCCTAACAACTATGAAAAACCCGGGACTAACTGCTTAACGTAGCCTCTAAAACACGGGAGCACTCAGTTGAAATTGCCACTGACGGTCGCCCATCCAAATGGTGACTACGCGGAACAGTGCTTAACTTCGTTGATCTGTTAAGAACAACATAACCAGCTACGTCACGACTCAAGCTACTGATGATGTTAAAAGTATTTTGTTAGACAGCTCATATCAATTAGTGGCCAACTCTAGTTACAAATTTGATAGGCCGCCCGAAGGCCCCAGTCATGGTCCAACGAGTTTTATAACCGGGACCGACAAACTAACGTAATTAATAATGATAATATTGTGAATACAAAGTTGTGATTACGTATTCAAGTTCATACAATAATTAGCAGGTATCAAAATAAAATAAATTAACAAGTTATGACAAGAAAAAATACATAATTACAGCTGTGATTACGGTTAACTTCGAATGTACCTATAAGCTACTCATATTTTTACATTCCGTGCAAATAAAAAAAAACATACCTTGTTGAATTTTTTCGCTATCAGATTTATTTATTGTGGTGGCACATACTTCATGTTAGGTATATTGTATATTACAAGCAAGATAATAACAATAATAATAAACCAAGCAAATTTAACATTCCGTGCAAATAAAAAAAACATACCTACCTGGGGCCTTATTCGCTATGACCTAGAAGATTCCGTACCAATAACGTGTAACTTAGTAACGTGTTCTATACGTGCCATGGTGTAAAATTGTAAAATTCGCTATGACCTAGAAGATTCCGTACCAATAACGTGTAACTTAGTAACGTGTTCTATACGTGCCATGGTGTGATATTGTAAAATTGTTATCCGTATCTGTGTTGTTTCAATAGCGATACTTTCGCTATAGATAGGTTGACTTTAAAAAACAGTCAGACGAGCCCTAAAACGTGTTTCGTCAACAACGATTCCACGCAGATATCGTAACCAGCCCGCGTTTGGTCATAGCGAATAAGGCTCCTGATACTCTTTTATTTTTATCTAATGTGGTTGTTACTTCATGTTAGGTATGTTGATTAAATCTTACAAGCAAGATGCCCATAACTTAGAAGAAGTGAACAAAAAAAAATATTGTGAAAAAATATACATTTTATTTTTATACCACTGAAGTGGCAACCAAGCATACGGCCCACTTGATGGTCAGCGGTTACCGTAGCCTATGTACGCATGCGACATCATAGATATCACTTGCGTGTTACCACCCTGAGACGTTAGATGGGAAGTCTCATGTGCCTATAATTTCACCGGAAACCATACCCTTCGAACCGGAACACATTATGTTGAGTTCTTTTAAGCAAGCTTGTTCTTCTCGCGCTCCTTTCGGTGATTTCTATCACACCCTATTTTCAGCTATCTGTCATTTAAGCTTGATTTGCGGTGATTGTCAGTCAATCAGTCAGTCACGCAAAAGAAACTTGGTGGACTCTTCATCAAGAGTTCGTCTTGGTGGGTACCACCGGAGTGCCAGATATTCTACCAGCAAGTGGTTTGAGGGGCACTGTAGCAAGTGTAATTACTGGGCGAAGATTAACAACATCTCGGGGTGATGAGCGCAGTGCAGTGCCACGCAGAACTTAAAAACTTTAAGCTTTAGGTGGCACTACATCTGCTATTCAGGCGTGGTGCCTAACATGAGGCAGGCGACTTGGTCGTTTTGTCGCTTGCTGATATAAAAATAAATTATATAAGATGGCTGAGGCAAACACAATCTTAAACCATTTCGTTTTTATTTTTCTCACTCGACATTCTTCCAAGAAGATGAATCCTCAGCGTGTTTTTTACATTCGACTGTAACTTTATCACTAGCAGTTCTCCGAACAGTAGACCTCGCAAGCACAAATTTGTAAAGTGAGCTTTGAAAGTGAGCAACATATTGCATTTTGAGGAACTTTTGCTCATCACGCTGAAGTTCCTCATCAGATCTTCACCAAATATCAGACAAACTAAAATTTAATACCTACCTTTCATTTGCTCGTCGGTCAACTACGGTGCTCAAGCAAAAACGAGGACTCCAATACAAAATTTTGCATCACGTTATAGACTTAATTCGAAGTCTGATCCGGTCTTAAAAGTCGTGGCTTCAAAGTCAAAGTGAGTTATATTCAATAAAATAAATCCAGGACTGTAGTACATCCTGCCTATAAAATAATTTGAACCTTAAAAAGAGGTCAAATCTAAAATCTGTAACGCGAATCCTTTAAAACTTTTCCAGCAGATGTCACCAGCCGGTGTCTAGACGATCCTGTCTGCGAAAGTTTTGTACTATTTGGAACACTATTCTGTTTCAAATTGGACTTATCGAAAAAGAGTTTCCTATCTCAGGTGTTATTTTTACTAACTTTGTTAATAAATTGATAGATTCAGGCGTTACTATGCGGAAATCCATTACAAGATAAAAAACAGACGAAAAATCTCTAGTACTCCTTTGGCTCAGCGCTCGATGGCGAGCAACACGCCTGCCGGAGAACAAGTCGATGGTCCTGATGATGTCCCGTGGAGGGATGAAACACGTGTCGATATCTTTCTTTTGAGGTTAACTGTGTTAACTGTGTGACCTCATTGGTTAAAAGGTTAAACGGAGTAGTAGGTACTAGAGATTTTTCGTCTGTTTTTTAACTTTGTTAATGTAAGTTCGTATGAGTCATGGTCTAACAACTTTGAAACCTTGAAAAAACCGGAACCGTCACATTAACGTGGCGGCTGAAGCGCATCATGCATTACTAAAGGACTAAAGTCTTGCAGCGGGGATCGAATGCAACCTGTCTTTTCTACCGGTGATGTGCTACCGGGAAAACTCCAGGGCACTCAAAATTAACGTACTCATAGGCAAGAGTAGAAGAGCTTTTTGTGATAGAGCTCGTCCGGGGAAGGACTACCACCACAACTATTTCTGCCGCCAAACAGTAATGCTCGCATTACTGTGTTCCGGTGTGAAGGGTATGGTTTCCGGTGAAATTACTGGCACATGAGGCTTTCGATCTTAGCCTCAAGGTGGCAACCCGCAAGTGATACCTCTGGTATTGCAAGTGTCCGTAGGCTGCGGTAACCGCTTACCATCTTGTGGGCCGTACACTTAGTTGTCGTTTATGCTTGCGCGATGATAACGTCGATTAATAGACGATTACACGATCAACGATCAACGTTGATAGTGAATAAGAGCCATTAGATACCTTATGGCCCATTTACACCATAACATATTTGCATGCAAGAATTGCCTTGTCAATTTAATTTATGAACATTTTTGTTTTAAAATCAATTTGACAAGACAGTTCTTGTATACAATTATGATATGGTGTAAATGAGCCATTATTTTCTTTTCTCCATTTTTTCTTTTTAACTTTAACACACGATAACGATCATCGCCGATAGTGAAGAGGAGGAAATAAATACAATTTTCTGCCGCCAGGCATTATGATGCTTGCAATATTACTTTGATATTGCAAGCGTCCATAGACGTAACCGCTTATCATGTACGTTCCTTGCGACATAATACACACAAAATAAAATAAAAAATTAAATTGAAGTTATAAGTTGTTATTAAATTTAAATTTAATTGAAGAAAATTGAAAAACAAATTCTGAATCATCATGACAGCCTTCTATGTTTCCACTACTGGGACACCGGCCTACTCTCAAGTGAGAGGTATTGGTTACGACCTCTCACTTGAGAGTAGGTCTGCGTGGAATGAGATCCGCGCGGATACAATACGGATTGGTGGATGGCACATGCCTTTTGAATTTTTAGCCCATGGACATTTTTTTTTTTTTTTTTATAAATGATAGTCAAGCGTTTGGCCGCTATCCCACCTGATGTTATGTGTCGATGCGGCCTAAGATGGAGCACGCTTGGCTAGAATATACCTGTTCACTCTTGTTTTAAATATTTCTAAATTATAATTCTCTGGAAAGACCGACGCCGGCAACGAGTTCCACTCTTTGGCAGTGCGAATGATGAAGGTAGAATCACACCGTTTTGTACGAATTGGTGGAATCTCTACAGTGTAAGGGTGGCGTCTTTCTCCCGATATTTTTTCTTCTAAGTAACTGTGTTAAAATAAATATGGTAGGTAAGACTAGGTAAACCTTACATAGTTTTTGTGCACATTATTTTAATTTCCTTTTACCAACTACTGAGTGAAAGCCTTTAAGACCCTCAAGGCTTTTCATTAAGGCACTGAAATCCTTTTTCCTTATTAAAACGTTAATTTTAAAAAGGTTTAAGGATCTTAAGTGTCGTGTGCTTCATGTCTTTGAAGGACGACGATGTGTAAACATCAAAAGTAGGAATTTTAATTTCATAAAATGCCAATTTTTCTATTATGCTGTCACCGGTATGTGACGTAGCTGGCTAAGTGTCCATCATCGACCACACCATCACTTCCCATCAGGTGAGGTAGTGGTCAAGTTGGTCTTAACCAATAAAAAAAAAGTTGTTCTTATTAAATCAACGAAGTTATGCAATGTTCCGCGTAGTCATCATTTGGATGGGTGACCGCCAGTGGCAATTTCAACTGAGCGCTCCCGTGCTTCGGAGGGCACGTTAAGCAGTCAGTCCCGGCTTTTTCAAAATTGTTAGGCCATGACAGAGGCCTTGGGGCGGCCTAGAAACTCTGTCACCAAAATTGGCCACTGACTCATACGAACTTACTTACTTACTACTATACTTACTTATTTTACAGCCATCTTTAAACTATTGCGCATAATTACTGTAAAAATATAGTGGTACTTATAATTTGTGGTACTTATTCTTAGCTCAGTCACATCACAGTGCCTACGAATCCCTATAGTTGGTTAAAAACTTGAAAAGAAAATTCATTTTGAATTATAATTGTGTTTTGAATATAAAACAATAATTAAAACACAGCTGAGAAATTAATATCTTTCCAAGTTTTAATTAAAGTACTCAAGTAGGCAGACTACAAAGTCCCAAATTTGTGGTAATAACCAACGAGATTTCCCAAGCGTTCCTGACTCATGTGCAAGGTGAAAATCTTTGAAAATAATATAAAATAATATAAATAATTTTCTAATTACTATGTCTGCAGAACTATTA
This sequence comes from Colostygia pectinataria, assembly GCA_951394395.1. Taxonomy (NCBI): domain Eukaryota; kingdom Metazoa; phylum Arthropoda; class Insecta; order Lepidoptera; family Geometridae; genus Colostygia; species Colostygia pectinataria. The sequence goes on along the minus strand of OX596365.1, from coordinate 9,365,724 downwards.
GGCTGCGCTTCCACCAGAGATGTGCGTGAATGTGTAGCGAGGGATGTGTTAGTTAGGAACCAATAAAATCAATCATCAATCAGAGCCCGCTACGCATCCTCGCGCCGCTCAGCGGTCTATCACATCTGGTGGAAACACTCACACTGTTTTACAGCCGGCAGCTAGGTGGTGCGAGGAGGTGTGGCGAACACCTCCTCGCACCACCTAGCTGCCTCGCACATCTCTGGTGGAAACGCATCCTAAAAGTTCTGCAGAAATAGTAATTAGAAAATCACAACTCCTGACTATTTCACTGCAGCTGCAAAAAATACCTACTACTTAACCACAAAAGAGAAGGATTTTACTCTACTAAAGTGGCAACTAAGCTTACGGCTCACTTCATGGTTGCTGTAGCGTGTAGCGGCTACAGTGTAGCCTATGTACGCTTGCCACATCAAAGTAGATCTAAAGTTCTATGTGCCTGTCACCGTAAACTGCCATAACCCATAACCAAGTAAACTTTTGCTTATAACGCGCGCAAATGGAACTCACGCACCGAAACACCTAAGCACTTGTCTAGTACATTATTGTGCTTGACAGTTGTGAAATTGAATGCTTTTTAAGAGCCATCCTTCACCCTCCGACCCACCGTCTCTCCAAGTGTTATTTAATTTTGATTCTCCTTTGTGGTGATAATTTTGACGTGGGTGCCGATAATGGATGAATTCGGTGAATTGGTTTCGAGTGTGCGGGAATGCTGGTTTTTGTTTTGATCGGGGATATTCAATGATGCGGAGCAGAGTGGGTATGACAAGTTTAAATCCTGATCCAGAAGATTACAATTTAGGAATATATAAAGCAAGAGTGAACAGGTATATTCTTGCCAAGCGTGCTCCATCTTAGGCGGCATTGACACTTAACATCAGGTGGGATAGCGGCCAAATGCTTGACTACCAATTATTAAAAAAAAAAACAACAAAATTCAAAGTCACGATGGCGCTCATGCCATGGCAATTTGAGCTGATTTATAAATAAAATTAATAAAATGAAACAAGCCTCTAAATTATTTTCTTTGTCAATGTTACCTAATAATATCTTCCTCTATAAATAAATCTAACTATTGTAATATTATGAATCTTAACATCATCGCTTAACATCAGGCGAGATAGTGGTCAAACGTTAGCCTATTCTAAGTAAAAAAAAAAAAACTAATCGGCACCAGGTTTGTTTTCTTGTATAAAAGCTTCTTGTAAATATTTCTTTTCATTTGTAGCTTAGTAACTACACTTTAGAGCACCGGTGGTCTAGTGTTAGTGACCTCGCCTTCCGATCCTAAGGTCGTGGGTTCAAACCCGGTCGTGCACCAATGGATTTTTCTGTTCGAAAAATTTATGTGCGCAATGCCAGTGCTCTCATACGGTGAAGGAAAACATCGTGAGGAAACCGGCATGTCCAAGAACTAAAAATTCGAAAGACATGTGCCATCCGCCAATCCGCATTGGGTTCGCGTGGTAGATTAAGACCCAATCACTCTCGCCTGAGAGTAAGCCGGTGTCCCAGCAGTGGGAACATTAGAAGGCTGTCATGATGAACTACACTTTGGTAATCAATTTCGAGGCTAACAAAAACGAATGCAACCGTGCACAACCCGAGCAAAAGAGCATCTAAATAGATGCGTTGATTTGAAATTCAAAATAATTTTATTCAATAAAATAACGAGGATCACTTTTAAACGTCGTAGAAGCTAGGTGATTTTATGCCAATTCCACGCGCCCATCCTAAATTAAGGCACATTTACACCATACAATAATTGCATGCAAGAAATGCCTTGTGAAAAAAATGTTCGAAAATGGATTCGTTATGGCAATTCTTGCATGCAATTGTTGTATGGTGTAAATGGGCCATAAGTCAGGTTGCCTAGCAGTAGCATTATTGAGACTGCGGTACGCAGTATATTTGTTCTGTGACTGTAGTGTAGGTAACAGTTTTTTTTATAAATTTAATCAGCAAACACAATGGTCTCTAGCTCTCTAGTGTCAAATAAAACTCGACCCCACCACATTTTTGTAAAAAAAAATGCATTACACTCCACAAAAAGACCCCTATTTAGATAAAATCTGCACAAAAACCGCGTATCTTTATTCGGCCGTTTAAATTGGAGCCATTAACTTAGCCTTATCTTGGTTATACTTTTTTTAAACAACATTAAACAATGTTTACCCCCGATGTCGCGGCTCGCTTGAGATTACAAGAGGGTAGCAAAGATTAAAAAGACGCAACACGCCCTTTGTAACGGATAGAGGAGGCGTATTCTGGACATTGTATAAATAATTGATAGATTCAGGCGTTCATCATTACAGCCTTCTATGTTCCCACAGCTGGGACACTGGCCTACTCTCAAGCGAGAGTGATTGGGTCATAATCCACCACGCGGACCCAATGCGGATTGGTGGATGGCACATGTCTTTCGAATTTATAGTTCTTGGACATGCCGGTTTCCTCACGATGTTTTCCTTCACCGTATGAGAGCACTGGCATTGCGCACAAACATTTTTCGAACAGAAAAATCTTTTAGTGCACGACCGTTTGAATCCACGACCTTGGGATCGGAAGGCGGGGTCACTACCACTAGACCACCGGTGCTCACGGTGGATTCAGGCATTACTTTGCGGAAATCCATTACAAGACAAAAAAACAGACGAAAAATCTCTAGTACTACTCCGCATAACCTTTTAACCAATGAGGTCACACAGTTAACACAGTTAACCTCAAAAGAAAAATATCGACACCTTCGAAAGCCTTTGGCTCCAGCGGTCGACGTAGCAACACGTCTGCCGGAGAACAAGTAGATGGTCCTGATGATGTCCCGTGATGAAACACATGTCGATATTTTTCTTTTGAGGTTAACTGTGTTAACGGTGTGCCCTCATTGGTTATGTAAGGTTAAGCGAAGTAGTACTAGAGATTTTTCGTCTGTTTTTTGTCATTGAAAAAATATAAACTAGTTGTCATCCGCGGTCTCGTTCGCGTGGTACCAGAATGAAAAGTATCCTTAGCTTGATACAGGTCATACTTCTATCTATCAAATAGCTTTGAAATTGGTTTATTTGATGGCGTGATTGAAACCAATATCCAAACATCTATATTATATGCATTTAGTGCAAAAATAATTGTTTGGTTTGCGTGAGTTAAGTCGAGGTTGATTGTTGCCGGAGTGATATTATCTGCGTCAACTTTTAGCCGTACACACAGGTTATATACAATACAATATATTTATATACAGAAATAGTATACTTTTTAGATGCTTAATCTAACTTCTTATAGAATAGTGCTCTAGGAACGATTGAAGATCGAAGGTGCCAAGGGGTGTTTTAATAAAGGAAAACTGATTTATTGGTCTGAAATAGAAATTTTCCGCCACCCGTGTTGAGCCACAAAAGCCGTATTCACAAACGTTGCTTACTATGAAAAGTGGTCTTACGTCCCCTTGTTCTTTTCTATATTTAGGTGGTCATGTTTAGAGTTAGATTCCTTTGAATCGTCATTTTTATGTGTTCAATTTTAAATAAGAGCAAGGAGACGAGTCAGGGGGGAGGAAAATTAAAAATAATTATGAATAAAAACAGAGTGTCCACCGTGTTAATTCACCTGGGTGAACCACGGGCTGATTTATTTGCCCGTGGTACACCTGGGTGGATTATGGTGAATCACGGGCAGATTTATTATAATTTGTATCATAGGCATTTTACTTAGCAATGGCCCCCAGGTAGTGTTGTTTGTGAATACGGCCACACGGCTGAACCGTGGTTAGATATTGATAATTGCACAGTCATCCGACTGAAAATCTGGGGGAGTTTTAAATTTATGTTAGGGGAAGTTTTACGAACATTATGGTGGCTTTAGAATGTCAATGTTTAAACTTAAGTCTTGCAGAAAGTTATGTAATTTTCACCTACAACAATTCTGCAAGCAACTACAGGCGCGCCGCTATGCATTTTGCATGCAAGTTATTAATATGTGTTTTATATGCTAAGAACGTCTAATTAAAAAAATATATAAATACCCAATAATTATACACAAAAATGGTCTTTGATCTATACCTACCTAAAAAGTCTTATCCATTTTCCAACACTCTGAAGAGAGTTGGAAAATGGATAATAATATAATAATAATAATATATAATATATATAATAATTATATAATATATCTCTCTCTCTCTCTATCGAAGAATATTTATATCTGACTCTACCTCTAGGTTACCATTTGTTATTTCATTTTAAATTGAGGTTTTGGTATTTTTAACAATGTAAATACATTGTCAGAGTATTTCTAGTGAGTGCTTACCCGTTCTACCTAAGAATTTTCTACCCAATAGGTATTTTGCGTTCGTTTCCGTTCGACCCAAAACATTTGTTCAAGTCACCCTTTCTACATAATTATTTTGTCCTAATCTATTATCTATATCATAATCTACTAAAAGAACTGCAGTTTATGTATTGACTTCAGTCTTTGAGAGCTTGTCTTTTACATTATGTATGGTTACCAACATCAAATCTCATAGGACCCAGTCAGCCAATACTAACAGTATGACGTGGAATGTCAGTAACGTCGATTCGATTTGCATAGCAAGACGTCGGAATGTGGTGTTGAGTAGATAAAATGTACAGGCTGCTCCTAAGCCGGAGAAACTTTAGTTACAAAGTGTAAACTTTTTAAATTATAATTTTAACAATTTTAGTAAAACTTAAGATAATATGAAAGGTGTTATAAACACTGGTTTCTAATAATTTTCATATAAGCTTAATTTTTTTTTATATACAACTGAAGTGGCAACCAAGCGTACGGCCCACAAGATGGTAAGCGGTTACTGACGCTTGCAATACCAGAGTAAGTTTTCCTAAATTTGTTAAAATTATAATTTAAAAAACTTTATTTACCTAAGAGTACATGTGGAATGGAAACTCGTAATTAGCCTGTTTATTGTTATTTCCATGTTAGCTATTTGCATGCATGCAGTTACTTAAATTATATAAAAGTTAAAATGAAAATAAAAATACTGAGGGTGAGTTCTACCATCTAACGTTAACGTCAAATTGTTCGACGACGATTGAACTACCCAACTGCAACTCACCTTTACTGTTACTGGGTAATAGTATAAAATAAGGTCGCTTTCCGCCGTATGTCGCTATATAATATATGTATGCACGCTTAGATCTTTTGAACTGAAAAGATAGAGTGGTTCTAGAAAAAGGTTTTATAGGTATAGTATAAGCAGCCGTGAGAAGCTTATGCATAGGTCGTTAGTCTACACCATTAAAAAGAAGAAAAATTTGTATTTTGGTATGTTTGTAACAAATAAATTCAAATACTGGTTCGATTTCGGACGACCGATGTGGCGCAGCGGGTGCAGATCCGCCTGCGACGCAGAGGTTGCGGGTTCGATTCCCGCCTCGGGAGAAATGTTTGTACGATCTACAAATATTTGTTCCGGGTGTTCTGGGTATTTTCTATACAGGGTCATTCATTATCAACCTGACAAACTTAAGGGATAGGTTCCACACCTAAAAAAAAAAATATATGTACCTATTTTTTTTTTTTTTTATGTATGTTTTGTCTTAGAAATCACAAGTAAACAAAAAAAAATCGATTACGTTTTTCCGCTCAATTATTATTTATCATTGTTGGGAATCAAGTTAAGCGACGTAATAATCAAATATTCGAGTGTGCGCGCCCCGTAGCGGGTCAAGGACACGCGCAGGTCAAGGACGCGCGGGTTAGTGACCCGCAGTTCATTGACGCGCGGGTCACTAATACGTGCCGAGCGCTGCCTTTTCGATTTCTAACAAGGATAACTAATTATGAAGCAGAATTGAGTAATTATTTTTTTTAAATTTTATAAAAAAAAACGTTTAGAAAAAAAAAAAAAAAGTACAAGTATTTTTTTTTTATGTGTGGAACCTACCCCTTAAGTTTGTCAGGTTGATAATGAATGACCTTATATATAATAAAAAATATCTATCTATGTATTGTATTGTATTAAATATATATCAGTCATCTAGTACCCATAATACAGCTCTGTTTAACAGCAGCTTACCTTGGGCTAGATGATGCTGTGTCGATTGTCCAGCATTATTTATTTATTTATTTCAAAAACTCTTTCACCATTAGAATACTACATTATCTCCGAGTAACATAGACTATATTTTAGTCTATTTTAGTCTACCAGTTTGAAGTCGGGACGCTGTTTATAATATTGCACCACTGACTCATACGAACGAACGAACGAACAATTTTATTGAGGGACATCCTTTATTCAATGGCTCCAGGCATGTACCGGTACGTCAATATCGGATGCCGGGCGACGCAACGTTGCGGTCGTGACGACAAGCGGAGAACATTCTTCATCGATGGATTCTCGTACCGTGTAGTATTCGAGTAGTTAGTACTCATACTATTCTTAGATAGAAAATACTTTATTGCACAACTTATCATGCTTACAAAGGCGAACTTAATGCAAGACAGCGTTAACTAACAGTTAACCTGTGAGTAACGAAGATACACAATAATATGTAGGTAGTACATAAAGTTTAGTAACTTAATGATTAAAAAGGTAAGTACTAATTTACATTTTAACATAACAGTTAATATACCTACTTTACTTATAGGTAGACTCTTTATATATTAATATATTTATATTACAATAAATTCATATTAAGATACACTTACTGCAATCCCCCATTTCCTATAAAATTTTGGTGTTAACTAAGTTTAATTGATAGTCTTATATATATTTAATTGATAAAATAATAACGCACCGTGGTGTTGGGGCCAGGCTCATAGACCGTAGTGAAGTTAGCCGTTTCGATGCTTAATGGAGTTTATTCGAATTAAATTGTCTTTGCGCATCACAAACGGCTAACTAATGAGTAGCAGAGTTCTTTTAAGAGTAGCTGAGTTCTTTGTGATAGAGCACGTCCGGGGAAGTACTATCACCATACCTATTTCTGCCGCAAAGCAGTTAATGCTCGCATTGCTGTGTTCCGGTGTGAAGGGTATGGTTTCCGGTGAAATTACTGGCACATGAGGCTTTCGATCTATGTCTCAAGGTGGCAATCCGCGAGTGATACCTCTGGTATTGCAAGCGTCCATAGGCTGCGGTAACCGCTTACCATCTTGTGGGCCGTACGCTTGGTTGCCACTTCGGTTGTAATAAAAAAAAAAACACGGAAGCCTAGATCGACCGTGCGCACTATAATTATGATGACATGGACAATGTCAAATAAAAACCTGCGCAGTTCATATGGTGCTGCAACGAAACGCAATTAATTTCAATTTTAACTCCATGACGTTAGTTTACAACTAAAAAAACGTAGTCGATCTTTGGAAAATACGTTTGACGATTCTGATAAAGCCGCAGGTAGACCTACACCATTTCAAACGTCTTACACACTAGAGGCTTATAAAAAATGTAAAGGTTAGATACTTAACCTCTAAGCAAATACTTCCTACTGTTTTGGTTTAAGTCAAAAGCGTTACACCCTTAATACCGTACCGTAGGAAGGTTCTTATTTATAACGGGATTTCTAAACAAAAAGTATAGAAATGTCCTTTGCAGGGATCTAACGGGATTTGTGTACCAAGCCTATTATGGAAGTGTATCGCTATCGAATAGCTGTCGATTACTTGTCGATCCCTTACACGCTTATGGTATACGCACTGTAGGTGTAAAAGAAACAGCCAGAAGCAACAAAAAGCGATCCACAGCGATAGACTTACATAACTTCCCACCGGTATTATTCCTAAGGAGGGCCCTACACCTACAATAACATTATATTACATTAAATAACGCAATATCACGAATTGCGCAATACAATTGATAGTCTAGCGTTAGTATTGTAGAAGTAATAAAGTTTGCGCAATGATTGAACGAAAGTTTGAGCGAGTTTAATTTTTATTGCACCATATTTAATCATTGCACCGTGTAGGATGTATTGCGCAATATTATTTAGTCTGTGCGTCGCCTTGACGAAGATCAGACCATGCTCGTGATATATTTTTGCCTTTTCATGTACCAGTTTTTCGACTAGCGACATATTTTTTTTTATTTTTAGCCACAAGTAGTAACACTATAGCTGCAGCCAAATCTTGGTCTGACATCTTGTTCACGGAACAGTTCCGTTTGCTCCTGCTCACGCAAAAAAACTGACGCATTTGAGTCGTTAATGATTGCGTCAAAATAATAATTGATCGTTTGAGTGAGAAGGCCAACTGAATCATATTGCGCAATATGATAAGTGAAGGACCTGTGAATCAAGGTTATCAAAATGATAATCTCAAAATTTTTTTAAAAATGCTTCTAGCAGCTGTGTCACAAATATAGAAAATATCCAGTATTTTACCCTTTATACTTACTTTTACGTCCATTTTTGCGTTTATGTTCTTTGGGATGCATAAAACCGTTTCCGGTTATAAACCCGCTATTGCTCATAACTTGACTCTCCCACACTGTGACTGACACTTCTAAACAAAAGCCCCCGTTCCTTTGTAAATCGCGATTCCGAACGATGCACGAGGTATTGAAAATATTTTTTCACCCCAAGGGGCTGTCTTCCGAATAGAAAATGCACCCTTCAAGAGTTTTTTTAGAATCGGATATTTGGAAAAGATTTGGCACGAAATATACGGTAAATCTCCTTTTCTTTGCTCAATATTATTTATGGAAGGAAGAATGAGATAAAAACGTTGATAAAGGTACAAAAAAGTTAGTTTTATGGGAACAGGTTCTAAATAATTATATCAATACATGTCACTTACTTAAATAATTAAATCAAGTGTTAATTATTTTTACTCGTTATTTAGAAATATTTCTACCATTTTGGGTCTACAACCTGTATGCTCTCTACCTCTGGAGGTGTTTGATTTTCTTTTTTCTTTTCTGTTGACTCTTTCGTTTTTGGTGGAGCCTTATCATTTGAGGATGGAGCAGCAACTTTTGGAACATTTTTCTCTTCAAAGGGTGCAGAAACTACTTTAAGACTAGGTTCTTCTTCAGGTGAAGCTGAAACTTTAGCAGCAGTTTTCTCTTTTGAAGATGAAACAGCATCTATTTTAAGGGGAGTTTTCTCTTCAGAAGATGAAGTAGGAATTTTAGAAGCAGTTTGTTCTTCAGAAGGCGAAGTATCTTTCTTAAGATCATCAGTAGATGGAACCACCGTCTCAGTTTTAATAGCTGGTTTATCAGATTTTGCTACAGTTGGTTTGTAGCTCTTAGGATCAGGGGCAGTAGGATTCCAGAAATGCTTTTGGTAAACTCTGTCCCAGAATTTATATGAGTTTTCGAGTAGATTATTTTTGTTTACCAGTTCGTAACCGATTTCTAGGTAAGATGGATTTTCGTTTGTGTATTTCTGCCAGTTGATTTTGATAAGGTCACTCTCGTAGGAGGTAGGGTTTCTGTAAATAAGGTACATTACAATTATTATAATAAATAAATTCTGCCGGTCATTTTTACACAATGTCACTTAGCCCCAGCTCACTAAGCAAACATATGGAAACCAGACAACTGATAGAATTACATTCTTATTATTTTTTTATTGTAAAAACATATATTGGCAGATCTTGTAAATATTGGTCCCACAGCGGGGATCGATTCCGCAACCTCTTGTTTCTCAACAATTATTATCGTTGTTAACTTATAACCGTATCTGAATTACGGATTCAAAATCATTTGGCTATTATCATCATTATACGCTATTCCAGGTCTAGAATTACGTATTACTATTCTAAGTTACAGCCAAATAAGTTAATACAGCGTGGTTAAAACACAAACATGCAAATACCAAACATTTGCATTTATAATTTTTATTAGGGCTTGGTCACTTACCCATATTTCACATAGTCAGTCCACATAGTCACCATCCTATCCCTGTGATCCATATCTGTATAATTCCTTGTCCAATCATAGAAATCTAGCACGTAATTACTTGCATCTCTATGGCTAGATCCAAATATTCGGTCCATGTAATAATGTTTTGTGTTTAGCTTGCCGACATACGTAAACTCATAAAGGTAAATGGGACGTCTCGCCGCATGTAGTTTAGCAGATCTCATTTGACCATACTTGAACATGACATCCGAAAAGTAATCAACGTATCCTTGTAATGTTTCTAAAGACACTGCTTTTCCTTCAAAGTACTTTTGTTTAACTTCTTGAGCGAAAGCAGTTTTTTCTTTGTCATTGGAAAACTTCAGATCAGCAGGAAAGAAATCTGCTATGTTATCACTCATTAAATCTTTCCAGTCCTCGAATTTACTTGTACGGCTAATGCCTTCCATGTTACTAAATCCAGTGAGAACGTCAAAGTTTAAGTTTCCTCGTTTGAGAATATCATAAGGCGATTTCGTCAAAAGACCCCCTTTCAGTTTTGGGTTTTCGACGCAAGGAGCAAATCCAAAAGTACTGTTTTTCATAAAAAAGTTTCTACTATAAGCTTGCAGTGCTTTCAGATCAGATTTAAGTAAAAACTCTTCCAAGTCGTTGATTGTTCCACTGTCTTCAAAACCAGCTGCTTTGGCAATATTCCTTGCAGTATTGATAGGGTCTCTATCTACAGCAAACGGCATGAGAGCTGAACCACTATCGAGCATCACTCTATGAAATAGTCCTTGAGCTTCATCTGTTAGTGATAGTAGCTCAGCTAATACAGCTCCGGCACTATAGCCAGCAATGGTTACTTTTTTGTTATCTCCACCAAAACTTCTGATATGTTTATTTATCCACTTCAGCCCTGCCACCAAGTCTTTTAAGGCTGCATTACCTGGTACATTTTCTGTACCGAGACAGGCAAACCCTAGAGCTCCAAGTCTGTAGTTCAAAGCAACGACAATGATATCTTGTTGCGCTGCTTTATGATACTTTGCCATAAATGCACTGCCTCCAGCAAACGCACCACTGTGAATATAAACCATTACAGGAACCAAATTTTTTTCATTTGCTACTTTTGGAACCATGAGATGAGCAATCAAGCAGTCCATTGAACCAGCAAGGTATTCATCATCGATTTTTTTAGGGTCTTCACTATAGTGAACTTGATGACACTGGAGAGGGCCTCTGTTAGCTTTCATAACTTTGTTCCATGGCGTAAGTGGTAACGGTGCCTGAAATCAATACCCAACTGTTACACCCTCACACTATTCAATACTTTCTGGTAAAGGAAATATAAGTACCACGATTCACACAACCAGCCAAATCAAGGGCAACTATTTGCAGATCAATGCAAACAATATTAAAACAAGCTGAAATCGAATCCGCACTTCTTGCGCCTCAGTCAAGCACTCGTCCACAGCACCATAGCATAGAGGTCATCAAAACGTCAGTGTTTTATGTGTTATAGTAGTAAGCTAAGATATCTTAAACGTGTCCCAAACATTATTTTGAGCAAGTACCCACAGACTTAAGTGATGCTTGCCTGTCCCAGAAGAATCTAGCGTATTCAAAATCTTTGAAATAACATGATGACTCACCTTGTACCGGTCAGTTCCATTTGGCGCCAGAGCGTAAGGGACCCCGTAAAACTCATGAAATTCTCCATCCCAAAACTTCACCCCTTTCACTCCCCCCAACCCTTTCAGGCCCACTATCCTATAGTCTTCCTTTGACTCCCCATAAATCTCTATAACAAATAAACAAACAGCTAAAAACCGTAACATTCTTGATGCAATACATATCCGTTCTGAATTGTTTATCAGTAAATAATATATATATAAATAATATGTACTATTAGATAATAACAGATACTACGATATGTAACGCGAATTAAATCTAATTAGATTTAGCCACGTAATTAAACAGTGAGGTGATTATCTGTTTTGTAGATCAGTAAGATAAAATAATTATGTTAGTTTTTAGATGTTTTATTCTCAAATAGTGTTCTTACAAATAGTATACTAAACACTTTAGAGAGTTACTTTCTGAACGAAAACAGAGAATTAGAGAAATAGTTAACTATTATTTTAATCCAGACAGTCTTCTTAGACTAAACCTAATCTAAACCTAGCTATTTCCGAAAATGTATTACAACTGCATTCGACCAGGGCCCTGTTTAAATCAGACAATGCGACAAAGTAAAAAAAAATAAAGTTTGTCGAATCGTCAAGCTCTGTTTCTTAAGGGCCTTATTCATAAATGTATTTTTAAGCCTTCGTTAGCTAAAGTGTCTTTCAGATCTATCATCGCCTTTGTTGTAATGGCCTCTAAAATATATAACAAATTACCATCTGACATAATAACATGTGATGACTATATAATGTTTAAGACTAAGTTGTTTACTTTCCTAATAGGAAAGACATTTTATTTCCTAAAATATTTTTTTGACAATAAGGACTAATTTCTAATAATTTATTCACTTTTTTGCCATTATTTTCATTTCTCAGTAATAATCTCATATAATTTTATTCTTAATGAATATTAATGTTATAAAAATGTAATTTTGGTAAAAATGATTATTAGATTTATTCATACTATTAATAATTTATGTTGACTACAAAATTTGTACGCCTAACGCAGATCACAGTGCACCTTAAATTAATTTTAACAACTGCATATACTCGTACATGTGTTTCACAAATATAGACATTGAATTGAATTGAATTGAATTCATGACATTAAGAAAGAATACATAGCAAGCCGCTAAAATGACAGCTTTTTTATGTTGGGCACTAACGTCTTGACAATTTGACAAACTTGTTGGTTTTAGACATATTGTCATAATATACTAAACAGGCAGCAGAACCGACAGAGAGAAACTGAACTTAAACACAAATAATACTGAAGCAGACAGCAAAGTGCGGGAGGAAAATAACATATTTTATGCACTAGTCTACATGGAAACCTACTAAACCGAATGTATTCGGCATAAAGAGCCGTGACTGGCTGCTTTATAGTATACGACACGATTCCGAGACATATAACCTAACCATTAGGTGCCAAATATAAAAACTACAATATTTTCGAATTCCAAACTAAACCTGTAGATATCAGTATGAACTATGGACAAGAGTCATATAAATTAACGCCTGCCCTTATTCATAAAAAAAATTGCGCCTTGCTAAGTATTATCTTTACTAGTATCATTCTCATGTCAATGAAAGACGACACGAGCAGAAAAGATTAACATTTAATTTAAAAGATTAACTAACAGAAGTTTAAGATACGAATAAAGATGGCCCTTAGTTGGCAAAACTGTGGCAAACAGCATCAGAGGCAATTAATATAAAAGACGTCAAAGAGTAGTAGAGTTCTCTGTGATAGAGCTCGCCTGGGAAAGGACTACCACCTTACTTATTTCTGCCGCCAAGCAGTAATGCTCGCATTGCTGTGTCCCGGTGTGAAGGGTATGGTTTCCGATGAAATTACTGGCACATGAGGTTTTCGATCTTAGCCTCAAGGTGGCAGCCCGCGAGTGATTCCTCTGGTAATGCAAGCGTCCATAGGCTGCGGTAACCGGTTGCCACTTTAGTTGTATAAAAAAAAAGACGAACAAGAAGGCCTTTAATATCTGAGGGTGTAAAAGACGTCCCAAACAGCACTTGCTTACCAGACGGACACAAGAAATGTGCCCATATAGGATATCATGGTAATATATTTTGCACGGGGTTCCTGCCACGATTTGCCGCCAAATGCTACTCCTGTTTATGTTATTTTTATGATGAAGGTATAGTTCTCACAACGGATCTCGGCCGTCGTGAAATTAGCCGTTTCGATGCGCAATAGAGCTTTTTCAAACTAAATTGTCTTTGCGCATCACAAACGGCTAACTTCACGGAAGCCTAGAACCGCTGTGCGAACTACACTTCAGTGTTTTGCTGATTTAAAGTATTTACAGCTTTATTCATTAATCCGCATTGGATTTGCTTAGTCATCATGACAACCTTCTAATGTTCCCACTGCTGGGACACTGGCCTACTCTCAGGCGAGAGTGATTGGGTCTTAATCCACCACGCGGACCCAATGCGGATTGGCGGATGGCACATGTCTTTCGAACTTTTAGTTTTTGGACATGCCGGTTTCCTCACGATGTTTTCCTTCACCGTGTGAGAGCACTGGCATTGCGCACATACATTTTTCGAGCAGGAAAATCCATTGGTGCACGACCGGGTTTGAACCCACGACCTTAGGATCGGAAGGCGAGGTCACTAACACTAGACCACCGGTGCTAGTAGTATTTGCGTAGTGTTTAATGATAATGAGCCAATCCCCTCTCGTTTTACGCCAGTATTCCGACAGTTCCAATCACTATCTATAGTTATCTTCGTAGTTAGCTCAGAAAGCTAACCATAATAATATATTTAAATCACTATCTATAGTTATCTTCGTAGTTAGCTCAGAAAGCTTACAATAATAATATATTTCAATAAGTAATTGATTAATTACAGGAATTACTTTGTGCTACACTTACGCTGCACGGCTGGACAAAATATGTATGACATTTGGAACAGAACCCAGGAATAGCTTAAAAAATACATGTAATCTGCGGTGTCGACTCTGTTGTAGCATTTTCTAAACTTAGCCAACTAAAATTATAGCGGTCCTTTGTATCTTAATTCATTAGAACAGGACTTGTTCCAGTCATGGTGTCGTGAACTCGTGGAGTAATACTTGTAGATCTACTTGTACTTGACCCACAGCACGAGTACATTGTGACCGTGGGCCGTACGCTTGGTTGCCACTTCAGTTGAATAAAAAAAAAAAAGTGACCTACACAGCACAAGGAATCCTAGCATGGAGTCAAGACTATGTTAAGTTGATGGTAAGTTATGTGGTTGATGATGGAGCACGCTTTTCCAAAAAGAACCTGTTTAATCTAGCCATAAGTTTTTTTTTTTATACAACTGAAGTGGCAACCAAGCGCACGGCCCACAAGATGTTAAGCGGTTACCGCAGCCTATGGACGCTTGCAATAACAGAAGTATCACTCGCGGGTTGCCACCTTGAGGCTAAGATCGAAAGCCTCATGTGCCAGTAATTTCACCGGAACACAGCAATGCGATAAGTTAAGTTTTATTTTGTAGGTAAAACCGTTAAAATAATCTAGTATTTACATAAAGTTAAAACAGTGCGACAATACACCGTGCTCTGCACTAGTATCAGCTCCGACCGAAAACCAAAATGAATTTTCAACAGCGGTTGCCTGAACGTAACGTAGACACGTTGCAAGTAACATGCGCAGGCTACCCGTGTGATAGCCATGCAGGGTGACATTAGAAATTATGGCTTTCTTTTGAATTTAAACAATAGAAATTAGGAATAAGTAGGTGAAAGGGTAACTTGAATCAGATGTTTTGGGTCGAACGCAGCAAAACACCCATTGGGTAGAAAATTATTGAGTCGAACGGGTAAGCACTCCTTTCTACGTTCGATAAAATTAAAAGTTACCAACCAGCTTCTCACTTTTGTTTACACCACTATGTGAAATAGACTAAAGTAATTATCTTTCAAATATAATGTCATCGTTTTTGTTTGAATGACAAGGAAAGTCAAAACCAAGCATAGTTGCTAAGCATAAAGCGGATTGTCTTTGGCTATCTTGTCAAAACGAGACATGGGTCTTTCCATTTTAATTATTTTTCTCGTGTTATTTTAAGTTTTATTGCGTAAATTTGGTGGCAGTTTATCCAATTTAACGTAGTGTAATTATTTGAAATAGAGGGGTAATGTTGGTTGGTATAGTTCGTACAGGTACAGATCTAGGCTTCCGTGAAGTTAACCGTTTGTGATGCGCAAAGACAATTTAGTTTGAAAAAGCTCCATTGCGCATCGAAACGGCTAATTTCACGACGGCCGAGATCCGTTGTGAGAACTATAATTTAGTCAAAGACTTTCCAAAGGAATTTTGAAAGTCACCATTTCTTTTTTTAAATTTCGTTTGTTACGTTGCTAAGCGACAATCAAACTAATACACTGGACACTGGCAAAATTGTGGCAAACTAGCCACACAGTCCATAAACAAAGAAGAAGAAGAAAAAGAAGAAGAAGAAGCATAAGGCGTTATTTTAGAAAATTTACGTCATTCCTTCTAACGACATAATTTTATTGTCGAGCTAACAGATTGTTTATTTACCACGGTGCAATGAATTTGCGCAAGTGCTTCAACAGTGCATGTTACATGCATCTGTATACGCACCACGACACGTACTGTCTACTCTGTGGCGTAAGTGTATTCTTGCTTTACGGGGCAGCCAGAATTGGTTTATGTGAGACTGTGTTAGAACTAGGAACTTCCAGTTTCTAGACTAACATGAAATGAAATGAAATGAATTTTATTTGTAGCCAGAACATTTTTAAAAATTATTATAAGTAGACTTAGTTAGTAGGTAAAACAATATTAATATATACAGTGTAAATTTCATAAAAACCTTGGATACATGGATTTGGTAGTGCACTATTCTCCACTCTAGGAAAATCCTGTGTTGAGGAGATTAGTACTCTTTCGTAGATGTTGTAAGATAAGTTGACAATGCAGTGTTCTCATTTAAAAAAGGTAGGTACGTAAATTATAATTTGTTCATATTTTAACATGTTTCTAGGAAACTATTTTTTTTATACCACTAAAGTGACAATTAAGCGTACGGCTCACTTGATGGTAAGCGGCACAGGTAAGTGGTCAGATCAGAGAGAGGTATATCTTGCGTGTTAACACCCGGACACGTTAGATGGAAAGTCTCATGTGCCTGTAATTTCACAGGAAACCATACCCTTTAAATCGAAACACAGCAATGCGAGCAGAGGTACTGCTTGGCGGCAGAAATAGGTATGGTGTTAGTTCCCCGGACGAGCTCTATCACAAAGAGCTCTACTACCTCTTAAACTCTGATTAATGAAAGTAAGCTCTATTTGCTGATATTTTATTTATTGCTTAGCCTTTAGAACTGAAACAGAACTTTTTTCATGAATAGTTTGTTTGACACTTGATATTTTTTCGCGTACTGACTCTATAGAAAAAGAGAAAGTCAGTTTTTAAAGTATTGACTTCATTTGAAGTCAGATTGTGATGTGGTTTCTTTCTAGTAAAACTAGTATAATTATTGTGCAAAGACTAAAGTGTGCTTTTTGAAACAGTGTTCGCGGTAACTCTCTTAACCCATTAATCTTAACCCTTAATGGGTTAAGAGAGTTACCGCGAGTAGATGATTATCTAAGTGACAAAAAAAATATTTAATTTGACAAATTAATCTCACATGTAATATTGAATACTTAACTACTAATTTTTATTATTATTATTTTGATTATGTAGGTATATAAGTATAGGTTATATTTTTTCTAGGCTGACATTTTAAATAATTTTATGATTATAACATTAATGTAACACATAATAGAAAAATATTGCATGCCATAACATGGCAAACTAAATTGTTTCCAAATTTATGCAAACAAAAAAAAACTTTGTAACTACCTACATGTATTTCTCGCAATAAATTTTTACTTTACTTTAGTTATCAACAAAGGTGTAGTGAATTGTGACCCAATCACTCTAGCTTACGAGTAGACCAGTGTCCCAGCAGTGGGGACATTAGAAGACTGATAAGATAACATTTCACGGTTAAATTTGTGTCCAGTGTTGTTGACCTAGGTCGGGAGTAACTTTCGCTAGGTCTTTGTTTATCACGTTTATTGGTTACGTGATTTGAGTCTGAATGCTTTATTTTGCTAAGAAAATGCCAGTTTTGACGCTATTTCTACACTACGAATGTTCTTTGCAGAAGCCATACAAATAAAAAAAGAAATTCTTATAATGTCATCCTGACATCAGCCTGCCAAAGTTCCTACTGCTGTGACACTGGCCTACTCTCAAGCGGGAGTGATTGGGTCATAATCCACCACGCGGCCCCAATGCGGATTCGTGGATAAACTGATCAAGTTTACTAACCATTGCAGTATGGTTATTTCCTCAGAATAATTCCCTAAAAAAAAAATAAAAAAAAAATGAAAAATTTCCTAATTAATTACATTTATACACTCACACACCCTCATATCGTGACATATTTAAACATACCCTCAACCTCTCATATACACAAAACACCCACACACCCACACTGATCCTACACACACACACATACACTCACGCTGTGGATTTCCCGCTGTGATAACCAGACTCTTAAGAGACTGGGTGGAACAAGGAAATCCACATGCACACACTCTCTTACACACCCACACATAACCTTGCTTTCACACATTTACACACTATACACACTTACACTATACATATTGTTTTTGGAATTCGTAACTTTTTTTTTCTTTCTTTTGATTCAATAAAATTTTTCTAAAAAATTACATCTGACTGTCGTCGTTAAATAAATATATATCTTGTTAGTATAATGTAAAGTAAGTCCGTTATTGGCTATCTGTTTTGTATTTAAGTTGTTATTTAGTTTATTCATAAGAGCTGTGGATTTTGTAATAATAAAATAAAAAATATAATATAATTATTGTAAATCTCACCGGTCAGCAACTATTTGTACGATTTTGTGTAGAAACAATAGAAGACAGATAGCGCTTTCCCGAATGAGCTCTACTTATTAACTATTTACTGCATGAGTAGGAAAACTCACCAGTAAAATTTAAATTGACCCAGTAAATTACCTCTCACCAAACTGATGAACCAATTCAATCCACTCAACTCCCAAGAGAGCGATGACTGATAGCAAAAATTAAATTCAAATACAGATTAAAATTAAAAAATATCAGAATGTTTGGTCGAAATTTATCCAAGCCGGTTCTAATTGGTCGAAACTGTAATTTCCCGGAGGGCGGAGTGGTGTAAATTACAAGCTTTAGAGGCACAAAAGAATAAATATTCGAAAATAAAACCTTTATTTTCAAACAATTCTAGATACATAGCGAATGATGAGATATGAACACAGTGTCACCTAAAGCTACTCCGAAATGTGAATATGTTGTTATTACCGACCCCTTCACCCTCAAGATGTATTACTGTGTTAAAGGGCAGTGCAGTAAGTGAAATTACTGGACGAAACAATGTCTCGGGGTGATAAGCGCAGTGCAGTGCCACGCAAACACTTAAATACTGTAAGCTTTGGGTGGCACTGCATCTGTAATAGTCAGACATGGTGCTTAACATCAGGTGAGCGCCTTGATTGTCTTGTCACTTGCTGACATAAATCAATCAATGGAGTATGGTCGCTAACAGAGTATAAACGGTTGATCACCTAAGTGTCACAACCCGTTAGTCTAGGATCTTGTAACGCAGACCACACATGAAACAAACTCGATGATAATAATTCTCTAACCGTCTGAGTTATTTGCTAATGAGCGCCGGCAATGGGGTTGCTTTTGATTACCGCTCACCGTTCTTGCTTTAATTGATTCTCTTCAGTATCCATTACGGATAGCTTTAGAAAATTAACAGTAAAATAAAAGCAAGCACCTATATTTAAATAGTAGCTGCGCGCAAGACCGAAAGAATAACAAGTAAGAAAATAGTTAACAGTAATTTGTACTTACAAAAACCACAGAACTATATAAAAAACGCATTGAACTGTTTGCAATTTGAATTAAATTTGTGGGACTATTCTTGACTGTTCATACAAGTATTCCCAATGCGGAAATCGAACTCACAACGCTTTTCAATAGATCCCTCGCCACGTCACTAAAGTCAATAATTAATAAAAAAACTGAAAACTCCGATAGACGAACCATGCTAAAATA
Organism: Colostygia pectinataria; assembly: GCA_951394395.1. Lineage (NCBI taxonomy): Eukaryota > Metazoa > Arthropoda > Insecta > Lepidoptera > Geometridae > Colostygia > Colostygia pectinataria. Next base: position 9,346,022 of record OX596365.1, on the reverse strand, counting down.
ATTGTTATCTTTGATAGACTTAAACTAGAGAGTGCGCGAAACTTTTGCTTCTAAACTGCCTATTCTCAGCCAACCTACGAGTAGTCGGAAGTTTGCAAAGAACACTGATTCCAGACCGTTCATTTTGGCTGATTATAATAAAAATAATATAATAATGTATTTCATGATAGGATGAAAAGCGATTACCATAGCACCAGCACTGATACTAATAAGTCGATTTTTAAATATACCCATACAATAATTGCATCGCTCAACGAGCTATGAAAAGAGCTATGCTAGAAGTTTCACTACGCAATCGAATTCACAACGAGAAAACCCGTAGAACTACGTTTCTACGGGCTGCTAACCGCTGGAGAATAAAGGTTCTCGAATGGCGATCACGAACTGGAAAACAAAGTGTAGGACGGCCCCTCACTCGATGGACCGTTGACACTAAAGTTGACAGGAAGTCAATGGTTGGTGAAGGCTGATACCGGTCATCATGGCGTTCTTTGGGGGAGGCCTATGTCTATCGGCTGATAAGATGATAGTTGCATGCCTTGTAAAATTTATTTAAGGACCCTTGCAATATCAGACTTATCAGTTAACGCGTTACCATCCTGAGACGTAGGTCAAAAGACTCATATGCCAGTAATTCCACCTGCACCCATACTCTTCAAACTCTTAACACAATAATGCAATCAAGGATTACTGCTAAGTATCAGAAGCAGGGTGGCAAACAATGGCGGTACTTTTCTCAGATGTGCTCTATCACAAATAATTCTAATACTCTAATCAAAAATTAGTTATGTTTATTATAAGCGAACCGCCCCGGCTTCGCACGGGTGTAATAAATGAAGTCGCCGAAAGTGTCGTGTGATGAAATCAGTCGAATCTTGTGGTTTCGAATCAGAGGCAGTTCCGGTTCCGACAAGCTTAGACAAATTTCCTAGCCCCGAGCACGTCTAATTGACTTCAGTCGACGTAAGTACAGCAGCGTGCCAGGAACAGAACTTGCATGGGATATTAATAACACTGAGTAAACTTGTTAACACCGGTGGTCTAGTGGACGCCCCCCGCTTCCGATTAATCGTGTAACTACCAATATTTTTTTCTATCCGAAATAAACAAGTTTTTTATGTTGGCAAAACGGCCATGACGACGTATGTACTCGCCGCCCGTCTCAATTTCCAAGAAGGATAACTAATAATTGACCAGATAAACTTTTTTAATTTATTCGAGATTTTTAACACAAAATGAACTTACCTATAAAAAGGTACTTGTATATTTTTTTTTGTGTGGAACCTATTCCTTGAATATCATCCGCTAATATTCGGAGGGCACGTTAAGCAGTCGGTCCCGGCTTTTTCAAAATTGTTAGGCCATGACAGAGGCCTTCGGGCGGCCTAGAAACTCTGTCACCAGAGTTGGCCTCTGACTCATACGAACGAACGAACGAATACCCTATACACAGTACGCAGTCTTGAGGTAGAATGTAGACAATTGATTCGATTTACAAACAATCTCAGCTAGGCAGAGACGTCTCGCCTCTGGGTAACGAACACGTCGCAATAACGCATGCAGAACGCCTGAGCTAGATTCAATTTCAGTTAGCGCCTAGACAGAGAAGAGGGGCTATTATGTAATTCGGTTGCAATCGATTTCACTAGGTATTATACAGATTGACATATTGACATACATATTGATTAGGCAAATGTTTGTATTTGTTTAGACCATTTTATTTTTGAATCACTGTAACCCTACAATTCAGGCTCATTTAGAGACCTAGTGTGGGGGACAGAGCTACGTCAGGTACATAAGTCAAAATTACAGCAACAATCTGACTCAACAATAAGTAGGTAGGTACTTATTCAACACTACTGTACCATAACTATTATCATTGATCACTTACTGTAAACTGATAGTAATAAGAGACTGTTGTACCAAATTACTCTAAGAACTAAATAATTAAATCTTATCTTAATCTTTATCTTATTACTAAGTACTAAAATAGATAAAGCTATTTTTTATTTATTTTATCTAGGCTTATCTAGTTTTAGGTACTACCTAAGTATAGGTACTTAGCTAAATGTTTATTGAATGAAAAAAAAAAAGAATATCTTATTGCCATGGAAGACCAGCGCTAAAGTAGTATGCTGCCTTAGCAAATGCTGAATGGCGACCATTTTCGAAGACTTATGATCTACATCTACTCTTATATGTTTAACTGCTTAGATATACACTTTTAATATTATTACCATCTACTATAAATAAATAAAAATAAAATAAATAATGCTGGACAATCCACACAGCATCATCTAGCCCCAGGTAAGCTGCTGTTAAACAGAGCTGTTTTATGGTTAACTAGATGACTGATATATATTTAATACAATTACAATACATAGATAGATATATTTTTTATTATATATAGTAATACCCAGAACACCCGGAACAAATATTTGTAGGTCGTACAAACATTTGTCCCGAGGCGGGAATCGAACCCGCAACCTCTGCGTCGCAGGCGGACCTGCGCCCGCTGCGCCACATCGGTCGTCAAACTATGAACTATGTATCAACTGTCTCGAAATAAACTTTTTTACTTACTTACTTACTTATGGATAAAAGTAAGCATTGTAAGTCCTTTTTTTAAAATTTACTTTGATGTATCTCTCAGAATAACGGCGTGACTTTATTCATAAAGTCATACCGTTATAATACGAATTAAATATTTAATCGCTTTGTGAATAACTTTATTTGGTCACGGAATTGCAGTAAACATAATTACGTAATAAGGTACCTACTTTAGATAAGGAGTTATTCATTAACCAGACGAGTTAAATTTAATCTATCAGCAACGTTTGAATGGCGCGATATAATTTATTATTTCACTATGTGTTGCCGCGACTTTGTTCGCGCTTAATTCGAAAACCGTGCTTTTTCGGCATATAAATATAATAAATAATGCTGGACAATCCACACAGCATAATCTAGCCCCAAGGTAAGCTGCTGTTAAACAGAGCTGTGTTATGGGTACTAAATGACTGATATATACTTAATACAATACAATACATAGAAAGATATTTTTTATTATAAAGAAAATACCCAGAACACCTGGAACAAATATTTGTAGATGGTACAAACATTTGCGAACCGCAACCTCCGCGTCGCAGGCGGACCTGCGCCTGTTGCGCCACATTGTATTTACTCGTATAATGTAACCTTGTTCGTTTCCCAGCTCGTGATCGCCATTCGAGAACCTTTATTCCCCAGCGGTTATCGGTTCTGCGAGCTATATGGCCTGCTCACTGCCACTTCAATTTACTTACTCCGAGAGCTATTGTCAGTCACCTTGGTTCTTCTACGGATTTCCTCGTTGAGGATTCAATCATATAGTGTAACTCCTAGCATAGCTCAGCTAAAAGGAACACTAGTTATCCTGCCGTTAAAAACTTACTTTTTCATTTTTATGTTCGACTACCTAAGTTCGAGCTTTGGGATAGACTGAAAACCAGCCCTGCGTAGACCTTGTTTGCGCAGAATTAGTGCTGAGTCTACTCCATTTGCCATATTGTACAATCCGATCTAACTTATGCTTTTTTATTTATTTATTTATTTATTTATTGTGTTATACAAACTTACCTTATTCTATTTTTAACATTAACTTAATTCAGTACTTATGTATCTATTGCCTGCTACTTAACTGAAGGGTTTATAGTTTAAAAGAAACAAAACAAAACAAGCAAAAACGGAACATCTAACATTACGATGACAAAAATTATTGAGGTAAGTTTGCAAAGAAGCCATTGTACAGTCAAGCGACTACCCAAGAGTAGTAGAGTTCTCTGTGATAGAGCTCGTCCGGGGAAGGACTACCACCATACCTATTTCTGCCGCCAAGCAGTAATGCTCGCATCGCTGTGTTCCGGTTCGAAGGGTATGGTTTCCGGTGAAATTACTGGCACATGAGGCTTTCGATCTTAGCCTCAAGGTGGCAACCCGCAAGTGATACCTCTGGTGTTGCAAGCGTCCATAGGCTGCGGTAACCGCTTACCATCTTGTGGGCCGTACGCTTAGTTGCTACTTCAGTTGTATAAAAAAAAAAAAAAAAAACCCTCCGTAATAGTTTACACTGTATGACGGCAAGGCGTCGTTGCTCTTCCAAACTAGGCTCTGTTATGCTAAGTGCATTTTGTATACCTTACCTACCCACTATTTATTTTGGCAATAAACTTTTTTATATTTGTGATTTTTAAATGTATTTATCGAGTTAGAAAATGGTTGTAGAAGAACAAACATTGAAACTTTTGCATTTATAATATTACTAGCGGACCCGCCTTGCCATCGCACGGTTGATTTAAACTTTCCTGTTGAATTACTCCGTCTATATTGATGAACAATTAAGATTAGATAAGATAAATGTTTATTTCAAAATGGTCATCATAGTACACGAATAAAACATATTAACATTGGTAGGTAAGGTGCAGTTAAGTTATTATACATGTAGTGTATTACTGTGTGTAAGAAATGACCCGCTACCGGAGGATACGTTGAGCTCCTTGTTCTAACGAAGCATAAACTTGTATGTAGAAATCGGATAAATTCCGTTACTAGTACGTAAATTTTGATTGATACGCGTCGCAAATCGTTTTCAAACAGCTAACTAAACTCTAATAAACCTTATCACTCTCGCTCGAGAGTTAGGCCAGCAGTGGGAACACTAAAAAGCTGTCATGAAGCTGTCATGATCTGTCTGTCATTTTAGGAATAGTAATTACTGTGTGTTTCTAAATTAAAAACGTAACTAACCTAACTACTATTCCGTGTGTATTACAATTTTTGGTTGCAAATAAACAAATTATCTTATCATAAGATGATGATAAATGTCAAACTTTTTAACAGACTATAAATTTATTACAATAAATAATTCTTAATTAGTATGCCAATTTTTTTAATGGCAATATGAATCCGCATTAGGTCTGCGTGGTGGATTAAGACCCAATCACTCTCGCTTGAGAATAAGCCAGTGTGGCCAGTAGTGGGAAAATTCATGAGGCCGTCATGATGATGTAAATTAAATTGCGGGGAGTTCCCTGATACGGATTCATTTGTTAAGAACCGTTATCACGCGGATAAATGAATCAAACTATTTCAAAACTTATTTTCCTGTTTACCACATTCAGGGAACTTACCTAGTTTGACCTTCATATCCTCTTATTCATAATCAATTCGCTATTGATTATGAAATTAATTATTTTTTAAGACTGTAAATAAATAAAGAAATAAAATGATTGGGGGATATTTTTTTCACAGCGATATCTTAGTCCCGAAATCACACGCATATTTAACTGCGAAAGTTTGGATGTCTCTTGTTTTTTTTTTTTATACAACTGAAGTGACAACCAAGCGTACGGCCCACAAGATGGTAAGCGGTTACCGCAGCCTATGGACGCTTGCAATACCAGAGGTATCACTCGCGGGTTGCCACCTTGAGGCTAAGATCGAAAGCCTCATGCGCCAGTAATTTCACCGTAAACCATACCCTTCACACCGGAACACAGCAATGCGAGCATTACTGCTTTGCGGCAGAAATAGGTATGGTGGTAGTCCTTCCCCGGACGAGCTCTATCACAGAGAACTCTACTACTCTTATGTTTGTTCCTTTAAAACTCAATAACCACTGAACCGATTTGGCTGAAATTTAAAACTTATACAGATAATGACCGGGAATAGGACATAGACTCTTTTTTATTCTGGAAAAAAAGACGGTCAGCTAGTAACTAATAAAATATTTTATTTTTTTATTGTAAGTTGCATAATATCTCTATTAGGATGTTTCCATGTATTTTAACAAATATTTACAAATCATGCAAACATTTGTCCAGCAACAGGTTCGAACCCGCAACTTCTCGCTTCTGAACCAAGCGTTTGCGCAGCGCGCCACTGTGTTCGTCATATTAATGAATAAAATCATTTATAATGACGGTCATCATGACAGCCTTCTAATGTTCCCACTGCTGGGACACTGGCCTACTCTCAGGCGAGAGTGATTGGGTCTTAATCCACCACGCGGACCCAATGCGGATTGGTGGATGGCACATGTCTTTTGAATTTTTAGTTCTTGGACATGCCGGTTTCCTCACGATGTTTTCCTTCACCGTATGAGAGCACTGGCATAATGACGGTACCTAGTACTAATACTACCGTCATTATAAAACTGTTACAGATTCTTAGGAAACCCGCACTTAAAATGCATATTAACTGAACACTAGTGTCACAGTAAACCAGTGTTTATAAGACCAGCGAGCAGTATTCAAGTGAATTATAACAAATTCAGTTGACTTAAGTGTATTACTACGTTATATAATGAAGCTGCTGTTAGTATTTACTTGTGTTTTGGTGGCGTGCGGTATTGTACATGGACAAGGATTTCCTACGAGTAAGTAACTGCACCGGTGGTCTAGTGGTAGTGACCCCACCTTCCGATCCTAAGGTCGTGGGTTCAAACCCGGTCGTGCACCAATGGATTTTTCTGTTCGAAAAATTTATGTGCGCAATGCCAGTGCTCTCAAACGGTGGAAAACATCGAGAGGAAACCGGCATGTCCAAGAACTAAAAATTCGAAAGACATGTGCCATCCACCAATCCGCATTGGGTCCGCGTGGTGGATTAAGACCCAATCACTCTCGCCTGAGAGTAGGCCAGTGTCCTAGCAGTGGGAACATTAGAAGGCTGTCATGATGATCATCATGAAGTAACTGTCATCCAGCAATCCGCATTGGGTCCGCGTGGTGGATTATGAAGGGTATTAATTAGAGGTCTAGAGATGTTATCTTGTTATACAACCGGTAAAATTAATGGCAATAAGATATTTCTTTAAATAAATAATAAATAAAAAAAATTAAATAATAAACTTTTATACGTAAGAGCGAAATTTATACGAAACTTTTATACGAGCTCTATCACAGAGAACTCTACTAGAGTTCTAGAGTTCTCTGTGATAGAGCTCGTCCGGGGAAGGACTACCACCATACCTATTTCTGCCGCCAAGCAGTAATGCTCGCATGGCTGTGTTCCGGTGTGAAGGGTATGGTTTCCGGTGAAATTACTGGCACATGAGGCTTTCGATCTTAGCCTCAAGGTGGCAACCCGCGAGTGATGCCTCTGGTATTACAAGCGTCCGTAAGCTGCGGTAACCGCTTACCATCTTGTGGGCCGTACGCTAAGTTGCCACTTCAGTGGTATAAAAAAAAAAAGGCTCGTATATTACCAAAGTGTCGAGTGGAATAAAGGTTCTTGAATGGTGGTTCTGCGAGAGTCTTGACGGGTATAGTATCATCAGATATGATGTTCCCATGTACTTATTTAGATATGAAAAGCACTGCCAGCTAGTTTTTTTTTTTTTTTTTTATACAACTGAAATGGCAACCAAGCGTACGGCCCACAAGATGGTAAGCGGTAAAGTTACTGGAGGGAAAGATATTTAAAAACTACGACCGATTTGGCGCGGCGGGTGTAGGTCCGGGGTAGAACGCGTGGGTTGCGGGTTCGATTCACGCCTCGGGACAAAATGTTTGTACGATCTGCAAATATCTGTTTCGGGTGTTCTGGGTATTTTCTATGCAAAATAAAAAAATATCTATCTATGTTTTGTATTGTAATAAGTATAGGTACATTTTGGGGCTATATGATGATGTGCGGGTTGCCCAGCATTATTTATTATTATTTATTAAGTTTCGGGGTGATGAGCGCAGTACCATGCTACTGTATGCACCCAAAGCTTTGTACTAATAAAATGTTTTTAAGTAGTAATTCTAAATACAAAAAATTCAAAATTGTTTATTATGAACAAAACAAGGTATACCATAATTGTCAACTGCAAAAGTTAATAATACTGAGTAATGAAAACAAAAAGCTTTAAGTGACACTGCAAACTGTCATGGTAAGGCGTGGCGCCTAGCATTGAATTAGGTGTGGTTTCATTTAGGAGCAAACAAGCAAGTCTCAGTACGTGCATTCTTAAGCCAAAAGATATACTTTATCTTTGCAGGGAAATGTCCAGCTGGCGAGCACTCAGTGCTCTACTGCCCACAAAAAGCAGAACCCTCGTGTGACAACCCTACGGTTCACGACCTAGCGTCTGGCATCAAGGTGTGTGACATCCCTCAATGCTTCTGTGACAGCCCTACTATCAGGAACCTGAGGTCTGACAAATGTGTGAAGATTCAAGACTGTCCTAAGCAGCACCACAGCATTTAGATTTCAAGTAGCACCTAAGAATATATTGCTGTAAATAAATAATGTTTCATAAAAAAAAAACGTTTATAATGTGACTAGCTGACCCGCGCGGTTTCACTCGCGTTATTTTTTTCACCATTCTAACCTTCCCTGGACTCCTAAGAGTAGTTCAAGACCAAAATCAGCCAAATCGGTCCAGCGGTTGTCGAGTTTTAGCGAGCCTAACGCACAGCAATTCATTTTTAAGGACTTAAAGACCAAGCGAAAAATCAAACTAAATTATTATCTCAAATTTTTTTTTTAGGACTAGGTACATTTTACAATAACGTATTCAATATTATTAAAACTAGCCTTATTTAGGCTAATGAGTAATTTTCAATTAAATAAATAAATAAACTTTTATTCATAGTCTTCTTATTAAGGTTTACAATATAAAGGGATTAATAACTAACTAAGAGTAAAAATTATACCATGCCTGAACTAGGAGAACGTACTTCAGGCGTAAAAAAAGGCTAACTTATGATTATATATAATCGCGACACGAATATAATCAAATTAATAAGCTAAAAGTCCTAAAACTATATTTTATATAAACTTAATGTTATTTTTTATGGTTATGTTATTTAACATTATGTAATTAACCTTAGTCTGTGTGTAAGAATGTGTCCACTGGCGCTATTCTGTCTGTATTTTATTAAGGGGATGCACTTTGTTCATTTGTTCATCATAATTTGTTTTACACGCTCTGTTATGGTCACTATTGATTTGACACTACTAAGGCTTCGTCTGTGAGCCTTTTTAAGTTATATTATAAGGACAAAGGAGGCATTTAAAAAAAGTGAAGATAGAATGATTTACATCCTAGAATAGACGCTGCAGAGAGCAAATCACTTAAAACTCTTTTGTCAATAATTTGTATGGGTTCCTATGCAGCGCCTTTTTTGTGCTTAAAGTGAATACCAAAATCTCATACAAATAGACAACTAGACGATATGTTAACGTTTACGATTATCAAACGAGTTGTTCTTGATTCGCCTCGAATCTGCGCACGTTGAAATCGCCTTTTTCGAAATTTTGGTGTTACTGAGATCGGTTCCAGTTAAAACAGTTATCTTTAAGAGACGCCTTATTCGCTATGACCAAACGCGGGCTCGTTACGATATCTGCGTGGAATCGTCGTCGACTTGCCACGTTTTAGGGCTCGTCTGACTGTTTTTTTCAAGGTCAACTATCTATAGCGAAACTATCGCAATTGAAACAACACAGATACCGAAAACCATTTTACAATTTCACACCACGACACGTATAGAACACGTTATTAAGTTACACGTTATTGGTAAGGAATCCTCTATGTCATAGCGAATAAGTCCCTTGGGTTGGATTCAAAGTTGATCAAATCCACACCTAGTGGCACAAATAGATACATAGCCTACAAAGCTAGTTTAACTAAGTACTTCGTAGTCGTAGGTGATATAAATTAAGAGTAAATTAAAACAATTGTTTACAACAGATACTCGTATTTTCCTGTACGGGTAAGTTACTTTTACCGAGTACAACATGTAGTAATTCCCCTGAGTTAGTACATACCTTCGCACATAAATACGCAAAATATAAATAAGAAGTACCGTGCAGAGAAATATTTATGCAACCGCCGGGAGCGCAAAATAACTGAACCAACCACAGAGCATAAAAGTTCTGTTTTCAAAACAGTTTAATTTGTATCTATAGATCGTTTGTAACGGTCTTTAGATGGCTCAACTATTTCGAATGTCATCATCATCATGACAGCCTTCTAATGTTCCCACTGCTGGAACACTGGCCTACTCTCAGGCGAGAGTGATTGGGTCTTAAATCTTACACCACCACGCGGATCCAATGCGGATTGGTGGATGGTACATGTCTTTCGAATTTTTAGTTCTTGGACATGCCGGTTTCCTCACGATGTTTTCCTTCACCGTATGAGAGCACTGGCATTGCGCACATAAATTTTTCGAACAGAAAAATCCATTGGTGCACGACCGGGTTTGAACCCACGACCTTAGGATCGGAAGGCGGGGTCATTACCACTAGACCACCGGTGCTCTCTATTTGGTTTCGTATGTATTTTGTAGGTAATGTGATTATGTACCTACATATTTGTAATTGTTAATAAAAAAATATCAATTAAGTATACCAAATAAAAATTAAATCGAATGAAATAGAATAAAAAAAATTATAGAAAAAACGGTAAAGTTAGGTATCGAAGATGTTGTGTGGTATTTATTTTAATATCAGCATGTGCCTGTAATTTCACCGGAAACCATATCGAACCTCCTCTTGTATCACAAAGAACTCTACTACCGTTGTGGGGTAAACAAAACTGACCGTTTTAAAATCTCAACTAAGAATTGTGCATTCCGCAGCCACGCTTATATTTTTACGTTTACCCTCTTACCCCAGGGTGTAGGACAAAAGGTGGGTATTAACTTTATAGCCGGCCGTAAACATGGAATGTAAACAAACGAGATAAGTTCACTCTTTGTGTTTTTGTGCCTATTTTCTAAGCTTTGTGTAATTGAAAGAAGTGTGCGTGTACGTTTTATAAAGCTGTGTTAAGACGTGCCGAGCTGGGTCCCGTACTAAAGTCTGGTATCAAAAATTCAAAAGACATATTAATGCCATCTACCATTAGCATTGGAACCGCGCAGTAGATTAAGACTCATTCACGCTTGCTCCAGAGAAGGCCAGTGTCCCAGCAGTGGAAACAAGATGATGATGAGTGATAAATGTGCAAAAACACATGAAAGCATCGCAACAATCTGGATAAGCTGCCGAAAAACCGTTATATATGTATACCATAAACCATATTATAATAGGAAGAAGTCAAAGAGGCTGTGTTTGCCTGATGTATGTTGTAATGATGACGGTCTGCAGTTGATGTCTGTTGATGTCTGATGATGGCCAAAACAGACGGATATGATAAAACTTCCTGGGTTCTTCTATTTAGCTTAGGACCCCTAAATAAAAGGAAAGTTTCCAACTACATAGCAGTTTTAAATTGGGTAGGAAATGAATTCGCTAATGTAAAAAGGGTAAATGTGAACTGTTTTTAACCAAATGAAATCTTTTTTTTCTATGTTACAAAACGTCAGCCCGAGATTATTCTCAAAAGTCCATGTGTATATAATTACATTTTGAATGTTGTTTTTTAGGATAAATTATCCACAGATTACACTATCAACCTACTAAAATTTTTTTTCGTTATCTGTGGGTGTATCAATGTTTGTGATTTTCGAATACAAACTAATATAAGATTCAAGATTAAATCATTTATTTGCCAGAATACATACAATATTTTACATACTAGGATCATAAAGCTTAGCTAGTCAATATATTCTGCCTACATGCAAGCGTGCAAATGTTAATTTATGTTATTTTACCTTTTATTTCCAAAATTCATTAAGAATTTAAAAACATTTTCTTGTAAGGTTTTCAGTTTTTCAAGCAATTTATTATAAATGTTTATACACATCATTAACATTTTTACTATTAATATCTTAATTGAATGAAGGTTGATATAGTAGGTTCTTAAACTTAGCTCTCTTTTGCCTCTTTTTTTTTAATCGAGTTATAAAAAAACATTCTAATAAGGTAATACTGCATCATACTTTTAAATTTAATTCCACTGACTTTTAATTTTATTTATGTTAGAAATATTTCATAAACTTTTATGGCGAGTGTTTTAGAGGCTTTCAAAGTTTGAATTCAGCTGTTCGACATGGTTAATTGTCTACGCGCAAAACTTTAATAGTTATACTATTTATAGAGGTAATAATATTAATAGCGCAGTCTGCGATATTAAATTCAATAAGCGCCCCTACAGACCGGGTGGCAATTACGCCAGTTTGGCCAGTTCTACCACTGGCACACTGATTCTGTTACTGTTTCTGCTACTGCGTTAGATATTGTTATTCGATCGGTCATTAGCTCAGTTAATTGGCTCAGGGGTAATGCAAATACCTACAATGACATTTTTACATTTTTAGTATAGTAAAGTGCAAAACATCTGTAATTTTACTGATCCTATATTAACCTTCACTATCTAAGCATCCGCTTAGTGACATATTTTTACCAAGAACTGTACAAAAAAAACTTCTGAAACGGATCTCAAATTTCACTTCGTTCCAGTGATATTCATTCGAATAAAAAGGTATACAAGATAAAAACTTTTTGCTAATCGCTACATTCTAAAATCAAATACAACAGGACATTGACCGCACCTAATTTAGTTACAAATAGACATAATACACGTACATTATCAAGACTATACCACGCTTATCCCAAAGGGAGCTACTTTAACGCGTCTAAGTTAAACGAGGCTCACAGGTGATGCCATTCACCACCTTATTAATAGCCCTCGATTAGTTTAGTTAGCTTAATTAGCATCAACCCTTATCAGGCTGCGTAACTTAAGTTTTGCTTAACTAAAAACCTACATTTGGGTCATGTGTTTGAAATTTCCAACAAACTGTTCTAGGATAGCTAATTTTATTAGCAGAAACTTCATCATCAAGACATCAAGACAGCTTTTTAAAATTCCCGCTGCTGGGACACTGACCTACTCTCGAGCGAGAATCATGTGAGGCATGTGGTAGTGGCAGAAATCTGGATATTATTTTGTTTAAAGTACAAAATAAACTTATTATTTACCGATCTATCGTATCGCAATGCAGCTCTGGAGCGATAAATCTTCAGATTTTCCTCTGGGAAATAAGTGGAAACTCCTTGTGTCGGCTTGACACAACTAAATTGACTTGCTTGAGTTTGTATTTGAATTATGATTGCAAATGTACCTTACTGTTTGCTACTGAAATAGAATCAATCTGCGGGTTGATCACATAACTCTGTTAGCGACCAATCTCTATTGATCTCCAAGTCCCAAAAAAAAGTAAAATTCAATCATGAATGATAGTTTAGAAACTAATAATGTCAATATCTCAAAATCTACGAAGAGCTGAAATGATTTTGAGATCACTCAAAATCCAAGATTAAGTTCACTAGGAGTAGTTTCCTGTGCATGTCATAATACGATCCAAAGCAATCTCTCAGATCCAGAGATATAAATAAATCCTTACTAGCCGTCGACTTCTCAAGCGATGGCACACCAATTTAGATCTAAAGTGAACATACGGGGAAGTATACCAACACGCTAATCACGCAGTAGTACAAAAAAATACCTTGAAAAATGTGTGTTAGTGATGTTAAAAATAGATTTTTAGATAAGTATATAATTTTTTAACTATTTTTGTGAAATTTTCGGTTACAAAACAAATAATTGCCTCATATATCAGGGTTGAGACTAGATTTTTTGTAAGTTAAACTACTTATTTATCAAAAAATCTAGGTTTGAGAAGTTTGAAAAATATAGTATTTTTCTATTGCTAAAAGACCTTAGAGCCAGCAAGACAAAGCTTACGTTTACTGCTACGCTGTTGCGTAGCAAGTCTACGGCGTAGCAGTGGGAATTTGAGTTTAAGAGTAGTAACATTGATAAAAACCCAGCTATTGTTATTTATAAAAAAACGCACGCACGCAAGACTATCCCGTATCATTTTTAAAAGGGAGCTGTTTGATTTGACAAATTGCATCCTTTGTTGGCACCAAACTGTCGATAACCTCGGCACTATTTGTACTACGGGACCCACTAAACGGTTTGATTCTACTACAACTTGACGGAACTCTGTTTTTGTAGAGTTTTTTGTGAAAAGGTTTTTCGTCCCTGCCCTTTTGTGAGTCTGTCTGAATAACAGGTTGCGGATGGCTTTTGTGATTTTGAACTGAAGTCAGGTTCTTCAACTTTATATCTTAATTTTAATTGATTAGTATGAGTTGTATGTATGCGTTATTAACAAAATAATGCTTTGGTATATCAAGTTTTTTTTTTAATAACCTATCTAAGTTTAACAATGTACAGCAAAATTTATTGTGAACGGAAAGTGGTAAAAATTAGTTTATGTTTCCAACAAACATTTATCCAAGGCAAATTCTAGAATTTAATTACGTTCAGCTCGTAAATATCTCACAGTCAGAACAGTTAGTTAACTTCAAGGGAAGGTGTTTTAACTCGCGATTCCCACTCGAATTTATACGATCTTGGTTTAGTTAAGAATGAGAAAGTGTTGTTGCCCACTCAAGAGTGAAATATATTGTTAAAAAACAGAGAAGTGTGAGCAAGACTCGCTCTGAGGGTATCGATCTGTAGAAAAAAATACAACTAAATTGCTCTCTAATTCGAAATTTATTTAGGTATCAATGGAGCCTTTTTCGAGTTTAAGTCTCTTTTGATTGAAAACTGTCATGATGATAATGAGAGCCTTTTTCAAGTATGTCTCTTTTTTAAACTTCACTATCATTTTGAGATATTTTAGAGTATGTGATGGCAACCTCAATAATAATTTAAAGTATTTCATTAAAAAATAAAAAAAAAACAATTAAAAACTGCTAAAATAAAGGTACAGTATACTCAAATGTAAATGTATCGAATCTACAAGCTCTCCAAATACTGGAAATGTTCTGTATATGCCAAAAACACTCACCAATCCCAGTTATATCCACGCTAAAAAAACAGAAAGCTGCGCTTCAAACGCTTTAAAAGACAAAACCCACTCATATAAGGGTTCACGTATTCGGTCTTCTCATATCTTCCACAGTATCGTATCTACTTAACTCAAAACCAATCTACCGTAGACTCTTTCAAGCCATCCACACCCTTTGCAAATCTCGTGAATCCACCACTCGAAGGAAATGATGTTTTAAAAGGGGTTACAGAAGAATCGAGTTAAGTAAACGCTCGTGCGTTAAAAGCATTAAACTTTTTGTTGCCTACCCTCAGAGGCAGTCAAATTGGGCGTGAACTGCGTAAGGGAACGTTGACATTGAAGTAAGAAATACTAGATGCGGTATTGCGTATATGCGTATATTTTTAGTTCTTAAATAAAAAAAAATGCGCTATCTAGTTTCAAACGAAACAACCTCGTTATAAGAGAACGAAATATCTATTACAATACATAAATATACACTTTGTTAGTACTTATACACCCAGAACCGGAACAATAACTTGCACAACATGCAAACTTTTGCCTCACAGCGGGGTTCAAACCCGCAACATCATGTTTTAACCGGGTACTCGCCCATTGCGCTACCGAAGTCGTCAATAACAGAGTAGTCATAATACACTCAATCATTTAAATAGTTAGCTTCCTGATCAGAAAGTCTAACTTTTAAGTTGTCTAAAAAGTAAAATGCATAAATGTCAAGTCTAAAAAGCAAAATGTCTATAAGATTCAGAACGCCTAAAATGGTAGTGTGCCTAAATTGCAAATTCTATAAATTTTAAATCTAATATGATTCCGCGTTCCTGACTAAAAGTCGTGTTGCATTTTTTATGTCCGTCCTATGTTTACGAACAAAATACCGCACTAGCACGCAAATACTGGCTAATAAAAATAAATTGACAGCTGGACGATACGTTTACATTCACGATTGTCAAACGAGTTTTTTGTGCTAAGCACTCAGACAAACCTAAGGTAAGAAATATGTGCCTCATCAATATTATTATCACATCCTGTACAAGACCCACCAAAGTGGAAAATAATAAAAGAGATTCGGCGTAAATAAGTTTTGTAACCTTTATAGCTGTCTCTAAGCGTTTCCGACTCACAGATAACATGCTGCGATATAATCAACCTTATGCAGATAAAAATAGAGTAGGTCGGTAAAAAGCCTCTTTGTCTTTTACAAATTCAGTGAGTAAATAAATTATCGATATTTAAGATACTCTAAATGAGAAAGGAAGTAAAATGCGAATATGTAAGAAGGTTTTTTTTTTAAATATTATAAAGTATGCATTAACAGTAAATTTTTTTATCGGATTTTTCAAAGTTGTTTGGCCATGACAGATACCTTCAGGCGGCCTAACAATTCTGTCACCAGAGTCATAAAATCTTACTACTTACTTACCAATCGATCAGTATTACAGAGCTCTATAATGGTTTTTTAATATAATTTTCACTAAAAACGGGATATAATTTACCATGATTTGTGAGTTTTATTGTATTGAGTTTAATTGTATTATGGTAAATATCCTGTTTTTAGTAAAAAATATGGGTTTTTAATGTGTGCAATTTATATTGATTTCGTTAATTTGTTACTTACTCGTGCTATGTGTTGTTTAAGGTTAGTCTAGGTATTAGCAATAGAACAAGCATTTTTTTTCAAGCACAAAGTTAAACATTTTTGTTAACTTTGTAGTTTTAAACTTGCGGAAATATAAACGCATCATCACGCACATAGTTTTTTTATGGTCTGTTAGCTATTTGAATTTTCATAGAAAGAAATCTTTTACAATATTTTTTATGAACAATTGCGGTTGAAATTTTCTCCGCCATGATTGATGACGTATTTTTGTGAGCGCCTGTGATTGGCTGATTCGATTTTCAGAAAGGCGTTCGATTTTTAATTCAGTATCGACATTACGCCGATGAACTTTCTAATTTAAAAGTTGACTGAGGCCTGTATTCAAAAACCATACTTGAGTGTGAATCGTGACTCTAGAATCGATTTGACATACCTACCTAATTTTTCTAAAACAAAAATCGATGCTTAGGTATGTAACGATTCAAACTATGGTTCTTGAATAAGCCTAAAACCTCATCAATGGAATATTATACCCAACGTAACGGAGAGCTATTATTTTTTTATATTGACGAGACATTTTAAATTGTTGCTATTAATTTTTAAAACTGGCCAATTATGTTTATATCTCCGGCGAGTGAACGCGAGCAGTGCGTAAATTTTTTATGTTATTTTTAAGAGGTACTACGAAATACGTCAGCGCAGTCTATTGTAAACAGTCGGTTCACTTTACTTTGACACACTTTTTCAAAGTTGTTAGGCCATGACAGGGGGCCTTTGGGCGACCTTAAAGCTCTGTCACTAAAGTTGGCTACTGACTCATACGAACTTACTAACTTACTTTGATAACAAATAATTGAGCTGCGATCTGTACTTACCTAGGTAAGTACTGTACATCTACTGTCTTTCTACTGTACTAGTACAGTAGATGTACAGATCGCAGCACGAGAGTACCCATCGTGATGTTCAATGGTGTTTTAAGATATAATTATATCGTATTTTTTTTCTAATGATTTATGATTTCGTATAGTAAAACTAAAATAAATGATTGTGTATTTTTAAACGCAAGTATCTCTAACTGTATAGAGTTTTCACGAAAAGATACCACTGAGTAAGGACATTAAAAAAATTAACTCAATATTTTGTGTGGAAACACTTTTGTTTAAAAGTGGTAGAGAAACTCTTATACTTTGCTTTAAATCCATAAAAGACTATCAATATTATATTGATTCTCTATTTAATGTGCTCGTACGTCATAGTGATCTAGCGGCTTTTCATTAACTGTGTCTCAACTTTCGGAACTGAAGTCTGAACGTTTCCAGTTTACAGCCGCCATTTTGCTTTTTGAATATTTTAAAATGGTTGCAGTTGGTAGGGTCCGCTGTTGAATGCGTTCGGGTGGGATATCATAAAATATTAACAGGTATCGCGTTTCAAAATGACGCGAGTTAAAGTTTGCGATACATGAACGTCAAAAGCCGAGCGCACACTAGCCACCAGAATCATGACTGTGGATGGATAGATCTTGCTATATCATGACTTGCATAGTTAAACTGCGTCTAGCCAGATACAATGTGGGCTTATAATTTAGTTTTATTGACTTGGGTCATGGAAAGATGTCATTTGTAGCTGAAACGTTCTTAATAGCGACCAAGAGCTGGAAAACGAAGTACTCGTATACAACGGCTTCAACTCCTCTTTCGACGGACCGATGACATGACTAACATTGGTGACGGAGTTAATAGGCCTCCGTCATGGCCTAACATCTTTGAAAAAGCCGACACCGACTGCTTAACGTGCTCTCCGAAGCACGAAAGCGCTCAGTTGAAATGGTGACCACGCGGAACAGTGCTCAACTTTGTTGATCTGTTATAAATAAATAAATAAATAAATAATGCTGGACAATTAACACAGCATCATCTAGCCCCAAGGTAAGCTGCTGTTAAACAGAGCTGTATTATGGGTACTAGATGACTGATATATATTTAATACAATACAATACATAGATAGATATTTTTTATTATACATAGAAAACACCCAGAACACCCGGAACAAATATTTGCAGATCCTACAAACATTTGTCCCAAGAGGTTGCGGGAATCGAACCCGCAACCTCTGCGTCGCAGGCGGACCTTCGCCCACCGCGCCACATTGGTCGTCACATTGGTGTTATAAACAACTAAGCTAGCTACGTCACGAGCGCTTTACACTATTTCAATAATTTAATACCGTTAATTACATTACATACCACGCAATAAAAAAAATACATACCTACTTCATTTGCTTTCTGTTGAAAAACATCGATTTGTAAGCGCACACGTGCCTGTAATTTCATCGGATGTTTTCCCAAACATGTAAATGTGTTACCAATATGCGTTTTTCACCCTGCGGGGGTAATTCCATGAATTTCGCATATTAATATCTCTATGTTGTTGTCGGGTGAATAGTCAGGCATACCGTGATATACTTAACTTGAAGTCAAAAGTCTATCAGGATCTTTAGAATAGAATAGAATAGAAAAATATTTATTTTGCGCCACACAATAAACAAATTAATTTAAATTAATTAATTAATTTTGAAACTTTTTATAAGTCGCTTACGTTTGCGATGCTAAAACCAGCGATTTTTTCTTGCACTATACTTTCATGTAAGAAAGTTATCATATATATGTCATTATCTTTCTGAATTGCATTTATCATACGTTTTCGTGTAGATTGGCTCCTGTATTATCTAAATCTTTTGCTAACGTTAGCCTGTTGCTAAAACAGGTAATCTCTTTCACACCTACAGTGTGTACTTTACGTGTGTAAAGGACGGCCAGACGAGGTGACAGACGGACGACAGCAATAGCTTTACACAATAATCCTACCAGAGTATTCATAAGCAGTCAATGCCGATCGCATCTAAGTTGCTGCTCAGTCAAAAAGTACGTGTGTTATTATTCTGTGTTGTTTTGTATGATGCCAACGCTTCCACTTCACTATTGGGACGCAATTGGGATGCTGGGTGGCTGTTTGTTAAACGCGCAACACTAGCCATTGTAAATAACTGCCAGCTTTGTGGTTTGACTTTGACATTTCGTATCCACCATTATGCAAACTAAATTCAATTTATTCGTACGCATTTTAATGTCACGTATTATTGCAAATTGGCTTAAAAATATTGTTGTGAAGAGTTTTCGTGAAACATCCGTTCTGGGCCTTAATGTGGCTGGTTTCATTTATTTATTAAAATATGTTTTTCAAGCATTGAAAAAATGCCTTGACCGAGTTTGAACCCACGACATTAAAGTTAAGAAGTCAGGAAACTGCTACATCACACCTTTGTATAAATAATACCTATTTCCACCTGAGGATGAGGTCAAACAAACAGGATACGTAATTTCCCAAGAGATGGCGCTCATAAGTCGTGCGACGTGTTTACAAAGCCTTACTGTTTGTCTCTCACCTTTCTAAGATGTTCTTCTTGAGCGCTTAGTCTCTGTGTACGTAACTGGTGGAACGCCACGCTGCTTTGTCTGCAATGTCATTTATAAAACATCCTACTGAGTTCTCTAGGAGTTCGTCTTCTATAGTTACTGACAATCAATGCATAGCCAAAACGGTAGGTCCTAGAGACCTAAAGGACCATTTTAAAGGATCTTTTTAGTCTGTTGTAGGTAGGGGTTAGGGGTGCTCTATGAAAATAACTCCCAAAATTCAACTCTTTGTCTGCATTATATTATTTTATTACTATTATTTTATGGAGCACCGGTGGTCTAGTGGTAGTGACCCCGCCTTCCAATCCTAAGGTCGTGGGTTCAAACCCGGTCGTGCACCAATGGATTTTTCTGTTCGAAAAATTTATGTGCACAATGCCAGTGCTCTCATACGGTGAAGGAAAACATCGTGAGGAAACCGGCATGTCCAAGAACTAAAAATTCGAAAGACATGTGCCATCCACCAATCCACATTGGGTCCGCGTGGTGGATTAAGACCCAATCACTCTCGCCTGAGAGTAGGCCAGTGTCCCAGCAGTGGGAACATTAGAAGGCTGTCATGATGATGATGATGATTATTTTATTTAGGTACTGTTTCAATAATCTAATTTTCTTTTTTGAATTTCTTACTTCATTTCATTTCATTTCATACTAAATTCTGTTTTTTTCTTATTTATGTCACTAACATTTAATTTTGGGTAGGGTATTGTTGGGTAATTGTCAGTAGTAAATATTTGTACGTCATGACAAAATGGCTGAATGTGTTTAGCACTATGTGTATACTTATGAACTGTATCATCTACCATATTCACTGCAATATATCTTTATCTTTATTGCTTTTTTATGCAAACTTCTTCTAGAAATTCGTCTTCTAGAGTTACTGGCAATTAATGCATAGCCAAAACGGTAAGTCCTAGAGATAAGGTTTCAATGCGTAGGGGAGCACTAAGAAAGGAACTCTCGAAATACCTACAACTCTAAGGCCCGTATTCAAGAACTTGAGTGTGAATCGTGACTCAAACACAGACTTTGACAGTACATCATAGAAAAATTATGTCAAATAAATGCTTGAGTCACGATTCACACTCAAGTATGGCTCTTGAATACGAACCTTATAGGACGCAGAGGAAAGACGAAGTTTGAATGAAAAAAGTCATCGTTTCACTAGTAATTTCATAAACCTTATACAGCGCTTAAAATTCTCAAAACAAGCTTATTTTTATACTGATACGCGAGCAAAGCTACTCGTACCGTTGAATAATATTTTCGAGGAAAAATTCTACAGATAAAAATCAGTGGCGAGAATTCTCTGACAAACAAAAGGTCCTAGTCTAGGCCCTCATAACAAAGCTCCTCAATATAATTCAACCCTAAAATAAGGAAAAGGCAGCCCACGGAACTCATTCCCGGCGTCATACCGTACTAGAAAAGAAATGGAATTTTAGAGCTGTTCACTAAAATGCTTTCATAGAGCCAGGTATTTATTGAGGTGGCATTTTATTACTATCATGACGTTCCTTATAATATTGCTACTGCTGGGATACTAACTTACGAGATGATTAGGTCATAATCCATTACTCGGACCTAATAATTACGGATTGGTGGATAGCAGAGCTGTTCACTAAAACGCTTTCATATAGCCAGGTATTTATTTGAGGTGGCATTCTAATATTTATTACCATCATCATGATAGCCTTCTAATGCTCCTCATCATCATTATCATGACAGTCTTCTAATGTTCCCACTGCCGACTCTTAAACAAGATTGATTATGTCATAATTAATAACGCGAACCTAATATAGATTGGTAGATAGCACAATTTTGTCTTTCGAATATTTAATACTATGGACATGGCAGTTTCCTACCGTTTGAGAGGACTGGCGTTGCGCACTTACATTATTATATTAAAAAAAACATTAGTGAGCAACCGGTTTCAAACCCATTACCTGAAGATCAGAAGGCGGGGCCACTACCACTAGACCACCAGTGATCTACCTTGAGAAAAGCGGCGGGCGAAGGTCCGCCTGTGACGCAGGAGGTTGCGGGTTTGATTCACGCCTTGGGACAAATGTTCGTACGATCTGCAAGTATTTGTTCCGGGTGTTCTGGGTATTTTCTAGTTTATAAAATATATATCTATCTGTGTATTGTATTTAATTGGAATAAGTATATCAGTCCAGCATTATTAATTTAATTTTATAATCCTGCTAGCTTACAGGCACGGAGCGTGAAATCATCCAATGCGAGAGTTGTGCAAAGAACCAGTGACAGGTGCCAAAAATTCCTGTCATACTTCGACGTTGAGTTATTTGATTTCATCATCATCATATCAGCCGATAGACGTTCACTGCTGGACATAGGCCTCCCCCAAAGAGCGCCATGACGACCTATTTTGGGCCTTCACCATCCACCGACTTCCTGCGACCGCTTTATTTGATTTGCCTTTAGGTAAATCATGACGTCATACTGTGATTTATCTTATAAATAAGTTCAAGCTGTCGTCCGTACTGGTACGACTTATGTTAAAAAGTTTTTCATTAACGAATCAGCAGAGGTTTTTTGAAACTGACGGAAAGCCAATTCCTTCGGTATCAGATTCTTCCAAGATTTCTACGGAGATTCCGTATTCGAAATTCGAAAACGTTCATAACAAAATCAAAGTTTCGGACCCGACAACTTTCCGACCGTTTCAAAATATGCTATATATATGCTATATATAATGCTGGATGGAAAATTTTGTGTGGAAAAACGCAAGGGAAAATCATGTGTGTTTTTCTGCTCGCTAATTTTCCGCCCGAACTTGTGACTGTTTACTTTTATTGGAGAATGGCGCGGGGGTCACTACCAAAGGTTATTATGTAATTAGGTTACAATTAATTTTACTATACTAAATGCAAAACTGATATATTTTGTGTCAATATTGAAAATGTTTGTCAGCAATCAGGCTCAGTTGGGCTATCAACCAGCTGAGTGGTTTCGTTTGTCTATAATTAGGTAGGTTCGGTACTAGCCGATCTGCCCCAGTTTCGCACGGTTGCAATGAAAACATAAGCACCCGCACAAAGCCGGGGCGGGCCGCCAGTAATAAATATAGCCTATGTTACTCAAGAATAATGTAGCATTCTAATGGTGAAAGAATTTTTGAAATCAGACCAGTGGTTTTTTAACAAAAAAAATACAAAAATATACGAAAATATAAATTTTCTCTCTATATAGTATTATTGTACTAATTTTGTTGATCGGCGTTCGGGAGAGTAGCTGTGTGAATTACACTGGTTTAGCGGCACACGCTCAATCAGGCATCATTGTAATCCTAATTAATCCGGACAATGGGGTCAGATAGGTCGTTTAATGCTTGACAGATTAACTAGAGATCAGTTAGAATTGCTATTAAAAAAAAAAAGTTTTTATAAACAAACTAGTGACCTTCCCCGGCTTTGCAAGTGTACTTCAGCTTCATATAAACATTCCTCTTGAATCACTCTATATATAAAAAAAAACTGCATTTAAATCCAATGCGTAGTTTTAAAGATCTAAGCATACACAGAGACAGACAAAGCAAGAGACTTTATTTTATACGAGCTGACCCGCGCGGATTCACCCGTGTTTTTGCAATTTTTATGCTATCCCACAGGAACAGTTTATTTTTCCGAAGTAAAAATGAGCCTTTGTGTTATTCCAGGACTTAAGCTATCTGCATTCCAAATTTAATGCTCGTCACGGAGATACGTGGTAACAAACATACACACACACGCCCATACTTTTGCATTTATTATATAAGTAGCATAATGCCACATCCAGGCATTTATTGTGGTTACTCCTTTTCTCCACAATTTCATTTTCACTCAAAAGAATTCTCAACAAAATGAGAACTACAGCGCGCCGCCTGTGTTGTCCGACGAATGTCTGCGTCCGGGAATACCTTAACAGACATTGGTAGCGAGCTAAATATAAAATTAAAAGGCCTTCAAAGGAATGCTAATATTATTTACTCACGAAAAATAAATACGCCTACTCGTAATAATATTCACTAGCTTTTGCAACCTCAATGCTCTACTTAGGTTGGATTCGTCCAAACTCGAGTAGACGCTATTCTACGAGGATATCGTAGTTATTCGCGAGTAAACTGTCATTTTTCTTGTATTTGACATATCTTATTCCGCGGAATAGTTATTTCAGAATAAAATTGGATAGATTACAATTGGCTCAGCTTTCACGAGTCATCACGTGCTGAATCGACGTGCAAAAGTATGTTATTTATTGCATTAGGTATTATGTGAATACTTTGGTTCCCTAAAAGAGCTTCTTCACAAAGAACTAATATCATTATAATAATTTTAATAATAATTTATTTATTTATTCAATCATCATAGGATCATCTTAATATTAGGCTAGGCACAATTTATTAATTTGCTAACCTAGATTTGACCGTCACTAAATGCACCATACAGCAATGGTTCAAATAGTGACAATCAAACCTAGCAGCAAACATCCTCAGAATGCTGTTGGAGCTGGCCCGAACCCTGCGCACCAGGGATGTGCAGCGCTTACGCATTACTGTGTAGAAGCAGTCTACTCGCGCGTCTGCAAACATCCCTGACGCGCTACAGAACCGGGGCAGCCCCATCAGCACCCTGAAGGCATTATTGTATTGAACGCGCAGAGCGCTGTACTGCTTTTGCGTGTGACTCACCCACAGGCTGCTCGTGTAGAAGTTGGTACAGTAAGCTCGGAATAGGGTGACTTTCACTTCAGCAGAGCAACGAGCAAACCTGCGGGCTATCATGTTCGCTCTAACAGACAACGCTCTGCGCTCTCTCTCCATGTCTGCATCATCTTTCAGGTCAGAAGTTACCCAATGTCCGAGGTATTTAAATTTGTGCACTCGGTTCAGTGGCGTCCCGTAAAGTTTCACGGGCGGTACGGAGGGCAGGCATTTCCCTCTGACCTGAAAGACCATGCATTCACTTTTCGTTACATTATACTTAAGACCATGTTCGTGAGTATACTTTTCACATATATTTAACAGTTTCGTTAAACCACAGACAGATGCGCTCAGCAACGCCATGTCGTCAGCATAACTGATGTTATTGACACACACTCCGTCAATATGGCAGCCGACTCGAGTGCTGCTGAGCTCATCTATCAGTGCGTTCACATAGAGGTTGAAAAGTTTCGGCGAAGTCAATCCCCCTTGCCTCACCCCGCATTCCAACCTATACGGCTCAGAATAAGCTCCTGACCATCTCACAGCATTGACCTGGTTCTTATACCAAAACTTAAAGATGTTATTAAGTTCTGGCGGCAACTTGATGTCATTTAACTTCCGCCAGAGGATATCATAAGAAACCAGGTCAAATGCTTTTGAGAGGTCAAGAAAGCAGGCATAAATGGGTGTGCGACGGTCTGTGTAATGCTTAACAGTTTGCTTTAAACTCAAAATAGCCGTATCCGTTGAGAGGCCAGGTCTGAAACCAAATTGGTTGGCATGTAAGTTTAGGTATCCATCTAGTTGAGTATTAAGCAAACTGTCAAGTACTTTAGCCATAATGGTGGCCAATGATATAGGTCTGTAGTTATATTTATCGCAGACGTCACCTGTTTTATTTTTCACGATCGGAACCACCACAGTCTTCATCATATCAGTAGGTAGATACGAATGTCTTACACAAAATGTATAAAACATTGCAAGCACTCTAGGTAGGTGTGGGCCAGCATTCTTTAAATGCTCAACGCTGAGTCCGTCGTGGCCTGGAGACTTCCCGCGAGACATAGATTGTATAGCCCGCCGTACCTCTTTAGCTCCAAATCTAGTAGGTACCTCCTGACACCACGGCCCCACGTCCATAGTTGACTGCGATGGCCCCAATGGTGATTTCACAGTAAAGTGGTCTTTGAACAAGTTTGCTATACCCTCCTGACTATTGACCCCGTCGACACTCACAGGAAAGCACGATTTGATATTGTGCCTATTGGTGGCCTTCCAAAATTATACACTTAACAATTATTACAATCGTTTTTGAAATTAATAAAAACAAATAACTATCTACATAATGAAGATTTACGACAATCCTTACTAAGATCAGTCGACTGACTGCAATGAAACCTCTCCTCTATAGTTGCTTAAAGCCTTGTTTTATGTACGAATTTACCTATCTCCAACAAAATTTCAGATGCCATCAGTTAAAAAGACTTGTCCTACATTTTGAACATCCAATCAAAGAAAATGGTAATAAATCAAAACGCTGAATTCAATCACAGCCGATGACAAACGAGTCGCACTCAAACCTTTACTGCGACCGTTATTTTAAACTTTATAATGAAAAGTATAGAGTGTATATTTGACTGATGCGTTGTTCAATTTATCAGGTCAATTTATTTTAGAATTGTAACCAAATGAGTGATTTGTTGGATGGGATTATTGATGGCTCGTTTTGGGACATGTAGTTCATGAGTGACATCACAGTGTATTTATTACTAAATACTAAATATTCTACTTATTCAGTTTTAATGTTTTGACAAATAATTTTAAAAGTAAAGTTAGAATCTCAAATGAAAGTTTTAAAAAGTGTATTTTACTCATAAATTAGCGCTCGTGACGTAGCTGGCTAAGTTGTTCATAACAGATTAACGAAGTTAAGCACTGTTTCGCTTAGTCATCATTTGGATGGGTGACCGCCAGTGGCAATTTCAACTGACCGCTCCCGTGCTTCGGAGGGCACGTTAAGCAGTCGGTCCCGGCTTTTTCAAAGTTGTTAGGTCATGACAGAGGCCTTTGGGCGGCCTAGAAACACTGTCACTAGAGTTGGCCACTGACTCATACGAACTTACTTACTTACTTACTCATAAATTAGCAACTTACTCTATATAAATAAAATAAAAAATACGGTTTTCCTTGGAGTAAATCGTAAATTTTTTGACAACTTCGGTGGCGCGGTGGTTGATTGCCCGGTTAAGAAGCAAAGGTTGCTGGTTCGATTCCCGCTGTGGGACAAATGTTTGCATGAAAAACACATTTAATTTCATAAACTGTAGTATTTTAATCCACCACACAACTTGTCATCCCCACTCCCCCTAATTAACCTAAGCCAATGAATTAATTAATTCGCTATTAGCTTCCTATCCGTTTTATAAAAGTTTCAATTTGTTCCGACGACGGGGAATTAATTTCCCGCTCGGAAAATGTGCATTTCAACTTTGATGTTGGGAATTTTCCTGGTTTTATAGCAAGATTGATTGGTTCGTGATTGTAGTTAAATTTTTGGGATCGTGTATGAAATATTATGGGACTTAACTTTTGACTATCGGTATTCAACGCTGAAAAACAATCTTTATTTTGCTATGAAACAAATGACATTACTTTCACACATATCCTACCAGGGGCCTTACTCTTGAACGCGATCGGTATTGAACAAGTATTGGAATATGAAATTTCGTTAGAGCGAGGAACTCAATACAACAACTGGCACAAAGCCCTTTTCACACAGCATTTTTTACTTAAAAATCATACAACATTTTTGTTAGTTTCATCTAAAATAATTTTTACTAAATAAAGATTTTGGTTTTTGATTTGATTGATAACATTTCGTACATTTGAGTGAAAACCTATCGCCAAATTCAACCTTGTTTTCTAGAGTACAAAAATGTTATATTTTTAGATATCTAATATTGTTAGTAATCTAATGTGATGTCAACTTGTTTTTTTTTTTGTTTGGTGGTAATTTCTTTAACTAACATACACAAGCTCGTTCGTTCGTATGAGTCAGAGGCCAACTCTGGTGACAAAGTTTCTAAGCCACCCGAAGGCCTCTGTCATGGCCAAGAATTATTATATCTTTAACAAGCTGAAGATATAATAATGAGGGCAGAGTATGTAAAAGTAATACCCAGTAACAATTAAATAAATTATTATTGAAATGTTAGGGCCCATACCCCACCTAAAGTGGCGCCGCCACCTTATTTATCTTATTATTCCGTTAAACAAAGAAATTTTCAAAAATCCATCGACCAGTTTGTGATACCTATCATAAGCTACCAAAATCTATTTTCGTATCTCTTCCTAAACTAAATAGAATAAAACTATTACAGAGGCATTAAAAAAAAGCTTATGATAGGTATCACAAACTGGTCGATGGATTTTTGAAAATTCCTTTGTTAAACAGAATAATAACATAAAGTAGGTGGTGGCGCTAGTTTAGGTGCTGTATGCGCCTTAATAAGCACTGGTCTAATGGTAGTGACCCTCCACCTTCTGATCCCAGAGCATGGGTTAGAGCCCGGTTGAGCACCAATAGATTTTTCTATTAGAAAAAAATATAAGCGCAATGCTGACTCTCATAAGGAAAACATCGGGAAGAAACCGGCATGTCCAAGAACTAAATATTCGAAAAATAGTAGTCATCCACCATAAGATATCAATGGATGGTTTTTTAAAATAAATAGTAGTTTTCTACGACAATATTACTTACAATTTATTTATAAAACATGTTACATAAGTGTCTTGATTTCGAACAAAGTGCGCAACATTACGTTACTTTTAATTTTATTCGGTTTTTTTTTAATTTTTACTATCCACGCCGATTACGCCGCATTGGGTCCACGTGGTAGACCCAAACTTTATTGCCATAGAGTAGGCAAGTGTCTCAGCATTGGGAACCTTAAATGGCCGTCACGATGAATTAGTTTTATTTATTTTTGTATTAATTCGTTTTGATTCGTACTTTTGATTCATTCAGATCCACTGATAGATTACTTAGAATAACTGAACCGTGGATTTGAAACGATATTACAATAATAATACTGGACCATAGATTTGATTTGATATTACAATGCAAATAACTTATTGCATTGATCAGCAATAGCAATAGCGCTGAAATACAATTTTCCACCAAATTAAACCGGAGTAGATTATCCCGACTATCATTTGGTAACAGTAGGAAAAAATATGAAGGACTCTATTTACATAGAGCCAGTAGCTGGTATCTGTAATAGTTGCTTACTTGTAAGGATAATTAGGCTAGGTCAAGTCACGTCAGACCATACGACCGAAGCTCTTCCATTTAAAAACAGAATAACAGTCGCCGTGGCCGAAATCGGCCTGGACGACATCATCATCATCAATTAGGCTAGGTGCTAATCTACGCTAAGGTACACACTTTCTGCAATACTACGTACCGGTTTTAAGTTTTTTCAAAAACAGGTATCTAGCTGAAAAAAAGAGAAAACAGGCGTTTCCGACTACAAAAAAAATAGACCGCAGGCCTGATTCATTAATTTTATTACTTTTGCTCAGGTAGCTGGGACCACTCGCAATATGACTACTAAGTCTATTGCTTAATCCGAATTTAAGTTCAGTTACAACAAAAGGTAAAGTAAAACGTACTGAGTAAGTACCTAGCTAAGATCTGATAATTATTTTACTGAACGATAAAAAATGCCATCGCATTAGACTTAATTTAAAAATCGAATCTCGTCCTTTAGCATGCTTTTGAATCGTACAAGTAACTGTACATATGTAAACGAACCTAGAGTTATTTTCATTTTGTCAGCAATAACAGGATTATTGGTAAATAGTTAAGCTCCCATAAAATTATTATTTATGTCTGAATATTACCTTGTAATAAAATGGGGAATTTTCATTTGCATAACAAAAGAAGAATATTATTTTATTAAAATTTGTTAGACTTAGTAAAATACCAAAGTGAGAACAAAAACATGCCGATTACGTAATAGTTATTTTTAACCGATTTCCAAAAAAGGAGGTTATCAATTTGACTTTATATTTTTTATCTTAGTGTATAGCATGTACAGAAAGAGAGGTCAGAAGTCCGTTTTTTTTATTATGAATTATTATCCTTGAGATTAAAAATTACTATCCAGCCGAGTCATATTCCCGCACTGATATTAAAAATGCGAATGTTTGAATGAATGGATGGATGGTTTGTTGATAACAAACGTTCCTGGGGAATATTTATAAAAATTGCTAAAAACTGCAGGAAAAACCGCGGGGTTCCTCGATAAAAACAAAAGCTTGCTCTTTTAATTTTTTTTTCGAATCTGCAAAAGTTTTATACCGGGTTCAGTGTTCATGTATTTACAAAAAAAAAAAAATGTGAATACAAAAATATTGTGTATGCCATCAGTTATCGTGCAGTAGGTACAAACTTTGCTTAGTTTGAGGATAGATGGCGCCGTGTAAAAATGTCTGCCAATAATAAATAAATAAATAAATAATGCTGGACAATCCACACAGCATCATCTAGCCCCAAGGTAAGCTGCTGTTAAGCAGAGCTGTATTATGGGTACTAGATGACTGATATATACTTAATACAATACAATACATAGATAGATATTTTTTATTATATATAGAAAATACCCAGAACACCCGGAACAAATATTTGTAGATCGTACAAACATTCGTCCCGAGGCGGAAATCGAACCCGCAACCTCTGCGTCGCAGGACCTGCGCCCGCTGCGCCACATCGGTCGTCAAATAATAATTAATTGTAATTGGTCAAACTAAAGGGAGATGACAAACCGAATTCAAAATTGTTTACATTACGTACAAAACGTTTATATATCCTGTACAGTTTACAAAGTGACCAACCTGACTTGGAATTTATTATTAACGGCAATAACACTGAGTGGGTCGCTTTAGAGAAGCAATGTTGTTGGTGAAACCAGGCCCTTATTTAAACCGACATTGTCGGGTTAAGTTTATTACTGAAGCTTCAGAATGATACACAGAATACTAGAAATAATAATTGGTACTCTCAGTTTTTTTTTTGTAAAGGACGCCGTTTCTTAAAAAAATGTTTTTCAAAATGTTTTGTTCCACATTGGCATTCTCAATATCAAATCTTTATAATCAAATGTAAGGGCGGGTATCCACCGAAGCGGACCAGAGAAAAAACGCGTATTATCATTACCAACGGAGTTATACAACTGTTTTGTTATTCCATGAGAACATTGAGATTTCTCGAGATTAAAAACCATGTATGTGTTGATCTAAGGTTAAGCTATCTTTATGTAAAATTTCACCCAAATCCGCCCAACTGTTTGAGCGTGAAGAAGTGACAAACTAACAGGCACGCACCCTGCTTCGAATGTATGTGACAGTGCTGGATCTGCATCGTAAAAAAATCTATAAATCCATCGTTATTAGTTCAGCTGTTATGATGACGTCACAAAGCTCCGAGCACTTGGTACAACATTTATATGTTTTTTTTTATACAACTGAAGTTGCAACTAAGCGTACGGCCCACAAGATGGTAAGCGGTTACCGCAGCCTATGGACGCTTGCAATACCAGAGGTATCCCTCGCGGGTTGCCACCTTGAGGCCAAGATCGAAAGCCTCATGTGCCAGTTATTTCACCGGAAACCATACCCTTTACAGCGGAACTCAGCAATGCGAGCATTACTGCTTGGCGGCAGAAATAGGTATGATGGTAGTCCTTCCCCGGACGAGCTCTATCACAAAGAACTCTACTAGGTACTCTTAAACGTACGTACATCATCCAGAATCGATTTTTGTTTTTATTATTTAATAATCTTGTAGCGGAAATCAAACCCGCATTCTCTCGCTAATCAACCAAGCTCTCGCCTACCCCACACACACAGGGGTAGTTTAAGTCAAGGTCTTTAAAGTTGATCTTTTCTAAACGAGATAATCACAAACTACTTATTCATTTTATTCTACCACAAATACAACGTCAGATTCCGTAGAAAGATTCCTGCAAAAGCTACCTTATTTTCATGCAGCTATAACTCAAGATCTAGACACTTGGTGACAGGTTGTCCGGGGCAGATGGGGCTGGAATTGGAACATAAATTCCATCCAGTGATGCTGGATTCTAAACTCCGATGAAATTTAGATACTCTTTACCTTTCTGACTGTTAGTTTGGCTTTCAATAAAGTCATTGGTTTATATCTGCCCTAGAATCTTAAAAACCAGTTCAAACACATTTTTTTTTAAATGTTCCATAAATCGATTACGTTTTTTTGGACAATTATGGGAATTATTTTAGTTTTTTTTTTTGAGTGTGGAACTTCTTTGAATATCGCGCACTGATAATAAAATACCCTGTATAAATAGAATATAGGAATCTTTATTTATTGTCATAGGTGAAACACGTCAAATATACCTAGTACAGTTTTAATACATAGATTAAGTGAACAGGCAGAGCCTCGTCAATTATTTGAACGACAATGTACCTAAACTTATTCGTTCGCTGTACAAAAGCGAAATATTGTTCACAGGACTGTGGAACAGAGCATAATTTTGCCGTAATCCATCAACGGATTTGTTTACAGTGAAACGCTCTCAACATGACAGTCGATGGATCGAGAAGGCTCAAAATCGGTCGTCATGGCGCTCTATGGGGAAGGCCTATGATCTGCAGCAGACGTCTATCGGCTAATATAAATAAATAAATAATAAATAATAATAAATCTCTCTCTCAGGTTACTATGAAGACTTAGTGTTCCTTCCGGTAAACACTTCGCTTATTTCACGTTTTTATCACATCGTTGCAAGAGTAAGGATGTAGCAAACTTCTGTAGAATCCCGCTAATTCCTCGTCGACACAACCCGCTTTAACTCGCACGCGTGCGGAGATTGAGAGGTAGTGGTGCAAAACTGAAGAAGTTAGCCCATTTGAAAGTTTTTTTATAATTAACTAGCTTACCCGCGTGGTTTCACTCGCATTATTTTTCTCACTATTCAAACCTTTCCTGGACTCACAAATATTATAAGACAATAATTAGCCTAATCGGTCCAGCTGTTCTTGAGTTTTAGTGAGACTAACGAACATCAATTGAGAAAGAATGTGGCATTATTAATAATGTTTAAAACCAAAGCGTCAGGCAGAACGAAAATAAAATCAATTGCATTTAAAAAATTAATTTGTTGTTTTTTTGTTACAAGTCGGGGCTCTGAGAAAATCCTATGACACGGTGCTGCGCAGCACAAATAAAAAAAAAAAAACTGCCCTAAGGTAACCTAACGCTGCGGCACGTCACCGTCGCCTGCAGTCGGCTACCAACTCGCACCTTTAGCCCGTGCCGTTTGTGTCTAAAATAGTAGCGAAACCAACCATGGTCTTTCTAATAATGTTATCTTAGTATGTGAAACTTCCCCCCCACTCGATGGATGGACAGTAAGGCGGTCGCAGGAAGTCGGTGGATGGTAAAGGCTCAAAATCGGTTGTTGTGGCGCTCTTTGGGGAGGCCTATGTCCAGCAGTGGACGTCTATCGGCTGATATGATGATGTCAAACTTACTTAAAATCATATATTTGACCATAAAATAATAGCTAGTTACGCAAAATCTGTTAAATTGGGTCAAACATAATCGCGCACCTTATGTTGGTGCGATGCAAACTTTGGTAGCAGTGTCGCCTAAATTATCGGCGCCTTGTACCAAGGGGGACTTAGGGGCCTAAAGGGGTCTAAAGGGGGATCGAAAGGGGGTAAACTTTTGCCAGCTGTTTTGTGATATGACAACGCGGAAGTTTCTCCTCAATATTGCACTGTTTTCTTTGATGTTATTATATAGAATTGGTTATGTTTATGGGAGTCGATTCTAGTGAAATGAATGATGATGTTTTCGTCGAAAGTTGTAATACCCTTTAATGCATGGAATGGAACCTTATTAATAAGTAAAGTAAAGTAAAAATTATATTTATTCAATAAAGGATAATTTTGAAACTCTTAGGTTCCACGCGCTCCAGCCTAGAAGAATCTGGCAACAAACAAAGTAAGATACAAAAATATATAAAATTACCTAAAGTTTATTAAACAAAACACACAATGAAACAGTTGAAACATCTAAAGACGATCTGTAGAAAGCTCAACTGATTCAATTAAAGTGAAATGATTATAAAAATGTATTTTTTGGTATGAAATTATCCACTATATTATAATATTTTTAAAGTTAGTTATGACCAGAATCAGTTAAAAGTATAATAAAGTTACAAACTAATGAGTTTCCCCCTCATTTATAATTCCCCTGTGTTGCAACGTGTGTTAATATTCAGGCAGTCAAATACGAGCATTGTAAGCTACCTTCATTAGATGAGGTATAGGAAATACTGCGGCTCTGTCTGTGATTGTTAAAAATATATTACTAGCAGTTCTCCGAACAGTAGACCTCGCAAGCACAAACTTGTAAAGTGAGCTTTGACAGTGAGCAACATACTGCATTTTAAGAAACTATTTTGCTCATCACGGGAATAACTCTAAAAAACCTACATGGCCTACATTGTTGGTTGACATTAGTTGATTATTTTTGATCTATACAATACTAAATTTTAACATCTACAGACAAAATGACAGATCGATTCGAACAACGATAAACAATTAATAGACTCAGTTGATATTGTATTCTGTACCGATCGTCTTGAAACAAACTTTCTTCTGAGCACCAGTTTTATGAGGTTTTTCAAACTGAATGAATAAAATAGAATAGATTAAAGTATATTTGCAACGCACACAAGAAAATACAAAGGTGAATAAATGATGGAGTAATATTATGAGTAATAATATGAATGAGGTTTTGAATTATCATTGATTCCCTTGCAAATATAGAATATATGCAGAGTTCTCAAGACTCATTGATAAGTATGTATAATTTATAGTGAGTTCCCGTCCTTTAAGATAGATAAGCTGACTTCTAGGAACTAAAAGTAATAATGACGAAGATACGAATACACAGTCATGATGGAGGACTTCAGGTCTATTAACTTCAGTACAATAGAGTTGACCTTTTTTTTCTACAATTAAAGTAGCAACCAAGCGCACGGCCCACAAGATAATAAGCGGTTACCGCAGCCTATGGACGCTTGCAATACCAGAATTATCTCTCACGGGTTGCCACCCTGAAACGTAGTTCGGAAGTCTCATGTGCCTGTAATTTCACCGGAAACCATAACCTTCGAACCGGAATACAGCAATGCGAGGATTACTGCGGAAATAGGTATGGTGGTAGTCCTTCCCCGGACGAGCTCTATCACAAAAAACTCTACAGCTACTCTTGTGACTACCGAATATAACGAACTTATTAGTAGGTGTGGCATGTGCTGATTAAATGTATGCGTACGACGCGTCATCGAACTGCTTCGCTCGTGCCTGCAGCTCATTCGGCCGAGAGAGCTAGACGGTGAGCACGTGTTTTATAAAATAACAATCGTTTATATCAATCAAATCAAAATAGTATTTATTGAGTAACCAAATTCAGTACACATACAGTTATAACAATTGAGTACATTAAGTACACATATCAACAAATTATGTAGTTTAACAAAGTAGGTATGTTATATTGAAGCCACATGTTTCCTTATCCTGCATATAGGGAAACATTTACTGTGAGTTTCTGCTAGGATACTAACATACAGTTATAACAATTACAATTGAGTACATTAAGTACACATATCAACAAATTATGTAGTTTAACAAAGTAGGTATGTTATATTGAAGCCACATGTTTCCTTATCCTGCATATAGGGAAACATTTACTGTGAGTTTCTGCTAGGATACTAGTAGAACCTCACAGTAAATATAGTGAAATTGATAATGCCAGCTTCACTTACTTGGTAATTAGATGACACGTATTTTATACTATACAGGTGAAATTACTGGCACATGAGGCTTTCGATCTTAGTCTCAAGGTGGCAACCCGCGAGTGATACCTCTGGTATTGCAAGCGTCCATAGGCTGCGGTAACCGCTTACCATCTTGTGGGCCGTACGCTTGGTTGCCACTTCAGTTGTATAAAAAAAAAAAATAGGTTCAGCCGTGATAGAAATGAGGGAGTTTTATGGCAAATTTGCCTCTTATATGAGTTTTGTAATGTGTTTTTGGAAGCGCTCGTGACGTAGCTGGCTAAGTTGTTCTTAAAAGATCAACGAAGTTAAGCACTGTTCCGCGTACTCATCATTTGGATGGGCGACCGCCAGTG
Organism: Colostygia pectinataria; assembly: GCA_951394395.1. Classification (NCBI taxonomy): domain Eukaryota; kingdom Metazoa; phylum Arthropoda; class Insecta; order Lepidoptera; family Geometridae; genus Colostygia; species Colostygia pectinataria. Next base: position 9,310,202 of record OX596365.1, on the reverse strand, counting down.
GCAATTTCAACTGAGCGCTCCCGTGCTTCGGAGGGCACGTTAAGCAGTCGGTCCCGGCTTTTTCAAAGTTGTAAGGCCATGACAGTGGCCTTCAACTTTGAAAACAGAAACTTTGTCACAAAAGTTGGCCACTGACTCAACCACGAACGAACGAACGAATGTGTATTTTCATACAGAGGACCCTAAACAATTTGAAGATGTCAGAACCGGTGCTCAAGTCCTGTGTTCTAACAAGGTTAATACCAATCAGATATTATTTGAGAACTGACTTGGCATTATCTTTAATGTTGTTAGTGCGGATCTTGTTGGATCTAGATCTTTTCTGTGTTTTATTACCAGACAAAATTCAGTCACAGAATAATAGATTCAGCCATAGACGCTTTAACCGTATTTTATACCACTGAAGTGGCAACCATGCCTATGTACGCATGCAACATCATAGATATCACTTTATCACTTGCGTGTTACCACCCTGAGACATTAGATGTAATGTCTCGTGTGCCTGTAATTTCGCCGGAAGCCATACCTTTCGAACCGGAACACAGCAATGCGAGCATTGCTGCTTGGCGGCAGAAATAGGTATGGTGGTAGTCCTTCCCCGGACGAGCTCTATCACAAAGAACTCTACTACTCTTTAACCATCTAAAAATCACCAAGTGTGTACGTAACTTGACAAAGGTAAGTTTAATCTAACTTTTAGTTTTATTTTCATTATGCCAAATGCTTTGCGAGCGGGGCAATCGACTATTGAAAGGTGCTCTGTAAACAAAAATTTAACGTACTACGGTTTATGCAAGGTAAAATTTTGTCCGTTTTTGAGTCACGTTACTTAATATAAAAAAAAATGTGCAAACTGCCCCAAAAACCAATACCTATGTTGTGGAAAAGCTGAGCGAAGATTTTCCGCACCATTGTAACAATAAAAATGTTTCAAACGCAACATATAAAGTAAGCCTTCTTCTTCTTCGTTTTGGACTCTGTGGCATATTTGCCACTATTTCGCCAGTGTCAAGTAGATGAGTTTGACTGTCGCATGGCAACGTAAACAAATTCGGAAAGAAATGGCGGCGTTTCTTTCAAAATTCCGAAAGCCTTTGACAAAATTACAAACCAACATTACCCTTCCATTTCAAATCTTTACACTTGTGCTAAACAAAGAAGTTAGTTTGAATGAACTGCCACCAATTTTATGCAATAAAACTCAAAATAACACGAGAAAAATAATTAAACTGGGAGGACCCATGTTGTTCTGACAAGATAATCAAAGACAATCCTAGTAAGCCTTTTAACATTTATCAAAGATGACATACAGCGTCTAGTCAAGTGGTAGTAAGTTGGTAACTCTGGTTACACACTGCTGAAGACTAATTGCTGAAGTGCCTGGACCACTGCTTTAGGTGAAATAGGCTTGCCCAGCACCTACATCATCCTCGCAGCTTAGCCAGCCTGATCCACAGGAAAGACATGTCATAGTAAATATGTGTGCACACAACTCCATGGAGTTAAACAAACAGTGGGTTTATCACGATATTTTACACATACATTTTCATTCTTACCTTCATCGAATATTCATGACAGCCTTCTAATGTTCCCACTGCTGGGACACTAGTCTACTCTCTAGCGAGAGTGATTGGGTCTTAATCCACCACGCTAACCCAATGCAGATTGGTGGATGGCACATGTCTTTCGAATTTTTTTTTAGTTCTTGGACATGCCGGTTTCCTCACGATGTCTTACCTGCCCTTAAATTCAGTATTTGAATAACATAATGCAAGAAACGGATCGCACGCGATCACCACGTTATGATAACACCATTTTGCACATTATTTTACCCGTTTCCGAGTGGATGTAAGATCAAACCGAAACTACACTCACAACCCAGCATCATTATACAGGACGACTCAATTTCTTTAAACTGAATATGAAGAGGTTCTAGCCAAGCGTGCTCCGCACCATCTTAAGCCACATTGACACTTAACATCCGGTGGAGTAGCGGCCACACGCTTGTCTATAAATTATAAAAAAAAAGAAAATCCAATGCCAGTCGGAAATCTAAGACACCTTGTTTTCAAGAGTACAAAAATTTGACAGCAGAAAATGGAAATTGGGATAGGATCGGAATTGTCATTGGATTCAAGAGTAAGGCCAGGTAACGTAATATGTACTCAAAAAGGTCTTCAAATTTGTACGCGATTGGCTATAGCTACGACAGATTCACCAGCCATTCAAAAACCTCATCAAATCGCGAGCCTGTTATGTTGCAAGGCCAAAATCAGCCAAATCGGTCAATCGTTTACGAGTTTTAGAGATACTAAAGTACAGCAATTCATTTTATAAAAAAAAAAAATGTTTATGTCATCGCAGATTCTGGATTAAAAGTGTGCCTACATTCTCCAAAACGGGGCAAAAAAACTGGTTTAAATTTTTTATTTTATTTCAAAGACAATATTTTTAAGTTGCTTTCATTAATACTTGGCGAAGATCTACAGATTTTAGGCGTGTTGAGCAGAATAGCTCTTCAAAATGCAGTAGATTGCTCACTTTTAAAACTTCGTGCTCACGAGACCTGCTGTTAGTTTGTTTAACTTAGTTGGCGCTTTTAAACAACCTGTACATCCACGTTACTTTGAATTCTCCGATAGCATCTCTACTATTTCACCCTGATGTGACGCCCCTAGTCTCGTGGGACAGGGCTCGACAATAGGCACACTTGTCGGCCCCCATAATGATCGCAATTGTTCTTTGTGCTGGTGCTGTGGGGTGAACGCGTAAATCAGAGGGATGGTTGTCACGTATCTACAACAGGTATGTTTGTTTGAGTAGATTTGGTTTGGTTTAAAGACATAAAAAAGGCAGAATTATCTAAACCTACATTGGGAATCGAATCAGCAAAATTACGGGTCTCAATAAGCCATTCGGCTATCGCATCACGAGATTTTCAGGTAGGTACCTGCTTGACTTATTAATATTCTGTTATTCAAATCGTTTTACGCCTCTCACTAAACTAATTATTATCCAATATCGCCATTAAAACACCTGTTAAGAGCAAAGCCTTGTCATATTAATAAACTTACTTCAGCTTCATCGGCTTGACACCCTCCTAACTAATCCCCCTTTTATACCCCTCGAAAAGTCATTTAACCCTTGCTTATAAATATTTATGAGTAATTTGAATTACAATAAAATAGTTTCTGATTTATTTATCGCGACTTCTTTGTGTTATATTTTACTAACATGTGTGTGTTATATTTTAATGATTTTTACTATTATAATAACATTATCATAATTATCTTGTGAAATACTTGTATCAGAAACTTAATACCTCTACTACATCTACATCTATTACATCTACATCTAGGTGTCTGTACTATACAGACACTTAGATGTAGGAAAAACATTTGCAGATATAATTTGCCCTGGTTCGGTTGTTAAAATTTTTCAAAAAATCTATTTTGACTAATTTTGAACCTGTGACCTTAGGATCAAAAGGCAGGGTCACTGCCACTAAACCTCCAGTGTTATTATTTTAACGAGTATTAATGTCCAATCTCTTTTTATAACTCGGAAAGTATGTTCATGGCTTTTAGGGCAATAAAACAGTGATTCAGATTTCCCGTCTAATTTCATCGGCCATTATGCCTTACCCAGACTATCTGCAGACACGATTTATGATAATGTTCTCTTCGAAGTCGCTCTAACAAGAATGTATGTGGTTTGGCGGTTTGTTTGTCAATTATATACATAATTTCCGACCGATGTGGCGCAGCGGGCGCAGGTCCGCCTGCGACGCAGAGGTTGCGGGTTCGATTCCCGCCTCGGGACAAATGATTGTACGATCTAAAAATATTTGTTCCGGGTGATCTGGGTATTTTCTATATATAATAAATAATATCTATCTATGTATTGTATTGTATTAAATATATATCAGTCATCTAGTACCCATAATACAGCTCTGTTTAACAGCAGCTTACCTTGGGCTAGATGATGCTGTGTGGATTGTCCAGCATTATTTATTTATTTATTTAATTTCGTGTCTTAGGTATAATATATTTATGCCCTTATTTATAAAAAATACTGTAATATCAGCGGGTTGCTAAGTTTTACCTGTCCTTGTCGTTCTTATGCCAATGAACACAGACGATGATATATAACACATTAGATAACAGAGGTTTGAAGTATATTTTTTAAGTATTTATTAATGAGAGAACTCATTTATTTTATGTTCATGAAAAATAATAATTATGAATAAGTGTGAAGAGAAATAACACACCAACAGTCACAGTGGCAGGGTAATAAGTCACCTCAAGTCCTTCGTCATAGAACTTTAAAAAATATAAACCAAGCGTGCCTTCTGAAGTACAAAAAGCATTGAAATGAAAAGTTTCCCTAAGATGGAATTTCTCTAATCAACATTACTCTGTGCCTATTAAGAGATTCTGATAGACATTTTAAAAGTAGTAGAGTTCTCTGTGATAGAGCTCGTCCCGGGGACGGACTACTACCATACCTATTTCTGCCGCCAAGCAGTAATGCTCGCATTGCTGTGTTCCGGTGTGAAGGGTATGGTTTCCGGTGAAATACTGGCACATGAGGCTTTCGATCTTAGCCTCAAGGTGGCAACCCGCGAGTGATACCTCCGGTATTGCAAGCGTCCATAGGCGACCGCTTACCAGCTTGTGGGCCGTACGCTTGGTTGCCAATTATAAAAAAAAACTCTGTGATAAAAACTGATAAAAAATGCCAATAAATGTTTGTTTTTGTTCTGTAAACGATGCCATGAAGGTATTGTAAATATGAATGGCAGTGACTTCATTTACACAAGCTATATAGCTTATGTAAATGAAGAATGAATGAATATATATTAAAAGCTTAGTAATCTTTTAAGTATATTATTTCTCTTCACTTCGACCGGATTAAATAAATTTGTAGCAATTTAGAAACTAATATTCACCTACAGTTATGTCGAGTCGAATAATGACAAGAAACTCGAGTGAAGTCAGCTGCGGCGGATGTATCACATAATTATCTTAACCAAGCCATTCCCGGTTAAGTTGACACCTTAATTCAGGAGTCGTTATCGGCTGAATGGAAAATAAACGACTTTTCAGCTAAGCTTGATAACTTTTTAAAGGATACGAAACTTTTGTACAGCTCTATTGTTTTTTTCATCCACCAATCTGCATTGGGTCCGAATGAATTAAAAGTGGCCTCTTGTTGGAGAGTAGGCCAGTAGTGTCCCAGTAGTAAGAACATTAGAAGGCTGCTAAGATGATGATTATTGACATCAAATTTAGCTACTCATGAAAGCTTTCTAATCAGTTACAAAAGCTGAAAAATAATCTAAAAAAAAACTGTCACCAGAGTTGGCTACTGACTCATACGATCTTACTTTTATCGATTACAAAAGCTGGAAGTTTTATAACAATCACGTGACAATTGCCTTGAAAAGTTAGACAATAACCGGGATCGGACGGCAAGTGGTGGCGACGAGAGGCAATAAATATGCTAATCGCCTCCCTTTTTAAAATATCATTTTTATATCATCAAGTTGAGCTGTTATTACTTAGTGACGTACTAAGAGCGGCGAGTGAATCAGAGTGCTATGAAAATAATAACAGATTAAAATTACTAATCTTAAGAATCTAAATAATCTTCTTTCATAAAACAAACAAATTTTAGTAGCTTGGTATATATACTCTTTCCTTGTGGTTGTATGTCTATGAATATAGATGATAAGTATGTAGATTTGATGACGTTTCAGTGTTTGGGCGTAAGACTCATTCACTCTCGCTCGGAAATAGGCCAGGGTATCAGCAGTGGAAACATTAAAAGACTGTTAAGATCATGATTATTTTATCGTTTGTCGACTAGATGTTTCCTATGATTCTTTTTTTTTTTGTTTTTTTTTATTTGAAATACATATACAAAACACGAATATTTTAACAAATGTTGACACAATAATGATTCACTGGTTTCTGTGTTAGTTTTACGTTACGTTACTTGATGCTTTTTGTTACGTTACAGCAGTCTGGAGCGTTCGTGACGTAGCTGGCTAAGTTGTTCTTAACAGATCAACGAAGTTAAGCTCTGTTCCGCGTAGCCATCATTTGGATGAGTGACTGCCGGTGGCAATTTCAACTGAGCGCTCCCGTGCTTCGGAGGGTTAAGCAGTCGGTCCCGGCTTTTGCCATGACAGAGGCCTTCGGGCGGCCTAGAAACTCTGTCACTAGAGTTGGCCACTGACTCATACGAACTTTATAAATTTGTCACTAAGTATACAGAAGAAAAGACCGCTTGAAACTTGCGAGCATTCAGCATTGTTCCGCTAATTTACAACACATCACTTTACAAACTTGAGCGGGTATGTCGGTAGCGTTCATTTACATTTCATGTTGGGAGAGGTACACATCCACGTAGACCCAATGCGGATTGGTGGATGGTACGCTGTTTTAAAAATTTTGGGATTTTCGGACAATATGAGAGAATACACGCATACATTTTCGGTAACTCCAATTTGTTATTAAGAGCGTGACGTCATAAAACTATTAGTAACTTTTTTTCCCTGTTCAGTTCAGTTCAATGGTATTGAAATGAAAACTGGCCTATTTGTTTGATTTAAAATTCAAAATCAAATTTAACAAGTGCTTTATTCATTTGAATCACAAGGATCACTTAACATGCTAGGAAAATTTACACAGTTCCAACGCGCCCATGCCGTAAAAGAACTAGCAATAACACCGGCTGGGTTCCTATCGCTTTTTGCGCATGATCCTTGTTATTGTATGGAGTTGGAACACATTCGTCCCAAGCTTTTTTATCATCTAAATAATCGGTTATTTGATAATAAGGTTTCTGAATAGTTTTTGTTTAATAAAGTTTTTTTTGCCAATCTTTGCCACTTGAGATCTGCTTAAAAAAGCGTACAAGTTGAACGAATAATAACTTGTCCATACGAATAGTAAAACCGGTGTACAGCTTTCTTCGAACCCATGTCTACGATCGAAATGCTTGCTACCACTACACTTTATATGAACGCAATTCTTGCAATACCAATTTATATTGCGCATCCCCATGATTATGTATGAAAATTCTCATGTTAATTTCCACTCGTGTGCTCTCTACCTTAAACAGAAGGAATGTCTTAAACTTGGGGAGTAATTCAGGGAAGTTGCGAAGTAGTTTTTAAGTATATCGCTTATTGTGTACACGCTTTGTTGCGAGTTACCAATTAATGGGGTCTTTGTTACTGCTTTGTTTCTCGCTTTCTGTACTGAATTAAATTGTTCTATGGATAAAATACAGTTTGTACTATAGTATATGTATATACTGCAGTATATGTCTTCTTCTTCTTCTCTTCTTAGTCACATTCAACCCTAAGGGTGTAGGCCTCCTTCATATCATGCCACTTCTTTCTGTCTTGTGCGATTTCCATCCATTTCACTCCAGCTGTTCTGTTTATATCATCGTACCATTTGCGGTCTCCCCAGTAGGCGTTTTTCATCCCAGGGTCTACACTCGGCCAGCGCTTTGCACCAAGGGCCATGTTTTCTGGCGACGTGACCAGCCCATTGCCACTTAAGCTTTGCAATACGTTTGATAACGTCTGTGACTGTTTCCTTATCCAATCGTTCCTATTTCGGTCCCTCAGCGTAATACCTACCATCTTCCTTTCAATTGCTATAAATATGTATATACTATTAGTTGGTTTTAGGAGTAGTAGAGTTCTTTGTGATAGAGCTCGTCAGGGAGAGGACTACCACCATACCTATTTCTGCCATCAAGCAGTAATGTTTGCATGGCTGTGTTCCTGGCTGGCAGGAACATGAGGCTTTCGATCTACGTATCAGGGTGGCAACCTTGAGTGATACCTCTGGTATTGCAAGCGTTCATAGGCTGCGGTAACCGCTTACCATCTTGTGGGCCGTACGCTCAGTTGAAATTGCCACTGGCGGTCACCCATCCAAATGGTGACTACGCGGAACAGTGCTTAACTTCGTTGATCTTGCCAGCTACGTCACGAGCGCTCCAATCAATAAGTGAATGAGTAAACTTAATAGATGAAAAATGTCTCGGGGTAACATCAACTGCAGTTATGTTTGGGTGATACTGCAATGGTCATGGTGTTTATATGTACTGTGTATATATTTACAAAAATAAATGCATTATTGTATTCTGTTTATATTATATTCTATACATTTTAGAAATATGTAAATTTGTTAGAAAGTACACTCAATTATTTTCAAAAAAGATTGATCAACCACGTCGCTTCGAATGTAGATACAAGCATAAATTAATAATACCTACTCCTAAACTAAAAATGCATAGCTCGAGTCCGAATACAATGGCTGTTAAAATATAAAACAAAGTTCCTGAATGTATTTAAAATATAGAAAAGATAATATTTTTGAAAATAAATTAAAAGAAATGCTTTTAAAGAAAACTATTATACACTTGATCAGTTTCTCAGTGACTCAAATAACGAATGTTAGGTTTTATTGCTACCCCAAATGGTGATTTTAATATTATCACAAACCTAGTTTGTGATAATCTATCCATTAATACTAAAATCGGTCCGCTCCTACTCAATTTTATAGTGCAACACCCTTACTGGGTACATAGCTATGTGTTGGCTGCTCTGATATTATTTAATATTACATAAGACCTGTGATATGTATTACCCTCATAATAATGATGCGATAAATGATACTGAATACTGAATACTATTAATTAATCTGGTTCCATGGCGCTATGTAAAACTATAGATTAAACATATAGAGTGTATTTAATTATTATTATATTTTTGTATAGCGGTCGCAGTCGGTGGATAGTGAAGACTCAAAATCGGTCGTCATGGCGCTCTTCGGGGGCGGCCTATGTCTATAATCTATGTCTACATATGTGTGTATGTATATAACGATGATGATGATGATGATATTTTTGTCTGCGCAGCAAGTTACTCAAAATATATTTTCTGGTTTTGGTGTGATAATTCAAGCTAATATAAAACTACGTTGGGTACTGCAACAGAAGGCGTAAACAGTAATAAGCTTGGAAATATACAAACTTATTTATCGTTCAACTTACTTTTTATTAAGAACTGCCAGACGAGACTTTCCAACTATATTGTGTGAAATTAAATAACACGCTCTAGACAGCTGTGGCTTTGCGGCTCGCTATAATGTTAGTATACATGCATTATCTGTGTCTGTCTAGCATAGGTAAGTACGATCGATCATTCACTAAAGTAGTTAGTATGAGTCCGTGGCCAACTCTGGTGACTTAAAATAGGCCGCCCGAAGGCCTCTGTTCTGGCCTAATACTTTGAAAAAGCCAGGACCGACTATCCAAAGTACCTACGGTAACAGCTCAGTTGTACCGTTCGTTCGTTCGTTCGTTCGTGTGAGTTAGTGGCCAACTCTGGTGACAGAGTTTCTAGGCCGCCTGAAGGCCTCTGTCATGGCCTAACAACATTGAAAAAGCCGGGACCGACTGCTTAACGTGCCCTCCGAAGCACGGGAGCGCTCAGTTGAAATTGCCACTGGCGGTCACCCATCCAAATGATGACCCCGCGGAACAGTGTTTAACTTCGTTGATCTGTTAAGAACAACTTAGCCAGTTACGTTACGAGCGCTTCTATATAAACTGTGACCAGGTCATCATCAAAGTAATGCCTTTCACATTTTGAACTACACATACATTTTACTGTCGTATGCGTGCAGCGTATCTTTGGACGGCATAGCTGTCTGCACTGGTGTATAGATTGCTTCTACATAACCAAAGCTTTACCTCCACCATTAAACATTCAGGCAACAATACCGAAATTAACAGACTGCCAACGAGCACTGGAACTAGCAGTGAAACTATCCCAAACTTCATCCCTAAAGAATATTTTATAAAGGCAATACACAGGTCACAGAGTACACACTAAGCGCCAACAAAAGTTTACATCAACGGTGGAAATATTAAATGACAAATCTTTACTTTTTATTAGAACCAAAAAACAAGCTTTTAAAAAACGTGACAACACGGTATTATGATGTCTGGACTAATTGTTATATCCATTAGGTACTTAGTTTATTACTAATTTACTTACATAGTTGATTACACTTGGATAGTTTTTTTTTTTTTTTTTTTTTTATTATTACAAAGAAAGTGGGACATAAATGGCTGCTAAAATTTAGCACTGCTAGGTAAATGTAGCATAGTTAGTAGCTAATAACAGTATCGGGTGTTTCAGATCGGTCATCGTTTTTGTCTTACCTATTTGGTTAAACTGATGACATGAGGACATGACATGACAGGAAGACAATATGGACCCGCTAAAATGACGATTTCTCTAATGAATATGGGAGTAAATGTTTATCATCTATAAATAGCTTTAACTCAGTTATTTTGGGCGATTATTTTCCTCTTTTTCACACTAAATTAAACCTTTTCTTCAACGATGCTGTTATAAAATTGTACATACATACATATTTGTACATACAAAATTGACATTTAATGTACATATTATATATCAGACAGACTTATACATAATTTTCCTCTTCCGATGCACAGCACAAGTGACCATATTTAAATTTTTCTTTCGAATGCCGCACCCAGGTGCCCCTGTCAGGAATATGTTCCTTAAAAAGCTGATAAGTCAGGTCTGATAATTTGTCCTCATGATACGAGTGACCAGAATGTTTTCTTCGAATACCGTACTCAGTGTGCCCCTACCTGTCAGAGTTGTTTGCCCGATGCATTGTTGGCCATTGTTGCGGCCCCCAGGGCAACAAGTTTGGACAAACAGTTTACACCGAGCAGAATTTCTGAGCTGCTCCCTCGTGGGTTTCAAATTATTGGCTGGCGCGACGCAGCGTCTGTTTTGTTTGTGTTTTATCAGAATAAGTCCCCATTTAATCAATGTTTCTACATAAGACATATTATTTTGACTGAATGTATTATTGTGTGTAATGTTTACAGGTTTGTAGTGAAACATTGTATTGACTACCTCGGTGGCGCAGCATATAAATGCCCGTTTAAGGAGCGAGAAGTTGCAGGTTCGAAAGTAAATTAATTAATTAGGGTAAAAGTTACTTTTAAGTAATTAAAGTAAAGTAAAATAAATAAATAAATCGATTCCTGCTGCGGGACAAATGAAACGTTTGCATAATAAGCATTTCTTGTTATCTCACCTACTTTTAGTTCTCATATCAACGAAACGGAAATCTTCTGAAAATAAAAATAAATTGCTGTGCGTTAGGCTCGCTGAAACTCAAGAATGGCTGGAACGATTTGGCTAATTTTGGTCTCGAAGTGTTTGTAGTGGTCCAGAAAGGGTTTAAACGGTGAGAAATTATGGAAAAATACCTGGCTTAGAACCGCAAATGACGGGAAAGATCGACAAAAGCGGCAGGAGACAGTGATACTGGCCTGAGATGATAATTATGATATTATAACCCATACAAAATTATGACAACCCTAAACATTACTTAGCTTTATTAGTTTAGAAATACTAAATAAGTTACACCATAAGCTCTCAGCTATAAATAACCAAGCGCCTTGAAGCATTTGTGAGCAATCTGCTACAGATTTGCCTACACCATTTTTTGAGGCGATTCAATTCGACAGAACCCCTTTGTAAAATCGCATAGTCTTTGCACTGGTAGAGATGAGACTCCAAGCTGTGAGAACCTGAGACAAATAATTTTATAAATAATTACTGTGGGACATTTTTACACAGTGTCACCTAGCCCCAAACTTAACAAAGCTTGTACTATCGGAAACAGTTATCTTATTGTAATATATTTACAATACTGTGCATATTTTTTTGTAAATACATGCCTCTTTTACATAGTAAAAAACACCCAGACACAAAACCAATATTTTCAGATTCATTCAAGCATTTTAACCCGGAGCCGAAACCGATCCCACAACTTCTCGTTTCTCAGACGAGAACTTGGCCATCTCAACACCTAGGTTGGCAAATAAGTGCTCAAGTTCACACTCTCAGCAGGCGACAGCTATTAAGTACACTATGAAGTGCTCAGAAACCGTGTTAGCGACTAACGATCTTCTTTTGATGGTACCCCTACTGTTCGCGCCTCTAATCTGCACAACCCTGTTACTTGGAGCTTGCTCAGGACTTTTTCACCAATGAAGTGTAGATGGTAAAATACTGGGTGTGAAAAAAGGGTATTCCGTTTCTACATTCGGTATTCTGAGTATGTCATTCCGCGAACTGAATAACTAAGTAAAGGACCACTCGATGGATCTTTTATGAGTATCTGTGGTATGAGTGGTCCATTCTGGTGACAGAGTTTTAGGCCGCCCGAAAGCCTCTGTCATGGCCTTAGAAAGTCGGTAGATGGGGAACTCGTGACGTCTATTTAGCTGTTTAGATGATGACTTTCATGATGTACTCAGATAATTAGGTACTAAAATATAAATTGAGACCTTACAGTCACAGTGGCATGTAACTTCTAAAAAATCATTTCCCAGAATACAAAACATTTAAACTATTAAACAAAAAACAATTCAAACTAACTTGGTATTTTTATTAAAGCTCGGTAAAAACTAATTTTACAGGCCTACTCTCATAACTCTCCCTTTGGCTGCGCAGTCGGGTAAAAGACTACGCATTTCCTTTTAGTTCAATGCGGGCACTCCATACGCCAAACATTTAACTTAAAAGTTATCGTCAACCGAATAACCCCGAACAACCTTTGCCCTTCCAGGGCTGGAGTAAGTTTGCCCCTTTTGCCCCCATTGTGGGTAATTTGTCCTCGTAGGACTTATATTTTGTTTCATACTACAAGCTTCATTTAGTTTGAGGCTACGCATCGCGCTGTGTTGAATGTCCGCCAATATTTAAAATAAATAAATAAATAATGCTAGAAAATCCACACAAATATATTATTTAATTTTAAGCGAGCGCTTCCATGCTGCGGATGGCATGTAGGGTACATAATGAGCATGCATTATGCACTTAACATGCCCTTGGTTACTGACTCATGCCAATTTACTTACTAAAGTAAGGGTTTAAACCCTTGTGGAGTTTTTAAAATATTATCCCAAAAACTAAGTGGAGGGCCGTCGTTTTCAGTTTCGATTGCCATTCAAAAACTTATATTAGCCAATGACTGAGATTCAATTAGCTTGTAGTTTGCGGTTGCAGTGTGCAGTCTGCGGTCCGTCTTGGACTTGTACCTTTAGTGTGGTTTGACCCTAAAAATATATAAAAAATTATAAAATAGTTTACAAGATCCGAATTCCACACTGCAATACAATAAAATAAAGTATACTTGTACATTTAGTTGCATAAAGTATAGTTATACCTTTATATGGCTACTTTATTGTACTGTTCCTTGAAGGAAAGCAGAACTTACATAAACAAAAATGGGTTGCAAAATTATGACATAATTACATTCATCAGAACTTACACTGAGTTTATGCAACCCATTTTTGCAACAAGCAAATTCGCACACATACATACTTAATAACATAAAAACAACTTAACCCCAGTGGTTGTTTCACCTGAATCCATCCCTGTTCCCGCCTGCAGCATCTTCAACCGGAAGCTTCTGAGGAGGCTTTACATAATTCTCGCATTTCTATGCCCATTCAATACAGACATACTTCAGTTTTATACATTATATAGATATTGTTATGGCTGCGTAGTACACATAACTGTCTACGTGTTGACGCGTTTAACATTGTGTGACTGGGCCGCTACCGCGCTAGTCTTGAACGGAAACGTTTTAGTTTAGTTTCGCTATGACTCTTGATATCTATTTTTTTCTAATTCGTTACGCATTCGTTCGTTTTAACGTCTCAAAAATTTTAATTCGATAAACTCTAGGCATGGAAATCATCTCATTTCATTTATTTCATGCTCAATGTACAATGTATTCAGCTTAGGTGTAACTTAATGATAATGCTGTAGGTGAGTAAATGGACCCTCTCTACAGATCATAGATCGTCCCTAAATAATAGGGTTAGCCAAAACTACGTTTTTTTTTATACCACTAAAGTAGCGACCAAGTTTACGGCCCACTTGATGGTAAGCGGTTACCGTGGTCTATGTACGCTTGCAACATCAGATATCACTTGCGCGTCGCCACCTTGAGACGTAGATCTTATGTCTCATGTGCCTGTAATTTCACCGGAAACCATACCCTTCGAACCGGAACACCTGCAATGCGAGCATTACTGCGGCAGACTTGGCGGCAGAAATAGGTATGGTGGTAGTTCTTCCCCGGACGAGCTCTATCACAGAGTTCTACTATAACCGTATCAGAGTTTTAATACTCTTAAAACGCTTTATTTATATTTTGTTTTATTACATCATGATCAGCCTTCTAATGGTCTTACTGTTAGGATCGAAGGCTCGTCAAAATCAAAATATTATTTAATTTGTATTTTTTTTTTTTTTTTTTATACAACTGAAGTGGCAACCAAGCGTACGGCCCACAAGATGGTAAGCGGTTACCGCAGGCTATGGACGCTTGCAATACCAGAGGTATCACTCGCGGGTTGCCACCTTGAGGCATAGATCGAAAGCCTCATGTGCCAGTAATTTCACCGGAAACCATACCCTTCGAACCGGAACACAGCAATGCGAGCATTACTGCTTGGCGGCAGAAATAGGTATGGTGGTAGTCCTTCCCCGGACGAGCTCTATCACAAAGAACTCTACTACTCTTATAAATGTTGTTATACGTAATATAACGTCTACTGTAAAATCTTCAGTGCACTCAAGAGCAATACGAAATCCTTAAATAATAGACTTTAAGCCGCTTAGCGCGACAAAGGACAGGTGCAGGGAATTGCCACGGCTATACGCATACAGCTGATGTAGGTACGCTTATAGCTGTGCTGATCTACCATGAAAATGTATCTGCATTTTACCTGGTGTTAGGACTCTTTAGCAAGAGTCCGTCTTGGTGGGTACCACCGCAGTGTCAGATACTATACTTCCAAGCAGTAGTGTGCAAGCTGCACTGTGTTTAGGTTTGAAGGGCACTGTAGCAAGTGAAATTACTGGGCGAAAGCGACTTAACAACAATGTCTCGGGGTGATAAGCGCAGTGCAGTGCCACGCAAACACTTAAAAGTTTTAAGCTTAGGGTATCTGTTGCTGTCATAAAAAAAAATGTATATTGTAAACTTCAGGGGACTTACTCTTAACGCAATTGGTATTGGACAAGTCGTATTGGAATATGACATCATGACAACCAACGCCAAACTTTGTTTCCAAGAGTACAAACATTTGACAGCATTAAATTAGAATTGGATTGAAATAGGGATTGAGATTGCGTTGAAGAGTAAGGCCCCCCCAAAGCCAAACGAATATGAAAGATATATGAACCACTTAGCACATTCTATTGTTGCACAAGTTTCGAACATATGAACGGAAAGTGGTGCGAATTATAAAAGAATCAGTGATCTCTTGCTCATAAGCCGCGTAATAGACTTTGCTGATATAATAATAGTATAAAAAACAATAATAATTGACGGTTTACTTTTAAGATGGTTATGTTTTAAATCTAGTATTTTTAAAGCATAGTAATTTGCTGAGCTCATCAAATATCTTGAATGAAGTTAAACAAATTAGGCACGTAATAATATTTGGAGAACAATTATTCCGCAGCGAGACATTACTTAGAGGGTGTTATCAGTGTTTGAACAGCGCATACAATGCTCGTAATTGTGCCAGTGACACAGCATATGCATATAACGGCTAGGGAACTTCATACATATTTTTGCCGCTATATCTCATGAATATGTAAGTCATGAGACATTGTAAAGTGGCAATATTACTACTATTAAATAGTAAATGCGAAAGTTTGGATGCATGAATGAATGTTTGTTTGTACATCAATCACGCAGATCAGCTTAGATGTAATGTCTGACATAGACACACCCCGGAAACTCCTAATAAAATTTATGAAGCAAGTAGGCACACAAAATCAAAATAAACGCGTACCTTAGCACCGACACCTTTCGCCGGCACTGAAGCTAAGGAGCTTCAGTACCGGCGAAAGGTGTCGGAAAACTCGCGACCGGGTTAGGGTAAGTAAAACCAGTGGGAGGTAGGGAGTGGAAATTCTGTACGTAGTACTAATATCTGTTCTGTGACATAGAGATAGATTAGTCTGGAAAAGCATTAGGCTATTTTTAAAAGTGTATTGTTCCTGTGGTATAAAATCTGCAAAACAGCAGGTGGAACCGTGCAGAACTAGTATTTTATACAACAAAAGTGGAGGAAAATCTGAAAAACCACACCAGTCATACGGATTGTACGATTTCAGTGTGACTAATAAGGTTTTGTTACAGTGGAATTAACTATTGACTAGTAAGTAAGTAAGTGCGTATGAGTCAGTGGCCAACTCTAATGACAGAGTTTCTATGCCGCCCGAAGGCCTCTGTCATGGCCTAACAACTTAGAAAAAGCCGGGACCGACTGCTTAACGTGCCGTCTGAAGCACACAAACGCTCAGTTAAAATTGCCACTGCCGGTCACCCATCTAATTGACTAGTACATTATGCCAGCCTCAGCTTTAACTGTCGATCTGATGTGACTTGCAATACACCTTTGTGATTTTGTAAGACTGTTAATCTAATAAAGTTAACTAGCTATATTTCTACGGCTATGTCAGTGTTTAGAACAATAAAAGCATTTAGCACCGATGCATAACGAGATTTTGCGAATTATTTGTAGTTATTCGAAATTTATGCGGTAATTTCGAGATGATTAATTTGCTCAGTGTACTACCACCATACCTATTTCTGCCGCCAAGCAGTAATGCTCGCATTGCTGTGTTCCGGTGTGAAGGGTATGGTTTCTGGTGAAATTACTGGCACATGAGGCTTTCGATCTTAGCCTCAAGGTGGCAACCTGCGAGTGATACCCCTGGCATTGCAAGCGTCCATAGGCTGCGGTAACCGCTTACCATCTTGTGGGCCGTACGCTTGGTTGCCACTTTAGTTGTATAAAAAAAAAAAAACTCAAGGCGGTGGTCTTAAAGTTCACGTAACTTAAACTAATATAAATTAAATTGGTTTAAATTGAATCTCTGGCAGGTGTGCGTCTGGTCTAGTTCCCGCGCGTCTCAAGCCGTACTGTTCTTAAACTTGGTTAGATTTGCATGTCTTGGCGGTAATGTGATTTGGAAATGCAAAGATGGCAGCGATGAACCGTTTGAGAGGGAAGAGTCGCGAGAATATGGATACTTTTAAAGGATTAGTTATATCACTGTTAACCAACCTTTCAAAGTATACGCTCAAGGTAGTCAAAATGGGTAGTAAATTATGCCGTATTCGTCCTGAGTTTTCAGCCCAGGCTATTAAAAAGTTTTTATTCGTCCCGCATGATAATATTTTGTCCCTATTCGTCCTGCATATTATGACAAAAAATAATAAACATTTTCTTCGACGTCTGGTATTTATGATTACAACATAATAGTGGTAGAGATAGGGGAAGTACCCCCCTCCAAAAAGGGGCAAACATACGAACAGGACAATACGGGATATCAAAATAATGATTTTTATGATTCAATCCGGGTATAATCAATCTATATTCTAAATTTTATTGAAATTGGTTAAGCTGTTACGATGTGATTGATTAACAAACACAACAAACTTATTTATAATATTGAAGTCTGTTTACAACCACATTCAATCTTGTCATTCACCTTTCACAGTGTGACAAAGAACTCTAAGCTGTTCAAGAGCTCTTTGAGCTCATTTCCGATAAAAGCAACCAAAGTTGTGCTACTGGTATTTCCAACCATAAATTGAATTGTTCTAAAAGGTTCCACCTAAGCCTTCCAGTTCAATCTTTCGGTTGCAAAGTGGGTTTGACTTAAAACTTGCGAGGTGCCCTTGATAGGGCGCCATCATAATTTCCAGTAAAAGCCTCATCAGAACGGTCCAATAGATCCGCATTGACGTCTTGTAGAGATGTGAGAAAACCTAGGTGCGGTAACAGCTTTAACCTTAGGGGATTTCTTGAAATTCAATGCTAAAGATTTCATAAATAAGACACAAATAATATAAGTATTAAGTCAGTCGGTCCCAGCATTTCCAAAGTTAGCATAAGCTTTCAAACGGCCTGTAGACTTCATCACCAGAGTTGGCCACTGACTTATATGAACTTACTTATTTAAGTCTCAACTAATCAGGTTTCTACAAGGAGCGTCCACGACCCTGATGGCAAATTGATGAACCATATCCAATCTTTCTCACATCCCGTTTCAAAAAGACAGTCAAGTTTTTAGAGGCAAAGTGTCCTGTCGATCGAGGCCCTCCATTGTGCTATTAAAGGTCGTTAATTTGTCACAAGCTGACACTTATTTACTTTGATTTCTGAATAAATTCCCTTTTATTTTAATTCCTATTAAAATTGCCCTTTTGTTTAAGTATAAGCGTCTATTGGTCTCAAAAGTACTGGCGGTCTAGTGGTAGTGATAGCCTTCCGATCCTAAGTTCGTGGGTTCAAATCTGGCCTTAAAATAATGGATTGACAATGCGAAAAATGTATGCGCGCATACGGTGAAGGAAAACATCATGAGGAAAATGACCAAGAACTAAAAATTCAAAGGACATGGTGTCACCATCTAATCCGCATTGGTTCCGCGTGGTGGATTTAAGACCCACTTTTGCTTAGAAGTAGGCCAGTGCTCCAGCAGTTGGAATATTAGAAAGCTATCATGAGAGAGGTGAGAGGTACTAACTAAACTAACTAAAATTGTTGCCGTCCTTTTCATATGAATTAAAATACAAAAGACCGCGATAGTTTTTGTTAGCTAAGTTTAGAAAATGCTACAACAGAATTGACACCAGTGTCATTCAAATCTATATCAGGGCAAACTAAATAATTAGTACAGTTTGTTCGTTCGTTCGTATGAGTCACTGGCCAACTCTTGTGACAGAGTTTCTAGGCCGCCTGAAGAAGCACGGGAGCGCTCAGTTGAAATTGCCACTGGCGGTAACCCATCCAAATGATGACCCCGCGGAACAGTGCTTAACTTCGTTGATCTGTTAAGAACAACTTAGCCAGCTACGTCACGAGCGCTCCAATGAGCACAGTAATAATTCTCATTTGATATTGGAACTGACTATTCAAGGTTTTGGGAAACAATAGGTTTTGGGCCCAGTTAAGAGTAGTAGAGTTCTTTGTGATAGAGCTCGTCCGGGGAAGGACTACCACCATACCTATTTCTGCCGCCAAGCAGTAATGCTCGCATTGCTGTGTTCCGTTGTGAAGGGTATGGTTTCCGGTGAAATTACTGGCATATGAGGCTTTCGATCTTAGCCTCAAGGTGGCAACCCGCGAGTGATACCTCTGGTATTGCAAGCGTCCATAGGCTGCGGTAACCGCTTACCATCTTGTGGGCCGTACGCTTGGTTGCCACTTCAGTTGTATAAAAAAAAAAAAAAGTTACCTAAATGAAATTATTACCGGCAATACATTATTGAACAAAGGAAGTGCTGTGCGTGAACCAATTCCGTTTTATAATTGATGGCTGTGGCCAATTCGTCATTTGTAAGAGCCTTACACATTTGTGTCTCTGTAAGAGGTGAGTTCTACTTGGTCTTTTACTTTAGAAGTTTTTTATACGATAATGTTTATAATATTATTACAATCTAGCCTTACGTTAAGGCTAATGAGTAATTTTAAGTTGACCTAGTCCAAAAATAAAGTGTCCATTTGGCACTTTTCTTACAGTCTCTATTTATTAAGGGGAAGCACTTTGTTCATGTGTTCATTATTGTAATTTTTTTACTCTATGTTAAGGTGAATAAATAACAACTTTGGAGGTAGAATTAACTTTAACTAAAGAAGCAACTTTAAGAGTTTTTTTAATTAGAAACAGAGCAAAATGTCAATACTGAGCGCTTGCGAGAAACTTTCGCCTAAACGTAGCTATTCGCCCTTTTTTATATATATATTAATTTGTTTGTTTATTTTTTGATATATAATACACAAACAACTGCAACGCTGGCATCAGTTGCTTGTGAGCTGCCAGCCAAAGTATAACAGCTTATACTAAAATATATTTCCAACCCGCGGGTATGCATAGCGGTTCTTTAACCTGCCTTCTTCTTGATAAAAACATTAAAATCCATTTGCGTTGTTTAAAATATCTAAGCGTAGGACATACATAGAGGGAGACGGCGAAAAGCGACCTTGTTTAAGACTATTTATAGAAGATCTAACAATAATAATTTTAATATTGAAACGTTTAAATGGGTCAAAAACCTTTAATTATGAAATTGTTTATAGGCTTTTCGAACTTAAATTGTACCACAATTACTTTTATATTGCAATTAAAATGCAATAACAAGGGCCTAAGTGGAACAGACCTGCGGAACCGTCTGCTGGCGACCGCAACCCGACGAAATTAATTGCGGACCCCCAATACCCACGGCTAAGATATTGTCAAAGGAATTACTTTTTAACGAGATTGTTGGTTTAGAGGATTGTTTGCAAGGGGTTGTTTAATTTGTTTAGGAAAGTAAGATTGGCCGTGTGAAATGAGCCTTATCAATCAAATGCATTTCAAGTAAAAATAAATTTGAAGAGTAGTAGAGTTTTTTTGTGATAGAGCTCGTCCGGGGAAGTAGGAGTCTACTTCTGTTGCTAAGCAGTAACGCTTGCTTATATATGCTTAGCGAGAACCCAACACGCTAACAACGCACCTACTCTACGGGCGCTCACACTTTTGAATTCATTTTTAAATGACTTCCAACATGTCGAAATTTTCAATGATAGTATTAGTTCTATTTATAAGTCGCTAAGAATATATTTAAGTTTTTAGATTAATTAAGTTATGATAGTAAGCGTTTTGGTTATATACTGTAAGTTAACTATCACATTAAATAAATAAATTCTAATTCTAATTCTTAACCTGTGTTCCGGTTCTAAGGGTATGGTTTCCGGTAAAATTACACAGGCACCTAAAACTTTCGATATTCATCTTAGGGCGGCAACGTGCAAGTGATATACCTGTTATTTTCAAGTGCCCTATATATTTTATTATCGACCTGCCCAGTCCATATTTTTTTCATGATAAAAAACCAAATAGTAATATTGACACCATGAAGCGTTATTGTTATTGAAGGCATTATATCTACGAGCTACCATATTCATTTTATTTTATTTATTTTAAGAAAACCATCGGCACAAAATACATATTAGCAAGAGTAGTAGAGTTCTTTGTGATAGAGCTCGTCCGGGGAAGGACTACCACCATACCTATTTCTGCCGCCAAGCAGTAATGCTCGCGTTGCTGTGTTCCGGTGTGAAGGGTATGGTTTCAGGTGAAATTACTGGCACATGAGGCTTTCGATCTTAGCAAGGTGGCAACCCGCGAGTAATACCTCTGGTATTGCAAGCGTCCATAGGCTGCGGTAACCGCTTACCATCTTGTGGGCCGTACGCTTGGTTGCTACTTCAGTTGTATTAAAAAAAAAAAAAAAAAAAAACATATTAGCTCTTAAATAGTTAACTATGAGGTCATTTAAAGGTCTCCACTGATAGACACATAATGGTTAACTAGAAAAACAACGACAAAAAATTAGCAAATCGTAACGAAACTATAAAAAACCTACTTGTCTTTTGTCTGCCCGCGACCACGGTTGTTGCAACACAACCGAAACGTCGGGGAAATAAAAAGGTAAATTACGCGATAAAATCCCGCAAATATTATAAAAAACTAAAAAACCTACTTGTTTTTCACATATTATACCTAAAACACTTTGACACTATTCCCAAACATCCAATAGTAAAAATACAATAGCGCGTTGCAAAATAAAAATAAACTGAACACGAGGCGACAAGCCGGAGGCTTTCAAGGATTTTGCGCAATAAAAGTAAAGTAAAATGCCCGCGCCATATTGTATTAGTTGTTTGAGGTACACGAGGGTATAGTTTCGTACGCGATTTCTCGGGAATCGACCTATATTTGACTTGATATGATTATTGAGGACCTCGGTGGCGCGGTGGGCGAGCCTGGTTGAAGCAAGAGGGAGCGGGTTTGATCCGAGCTGAGACAAATTAAAAAAAAAACAAAATCACAATTCATTTATTGGAAGAATGTGGTACATTGTAGTTTTTACACATAAAAATGGCTCTCGTTCCCCATAATACTCTGGTAAACAAATATTATTAATGTTGGCATGATTTGCAAAATATGCCATTGATTTTATTCCAATTATGTTACTGACATTGCTCATAAATAAGTTGCGGCAGCGTATTATTTGGAAAACGAAGAAGTATAAGACGGCTTCGCACTCGATGGACCGATGACATAAAGCGGTCTCGGGAAGTGAACGGTGGATGGTGAAGGCTCAAAATCAGTTGTCATGGCGCTCTTTGAGGAAAGCCATGTACAGCAGTGGACGTCTATCGGCTGATATAATGTTTTTTTTTATACAACTGACGTGGCAACCAAACGTACGGCCCACAAGATGGTAAGCAGTTACCGCAGCCTATAAACGCTTGCAATACCAGAGATATCACTCGCGGGTTGCCACCTTGAGTCTATGATCGAAAGCCTCATGTGCCAGTAATTTCACCGAAAACCATCCCCTTCGCACCGGAACACAGCAATGTGCGAGCATTACTGCTTGGCGGCAGAAATAGGTATGGTGGTAGTCCTTCCCCGGACGAGCTCTATCACAGAGAACTTTACTACTCTTATATTATACTCTTATTATATAATGGTGAGATTTGACAAAATCATAAAAAAATAATTCACAGGATTGATTAAATGGTTGCTAATCTCTGTTCAAATAATGTTTTTTTAAAGTGCGAAAAAATTTTTTTTGTGACTATCTAAATAAAAAGTTTGAAAACTACATATGGCTCATATTTCACCGCTCTTTGAACCTGATCTGAGTTAAAACAAAGCTTCGTGCGTGAAATAAATCGAATTTAACCTTCCCAATGTTTGCAGAACAATATTTTATTTTTACGATATATTTTTAGAGTACCGATGACAAAATAGGTAAACCTATTGGTTTTTTATTGTCTGTCCTAGTCTGTTTAATCACTAAAGTTTACTATTTATAAGTGCTACGTTCCTTAACAGAAAAAATAACCCCTAAAGATCACTTTATTATTCATCTTTCTATTTTTTGAGACACTTTAAAGCTTTTACAATATTATTATTTAGCAATTAAATATACTTTCACTACATGCAAATGCATGTAGTACTTGTATGCGAAGACTCAGCAATAAATGGCATACGTACGTTAAGATACATATAAATAATCGGATTTTGAAATGGTGACTCTGAGTTAAAACACCATTCTCTTTTTTCGATACAAAAAACTATGGCGCTACATCTTATATTATTATTAGTCTTTACCACGGATTGAGGCCGCGTGGTGGAATAAAACTAAAACACTCTCGCTTAAGAGTAGGCCAGTGTCCAAGCATCAGTGGGAAGGCTGTCATAATGATGATTAATCTTTAACCTTTTCTAGAAACAAAAATATAAGTCGTAAGCTACGGGACCCTAACAGTGAGCGTAGGTTGTCACGGCTTTGGTCACATTTTATTTTATCACATTATCTTGATGCAATTTTATTTCCGTGTGTCCGCGATCGGTTTCAATGGAGATTTATATGTAAACGAATATTGTATGAAACAGCTTTTAGTTTATTTTGTTATTTATGGTTTATACATTTTTATGTCATCAATTTTATCAACTGAAATATTAATCGGACTTTCTTCCGTTCATTTTAACCGACTTCAAAAAAGTTACGAATTCAACGTTGTGTGTTTTTTTTTATGTTTGTTACTTGTCTTTACCGCGATTAGGCGGAAACGTGTGGCATCAATTTTAAGTAGAATGAGGTGCAGTGGCAACAGTATTCTAAAAACAATAGCCGATAAATACGATTGCCCCATACTTCACCATTGTGTGAAGCTTATAATAATTTGAGTTTTGTTCCATTTTAAATATTTTTTGATAAGTACGATGTAATGTGCAATATGTACCTACCTATGTTGCTTAAGTTATTACCTATAATTTTGTATGTTTTTACTATCGATATTACTTTGTGCTAAGGACCTTGATGTCTGCAAATAAAGAATATATTATTATTGTTATTATTATTTATTTCTTCACCAATTATAAATCAATTTTGATGATTCTTCTTTCGTTTGATAAGAATTTTTTCTGAGGTTTATATAAACTTTATCAAAAGGAATTTCGTGCTTTTTAAAAAATATAAAAAAAATATCTTCTCGTATTTCCACAATCCATCGAAACCTTTTTATCAGGTATAGCCTCGAAGTTTTTTTTAATTCATCAATACTAATATTACGTTTTATGAATATGCAGACGAAGGGCCCAATCAAAAGCTTTCACACTATTACCCCGTTTCAGACGCCATAGAAACGGTTGAAACGACGGAGGTCGAAGGTAAGAACAGAATAATGTGGTATAATTGAGTTGAGCTTACGTCGCGCCGTCAATGGCCTTGATTGAGTTCGTTAACGACGTTACAGCGAGTCTGATGTACTTTGCTGTTTGGGACGACAGGTGACAGGAAAGAGCGTTTGTAAAGACCGTGTCTTCTGTAACAGCGGATGGAAATCGCGAACTAAAGCAGTAACCCTGTAAGTTCGTATGAGTCAGTGACCAACTCTGGTGACAGAGCTTCTAGGCCGCCCGAAGGCCTCTGTCATGGCCTAACAACATGTACATGACGTCTTTTTAAACCTTCTTATCTTTATATAGCTCGTCCGGGGAAGGACTACCACCATACCTATTTCTGCCGCAAACCAGTAATGCTCGCATGGCTGTGTTCCGGTGTGAAGGGTATGGTTTCCGGTGAAATTACTGGCACATGAGGCTTTCGATCTTAGCCTCAAGGTGGCAACCCGCGAGTGATACCTCTGATATTGCAAGCGTACATAGACTGCGGTAACCGCTTACCATCTTGTGGGCCGTACGCTTGGTTGCCACTTCAGTTGTATAAAAAAAAAACTTACATATAAAAATTGATTGCTGCTCGTTAGTTGCTTTAAAATCGAAAACGTTTGACCGATTTGACTAATTTAATTATTTTAAAATATTTGTTTAAGTTCGAGAAGTTTCATATTTAAGGGGTAACAAATTGATAGAGCTTTAAGAAATAACTAATAAGCTTTTACCCAATATAATACATTTTTAATTATTAAACTGTGCTTGGACCATACAACCGTTGAAGGTTGAAGCGACAAGGTCTGTACGTACAGAACTTTTGTCATCTAGAGAAACGAAAAATGACTCTACACTGATGCTTTCAGGATACCCAATAGTCATATTTCACAGTAAAAAACAGTAAAGCGATAAGGTGAGCACCAGAAGGGCTATTAGTAATTAAATAAATAAATAATGCTGGACAATCCACACAGCATCATCTAGCCCCAAGGTAAGCTGCTGTTAAACAGAGCTGTATTATGGGTACTAGATAACTGATATATATTTAATACAATACAATACATAGATAGATATTTTTTATTATATATAGAAAATACCCAGAGCACCCGGAACAAATATTTGTAGATCGTACATTTGTTCCGAGGCGGGAATCGAACCCGCAACCTCTGCGTCGCAGGTGGACCTGCGCCCGCTGCGCCACATCGGTCGTCAGTAATTGGGTGCAAGATTTCAGTAAATGTCAAAAACTGACGAATTTTGTATGAATATGTCAGCTTACTAAGTAGCAGGTTGCCGATTGAATTCGAATTGCATCTGAGTTACGTAAAATACCGTCAGAATAACTTTGACTCGTCTTACGACGTGAGACGTAGGCACGCGTGTTGAAAACTGCTCAAAGCGCGGCATCACATCTCACCTAGGATACAAAAATACACCAATTTTCATCATTATAATCATCATAACAACCAATATACAGCCACTGCCTGGACATAGGCTTCGCCCAAAGAGCGCCATAATGACTGATTTTGAGACTTTACCATCTATCGACTTTCTGCGATTGCTTTAATGTTATCAATCAATCGAAGACCGTCCGTTTTCCAGTTTCTCACTTCACTAAAGGCAAACCTGATGAAATATAGGTAGGTGACGTAGACGCTACAAAAGTGTAAGAAGGTACGCGTTTTACGCCATTTTAGTACTGTTCTTTTTTTAGTTTCTGGTGAGTCCTAGATAGAGCTTATAATAAAACTCGCATGAAGAAGATGAGTTTTGGTTCTACTCACTAAATACACAGCAGTTAACAATACTAATAACGCCTCCCTACAAGGGGTTCGAATCAAACATTCCGTATTTGTCCCTGCGTGTTTGCAACCAAAATATTGTCCTACCCTCTGAATATTAACTATGAATCCCTTCTATTTAGTGGTCCCTAAATTATTCCAATCTGTGCATATTGACCGGCCGAATATGAAATGCATGACCAGTGTACGAAGGCCTTAGCTACGTCTTGTAAAGGTGCGTGTCGCAGTGAGATATAATTAATCATTATTTTAATAAAATTCAACCACTGAAAAGCATTGAATAAATTGGTATATTTGTGGTTATTATGTCGAGGCTTTCCTCGTAGCGCACCAAGACGAAGCGCATAAAGTACTTTCTGACAAGTAAAGAGGTGGATAACAATTACAATTTACCTAAATATTAATTGTTTTTACGTAGCGCTGCCTGCGCGAAGTCTCTTATAACCAGTAATTACAATTGCTACAGAGTTTTATAAACCTTAACTAAATCTAAACTAAAAAAACTAAGTAAGGGTGAGTTGCACCATCTAACGTTAACGTCAAATTGTTCGACGACGATTGAACAATTTGACGTTAACGTTAGATGGTGTAACTCACCCTAAGTAGTCTTTCCACACATCTCTGCTTTATGGCAAAATATCTGGCACTGCGGCGGTACCCTTGAAAGACTCTTGCTGAAAAGTCATACCACCAGCTACTATCATACAACCCTGCATAATGTTGTAGTTGTCTTGTATCTGATGAGAGTTTTATCGAATCGTATCGTATAATCGTAATCGTAGAGCCAATAGCTCTTAGAGAGTCTGCTAATAATCCTCAACTACCATTATGTTTATTACAAATAGAATACTTCAACAGTGTTGCCAATGTAACAGGCTTTGTATAGCTAGTGAAGTAATACTAAGCTTTATAAACAAATATTTGGCTATGAGGGTTCAAGCTCAGACCAAGGCAAAGTGGCCAGTGTAATTGAACATGACGCATGGTTTCTGAATGCTAACAATAACCTAACACGGTAGGTTAAGGTATTCTTCTATAAATAGGTATGTGGCACTGGTGGCTTGGTGATTCCTCTCTCCGCACCTTAATAAAATTATCAATGTGAGGAAACTAGCATGTCCAGGAAATACATGGACAGCCTTTTTTTCTAAAGATAATCAAGCGCTGAGCCGCTGACCAAATGCTCGGTGTCAATGTGGCTTAAGATATAGCACGCTTGTCAAGAATACACTTATTCACTCTTCATTTGAATGTTAGGGTAACGTTTTTATTTAATTGCAACTAAAATTGAAATTGTAACCTAGGATTAATAATGTTTTTGAGTACATACATTGTAAATCACCGTTGATTTTTAAGGCAAACAGAAAAAAATTGTAACGAATTCTACTCATTATCACTGCGTAAAGGACACAAACCGTTTCCTGCGGAAAAAGCGTTTCTACTGTTCGTTGACACTGGGCTTTTCTTGAGCACGAGTGATTAGGTCATATTCCATACTGATTAGTAGATGGTATGGTATTTTAATTTTTATCATTGGGCTGCCCTTAAATAGAAACTGTCTCAAAAAGCTTATTATAAAATAACCGATTCATTAAATGATAAAAAGCTTGTGACGAATGTGCTCCAACTCTATTCGGCATCCATAACAATAGCAAAGATCATGCAAAAAAATCGATCACCCAGCCGGTGTTGTAGCCAGTTCTTTTAGCAACGGCATGAGCGCGTTAGAACTGGTGTAAATTTTCATAGCTTTTAAGACGTTTCAAAGTGATCCATGTGATTCAACTAAACAAAGCACTTGTGTTGAGTTTGAGTTTTCCCAAGACGTGCCTAATCCGGCTTGGATAATATTAATTTATGAAACTACTAAGATTTAATGTATGTTACTAATTACTCATCATTTTGGCTAATTAGTAGATTTGTGATGGCACTTTGATGTATGATTCACTAAAGGTGTGGTTTGACTGATAGTGAGCACGCTGCTAGATACGGCTCGAAGGACCAATTTTACTTTCATAGGTCAAATTAAAAGTAATAATAAAATTTTAAGAGTAGTAGAGTTCTCTGTGATAGAGCTCATCCGGGGAAGGACTACCACCATACCTATTTCTGCCGCAAAGCAGTAATTCTCGCATTGCTGTGTTCAGGTGTGAAGGGTATGGTTTCCGGTAAAATTACTGGCACATGAAGCTTTCAATCTTAGCCTCAAGGTGGCAACCCGCAAGTGATACCTCTGATATTGCAAGCGTCCATAGGCTGCGGTAACCGCTTACCATCTTGTGGGCCGTACGCTTGGTTGTCATTTCAGTTTCAGTATTATCGTATTATGAAACGGTTACGTATTGAGAGTAACCTAGTAACCTACGATACTCCGTTGCGTTACCAACTAAAATCGACATTGACTCATGTCAGTAGTGTCTATAAACCTCTGTGGTTTTTTATGTGCTATTTGTTACCTTTCTGTACTTATTATTATTTATTTGGTAAATAAAAAAATAAAAAATTGTATAAAAAAAAAAGAAAACGTAATAAATAACTCTCACGTCTTCTGCGAGCATACGGACGTGACAGATGGCAGTACGCTTCTCATCTGATAATGATGATGACGTAGATGAGATATAAGCCTATTTAATTTAATACATAGTTCTACGTTCGATCTTACTACTCTCTAAAACCAAAGGGGTGAATCCATACTGACTGTAATTTGATCACGTCATCCCCTATCCACTAATGAAAGCATTACAGAGTAGAATGAACTACTTAGAGGTTCACAAATGTAATGGGGTGGGTAGGTATTTAACTAATACCTAAATATAAACTTACAAGATAGGTGAAGGTATTTCTGCCGCCAAGCAGTAATGCTCACATTGCTGTGTTCCAGTGTGAAGGGTATGGTTTCCGTTGTAATTACTGGCACATGAGGCTTTCGATCTTAGCCTCAAGGTGGCAACCCGCGAGTGATACCTCTGGTATTGCAAGCGTCCATAGGCTGCGGGAACCGCTTACCATCTTGTGGGCCGTACGCTTGGTTGCCACTTCAGTTGTATAAACAAAAAAAAAAAAAAGGTATATAAAATAATACTAAAGCTATTTTTCTTTGTCCACTTATTCTGGGCTTTCAGAAGTTTACGATCAAAACAGTTACCAACTGCCAAAATTTAAATTAGAGATAGTCAAAATTAAATTGAAGATAAAGAAAATAAAATCGGTTACCTAAATTTTGTGGCAGTCTGACCATAACAAAGCTGAGACTAAAGACTGAGATGAGACACAATTATTTAAGTCTATTCGTCACTAAATTCATTTTTATTTGAAATTTATAAAAACATTGCATCTCGCACAGGATGTTCGTTGAATCAACTCGCCAGCTAATTGGTATCGTTACAAACCCTATTCCGCTAAAAATAAAATAAAAAGCACCCCCAGACTATTAATTTTCTACCACCATAAAAACCTTAAAAGCACCCTTATTTTTATGAACCGAGCATGATAATCAACAATCTTTTGATTCCTTTATACCTTGTCATATTGATCGAGATTTTTCAACCCCAGATAAAGTAGGTGTCATGAGGGGTGCAATTTACAAAATGTTCCCCTTTTGTAAGAGGGCTCGATTCTTGCGTTGGGGTTGTATTTGGGAAGTGGCGTTGTCAGTGAGAAAACTCATTTTCCTATGAAAAAAATGGAAGGAAACGACATAAAATCAATCTTCTTAAATATTTCCGTTGCGTATACAAATAAAAGTTAAGTACGAGTCAAACCCTTGCGATAGGCATTTTTTGTTATAAAATTATATGCGGTTTGAGTAAAATAAAAGCAAAAGTTATTTGATCGTTATTCTTCTTCGTTTAAGGCTTCTTATACCTGAATTATACCAGTATAATTGTTTTTATTCAAAGGCAAAGGTCTCCCCAAAGACTTCCATACGTCCCGGTCTTTGGCAGTCTCCCACCACTCTCCTTCGTAAGTATCCAGATCGTCTTTGGCAGTCTCCCACCACCACGCCTTCTCGGCCGGCCCAGTCTTCGCCTCCCGTCCTCAGGCACCCAAGGAGTAACGACGTTTGCCCACTTCTCCGAATGCATCCGACTTGGTATGGTATATAACTAATTTTATTGTCGCTTATCGACGTGAACCGGACAAAGTCACGGGGCGTTCCACTAGTATATGATACAAACATCTAACACACTACAGTAAATATCTACTGACTCTACTTTTATTTAACCGACCGCATCGAAACGGACAGTCATGTAATTGTTTTCCATTCCAGTGTAATTGACATGCGGTGAATGCCGATAAATGTTTTTTACATTTAAAGTCTTGACTACACAGAGCGCAGTGTGGGCAACCTCGTCATGCAAACTGGTGATTGACGCTACTGCATAGACTTGGCATGTAGCTATACTACGAGTTAATATTTAAGTGTCTGTCTAATAAACGTTTGTTTAATTGATAACGCTTATTCTTCACGGGCACGGGCACTTAAGAGCCCCGGTGGTGTAGTGGTAATGATTCTACCTTCCGATTCTAAGGTCGTGGGTTCGGACCCGGCCGGAATGGATTTTTCTGTTCATAAAATTGATGTGCGAAATGCCAGTGCTCTCAAACGATAAAAGAAAACCGATGTTTTATAGGCCGCCTGAAGGCCTCCGCAAAGAACCATCATGACAGCCTTCTAATGTTCCTACTATTAGGACACTAGCATACTTTTAGACAAGATTGATTGGGTCTTAATCCACCGAGCGGATCCAATGTGGATTGGTGACGATACTTATTATTTTATTTATAAATTTACTTACTTACCACACCACCAAACAACGAGTTATCTGAATCTTTTAAAATATCTTAAACCAAGAGTTAGCTTCAAATTTAGACCGCTTGGGTAGTTTGCTTATCTAAGAATCATCGAGTGATGTGACTCTACCGACAAAGGAATATCTACTTTATATCAATACCAGGCTGTACTTTTATTTAACGAACTGCACTAAAAAGTCAACACTCTACTGAAAAACTACTCTAAATAAAATCAAAATTTGACAACCGATGTGGCGCAGCAGGCGCAGGTCAGCCTGCGACGCGGAGGTCACGGGTTCGATTCCCGCCTCGGGTCAAATGTTTGTACGATCTACAAATATTTGTTCCGGGTGTTCTGGATATTTTCTATATATAATAAAAATATCTATCTGTGTATTGTATTGTACTAAGTATATATCAGTCATCTAGTACCCATAAATAAATATATATTTGATTGATTTGATTGATAATACAGCTCTGTTTAACAGCAGCTTACCTTGGGGCTAAATGTGTGGATTTTCTAGCATTATTTATTTTATTTATTTATTTCCCGTGTATCCCCAATACTTTTTTAGCAACACTGCCCCACACTTAAATGTTTCCCAGCGTTCTGTGTGACTAAGGCATTATTCGGTGGAAATACTGAAAATCCGGTGATAATTTTGGCCCAGCGCGGCGTCGCTACTGTTTTTAATCTGTGACATTGCTTGATTGTTTGGACATCACTGATTAATGAGATCTGTCGTGGTTTTATTTTAAAGTCATTGTGATGTAGTTTGGTCATTCTGGTGCCAGGTGAATGGTGTGAAATAAAAAAATTGTTAATTTAGAGTTTTATAATTATAAACAAAGTTTAAGGTTGTGGGTTCAAACCCGGTCGTGCACCAATGGATTTTTCTGTTCGAAAAATTAAAGTGCGCAATTAAAATACTCTCATACGGTGAAGGAAAACATCGTGAGGAAACCCGCATGTCGGAGAACTAAAATTCGAATGACATGTGCCATCCACCAATCCGCATTGGATTAATACCCAATCTCACTCACTCAATCACTGTTGGGACACTGGCCTACTCTCGCCCGAGAGTAGGCCAGTGTCCCAACAGTGGGAACATTAGAAAGCTGTCATGATGATGATGATGAAACAAAGGTTTACTAATAAAACATGCCAGTGAATACAGTAGCAAACACCAACACTGACTAATTATTCATGAAATTTATAATCCAAAAAAACCTGAATCTCGATTTTTTCTTAATCCAAACCCTTTCTTGGTCCCTTTTAAAAAAATATTACAAAACTTATAAAAATAGTTTTTTACAAATTAACATGGGTACAGTTAGCAAAAAATGTGGTCTACCACCCTAGTTGAGATTCATTTAAATGTCTTATAATTTCACCGAAACTTTTGTCAAAAGTGATAGACTATTTTCTTTTCTGACTGTACATTAACAAAAAGTTTTCTGTTTCTTAGAAACGACTTTCTTGATATCAAAATACCACCAGGGTGACATAATCTTACGATATTTCCAAACGTGTGAAAATCTTAATACCATTAAAATTAAGAAAATGTATACCAAAATAAACAGATAAAACATTTCTTTTCGAGCCTTTCAAGCGTTGAAAAAAACTGCGAAGTCCTTTTGAAAGCATTCAATGCGAGGTGTTGAGAAATGAGCACACCTTTGAGGCGGCACCTTAAGCCGAGTGTAAAGGAAACGAAAAAACATCTCAATGTGTCGAGAGCTTTACTTGCCGGAGATTATGCTTGGTCAGTATTTGCGCGTGGAAATTCTAACAGATTACATTACGTTTATGCCCTTATTCATAAAAACTGTCTTTTTAGGTTTGCTAAGTATTGTCTGTACCTAAACTTAGACAGTAGTAAGTATAAATAGGTTAAGCAAGAATACAGGCTTGCTAAGTATTGTCTAAGGTATAAATAAATAAATAAATAAAAAATGCTGGACAATCCACACATCGTATATATATATATATATATATATATATTGTAAGGATTACCTACTGGCGTCGCTAGATGGCGGTGTGCTGTGGCAAAGGTGTGGCGCACAAATCGCGCAATACGCATGCTTGGCGGCGTTATCAGAGCAACGGGAAGAACGAAGATGTCAGAGAGTGTGATCGTTGACTCTAATTGTGGTCTTGTAAAATATATCTTGTGTAATATTAACATAAAACCCCCTCTAACAATATATATATAGGTATACCTTAAACTTATACTATACAGTAGTAAGAATACATGTTATTTTATCTGACTATGATGATGAACGACGGAGATGGATGGATTGTGTGAAAGTCTGTATCACACACGTAAGAAAGGAGTGAGTACTAAGATGACGGGTGATAGAGAGAAGTGGAAGCACAGAACATGTTGTGCCGACTCCACATAACGTGGGAAAAAGGCAGGGAAATGATTAACGACTCAAATGTCTCATCATTTGACGACATAAAAAAACGAGACTTCTTAAACTATAGAACAACTTAGCTCTAGGATCTTATTACTGGGGTTTTAAAATGTTCAAATAAGAGCCACTTAAAGCACGAGAGGATACTTAGAGTTTTCCTTTTACTTCTTGGCTAAAATAAGGCGACATTGTTTAAGACGGTCTCGACCGAATGTTGTGTTTTTGTGTAAAAGTATTTAGTGAAGTAATAAAATACCATAATGCGCAACTTAAAATAAGTTTACATAATAATTAATGCTAACATGCTTTTTAAGAAGTATTATCAAAATCTAGGAACCCAGCCGAGTTTGTTGCCAGGTTCTTGATCTTTCTTCTAGACAGGGGCACGTGGAACTGGCGTAAATTCTAGTAGCAAATGATCCTTGAAATTGAATGATGAAAAAAATATAATCTTCTACTATTTATCTATGGGTAACGAAGATGCATTAACGATTAGATGTAGGTATTGTTTTAGAGATCAAAAAAAGCTAGAAACGAGCCGAGTTTGTTGACAGATTCTTCTAGGCTGAGGCGCGTGGAACTGGCGTAAATTCACCTACCTTTAAGACGTTTCAAAATGATCCTTGTGATTTTATTGAAATAAATCATTTTTGACTTTGCCTTTTACTTTGAGATACTTGATGAAAATGTTTTTTTTTTAAACTAAGTAGTCGAAAAACATCCAATCACCAATCCCCATGTCGTTGACCCTCCCTCGTAGAGTTCCCAAAAATGATTATTGACATAAATATGCCTTTAGGGGCTGGCATTTTTAAAAACATAATTGACATAAAATATGCCTTTAGGCGTAATTATGTAAGCGCTCGCACGATTGCATAGACTTTAAAATAAAAATAAAAAATTATAAAAGTGCAATTGAATTAGCGTCTAATAGCGTAATAGTCAGGGTATACTCTCGACCACCCTCTGAGGGTAATATCTAAACGTCTAATAGATATGGAAAAATGTTGTTATGAATCACGGGCTCAATTTAGATAAAAATAAGTTCTGCATTTAAAAAAAAAAAATAGTTTTTTTTTTCGAGTTTTTTTTTGCATGTTTTGATTCTCCACTTTTTTTTTTTTACAAATACAAATAGTTTTTTTGGTATAGAAACTCATAGAAAATAAAAAACGAAACGTTGACAGCAGCTTAAGTTAAAAAAAACTGTGTAGCAGTGTCAGCGCCCGACTCCTTAACTGATACAAATGATTCCTTAATATGAAGTATTCAAAGAAAAAAACTACAAGTTAAGATTATATAAGCAAAAAATTTAAAGTGAAGTTACTAGATTTATTTAGGGACTTTACATGGCGACATGACAAATGCTTTATAAGAACTATCAAAATAAAATGTTATTGGAATAGGTTAGAGAGTATTCACCCTGTATACCGTGGTTATAACCACTTTAGTGGTTACAAACGTAATAACCGCGGTTTTCACTTTTAAAGAACTAACTTTGCCCCGTGGTGCCCGCGGTTAAACAAAAAAAGCAGCCAAACTACATCTCCAAATAGTTTATAAAAAAAAAAAAAGACAACAACAGTAAGTCCATATTTTTACGACGTTTATGCTCTGTTTTTAATTTATTTAAATAAGTGATACTCAAATATACAAACAACTAAACATTCCCCTTATATTATAAGTAAGATTGTACTTTTCACAGCATGGCATTACTTAATAATACATTAATCTATCAGATACTTTATTAAACAAAATAAAATATGTACATAAATACATTACATTACAAAATATACAAAATACATATGAAACAGTTGAGCCATCTAAAGATCGTTACAAACGACTATAGATAGCTCAACTGATTCAAATCACTACCAGATACTTATTTATCCTAAAAATAAAAACAGGAAAGATTTGTTTAATATATTTTTATATATATATTTTTTTATGTTTGTGTTTTTGTTTGTTACGAATAAACTCAAAAACCGGTCTTTACCCGTGGTCCACCTTTCTAGTTCACCTAGGTGTACCACGGGCACATTTATTTTCTCGTGGCTCACCCAGGTGGACTACACGGGTAAGGACCGCTCAAAAACTACTGGTCCGATTGCTAAAAATATTTCACCATTAGAATGCTACATTATCTCTGAGTAACAAAGGCTATATTTATGACTAGCTATCCACCCCGGCTTCGCATGGGTGCTTAAGTTTTCATTGCACCCGTGCGAAGCTGGGGCAGATCGACAAGTAAATTAATAATTTAAACAGTCTTTTAGCCGCTCTCGCGGGAAATCTACCGCCAGATACGGAACTACTTTTCTAAGAAATAGAGACTTTACTAGAGGATAAGTTTAAGAGAGAGGTCGCGGGTTCGATTCCCGCTGCAGGACAAATAAATAAGTATTGACGAACATTATACACAACGCCATCTAGCCGCAAACTAAGCAAAGCTATGGAATTTAGATAATTGTGGATGGCACATGTATTTCGAATGTTTAGTTCTTGGACATGCCGGTTTCCTTACAATGTTTTCCTTCACAGTATAAAAGCACTGGCATTACGTACATACAATTTTCAAACAGAAAAATCCATTGGTGCACGACCGGATTCAAACCCACGACTTTAGAAGGCGGGATCACTACCACTACGTTTGCATGTCATTTAGAAAGGCTAAATTAAAGCTCTTACCATGATATATCAGCCAATTATAATCGTCTACTGATTTTTTACTTGTGCCAGGAGTCTTCAGTAAGAGTGGGCACCACCAGAGCCAGATAATCTGCCTCCAAGCAGTTAGAGAACAGTAGTATAAGCAAATGCAATTACTGGACAAAATAGTTCTAATAACTACGTATCCGGGTGACGAGCGCAGTGCCACGCAAAACTCACCCAGTGGTGTCGATTCTACTGTAACATTTTCTAAACTAAACTTATTAAAATTGTTGCCGTCCTTTTCTAATGAATAAAAAAACCAAGTTCCGCGATAATTTAGTTAGCTAAGTTTAAAAAATGCTACAGCAGAATCGACACCAGTATCAACCAAAAAATGTTTAATCTCTCGATTCTCCAATCTCTTCATTTGCTTCATAATAAAAAATAAAAACTCGTAGACGCTCGCCTCGAAAGTGGCGACATCTTACGTTACGACCGCTTATTGATTCAATAAATGATTTTTCTGTCTTGCTTCTTAGCTTTTTTTTTTACTGTAAAATTACGTGCTGGGGACAAAAGTTATAAAATGGCGACCACCAAGCTTTAGATAGAACAAATCGTATGCTCATGTTAAACTAATCTTTTAAGAAAGAGCAGTGGTTCCCCCGTCGTCTGCCGGTAGATTTCCCGAGAGTCCGCGTGTCTTGTCCGGTTATACGGCTGAATAACTAATTGTGGGTAGCAAGCTGTCTTTTACATTAAATGTTCTTAGCTAGGGTAACATCAGTTTGGTTTAGCTTGTTAGTTTATCGCCGAGGTATTCTAAGATAAGATAATTTTTAAATCCTAAAGATTTAAAAATAAAGAGTGTTTCTCCTCTTCAAGAATTTTCATCCCAGAAGGTATTTTTTACTATTTTTATTTTAAGCAAGTACATGCATGTAGGTCCCACTGCAGGGCAAAAGCCTCCCTTCTCTCCTTCCATAGGTATTTATTAAATAAATAAAACATAGGTTCTCGCTTTATAACTTGCTCAACGCGCCACTGTGCTCGTCAAATACTTACTTTATTAGTTGATACTAATATCTGTTCTATGTCATGAGATAGTAGAGTTCTTTGTGATATAGCTCGTCCAGGGAAGGAATACCACCATACCTATTTCTGTCGCCAAGCAGTAATGCTCGCATTGCTGTGTTCCGGTTTGAAGGGTATGGTTTCCGGTGAAATAACTGGCACATGAGACTTTCCATCTAACGTCTCAGGGTGGTAACACGCAAGTGATATCTATGATGTTGCATGCGTACATAGGCTACGGTAACCGCTGACCATCAAGTGGGCCGTACGCTTGGTTGCCACTTTAATGGTATAAAAAAAAACAACAAAAAAAAGTTTTTAGTGCTGGCCACACTTAGATTATAAGTATAGACGCTACCTGCACTCAGCGTCTATACTTTAATACCTGTATTTCTGCCCCCAAGCAGTAGTGCAAGCTACTGTGCTTGGGTGAACGACTGTAGCAAGTGAATGACTGGGCGAAAAAGACTTAATAATTACCTACCTACGTCTCGGGTTGACAAACGCAGTGCAGTGCTACGCAAACTTTAAAACTTAAAGCTTTGGGTAACAATGCAACTGTTTAGGTTAGGCGTGGCATTTAACATTTTGCTGTTATTCAAAAAACTAGCATGCAAACGTTATTAAGTGCAACTTCTGTAGTGTAAGTCAGCCTTAGAGACTGACAACAGGAAATATAAAGCTGTCCACTTAAAACAGCCTTCAATCATTGTTTACTTAAATAACAGTGATTAAGTACGTACATCGTTATTTATTTTTAAGTAAACAGTAGGTACTGGCTTTATTTTGCAAACCCGTTTCTTCACGCAAAAAGGAAACAAAATGTATAATGATTTGTGTACCGTTGGTAGAAAAATTGATTGCATCGTTTTTTTGAATAGGATTCCGAGGCAGGATTCAAAGCCGTGTCTTTTGACTGCTCGTGTCGAAGAAATCTAGAATTCTATAAACTATTTACCTATATAATGATGTGGGACTGCACTGGTGATCCTGACTTTCATTCTTACTCTAAAATGTATGTGCGCAGTGCCAAAGCTCTCAATTGATAAAAGAAAACATAGTGAGGAAACCGTCATGGTCAAAGAACAAATATTTAAAACACATCTGCATTCATTTGGGTCTGCGTTGTAAATGATGACTCTACCTCTCTCACTTGAGAGTAAGCCATCATCAACAGTGTTAATTAGAATTGAAATAGAAAGCTGACAAAAGGAGCGGCTAATACACAATGCAGGTCCGCCTGCGATGCGGAGGTTGCGGGTTCGATTCCCGCCTCGGGTCAAATGTTTGTACGATCTACAAATATTTGTTCCGGGTGGTCTGGGTATTATCTATATTATAATAATAAAAAAAATATCTGTCTATGTATTGCATTGTATCAGTCATCTTGTACCCATAATAGAGCTCTGTTTAACAGCAGTTTACCTTGGGGCTAAATGATGCTGTATGGATTGTCCAACATTATTATATTATTATTATTAATAATGCAGGCCTATTGTGTTCGCCACTTGTTGTCGCTTTTAGTGGGTGTGCATCTGTTTGCATCAGCTACTTTTTTACCAACGCTACACGAATCCCACCCAGATCATGGTCGAATGTAAAAAGTGGCCGAGTCGGGCCAGAGTCGGCCGATCCGCGGGAATTATCTCAAATGAAGACATTATCCTGCCGAGGCGTGCGCGAGCGCCGACTACGTGATCTTTTTGCCGCCATTATGGTTAGCGTAGGGTTGCCTCCTAATTAAAAAGCTAAACCATCTTCCGTTTAATAATTTAAAGTATATTGTGCCTGAATACTGTACCACACTCTACTAATCATATTTCCATGTGATGACGTTTTTTATGATTTTAAAAGACTAATATCTCATACAGTAAGTATATCCACTCTCAAATAATTTAAATGACGTCATAAAGCTTTGCAGTTGGTGAGGGCACAACCAGTTAAGCACTATAGTTGAGCCGTGGGTTCGAAAAAATTTTTTCAGCAAGAGTCCGTTTGGTGGGCCATGGGTCTGGAAGGACCATCCGTCTTGGTGGGTGGGTACCACTGCAGTGCCAGATATACTATGTTTAGGTTTGAAGAAGCACTCTTGCAAGTGATATTACTGGGAAAATGTGGCCTAACTTATTTCTCGGGTGGTCGAGTGCGGTGAAATGCTACGCAAAATTTTAAGCTGCTCCCTCAGCTGTGATGATTAGGTATGGCGTTCCAAACCCTGGCTGCACAGCTTATATAAACAACCTAAAAAGACTACGCAGATATCAATCATGAAATTGGATGATAAATAAAAGGGAGAAATGTTCATTGGAACAAATATTCGACAAGCCAGACTGCCTACACCAAATCTGCTCATAGTCTGAAGACTGATCGCATAAGCTTTCAATAGGCTTATTAACTCTGTCACCAGGTTTGACCCACACATAAGTATTTACTTTTTTCTTTTTTAAACAGTGGTTTTAGGCAACCCTAGTCTAAGGGCAAAGTTGAAGGATTGTCTTACGTTTTTGCTTTTTTTGCTGTTGCTTTATGGGAATATTTGCATGATGAAAATTGATACTGGTGCTCTCAAAGCCTGCTCTGCTCTTTATTATTGAAGAGGTGTATGATGAATCGATTTGTTTGGTTTGTGTCCCTTTCGTATCTTTATTCATAAAACAAACTGTAATTTTAGCGGCATGCTAAGTATTGTTTTTCCTTGTCATTATTGTTAAGGACAAATATCAGATTTGAAAGACACATTAGCTAGCAGACGCTTAAAGTACGACTTAGATTGGGTTTAAGAATAGTTGAGTTTGTTGAGTAAAAGCTCGTCCGAGGAAGTACAACCTTTTCCCGCCACCAAGTAGCACTCGTATTGCTGAGTTTCGATCAAAAGAGTGTGATTGCCAGTGAAATTACAGGCACATTAGACTTTTGTTCGACTTTTTTCATTGCGTTCGTCGTCCTGAGGCGTAGTTATTAGGTCGCTTTCGCCCAGTCACTTTACTTGCTACAGTGTCTTTTAAATTCAAACACTATGAATGATTGCACATATCTGCTAGGCATAATAATATATGACACTGCGTTACATACCAAGACAAACTTCTAATAAGTAGGGCTAATACTTCAAAAAATAGAAAACTACTAAAGCCAAAAACTTACATTAGCCACGTTAGAAATACTGTATGTCGCCTTAAACGACACTAAGACTCATATCCAGGTTATACAATAGTTTTACGAACAAATGGTCCAGCTTTACTCAATATTACTAAATGGAACCAATTATTCACCCAAGCGACAGCTAAAAATCTTTAATTAGTACGTATTTTCATGGAACTAAGTACTACGTACTACGTACAACTATAAATTTCTTGCGTATTTTTAACTAAATTGAACTAAGCTTTACAACGTCACCTCAACAAAAGCGGTTAGGTATTTTTGTATGAAACTGTAAATTGGTAGAGGTCGTTAAAGTAGAGTATGATTATGGTTCAATGGCGTCCTAACGTCTGGACCAATTCGAACGAAACTTGAAACAATAACAGTTATTGGTCTAAATTGCATGGTTAAGTTAGATAAAACGCAAAAGTCACGGGAAGAACCTAGTTTAATCTATTTAAGCAAAAACTTTAACATGCACATTATGTAATCATTTACTACTAAAAAGCTGGTTTATGTGACTTTTTGCTCGTCTTGTATGTTGTAAAGCCTACGTTACAACAACTATGGAATTTACAGCTTGTTCACTTAATTTATGACAAATATCACTTATACATATCGAGCGGGTTTTTGATTTGATGATTTTGCCGGCTCAAGGCGGCTTAAATTGCACTCGTTTCAAAAATTGTAGATTACATTTAGATTTAATAAATTTTGCCAAACTTTCTGGCTTGTAATCTACTACCACTGCACTTAGTTCTGCCTAAGAAACCATTCCTTTATGGCCCTATTCGACTTAGCTGCTTGCTTGCTTCAGTAATTTAATTCCAATAGCATGTCCATGGTTACAGCTCCTAAAAAGTTTCAACTGTCAGATGTGATCAAATAGTGGATTATTCAGGTCTGTCACCTTTTTTACAATTGAGTCACACTTTTTTTAATTGCGATCTTTTATTCTGTCAGTACCAAGAGAAAAAATAAAACTTCTGCTTCCCCGTCACTAACAGGGAGATAGATTATCGATCAATTACGTAACTGGTGTAGTGGTCTAGCTCACTACATGCTCGTTTCAAGCCACATAAAGAACGGGCACAAAAACCCTCGATGAGCTATTAAGCTGCTAGCTCGTTAGGACAACAAAGGGTGCGTCGGTAACGCCACCTATCTGATAGCGGTTAGGGCATGGAGAGATAGTGTGGATACGTCTTAATCTTGGTAAAATTATTTAAATGTTTCTCGCCGTTTGAGCGACTGGTACCTACATATTTATATGTGCATTTTAAAGTGCGTTTAGGCTAAAATCATTTTATTTATTTATTTAACACTTTCACATAAATTTTAATGCTAGGAGGACTTAATGCATTCTCTACCAGTCATCAAGGACGTGCAGAGATGATGGTGAGGCGTAAATAAATTTTAAATATACAAATGCGCTAATAAATACTACTTATAAACATAATATACTTAATATAATTATATGAAAAAAAAAATGAAAAAGAGGGGAAGTTTTACATATTATATTATGTAGTGCGTTTATTTGCGTTTATCTGTGTATCTGAGTGTCTATTTGTGGCATCATAGCTTCTGAACGGCTAAACAAATTTAGATAAATATTTTACATTGAAAAAGGCTGATTGAAGATTTTATAAGTTTTTTGAATTTTTTATTAAAAAAAAATGGATAGTACTAGGTCAGGTTCGCCTTAAAATTATTGTGAGCGAATAACGGTAGGCAAAAGATAATTTACCTAGATAAGTTGCATCTCGTTATAACAAGCATTGCTTACACTAACGGAGCACCATCAAAGTTCCTCTAGAGTATAATACCCTTTGCTGACGAGTTACGCACTTAAAAGTTATAGAAATTACAAAATTTTAATCCAATTCCAGAAGTTTTTTTCACAGGAAAACCAACATTAGAACCTGTTGCCCTGTTGCGACTTCGTTCACGTGAAACTCGGTAACCGTACTTTTTTCCGAGATAAAAAGTAGCTTATGTCCTATTCCCGCTCATTATCTATCTATGTAATGTACTATATGACAGCAATAAATTACAATCACACTATCACATTAATTTATTAATGCGAAAGTTTTTTTTTTTTTTTTTTATACAATTGAAGTGGCAATCAAGCGTACGGCCCACAAGATGGTAAGCGGTTACCGCAGCCTATGGACGCTTGCAATATCAGAGGTATCACTCGCGGGTTGCCACCTTGAGGCTAAGATCGAAAGCCTCATGTGCCAGTAATTTCACCGGAAACCATACCCTTCACACCGGAACACAGCAATGCGAGCATTACTGCTAGGCGGCAGAAATAGGTATGGTGGTAGTCCTTCCCCGGACGAGCTCTATCACAGAGAACTCTACTACTCTTACTTGGATGTATGTATGTTTGGATGTATGAATGTTTGTTCCTCAATAAGTCGATAACCACTGAACCGATTTGGCTGAAATTAAAAACATATATAGATAATGATCGGGAATAGGACATAGGCTACTTTTTATCTTAGAAAAAATACAGTTCCCGAGTTCTACGCAAACAAAGTCGTGGTTAACAGCTAGTTAATTATATTAGTGTGATAGTGTAATTATTATGAATATTTGGTTGCCAGTTCTAAACATTTGAAGCTTCATATAAAGTACACGCTTAAAGGCCCCACATATGCAAGTCTTATTTAAGTAGAAGCTTTTCCTCAAGGAAATTGCTTCAAACTGAGCCGGGAGCGACCGCATGATAACTGCCACTTAAGGGCTCGCATTTCTGTTACAGCCATGTTAAAACGTACATACCTGCGTAAGGCCGTAGATTTTGCCACTTTGTAACATATAACTTCTATGTTACGGTAACATTATACGAGAAAGTAACAAAAGTCTTAGCAAGGCTGATTACATGAGACTTTTAACAGACTTCAAAAAGGAGGAAGGTTATATAAATCAAAAACATTGACTATTTAATGTTTTTAATTAGCATTTTGTCTATGTTCCTTAACAAACTGTTCTGTTCTTTAAACAAGTCGAAGGTCTTCGAGTTGTTTATATCAAAAGTATGTTACGTGCTATCATTATTTTTTTAGTAAATAACACATTTACATTTTAACAAGGCGAAGATTCATTTTTGTGAACTGTTGTTTTCTAAAGATAATGCCGCATTTCTGTTACAGCCATGTTAAAACGTACATTTATATCAAAAGTATGTTACGTGCTATCATTATGCGTGCCCACTTGATGGTCAGTAGTTACCGTAGCCTATGTACGCATGCAAAATCATAGATATCACTTGCATGTTACCACCCTGAGACGTTACATGGAAAGTCTCATGTGCCTGTAATTTCAT
The DNA here is from genome assembly GCA_951394395.1 of Colostygia pectinataria. Taxonomy (NCBI): domain Eukaryota; kingdom Metazoa; phylum Arthropoda; class Insecta; order Lepidoptera; family Geometridae; genus Colostygia; species Colostygia pectinataria. The sequence goes on along the minus strand of OX596365.1, from coordinate 9,266,563 downwards.
CGGAAACCATACCCTTCGAACCGGAACACAGATATGCGAGCATTACTGCTTGGCGGTAGAAATAGGTATGGCGGTAGTCCTTCCTGGAGCTCTATCACAAAGAACTCTACTACTCTTAAGTGAGAAGAGCCCGCTCTTATCTGTGGTCTCTTAGGTACATAATAATTACTAAAAAGGTTATGACTTAATATGTCTAACTAATAAATGTAGGTAAAATGTGTTTATATCAAAAGTATGTTACGTGTCATTATTATATTTTAGAAAATCACACATTTACATTTTAACAAGGCGAAGGTTCATTTTTGTAACTGTTGTTTTGTAAAGATATTGCCGTGGGGATCCCACATCAACTTTAGGTAAGTAAGTTCTTGTGAGTCAGTGACACATATAAATAAAATGACATAATATGTCTAACTAATAAATGTAGGTAAATGTGTTTATATCAAAAGTATGTTACTGGTCATTATTATATATTAGAAAATCACACATTTACATTTTAACAAGGCGAAGGTTCATTTTTGTAACTGTTTTTTTTGTAAAGATATTGCCGTGGGGATCCCACATCAACTTTAGGTAAGTAAGTTCTTGTAAGTCAGTGACACATATTATATAAATAAAATGACTTAATATGTCTAACTAATAAATGTACTTAGGTAAAATGTGTTTATATCAAAAATATGTTACGTGTCATTATTATATTTTAGAAAATTACACATTTACATTTTAACAAGGCAAAGGTTCATTTTTATAGCTGTTTTTTTGTAAAGATATTGCCGTGGGGATCCCACACCAACTTTAGGTATAGTTCGCACAGCGGATCTAGGCTTCCGTGAAGTTAGCCGTATGTGATGCGCAAAGACAATTTAGTTCGAAAGAGCTCCATTGCGCATCGAAACGGCTAATTTCACGACGGTCGAGATCCGCTGTGAGAACTCTAAGTAAGTTTTTGTGAGTCAGTGACACATATAAATAAAATAAATCAATCCACACAGCATCTAGCCCCAAGCTAATCAGAACATGTGTTAAATTACATAACTGATATAATATATATAAAACAATACCGAGAGTCCGAAACGAATCACTGTAACCCTACAATTCAGGCTCATTTAGAGACCTAGTGTGGGGGACAGAGCTACGTCAGGTACTTAATTCAAAATTACAGCAACAATCTGACTCAACAATAAGTAGGTAGGTACTTATTCAACACTACAGTACCATAACTATTATCATTGATCACTTACTGTAAACTGATAGTAATAAGAGACTGTTGTACCAAATTACTCTAAGAACTAAATAAATAAATCTTTAAATACAATACATATAGTTTATATAATACAATAATTTAATAGGTGACAAATTTTGTCCCAAGACGGAAATCGAGCCCGCAAAATCAAAATCAAAATCAAAATCAAAAATTATTTATTCAGTAGAATCACAAGGATCACTTTGAAACGTCTTACAAGCTAGGAAAATTTACACCAGTTCAAACGCGCCCATGCCGTAAAAGAACTGGCAACAACACCGGCTGGGTTCCTATCGCTTTTTTGGCATGACCCTTGCTATTGTTATGGATTCCAAGTAGAGTTGGAGCTTCTTCAACTTCCTGCGTCGCAGGCAGACTTTCGCCCGTCATTTTTATTCAACTTTATGAGGCTTATTATAATTATGTTCGAGTAAATTAAACCAATAAATTGCCAATAGTACGTTTATTATGTACTAAAACGATCGGTGAAGCGCATTAAATCAACTTGTAATAAGGTTGAAAACGGAGTATTAAATTATCTATCAGAACTTACACCAAGCCGATTTGCCGTTAAGGTGAGTTTACATGTATTGATTATTGTATTTTGTATATTACTAGTGGACTCGGCACTGTTAACTCGCGTTATTTTTTTTTAAGCAATTTTTTACATCCTGTATATTTTCTCACCGTATAAGCCTTCCCTGAATTTTTGCATACATTTCAAGACCAAAATTAGCCGAATCCAAAATTAGCAGTCTAGCCGTTGTCGAGTTTAAGCGAGCCTAACGCACAGCGATTATTTTTAATATATAAGACTAGTAGACCCGGCGCGGTTTTACTATCGCTATTTTTTTTTAGCAAATTTTTACAACCTGTATATTTTCTTACCGTTTAAATATTCCCTAGACTTCTACAAACATTTCAAGACCAAAATTAGTCAAATCGGTCCAGCCGTTCTCGAGTTTTAGCGAGACTAACGCACAGCGATTCATTTTTATATATAAGGTTATATTTTTACTCGTGATCAAGTTAGTAAGTTCGTTTGAGGCAGTGGCCAACTCTGGTGACTAATTTTTTGACCGCCCAAAGGCTCTCCTTGTGAGTGCGGTCAAACAGCATATCGCGCACTAATAATCAAAGATCCTGTATATGCAAAAGTTTGTGTATTTGTTTCCATTAAACTCCGTAACGGCTTAACGGATTTGGGTGAAATTTGAATTAGCTATAGCACCTATGCGTAGTAGACATTGAACCATCTACTTTTTGCTTTCTAAGTCCTCGCTACTGTTCTAAAGATTGACGCAGACGAAAGGGATCCACCTTTTTACACCACCGACAGCGCCTCGCCTAGTACAAATGCCATATGTCAGTCAATAAAATTTGAATAACCTTAAACTACGTTATTATTACTGATTAAATTAGTCAATTTTACCGGAATCGCTAGCAAATTAATAATATAGTAATTAATGGTGAACCTACTGGTTACGTTGACGTTTGCCGAGGCGATCTTATGCCGATATACGAGTATGTTAATTTGATTATTGTATGAGTTGCATTATAGAGGTTCATACTAGGAATACTGACTAGCACGTGCCGAGGTGACGTTTGTCTGTCGCTGGGATGATAAACCTGCCATAACATTTACCGTACAAGCGTAAAACCGATATTAATAAATAAAAAACTACGCGTACAATATCATTTAAACCGCTTTTCACACCGATACACAGATAATTTAGTAAAAACACGTTAATCCAACCGTGACGATACCGCTGGCGTTGCTTGGGTGAACGTATTTGTTCAATAAATTCAGATAGTCAATGGCTTGTGAATAAATGTATTGAAATAGTGAAAAGGGGAATCTCTATAATAAAAACAAAGTAAAGTTTTTTTGCGACGAGTTTTTTTGCTTAAACAAGTGTACGCCCTTAGATAGTAAAACCCGTCGCACACGCAACTACTTACATTGGTTGGCACGAGCCACGATAATTCATTCGACCAAAACTTAAGAAGTCTTAAGAGTAGTAGAGTTCTCTGTGATAGATCTCGTCCGGGGAAGGACTACCACCATACCTATTTCTGCCGCCAAGCAGTAATGCTCGCATTGCCGTGTTCCGGTGTGAAGGGTATGGTTTCCGGTGTAATTACTGGCAGGCTTTCGATCTTAGCCTCAAGGTGGCAACCCGCGAGTGATACCTCTGGTATTGCAAGCGTCCATAGGCTGCGGTAACCGCTTACCATCTTGTGGGCCGTACGCTTGGTTGCCACTTCAGTTGTATAAAATAAAATAAATAATAATAACTTTTGATTTATAGTTCTCTTTCGTCTCACACCTACTTAGTCCTGATTTCTGTTGTATTTTAAGTAGGAAGAAGACTATCTTCCCAGAACACAAGTTTACCTAAGGTGGAAGATAGTGGTATTATTACACACTATTATTATTAAGTTAATTTGTGATCAAAATTGTCCACCTACAAACTGTAATTTTAATGTAAGTCTTGTTTTGTTGAAATAAATAAACTAAACTAAAAAAAAGTAGATGACACAGTTTAACACAGAAGCAGCATGGTCAGAATCTTATAGCGTAGTTTGGAGAGCGCATTTGCCTTTACGTTATACGCAAGAACAAACGCAAGTGTGGACCTTGATACGATACCCATCAGTCACATCGGCGCAGTAACGTGAGCAAATGCGAGTGGGTACACTAGCGGCGGAGTTTAGTCATGGAAGTCTTTACTTAACTTGACGCCACTTGCACTGCTAGGTAAAGGTTCTCTCAAGAAATAAAACATGGTGTTTTATTTCCTTAGCAATGTCCCACCATTTTAATAATATTATACTTTATGATTACAATATTCCAAAAAATAAAAGAAAAAAAAATCTTTATTATTCTCTTATTGTGATTGTTCACTATAAAGAACGAAAATTTTACTGTTTGTCAGTTTGTGCTTCCATCACGCCATAATGCCTGAAATGTTTGAAATGAAATTTGAAATAGTTGGAGTAGTTCTTGACCTATAGACCCTATAGTAGCATAAATAAAAGCTACTTTTTAGTGGAATGCGTGTAAAGCTTGTATATATATTATTTTACCACCTTTTTTTAACGTAACGATTGTAAAATGCATCAGCCAATGATAGATCATTAAGCTAATTATATCATAAGTGCCCTTGTTGTTATAGCAAAACCGTCCGTCCGTAACCGTCCCAAAGTGTTGCTATAGTGACGATATTTATTCGATAAAGTCGAAAACAGTTTCCGTGTAGAGAGTCAAGGGAAAACAGTATTTTAAAATAGTGCACTGAAATAGTCGTGGATTTTAGAAATAGCGTGAGGTTTCAGGTTTATGGAAATATTGTTATCTGGGAATTGAGTTTTTGAAATAGAATTCAGAGCAGCCAAACCCAAAATGCGCAGGTGTTTTTTGCTAGTCTTTTTGTTTCTTAATTTGCGCTAAAATTAACCATTTACATAAAATGTTATAAAAACTTTTAAATCTACAAAATGGCTAACAAAACTTACAACGACCTGCTAGTCGAAACATCGGAGCTCATTGGAGAAGCAACACAAGTAGATGAAGCTATATTTGAAAGCGGAGCCGCTGAAAGAACAACTCTTGGACCTATACTACTAGAACTTCGAGTTAGATACACAGTGCTTTTAGCTAAGCTAGATAATGTGTACGATCAGCTGCTGCAGCCACAAAAGCGCTTGATTGTCAGACGACTGCTAGAAGCTTGTTTGGGGAGACTGATTGAGATAAAATACGAACTGGTGGAAATGTACATGACGGATTATACGTTTGATGATGACGAGGTAAGAATTAATTTATTTTTAATTCCTGAATAAAAGAAAAAAATAGAAACTTATCAGTCATCGAGTCGCCCGGGCAACTAAGGGCGTAAACACTTATTTAAACTATAGTAGATAAGATAAGATAAGATAAATGTTTATTTCAAAATGGTCATCATAGTACACGAATAAAACAATTAACAATGGTAGGTAAGGTGCTGTTAAGTTATTATTATACAATAAAAGTAATGTATTACTGTGTGTAAGAAATGACCCGCTACCGGAGGATATGTTGAGCTCCTCGTTCTAACGAAGTATAAACTTGTATTAAGAAACGAGGTGATCGCTGTTTCAGCTGGTTTTAGGTAAAATTACCTTTACAAACACAATCTAAGGAAAGCTTACTCATTTATGACAGTAGGTATGCTATAAGATTTAAAAAATGAAACTATGATAACAATAAACCAATTAAAATAAGTAAATGAGTTTAATTTTACTTAGTTTAATTTAAGTTTGATTTACTGTACTGTAAGTCACAGTCTCCAACGACTGAGTTGCGGTGACTAGTCGACAATACGTTTAGGCCCTTAGTTAAATACAATTTAGTAACTTAATAATAATTTAAATTAACAGGCCCTGACAAAGCTGCAAGTAACACCATTTGAAGCAGAACCATGCATTCCCCAGTTTTTCATAAGAGAAAGAGCGAACGAGATCGAAAGCCGTCGTGGTTTTGTTATAGAAACACTGAGAAAGCTGGGACATGAGCCTGTCAAAGCGCGACCATTAGTGCTGACAGAGCAGCAAGCAGTACTTATTATACAGAGCCATGAGAGAGCCCGTCAAGGAAGATTGAGGTAAAAGCGAGTAAAGTAATTGAGTAATTGACTCAGCCAGTCTGTTAACTAATAAAAATCAAGCAAAAAATTCAGAGTATTTCTCATTTTAGGGGTCAATTTATGAAAGAAATCCGTCTTCTAAAGGAGAAAGGTCGAGATCAGAAAGGTGAGATGTCTCCAGCAGCAGCTACAGCTATCCAAAAAGTATGGAGAGGTTTCATTGCAAGACGAGCTACTAAAAAGAGAAAAAGAGAGGAACAACTTCTCATTGGCATGGTACTTCCTCCTTATAAAGAGTCGGAGAAACAAAAAAAAGCAGAAGAAGTAAGTATTAAATTAATAAGTTTAGTGTATTATAAATTATTATAAGACGCTGTATTTTGATGGAATGTGTGGATTGATTTTAGGTAAAAGATTATCGCCGTACATTGCAAAAAGAAAGAGAAGATGAATTCCAAACAGCTTTAGTGACTTTAGAAGAACAGCTTAAAGCTCAAAACTCAGTTAAAATCAATGAACAAATTGGAGATGAACTAAGAAGATGGATAAGGGAATATTATGACAGAACTGAGAGGATGCCAGAGATTCCTTCAGAAGAGCATGGTGGAAGCAGAGCTATGTATAGCAGACAAGGTAAGATAAAAAAACTTGCTAGCCAAAATATCAGCTTTATAAGTTGAAAAAATTAAGAGACGTTTTTTTAATTATGGTTTTGTAGGTTCTGGAGCAGATGGAAGTGTACTTAGCAAATCTCCAGTATCTTCAAAGGATTCAAAAAGAAGTAAGGATAGTAAAGATAAAAAAAGCAGCAAGGATCAAGAAGAAAATGGAAAAAATAAGGACGAAGCCGAAGACTTGACTATTCACAAATGCAACAAATCTGCATTTTTAGAAGACATCGTCAATTCCAATGAAGAGTAAGTTTTTATTAATAAGAAATAGGTAAATAAAAGTATCGCACTTATATTTAAACCAATTTTTCAGGTTTGAAGATATTTGGAAATTCAAAGATGATCCTGATAATTTACACGAAAGATACTACAAAGACATGATAGAGAGAGAAAAAATGGCAAAGTTAGAGCAAGAAATAAGAAACTCTGTTGACGAGCTAATGAGGAGTGAATTGGAATTATTGCAAGCAGCATATGATAAAGACAAAGCCATCAAAGGAAAGAAATCAAAGAAACCACAAAAGAAAGTGAGTTAGATAGATAGATAAAAATTACTTATTATGAGTTATCAAAGTAAATTTGCTAAAAAAAATCAGCGATACCCTTTTTAATGCTGACGTGAAATAACTGAGCAGTGTTATCATTTTAATAAAAGAAATAGACTTAGCAGTTTAAGTAACTGATTCAATTATTTTTACAGGCACGACGTAAAAAAGACAAAAAGAAGAAAGAAAAAGACTTAACTCCAGATCGAACGACTGAGTCCCTATTTGAAGAATTGGTATCAAACGGGATCATCAAGCCATATCCTCTCGTCAAACTAAATGACTTTATTGGAGAGAAGTGTTATGTTGGCTCTGCTTGGAGAAATGAGGGATTAGAAGCATCTCCTTGCTTAGGAGACATTCGCCAGCTGATGAAGGAGTATTGCATTCTTCCGTTAGGTTCGGAACACGTTAGAAACAGTGCTCCTTTGATACGATCAGTTCTTATCTCAGGTAGATTCTTTGGTTTAGCTATTTTATGCTGAATACAAGAACAATATATTTGCATGTACTTGATGCACTATGTACCAAAAAGTATGCTACTCTAAATTGTCCAGTCTATTACACACCAGTTTAAATGAATCGGAAAAAGTTCTTCAGTGTATCTTATTTTTTTTTTCAAAGGTTCACCAGGCAGTGGAAAGAAGATGCTAGTACATGCAGTTTGCACAGAGCTTGGAGCTATGCTATTCGACTTGACCCCAGCAAACATAGTCGGCAAATACCCAGGGAAAACAGGATTAATCATGTTGCTCCACTTGGTGATGAAGGTGTCAAGACTTCTTCAACCATCGGTTATTTGGATGGATGAAGCAGATAAGCCGTTTGTGAAAAAAATTCCAAAAACTGATAAGACCGATCCAAAAAGACTGAAGAAGGATTTGGTGAAAATTATAAAAGGTTAGAACTATTTTCATGTAAGAAATTAAAAAAAGAATAAGAAGAAAAAGATTATTTAATCATTATTTTGAATATAATTATGTACTAACCACGCCAAAAATAAATCTATATTTGGGTCTAGCATTAGTAAAGGGAAAACTTATATTCATCATCATCATCATCATCTTGACAGCTTTCTAATGTTCGCACATAATTTTTTCTAATAGATAAATCTATTGGTGCACCGGGTTGAAACCCACGACCTTATGATCGGTTAGGATCGGAACGCGGGATCACTGCCACTAGACCACCGGTGTTCTTAAACTTATAATAACAAAAATAATATTCTTCTTGTTCGTTCCACATCCAATAAAATATATCGCCAAAAATATCATTTTTCAGGAATTACAAATGAAGAACGTGTTATATTCATCGGTACATCCCGCAGCCCTTGGGATGCAGAACAGAAGCTTCTCTTCCAATGTTACCAGAAGCTTATCCACATACCAACTCCGGATTATGGAAGTGTATCACTGATGTGGCAGAGGATGCTGCACAGAGCTCACGCGTTGTCTCCGAGACTGGAGATATCTTGCCTGGCTAGGGTGTCAGATTCTTATACAATTGGTAATAAATTATAATTATATAGAGGAAACCGGCATGTCCAAGAACTAAAAATTCGAAAGACATGTGCCATCCACCAATCCGCATTGGGACCGCGTGGTGGATTAAGACCCAATCACTCTCGCCTGAGAGTAGGCCAGTGTCCCAGCAGTGAAAACATTAGAAGGCTGTCATGATGATGATGATGATGATGATGGTAATAAATTTCTAAACATACATAGCTCATTCCAGATTTGTGATAGAGCTCGTCCGGGGAAAGAACCACCATACTTATTACTGCCGCCAAGCAGCAATGCTCGCATTGCTGTCTTCAGGGTATGGTTTCTTTCTTTCTTTTTACTTTAAATCTAACGTCTCAAGGTGGTAACATGCAAGTGATATCTAAGATGTTGCATGCGTACATAGACTACGATAACCGCTTACCATCCAGTGGGCCGTACGCTTGGTTGTCACTTAAGTGGTATAAAAAAAAACGTTGACCAAGGAAATATGTAAACTAACTGGTGGATCAGCAATAACATCAAATTACTAAGATTATGAGTATTATTACTCTCTCACTACTACCAATCTGTAAGGTGGAAAGAAAAGTAGTGTTCAAATTAGAAGCAAAAAAGTATATTTTTTACAATCAATAGTAAACACTAGTGTGGGTAACAGTTTGCTCTATTTCCGAATTCAGTTTCTGCTGTTTTTTTTTTTTTTTTAACAACTGAAGTGGCAACCAAGCCTACGGCCCACAAGATGGTAAGCGGTAACCGCAGCCTATGGACGCTTGCAATACCAGAGGTATCACTCGCGGGTTGCCACCTTGAGGCTAAGATCGAAAGCCTCATGTGCCAGTAATTACACCGGAAACCATACCCTGCAGCCTATGGACGCTTGCAATACCAGAGGTATCACTCGCGGGTTGCCACCTTGAGGCTAAGATCGAAAGCCTCATGTGCCAGTAATTACACCGGAAACCATACCCTTCACACCGGAATACAGCAATGCGAGCATTACTGCTTGGCGGCAGAAATAGGTATGGTGGTAGTCCTTCCCCGGACGAGCTCTATCACAAAGAACTCTACTACTCTTTTATATATTTTTTTTTTTTTTTTCTGAGTGCAAAATGGTGGTGTGTATACCATCATTATTTATTTACTTTTGTCATTTCAGGAACACTGTTGGCGGCATTAGATGCAGTTCTAACCACAAAAAGAAGACTCCAACTAAAAATCCGTGTTCTCACAGCCCACGAGGTGGCAGTTCAACTCAGCTCCAGGGAACCGGTTTTTGCTGAACACGTAACTTGCATTATGCTTTACCTTTTAAACTTTTTAAACGTTGATGGTACCTTTTATAAAATTTTCAATAACTTGAAAAATGAAATACGATTATTTGACACACACAAAGATACTTGCGTCTTTGTCGTCATGAAGAGTAAAAATTTGTGATATATTTTTAGGATGCTGCTGCAGATGTGTGGTGGTCCAAGACACCTCAGGAAAAAAAACGTCAAAAGGTAATGCAGAGACTTGAAGAGTTAGCCCAAGAAGCTGAAGAGAAGGCTGCTGCCAACAAATCTTAAAAAAATCAATCAAAATACTTTATTTTAACTACAAGAATATTATTAATTGTGTTACTCTTGTCTATAAGTAAAAGTGTTTGTGCAAAACACATTTCCTTTAAATTGGTTAATTTTTTTTTAATAAAACTATGTTCGAGGAGTCCCTTATGTTAGTTATTGAGTTTTTGATGAGTAAAGTGTTTTTTTTTTATATAATAATAAATAAATAAATAATGCTGGACAATCCACACAGCATCATCTAGCCCAAAGTAAGCTGCTGTTAAACAGAGCTGTATTATGGGTACTAGATGACTGATATATATTTTATACAATACAATACATAGATACATATATATTTTTTATTATACATAGAAAACACCCAGAACACTCGGAACAAATATTTGCAGATCCTACAAACATTTGTCCCAAGGCGGGAATCGAACCCGCAACCTCTGCGTCGCAGGCGGACCTTCGCCCACCGCGCCTCGCGCCGCGCGTTTTGTCTACTATCATGCTTTGTTCTCTGTGATAGAGCTCGTCCGGGGAAGGACTACCACCATACCTATTTCTGCCGCCAAGCAGTAATGCTCGCATTTCTGTGTTCCAGTGCGAAGGGTATGGTTTCCGGTGAAATTACTGGCACATGAGGCTTTCGATCTTAGCCTCAAGGTGGCAACCCGCGAGTGATACCTCTGGTATTGCAAGCGTCCATAGGCTGCGGTAACCGCTTACCATCTTGTGGGCCGTACGTTTGGTTGCCACTTCAGTTGTATAAAAAAAACAATGCAGGTTTTAATTTTTGTTATTATTACAAAAATATCGAACGTTTAATCAATAAAATTACAAATTTTTCCAACTTAGCAGAAAACCCATAGAGGGTTCTTCGAAGCCAATCGAAACAAAACCAAGTTTGCGACTAAACTTTCATCTTAACGTTTTGTGAAAATTCAAAGGATGGCATCAGAAATATTTTACTGCAAAAGAATAAAACACTCCTTTCTTAAACTTGTAATACTTCAGCGAATCTGCGAGGAAGTTAAGGTACTCTCTGAAAAGATGGAACGACTGGTTACGTTCTCACGGGTATTTTGAAGGGTGTAAAAAATTAAAGGTTGTATCAGATTGAAAAATCGTGTTGTGGAAATGCTTTTGAGATTAGTTTGGACGTAGGTATTCATAGTTCTTTCCAGGAAATTATGTTATAGACTCATATTTATATCTTGTTTTGTATTCAATTCAATTCAATTCAATTCGTTTATTTCTCATTAGGCACAATTACAATTCACTTAGAAATGTTAAATCAGTAATTTTGTAAACGATAAATTTAAATTTAAAACTTAACATTTACATGAATATTATCTAATTACCGATATTAGTATGGTACATGTGAGAGGTTTAACAAAACCACCTTTCAACCGGTTAATGGTATTAGTTATGTCAATACTTGTACCTTTTTTTAACTGTAGCATTAACTAACTTAATATAGCAGTAAGTTTTGTAATAAATTAGTGGAACAGTGCTTTTTTTTTAAAACAACAATAATTATGTATTTCATTCAATTAATATAACTTAGGTCCGTAATCCTTCATAAATTGTCAAATCGATGCTGCAGTCACAAAATTTATTCTCACTTTAGTATGAAAACAATAATATTTTTTACAGAGCGTCCCACGGACATGCCACATGGAGGGGAAGTACCTTGAATATTGTAGATGGAACATGTTACTGAAAGAAGACATTATTTGAATTTTAAAAACAATTTAAACTGCATTCATAGATATTTAAATAATTGCATGGTTGAACCAAGAATCGAGCCCGTTATACGAGAAAAATAATTATCCTGTATCTTTATCATACTGATCGAAAGGCTTCATCATAAGGATTATTGTGGCATGTCCGTGGGACGCCCTGTATAATAAAATTATTGACACTTTAATAAACATTTCAACTTCGTTCAAAATTTTAATAAAACGAAGGTGTATTCTATCCACGGATTTGCGGTTTTTCGTTTTTTGTTTCTGAACGCTGCAGCCAGATTTCCACAACAAAGAAAAACATTAAAAATCCGTCGAAACCAATACCTCCCTAAAAGCTGCATACCCAATCACTTCTAAAAAAACCTATACAATTTTCCATTCGACAATGGGAAAAAACCTCAAAGGATAAGAACGGTACCAAATTCTATGTTAGCTAGTTTGTTAGACGCCTTTGTGAATAAACTGTGAATTTTTCCACTCTTTGAACTGCAAAGCGCTTTGAGAATTTGTTACATAATGTAATTGTGAGTCGTTGCATTTGTTTAGAACAATCTCGGTAGCTGTTTTGCTTGTGAAATGTTTTTTTTTTTGTTTTGTTATTTTCTTTTTAGATTTTGTATAACTTATTTGTTTTTATTTATTGCAAGGAACGTAATTTAACTTTTTTATTGCGCTTATAAAACTAGAGTTTATTCATTAACATTTTGACTACCGATGTGGCGCAGCGGGCGCAGGGCCGCCTGCGACGCGGAGGTTGCGGGTTCGATTCCCGCCTCGGGTCAAATGTTTGTACGATCTACAAATATTTGTTCCGGGTGTTCTGAGTATTTTTGTATATAATAAAAAATATCTATCTATGTATTGTATTAAGTATTGTATTGTATTAAGTATATATCAGTCATCTAGTACCCATAATACAGCTCTGTTTAACAGCAGCTTAACTTGGGGCTAGATGATGCTGTGGATTGTCCAGTATAAATGTACTAAGTAGGAAATTATGGAAGAATATTTTGATATTAATTTTTATTAGCTTATTTTTTCAGACAGCAAAATAATGTCAGGTAGAGTCAATGGTAAAAGTGAATATAAAAAATATTTTGCAAGAATTAAAAGTTTCTAAACTTACGGCGATTCTACATCGAGCCGAGAGTAATGGCACATTTACACTATACCATGATTTTAGAACAAAAATGTTCTGAAATGAAATTGACAAGGCAATTCTTGAATGCAATTATGGAATGGTGTAAATGGGCTATAAGCCTAGTCTGGTAGCACCATTAACCCTTTATCTTACAGTTTAATCCTCAGCCAACTTCCGAAATAAATCAATACATCGAAATAGCAAAATCTCAAAACCAACAGTCGATTTCCATTACGTTGCTTACATTCGACGCTTAGCAAGACGTAGCCAAACCGAATAACCGGCCAAACCTATGAATATTCTATGTGCCCAACGACGGTTTAACCTGCGTTGTTTATCCCAACTGTAGTCCTTAAACGGTCTGGTGTGGTGCTCCTGTTGATGTTTGTGCAATAGACACAAACACTCCACTAATCAGAAAGGCCATTCCTAGCTTTCTGATTCTTTGAGGCTTGAGTTTAGATTTACCTGAAGTAAGAACTTGAACTTCTGATAGAACCATCTGGTAGATTTGAAAAGTAGTAGAGTTCTCTGTGATAGAGCTCGCCCGGGGAAGGACTACCACCATACTTATTTCTGCCGCCAAGCAGTAATGCTCGCATTGCTGTGTTCCGGTGTGAAGGGTATGGTTTCCGGTGAAATTACTGGCACATGAGGCTTTCGATCTTAGCCTCAAGGTGGCAACCCGCGAGTGATATCTCTGGTATTACAAGCGTCCATAGGCTGCGGTAACCGCTTACCATATTGTGAGCCGTACGCTTGGTTGCCACTTCAGTTGTATATATAAAAAAAAAAAAAAAAACCATCTGATTTTTTTAGCTTTCGGCAAAAAAATGGGTGTTATAATTAGTGTAGTGTGTATCGTCTGTCTGTGGCATCGTAGCTCCTGAACAGATGAACCGATTTCATCTGTTCATTTAGTTTTGATTAAATTTTTTATTTCGAAAGGTGTATAATAAAGTTAAAGATAAAATGTACTCTTTTATATCATATTCATGTAAATCCCGCTTGAGGCGAATTTATTTTTGTGTTCTTTCAGTTGTGTGTTAGGGACTAGAAGGCACTCACAAAAAAAAATAAAAATATGTTTTATTAAAATTACACTTATTAAATATTACAGGGTTTGGGGCTCTTCAGTTAAGTTTTAATGAGCTGTGTGAGAAGAGCCCCCTCTTAGCTGTGGTCTCTTAGGTAGTACATTATTATTAGCACTATTTAAAGATGACCGCAATATTTATTATCTACGTCTCAGGGTGCCAACGCGCGATTGAGTGTCTATAGAATTCTGTTACTTCTTTTATTATTAATGATAAAAAAAAGGTATTGTATCAAACTCAATGTTAATATCTAGAATAAAGTTAGTTCGTTATATTCCAATTGGCGAATTGGCGAGCACAGGCCTCATATCACATGAATTTTAGATTCTACCGCCAGGGGCTCTGCGATTGCTCACGTTAATTTGGGCTGTACGAATGAGATAATACTGATTTTGTGTTCCAACTGAGTCGCAAATACCTAGGTAAGTATGATTCAAAAATTCAAAATTCAAAAATGGTTTATCCAAGCAGTAGTGTGCAAGCATTACTGTATTTAGGTTTGAGGGGCACTGTAGCAATTGAAATTACTGAGCGAAAAAGACTTGTCAACAACAACAATGTCTAGAGGTGACAAGCGCAGTGCAGTGCCACGCAAACACATAACTTTAATCTTTGGGTGGCACTGCATCTGTAATAGTCAGGCGTGGTGCTTAACATCAGGTGGGCGCCTTGATTGTCTTATCACTTGCTGACATAATAAATATAAGGTGGCAACCCGCGAGTGATACCTCTGGTATTGCAAGCGTCCATAAGCTGCGGTAATCGCTTACCATATTGTGGGCCGTACGCTTGGTTGCCACTTCAGTAGTATAAAAAAAAAACACACACACACACACACACCCACTTCACAGAAGAGGGATCATCAAAAAAAAGCTAAGAACCCAGCCGAGTTTGTTGCCAGATTCTTCTAGGCTGGGGCGAGTGGAACTGGCGTAAATTCACCTAGCTCTAAGAAGTTTCAAAATTATCCTTGTGATATTATTGAATAAATATATTTTTTACTTTTTACCTTACATACTATATAATATTTACTACAAGGCGGCGACGTGGAACACCCAGAAAGAGATGGCGGGACGAACTCGACTCACATTCAAGCTCATGGCCTGTCACGGCGTTAGATCGCGAAGAGTGGAAGAAGGGAAGGGAGGCCTTTGCCCTGCAGTGGGAAAATCACGGCTAAATAATAATAAACTGTAATATCTAGTAGAATGTAGGTTTATGTCGGTAAGTAAATCAAGTCAATTAGTGTTTCTTAGAGCAAACCAACTAAGTTTGCAGAACTAACCGCCAGTATTCATTTACTACTGCATTGGATACCAAGAAAACTTCTGATATAGTGCCCTAAGAAAAAAAAGACAGTCCTAAGAAAAAAAAACTGCCCTAATGATCAATAGTGCCAATTGGTATTTTGAATTAAAGCCATTGGTCGGAGTGACGACCGTAAATGTTCGTTCGTACGTTTTTGTTCTTAAAAGTCCCTTTAGCCACACCTCAGTTCACGTAAAATCACGATGGCAAATATTTTATCTAGTCCACACCTTACCAGCCATAATAATTTTCTATTATACCCCATAATCCGTTAGTGGGTTGTCTATACCGCCGCTTATCCTGTCAACCAGCAGGTAAGGTCGTAATTTTATGAGATCCCAATTATGCTCTTGAGTTGAATAGTTTGGTTTGTAGTGAAGGGACGAGTTCTAACGTTAACCTTATACATGTTGTTAAAAAATTTGACGACCGATGTGGCGCAGCGGGCGCAGGTCCGCCTGCGACGCAGAGGTTGCGGGTTCGATTCCCGCCTCGGAACAAATGTTTGTACGATCTACAAATATTTGTTCCGGGTGTTCTGGGTATTTTCTATATATAATAAAAAAATATCTATCTATGTATTGTATTTTATTAAATATATATCAGTCATCTAGTACCTATAATACAGCACTGTTTAACAGCAGCTTACCTTGGGGCCAGATGATGCTGTGTGGATTGTCCAGCATTATTTATTTATTTATTAAAAAAAAAAAAAAATGTTATTTAGTGCACCCAATCTATAGTTTAATTGAGGATCCTCTCCATCCAAAGGTTGTCTGGAAAAGATCGCTTACTTAGCGATAAGACCACCCATCGTACATTGTTTTTCTTTTTTGTTGTCTTTTATTCTTATTGTTAATTTAGTTGTAAGGTGTACATTGTACAATAAAGAATTTTCATTCATTCATTGATTAATTCATTCATTCATTAAGTTTCAGGTTTAAGTTTACATTACAAAATATACAAAATACATTGAAACAGTTGAGCTATCTATAGATCGTTTGTACTTCCAGACGGAAGCGTTCCCAACATGCTGGCTGCATTGCCACGTTGAATGGCAATGCTGATACGTTGAGCCAGATATGAAAGTTTATTCTAAAAAGATCATCAGGCGCATCAATCTAAACAAAGAACTTTATCGACCAGTTTTTCTTGTAGATGACGACATTGGTAACGCGTTGGGTGTCCGCCTGAGAAGCGAGAAGTTGCGGGCTCGATTCCTGCTGTAGAACAAATGTTTGCAAGATCTGCAAATGTTTGCTCTGGGTCTTGGTGTTTCTATGTATGGTATCAGTATCAGTATCAGTATCATTTATTGCATCATAATTATGAGGGTAATACATGTCACAGGTCTTATGTAATATTAAATAATATCAGAGCAGCCAACACATAGTTATGTACCCAGTAAGGGTGTTGCACTATAAGATTGAGTAGGAGCGGACCGATTTTAGTATTAATGGATAGGTACCTAGTTTGTGATAATAATAAAATAATAAAATCATTATTTGGGGTAGCAATAAAACCTATCATTCGTTATTTGAGTCACTGAGAAACTGATCAAGTGTATAATAGCTTTTTTTTAATAGAATTTCTTTTAATTTATTTTCAAAAATATTATCTTTTTCTATATTTTTAATACATTCAGGAACTTTGTTATATATTTTAACAGCCATTGTATACGGACTTGAGCTGTGCATTTTTTAATAATTTGGTAATTGTACATTTACTGTAAACATTGTGTACATAATAAACTAAACGTGAACGCGCTGGAACTTATTTGTGACTGACATGTTGAACTACGATTTTGCCATGATTATCGTTTGTCGCTCTCAAGACCAAACAGAGAGTAAAAAACATTTTTTTTTTTAAATAAATAAATAAATAATGCTGGACAATCCACACAGCATCATCTAGCCCCAAAGTAAGCTGCTGTTAAACACAACTGTATTATGGGTACTAGATGACTGATATATATTTAATACAATACAATACATAGATAGATATTTTTTATTATATATAGAAAATACCCAGAACACCCGGAACAAATATTTGTAGATCGTACAAACATTTGTTCCGAGGCGGGAATTGAACCCGCAACCTCTGCGTCGCAGGTGGACCTGCGCCCGCTGCGTCACATCGGTCGTCAAAAAAAATTATTTTTCAATACTATAGAACATCGACACAGCGCAGCGCCACCACTTCTTGCGCTACTTATGATAATATTCAGCAGCCGCTTGCTTATTCAAATTATGTTTTTGCTATTTTACTGACTACTGCCCCCCGATTGCGTAAAACGGTTGCAATTATTTTATTTAATGCGGATTTCTCTTGGTTTCAATCCAAAACTGACGTATTTTGTATGAATGTGACAGTTCGCTGATTGAAATCGGATTGAAACTGAGTTACGCAATCGAAGGGCTGGTGCTACTGGTTGTTTGACAATTTCTATTATCAGTTTTATTTCGTTTCTTTTATTTTATTTCGTTCATCAGATTAGTAGCATTGTCTAAACTAAAGTTTGATCAAAAACTCCTCAAAGGCAGAGTTAAAAGAATTTCCCATTAATATTATAAATACGAAAGTCTGTAGGTGTGTGTGTGAATATTTGTTACCACGTATCTCCGTGACGACTTGACAGATTGTGATGGAATTTAGAATGTAAATGGTTTAAATTCTGGAAAAACACATAGACTACTTGTTATCCCGGATAAATTGTCTGTTTCTGTAGTATAGAATACAGCAGATAGCATAAAAACTGAGAAATCGCAAGTGAGACCGCGCGGGTTATTTAATAAATTATTTAATACTCATTTATTTAATAAAATCACAAAACGAAAGCAAGAACGAAAGAAAAAGAAGAAAAGAACAATATATGTATTGTCAATAGGTGTAACTTTTAACACAATACGAAATTGATGAAAATGAATGATTGAAGTTAACTAGCTAAAGAAAGGTAAGAAATATATTAATGTTGTCTATGCTACATACCAATTTAATCATACAGAAACCATATATTATTGTTACCCCAAAGCTAACAAAATAAATCATCGTCATCCAGTCAATTTACCGCAAGTCCCAAGATCCCGTAAGCCACAGTCATTTTTACCATAGAAAGTAACGAAATGAAGTGCCAGCCTAGGTGTCACTACCATTTATCACTCACCCCATATCTCTCTACTATATATTGGTATCTTTTTCCTTGTGTTTTGAGAATCTACTATTAAGTATTATGCTCATAACTCGAAAGTAGCATTGCTACATTGTATTTGTTTATTATATATTATACAGAGTGATTTTTTTAAATGGGACAGTATGGGGAAATCCGAATCTAAAGGAGATAGAGGAAAAGTGTCTAAGGAGACATTAGGTGTTTTTTTATGTAAACAAATTTGGCTCGTTCAAATTTGTGGTCAAGCGTGAGTTGTTCTTAAAAAATGATAAAGTTGGTCAATTTTTTTTTTGACGCGGATCGACTCTGTTTCATGTAAGGATTATTTCATTGTTTGGAAAGAAAAAAATCTGAACAGCAGAAGTTGGTCAAATTTACTGAAAACTAATCTTCATACAGTTGGTTTATTACTTGAGTAAATGTTCGATGTGGCCGCCGTCTTGTCTTATGCAGGTACGAGCACGCTTCAAGACACTTCTAGTTGCATTTAACAGAGACTTATGGTGAATTGTGTTTAAAGTGTTGTAAACAGCATCTTTTAATTCTTGTACGGAGTTGTATCGGGATACATAAATTCGACCCTTAAGGTAACCCCATAAGAAAAAATCTAATGGCGTTAAGTCGGGCGATCGTGGGGGCCACTTTATCGGCCCATATGTACCCATCCAACGGTTTGGAAACTGCTCGTCTTCTTCTTGTTGGTAGATTATCTTACCAAAGTTCCTTAAGCTAATAGTCTCATCCACTAAATCTGCAGCCATGTTCAATATTTCCTGATATTTTTCACTATTTAGCGTTCCTTGGTAAATTTTGATAGCAAAAATTCTGTTATGTAATATCGCACACCAACAATTAAAAGAAAATCGGATTTGGTTGTGGGTTTCTGTAGTTCTTAGCGGATTTATTTTTGACCAGTTATGGTTATTTCTCCTGTTGTACATGCCATTGTTCGAAAAGTTGCATTCATCAGTCCAAATAATAAAATTAGGAAAACATCTATTTCTAATAGTCTGAGCCACATACCAATTACAGAAATGTAACCTGCGGTCTTTATCTCCAGGTAGTAACGCTTGTACAAGTCGACCTTCTATGTAACACTTGTATTAATGAGCCTTCAATATCTTCCTTACAGTTGATTTATGAATACCGATAGTTTCAGCTGCTTCCCGTAACGAAGCTTTTGGGTATGCTTCAAAATATCCCAATACGGCAATAGTTATAAACTCACTATTGACTATTGTCGGCCTTTTACGCTTAGGCTTGAAACAGCCTTCCTGTCTTAGGTTCTTTATTAAACTATCAAATATCTTGCGATTCGGTACTACACGGTCAGGATAGCGTTCTTGATACCACTTAAGTGCATTATCTCTACTGCGATAATTAAGAAAATACGCCTCAATCAAATCAACTTTATGTGAATTAGTTAACGCCATGATGAATAAAATTACAAGCATGAACTGATTGGAAACAAAATCACAGCTGCAGAAATAACTAACGTTCCAAATTTGAATTCTTTTTTTTATAATTTCAAGACTATCGGTTGCCATGATGTTTACGAAGATTAAAAAAAATGTTCTTCTCTTGAATCATCTGGAGCTCTTATCGATTATCAAAATTTAAAAATGGAATAATTTTAAATATTTTTTTACACGCCTAGGCACTTGTAACAATATTAAAAGGCGAATACTGCAACTGTATGAAGATTAGTTTTCAGTAAATTTGACCAACTTCTGCTGTTCAGATTTTTTTCTTTCCAAACAATGAAATAATCCTTACATGAAACAGAGTCGATCCGCGTCAAACAAAAAATTGACCAACTTTATCATTTTTTAAGAACAACTCACGCTTGACCACAAATTTGAACGAGCCAAATTTGTTTACATAAAAAAACACCTAATGTCTCCTTAGACACTTTTCCTCCTTTAGATTCGGATTTCCCCATACTGTCCCATTTAAAAAAATCACTCTGTATACTGGTAGTGATTTGGATCAGTTGAGCTATCTATAGGTCGTTTGTAACGGTCTTTAGATGGCTCAACTGTTTCATATGTATTTTGTATATTTTGTAATGTAATGTAATTATGTACATATTTTATTATGTTTAATAAAAAAATATTAGTTTATAAAATCTTTATTAAACAAAAACTGTCTCAAAAAGCTTATTATATAACCTTCTTCTTCTTTTAATTTGATTATATAACATATTATTTAGATGAGATGATAAAAAAAACTTGGGACAAATGTGCTCCAACTCTACTCGGCATCCATAACAATAGCAAGGATGCCAAAATAACGATATAAATCCAGCCGGTGTTGTTGCCAGTTCTTTCAAGGCATGGGTGCGTTGGAACTGTCGTAAATATTCCTAGCTTTTATGACGTTTCAAAGTGATCCTTGTGATTTCATTGAATAATGCACTTTTGACTTTGACTTGACTTTGACTCTGCTGCGTGCTACTTCGTTCGCGTGGAACTCGGGAACTGTACTTATCTGAGATAAAAAGTAACATACCGTCTTATTCTTGGTCATCTATCTGCTTTAAATTTTAGTCAAAACAGTTCAGTGGCTATCGAGATAGAGGAACAAACATCAATCCAAACAAACGAACATCATTTTTCAACTTTCGCATTATATAATATAGCGGGTCATTCCTTACAGACAGTAATACACTAACTTGTATAATAACTTAACAGCACGTTACTCGTTACTATGTTGACCATTATGATATAAACATTTATATTATCTTATCTTAATATACTGTAATATGTGTGGTAGTGAAATTATCTACAACTTCTTTATTTCTCGTTTGTAATCGAGATATTTTGTTATGTTAAACTTGCAACAGTATATTTCCAATATAGACACAGTTATTACTCGCGCACTAATGCAGAATATCTGGCTCTACGGGAGTACAAAGATGGGCTCTGCTGAAGAGTCTTATAACAGGTAAACAGGTAAAAACAAGTGACTTTACAACAGACTAATGGATACCAATGGTCCTTCATCTTCAAATTTACCGGGTAGTAGAACTTTTCAGCAAGAGTCCGTCCGGTAGAAAATCTGACACTGCGGTGGTACCCCGCAGTGTCAGATTTTCTACCTCCAAGCAGGCAAATAATTACTGTGTTTAGGTTTGAAGGGCACTGTAGCAAGTGAAATTACTGGGCGAAAGAGACTTCACAAGTATGTCTCGGGGTGATAAGCGCAGTGAGCGCATCTGTAACAGTCAGGCGTGGTGCTTAACATCAGGTGGGCGCCTTGATTGTCTTGTCACTTGCTGACATGAAAAAAATAAAAAAACTAGATACTCTTCACGCCAAACGCGTGATAGCATCAGCTTAGAAAACAGAAAAGAATAACATGATTAGGCTTGTTGTTTTTTCGTTAGAAAATGTTTTTGGATGTTTTTGCTCACGTAAAATGATTTAGGTACGCAGCGTGTTGTGTGAGAAATGTTTTGAGCTATAAATAAAAGTAGACGCGAACGTCAAGACATTGTGTCGTAAATAAAGAAAACCGTCTTTGATTTGAATAAAGAATTTTCAATAGGGAATTTGTGAGATATATACACAATAGAATTTTATAAAACGTTGCGTCCAACGAGCGTTGAAGAAAATGTTTCTATCTACGAAAGTGTAGACAACATTTTTTTCCTTGACCTTTTTTAAATTAAACTGTATATTTAGAAAACCTAAAAACGTTGTCCTAATATGAAGGGCTAGGCTGTTAATTTAAATCTGTGTTTTTGCAGGAAACGCAACTTGACTTTTTTTTTTTTTAAAAAGATGTCAAAAATGAAAGGTTGTCTGGAAGAAATCGCTCATAAGCGATAAGATCGCCCATTGTACCTTGTTTGTAAATTGTTAATTTTAAGTTTTATTTTCGGTGTACAATAAAGAATTTTTCATTCATTCATTCATTCATAATTGTTAGAAATTGTTTTTTTAGAAATTGGTCATCGGGCATTTACCCACATCATAAGAAAAAACCGTGGCTTCCTAAGTTTTGTTTCTTGTCATTCATATATCAATGAACAAAAACAAAGATTATAGATTATGAAAGGTACAGATTAACAGAAGTTTAGTGTACGTTTTATGTATATCATGAATAATGCTTTTGGTAGTTAGGTACTTACGTACATCATGTTCAAGTTTACACTTTGTGTATAAATTGACAAAACAATGTTTAATGGAGACAGAGCTTTGTATGCCAAGTTGGAAATGGAAGTTTATCAAACAATATAATCTACATAGAGTAGACGCAAATAGGAAGGATGCTGTGTTGAGGCGAGATACATTATACAGGGTGGTCCAAACTTTATTACTTGGTCCAAGTAAATGATTATTAAAGATTATAATATCCCAAAAATTCTATCAGCGCTTCGAGCCGAAGACATCCCAATGATTATTTCGTCCAAGCGAGATATGTCTCGATAGCTCAATTGGTAGAGCGTCCGCGTATCAAGCGGTGGTTGCAGGTTCAAATCCCGCTTGAGGCAAAATAATTTTTGGGATATTATAATCTTTAGTATTCCCCTAGTGTGATGGTTAACACTATAAAAACATAAATAACTAAATGATTATTACCTATTTTGTCATTCGTAAGACTAAATAGGATAGGAAATGCCTTAAAATAATCTGCAAATGGCTCTTCAATTAAAAAAAACGAATATTATCAAGAATTGGATCAAGTTAATTCAAGTTGCTAACTTTGGGAATCTTCACCTTAGTATCTTTAAAGGCCGATTTCAGCTAAAAATAGCCTATTATGTTGCAATTTTTTTGTGTTATTATGAAAGCTTAGAGTCCTTGAAAGTTTTTAAGATCACTTACAAACCATGGATTATGGTTTTTTGATTTTTAATTTAATGTTGACTTCAACTTTGACTCTCTAAAACACAAATTCGTCACTTTTCATCAAAACTTTTGAAACTTGCACTAATGCTAGGACGTTGATTATTTTATGCATGATTCTACAACTCATTGAGATTATTTTACAAAAAAAAATATCTTGGAAAAATACTTCCGAAAATTATTTTATCACTTTGAAACGTTCCGACCAAACATTTTTAGAAAAAAAATAAAAAAAAAATACGTAAAATCGGGCAACATACATGGGGTATTTTCGAATACCCCTGAATCTGGGGAATCTAATTTTTTCTTATTGACGTCTATGTTTGGATCACCCTGTATACAGGAACATTCATTATCAACCTGACAAATTTAAGGGATAGGTTCCGCACATAAAAAAAAAATATACCTATAACTTTTTTTTTTTTGGTATATTTTGTCTTAAAAATCCCAAGTAAACCAAAAATAATCGATCACGTTTTTCCGCTCAATTATTATTTATCATTGTTAGGAATCGAGTTAAGCGACGTAATAATGAAATATTCGAGTGTGCGCGCCCCGTAGCGGGTCAAGGACACGCGCAGGTCAAGGACGCGCGGGTTATTTACCCGCGGTTCATTGACGCGCGGGTCACTGACACGTGCCGAGCGCTGCCTTTTCGATTTCTAACAAGGGTAACTAATTAATAAGCAGAATAACGTAATTTTATTTTAATATAAAAAAAAAGTTCGATTCCCGCCTCGGGTCAAATGTTTGTACGATCTACAAATATTTGTTTCGGGTGTTCTGGGTATTTTCTATATATAATATAAAATATCTATGTATTGTATTCTATTAAGTATATATCAGTCATCTAGTACCAATAATACAGCTCTGTTTAACAGCAGCTTACTTTGGGGCTAGATGATGCTGTGTGGATTGTCCAGCGTTATTATTAATTATTATTTATTGTTTGCGTGAAACTCGAGAACGGTACTTTTTTCCAGGATAAAAAATCTATGTTTTATTCCCGGTAATAATTTATTTGTGTTTTAAATAACAGCCTAATCGGTTTAGTGGTTGTCGAGTTATAGAGGAACAAACATCAATCTTATCATCCTTCGTACTATGTTTAGACATTCTTCAATGTTCGATGTTGGACTATGCAATAGTGTGTTGGCTGATCCAATGTCTGACGTAGCCCAATACATGTACCTATATTTTAGTAGATAGTTATTTTAAGAGTTAAGTTTTTTTTTTGTTTTTTTTTTCTCTCTTGTTACCTAGTTTAAGTATCTATAGTTTAATTAACAACTTTGTAAATATTACCGATTAGGCAGTGTGGTCGCTCAGCGACAAAGCCTTTTTTTTATTCAATAAATAAAAATAAAAAAAACATCCTACGTACAGGTGTCTACCTAGTTAGAGCGAGGAACTCAATGCAACACTGGCACAAAGGTTTTTTCACACTGCATTTTTTACTTACAAGAAACATAATATTTGTTAATATCCTATTAAATAATGTTGTCTAAGACCCTTTTTACTAAATAAAGATTTTTGAATCTTATCATCCAAACTTTTGCATTTATTAGTGTGAAGTGTGATAGTGTGATTGGTGTGATGATTAGGTAGGTATAGTTCTCACAACGGATCTCGGCCGTTGTGAAATTAGCCGTTTCGATGCGCAATGGAGCTTTTTCAAACTAAATTGTCTTTACGCATCACAAACGGCTAACTTCACGGAAGCCTAGATCCGCTGTTCGAACTATACTACTCGCATTGCTACTCTCACATTACTGTGTGCTTGAAATTGTACTAAATAGTTATTTAAATGTTCAAACGCTTGGCTACTACATACTAAAAAATGTTTGGTCTCAATAACATTCAATTTACTAAATATAGGTCTCAATAACTTTCAATTTAGTCTGTTGTTGATATCATTGGTATCAATTTATGGACTCTTGCTTCAAGTTTTTACTATTTTTATCTAAACCCTCAGTAAGTTTGAACTTGTTTTGCACGGATTTTAAATGACCTCAATCCAGATGTGCTTTCAGTCAGTGTGTGCGCAACTTCTGTTTATTAAATTTAGACGACGACCGATGTGGCGCAGCGGGCGCAGGTCCGCCTGCGACGCAGAGGTCGCGGGTTCGATTCCCGCCTCGGGACAAATGCTTGTACGATCTACAAATATTTGTTCCGGATGTTCTGGGTATTTTGTATATATAATAAAAAATATATATCTATGTATTGTATTGTATTAAGTATATATCAGTCATCTAGTACCCATAATACAGGTCTGTTTAACAGCAGCTTACCTTGGGGCTAGATGATGCTGTGTGGATTGTCCAGTTTTATTTATTTATTTATTTATTAGATTAGCAGAGCTTATAATATGATAAGGGTTGAAAATCGCCACCGTTATAATGCGTATAAAGCTATATCAAGAGAGCTAAACAACAAGTCCCTTTTAATATGGCTAGTTTGGTTTACAGCAGACATGAATTAAACATAGGAGGGTTGTAGCAATTATTAACGAGTTGTTTACAAGAGGGGTTGTAAAGGGTGGTCAATGCAAACGTTGCCTTTGCACGTGTAAACGGTCATTATTGTTTACTACACATATCTCATCATCATTATTATAGTCTTTTAATGTTCTTGCTGGCAAAATTCGAAAGACATGTGCCATCCACCAAACCGCATTGAATCCGCGCTTAACACCCAAAGCACTTTCGCTTGAGAGTACCAGTCCCAGCGGTGGCTCTAAAAATTCGAAAGACATGTGTCATCCACCAATCCGCATTGAATCCGCGCTTAACACTCAAAACACTTTTGCTCGAGAGTACCAGTCCCAGCGGTGGGAATATAAAAAGTCTGTCATGAGAATGATGACCTAAACGTGCCGCCTGTTTCCCGAACAAGCCTCGCATCATTTGAACCTACAAAGCAAAAGTGATACATTTGACAAAGAGCATTAGTTTATTTTGAATTGGAATAATGGAGAGATTTATAATTAATAAGGGTTCTTTGATATCCAATCTCACCACTCGACATATTAAGGATTGATTTAGTAAACTTAGCTGAATGCTTTTGCCATTCTCTTTGCAGTAGGGATAGAGTTAACGCTTGATATTTTCATTGCCTTAATTTTAGGTACAATGTCAAATGAAACATTATTTATTTAAAATATAAATTGTTACTCTATGACTAAACGTAATTTAAAACTTGGTATGTGCAAACAAAATATACTGTTAACTAAACAAAACTTTGTATGAAAAAAATAATAATAAAAGGAAAATAACACTTATTTATTTTATTTATGTTATTGAATTTTAAATAAATTATTCTTGCATTAAAAAACTATTATTAAAATTATTTTATACATAGGACTAATTTAACTTAGACTTAATAATCCCAGTAGTAACTTCAAAGAAACTGATAATGATACAATTTAACCTGGAAACGGAACAAACGGAAATTTACAGAGAATAACACATTTTTCACTCAATTCAATTTGGATTTTCTTAACAAAAGCCAGATATTAAAGTCAAAAGATTTATCTTGCCAGCTGAGACCGTAAATACGAAGATGCTACTGATTTACTAGCCCTGGTACAATTAAGAAAAGCCGTTTAGACGAAAATTTATTTAAGTAATGAAATAAAAAATCCACGGGTTTAGACATAAGGGATAGGAGAAATTAGTTTTTGATTAGATGGGGCTTGTATATTTATAAATCTTCGAAGATATTATAAAAAATGAGCGATAGAGTAATAAATAAATAATATAGGGCTATTTAGCTCTTAACACTATTGCTGTGTGGCTGCCTTTTTTCGTCACAATAGTTTAGTTTTAATTTGTATTTTTATTTTTATGTATTTATATATTTTTATTCTATTTAAGCTAAATCACGAAAACTGTCACGGTATTCGTTTTTGTCCGCATGATTACATTTTGAAGATGGAGCGTATTAACCCAAGTAAGTCTTCTACTTGTTGAAGTTCCGGAGCGGATTCTTTTATTGTACATTTTGTCGCATGCATGTTATTACATAGACACTTCTTACCTTTCGAATTTCTACATGTTAATAAATTGTCATTCGTTATTTTTATCATTATTTTAACCATTTTGACGATGTATCGTATTAACAAGTTCAATTAGACTTATACTAGATGAAGTTCCGAGGAGCTCTGAAATCACCGGCATAGCATTACCTGTTTCATGTGTGATTGCGTCCTTTGGCCTGCAAAAGCTATGCTTAGCACACATGCACGTTGTGCCTCCAATTAGCTTTGTGTCAAATCCACGCGTATACCGCTGGGCCTTTTGCCTTTCACCATTGCTTGATTATTTTCGGTGACGTTTTCGGTATCAAACACTGTTTGTTACCTACGTTTCGAGCAATGAGGGTCTACTTTTGAAAACGCCGAAATGATAATCGTTGCAAAAAGAGTAAAGACGAGCGTAATTATTGAGTTGTGTGTCGCTGAATTAGTGTCGCGTTATTTTGGTTTCATACAAAACTCCCGTTTTGTTTACTCCTCTGTTTTTTTTTCAATTACTCAGAAGTGATTAATGGGTTTTTCTTTTCGTAAATGTATGTTTTATGAATATATATTACGTGGAAAAAATCAGCATACATAAGAGCTAATATTTGAGGTGTGCCATCCATCAATTTGCATTGAAGACCTATTTAACAACAAGTTCGTATAAAAAACAGCATCTTTAAAATGTCTTTTTACCAGCCAAACACAATCTAGAGTAAATTAGTAAAAAAAAGTACATATAATTCTTTAAATTTATTTAAAGGACATTTTCAAAAGCGTATGTCCAAAATAAAAACGTACAAATCATGGTGTGACAAAAAAGATTCACAATCAAACTTTTTCCATTTTCGGTGAGAGAACAGCTTCAGGCGTCAAGCCTGTCACATAGAGTAAGTGATGACAGAACTGATAGAACTGGAATAAAAATACCTACAAGGACGTAGTTATTTTAGCCATTGGGTATTTTTTTCTTATAAGTTCGTATTAAACTATTGTAACGATAATTTTGTTTGTTTTAATATATAAGTATTGTACCTGGATTAAGATCCAATCACTCTAGCTCGAGGGTAGGTCAGTGTTCCAGAAGGAACATTAGAAAACTGTCATGATGATGCTTCTTACTTACCAACATTATGTCGTATAGCGACTCCAGGCGAGCCAGCTATTCGCTGGTAGAGCTTATAAATTTTTATAATATCTAGGCCGTCAAAAATAAGTTATTTTCTTTTTTCTTCTTTCTTATTGTCTCTCTTTATAAAATTTTAAATAATAAATAAATCAATAATGCTGGACAATCCACACAGCATCATCTAGCCCCAAGGTAAGCTGCTGTTAAACAGAGCTGTATTATGGGTACTAGATGACTGATATATATTTAATACAATACAATACATAGATAGATATTTTTTATTATATGTATATAGAAAATACCCAGAACACCCGGAACAAATATTTGTAGATCGTACAAACATTTGTCCTGAGGCGGGAATCGAATCCGCAACCTCTGCGTCGCAGGTTTAGTTATTTTATAAAGATATAAAATAACCAAACTTTTGTGCGAAGCATTTTACAAAAATAAGTAGTTATCTTATTATTCGTTAAAAACTTAAACTTATTTTTTTTCATCTGAGCGCTTACGTGCTATTGGAGACACGTTATTCCTGGCTTTCAAACCTTGACCTATTAGGCGACCAATTGACTGCGTCATCAAACTTGGCCACTACCTCATACAAACTTACTTATTTAGGTTCTTAAAACTAATAATTCAATTTGCGTCTAACAACACATCCTTGTCGGTTCCCCATTGTTGAGGATCGTGACTCTTTGCAAGGACACTATCTATAGTGTTCCTTCATCTGCCACGGTCCATCTGCTTGATGGAGGGTGACGCTGACTTGAGTCTGCTGATCCGACACCTGGTCATACCAGGCCTACTCCCTTTCGGTCGTTTGCCTTTTATTTTGTCTGTGTTAATGAGCTTTATATATTTGACGACCGATGTGGCGCAGCGGGCGCAGGTCCGCCTGCGACGCAGAGGTTGCGGGTTCGATTCCCGCCTTGGGACAAATGCTTGTACGATCTACAAATATTTGTTCCGAGTGTTCTGGGTATTTTCTATATATAATAAAAAATATCTATCTATGTATTGAATATATATCAGTCATCTAGTACCCATAATACAGCTCTGTTTAACAGCAGCTTACCTTGGGGCTAGATGATGCTGTGTGGATCGTTCAGCATTATTTATTTATTTATTTATTATTGTCAGCGTTTCTTCGCTCAACATGTCCGAAGTATTGGTACGTAGTAGATTGAGCTCTTTCAATGCGGAGTTATTTGTCCAAGGGGTTCTCAGCGGCTGACTTCACACATTCTTACTCATAGAACTTACTTAGATTTGTAGAATTTATATTAAAATTATATATTATAAAACCCACCTTCTAAGTTTGCCTTGCTATGATTTTCTGCCGCTAACGTTATTTTTTTCTCGTAAAATAAAATGATTGTAGGTAATATCTTACACAGTTTAGCAGAGTGTCTGATTTAAACCCGTCCGGAGGCCTTCAATACTTGTTGGGAATACCTCAAAAGTTTTGAGTGATGGCGTTCTACACATTTTGCTTTTATGAAGTTGCTTCAACCGGGAGTTTCAAATACTTACCGCTTAGGCTGAGCACAGTCATCGCTTTGTAACGAGTTTCCAAATAATGCTTCATAGAATTTGATGTATTTTTAAAGCTCTCATGAGTTTTAAGAAGTTCACTTTCAGAACATGAAGGGGTTTTTATAATCCTCATTATACTCGTATAATAAATATCGGCAGATATGTTAACATAGAAGAGCTATGCTGGGAGTTTCACTACGCGATCGAATCCGCAATGAGGAAATCCGTAGAAAAACCAAGGTCACCGACATAGCTTTTAGAATTAGTAAGTTGAAGTGGCAATGGGCAGGCCATATAGCTCGCAGAACCGATAACCGTTGGGGAATAAAGGTTCTCGAGTGGCGACCACGAACTGGAAAACGAAGTGTAGGATGGTCCCCCACTCGATGGACCGATGACATTAAAGCAGTCGCAGGATCGGATGGTGAATGCCCAAAATCGGTCATCCATGATGATCGCTCTTTGGGGGAGGCCTATGTCCAGCAGTGGTCCGTCTATCGGCTGATATGATGATGATGATGATGTTAACGCTATGTTAACAGCTATCTCGCCCTAAACTAAGCTAGTTAACTGAAAGTAAAAAAGTGAAAAGTAAAAAATATATTTATTCAATAATATCACAAGGACAATTTTGAAACGTCCTAAAGCTAAGTGAATTTACGCCAGTTTCACACGCTTCAGCCTAGAAAAATCTGTCAAGAAACTCGGCTGGGTTCCTAGCTTATTTTTGATGATCCCTCTTCATCATAAAGCTACAATGTGGTGCCAATCGAACTAGGTAAGGCTCATGAATGAATACACTTTACATTTTTTTTATTGATTAAACATATGTGTACAAGACTTTCATGACTCGTTTTCAGACTGACTGACAGATCAACACACATCCTAAAATTAAATTTGGAGGGTACATTGTTCCTGTAATGTAGTGGTTCACTATGAAAGGAATTCCAAAAATTTACTTTTAAAGGACGCAGCGGGAAAATGAGGTTTGTTACAAAACAAAGGTGGACAAAGTCGCGGGGCGTTCCACTAGTAGATACTTAAAATTTTAATATAACATGGAAACACCCATTCACAGAACAAATATTTGCAGATCATTAAGCAAATTTGTTTCCAAGTGGAGCTCTACAAAGCACTCACCCACCGCACGGATCTTTCTTATCTGTCACCATGCTCTGTCACCCAAAAGGGTGATAGATCTCACTTTTTTTTCCCCTTTTTTAAATGACAGTCTGTCTGTTTAGACAATATTGCCAGTGTCAAGTAGTGTCGACGTATACATCAAAGACGAACATGTTCGAATTTTGAATTTGACGAACAACATTTTGAAAGAAATGATGGCGTCCTTTCAAAATTTTCTAGGAGAATCTTCGACCAAATTACAAACCAACATCACCCTTCCATTTCAATCACTTACACTTGTGCCAAGACTACGAGTCATATTGGTTAAACTGCCACCAAATTTACACAATAAAACTCAAAATAACTCGAAAAAAACAATTAAAATGGGAGGAACATGTCGTACCGGCAAAATGACCAAAGAAACTCCGAGCTCACTCTTATTTTTGAAAGTGAGATCTGTCACCTTCTCAATGAGATGTTTTCGACTCGAGAAAAGTAGTTCCGATTGCTTTGACAGATGGCGCTATCTATCATACTGGGAAACGTTATTAAAACAAGAAAAAAGTTGTAAACTCCGTTTTTGTTTCATTTCGTGTCAAGCGGAAAGTTGTGGGTTCATGTCCTGCTTGAGGCAAAATAATTTAACTCCAGTAACGACCAAAGATAATGTACTACGTAGTACGTTCTATGACTTTGACACCAGCCAGAGGTATGACAGACAGTGACAGCAGGAGCAATCAATGTTGTAGATAAGAAGAAGAATTCCCTACACATTCACCACAGCTCGCCAAACGTAGTGCTTACATTCTCTTGGGCTCGCCAGTTGAGCTACCGCCATCGAAATAGACAGCTTTTTTTTTAATAACTTGAGACAAAAACTCCTAATTACAAGAGTTACAGTTTTTTTTAAATTAAGGCCACCACTGAGGTCATCATTAGATACAGGTAATTCCATGGTTTGACCCCAGTTGGCCTACAAAATTCTATACAGATTTTGTTAACAGTACAATGTAGTGTTTGTGACGTTCAGGAAAGTAACAAAACCCTCTTTCAGCTTGCATCAGTCCATCAACTGGACACGACTCTTGAGAGCAAACAAAATATTGTGGTCGACAAAGAACAGAAAGTGGCCGGTAGTGGTACGTCTGGACTGTGCCCCTACTAAGATTTAATTATAGACATTTTGGTCATATAATTTTTTAATACAAGTTCTAAGCATAAGACGAGATAAACTAAGAATGGTCAAGATCTTAAAGCACTTAATAAGTCTGTGCTGCATCACGCTGATGCTTACAAGCCATCAAAGTAAAAATACTGTATCCTTGATCAACAGAACACGGAAAAACCACAGTAGCGCCTTGGAGATAAAATATTAATATTAAAATATTTTCTCACACTGATTAGGAAACTGGAGAAAAAAAATTGAACTATCAACAACACCCAGCATCTATTTTGAGTTTGAAAATAGGTAAGTGAAAAGGTACTGGTTAAGATAAATATAGAGAAAAATTGACCTATACCCTCTAGTGCCGATGGTCTGGTGAAAATAGATGGAGCGGGTCAAAATAACAAACCAAGTATCTATATAAAAAAAATATCTGAACATAGAGTTAGAATTTCAGGCAAGATTGTCTCTAAAACTTTAAAATCGTTTATCGAACGACCATTCTCGATTCAATCTATTAAATTCCATAGTAGAGGTCGTAGAAAGCAGACATTCAAGCCACTGTTTAGAAAATGTAGCAGGATTTTCATTTCGAGTGCTGTTTCCGTTTGAGCTAGCCTGCCTCTTATCTGATCCCAAGGGAAAATACACTTTACCGCGCTGATTTTAGATACAAAATACATAAAATGCTTTTAAAAAAATAGAGCTCATGAAATCGATCTATTATTAAAAAGAATTTCGTACTCTAGCACTGTGATTTTAAGTTTGAATTTGGCTCGTGTACTTGCGATAGATTGATAAGCAGTGCTAGTGTTGTTTTTGATCAACTTTTTCGGAGTGAAACATTTGAATTTTAAACAGGTACTGTTATTTAGTCTGTGGTTAATCTAAGTATTTCGGAATAGTGTTTCAAAGCTGGCTATTTGAATATTGAAAGTAAGATTTGAGTGAATGTTCGCCTCTGCAAATAAAATCTGTGAATTTTCTATCTCTATTGAGAAACCCAAACAACGATATTGCTAAACTTATAGGAGTGCTTGCTAAATTTGTACACTTATTTTCACCTACTACTAACTAGTTCAACGTCATTAACATGGTGAATCTTGTTTTATTCCCATTGCTAGGACTCTAGGGTAAACCCGCGCGGCTTCACTTGCGTTTTGCCAGTTTTTATGCTATCCCACAGAAACAGTTCATTATTAAAAGGCGTATGTGTTATTCCAGGATTTAAGCTCTCTACATTTTAAATTTCATGCAAATCGGTTAAGTCGTCACGGAGATACGTGGTAACAAACATACACACACACACAGACTTTCGCATCTAAAATATTAGTAGTATGATGGCTGTACACTTCCGCACAAGAGCATTCGCTAAGTCTCGCCCGAGAAGCCCGACCCGAGACGGAGCCTGGGAGGAACGCCGAGACAGGGCGAGCGTTACCATGTACACTCTCGCGCTCGCCCTGTCTCGGTCTGCCTCTGTTTAAAAAGTGTTCCAATAACTCTAGAAGCACCAACAAAGCAAATGGTATAACATTTCATAATATAATAATGTAAATACACGATTTTACAACGTAATTTATTTTTTCGTGATTCGTGGCTAAATATAGCCCATCGAATATGATGCTCTTGCCAGATTAATTGAAAGAGAACGAATATTTAGTTTTTTACTCGGGAGTAAGAGAGACAACAGTATTATGTCTGTACAGTTCAATCTCTTGTGATGCGCAACTCAAGCAGTCACTATTTTATGACCCGCGACTATGCTTTTTATACGGAGATCATGATTCGGTGGACTTCGCTGGCCGACGACTGTGGATAACCTCACTGTGTGAGTGCGTGCAATCGTATTTTTGCCACGTTTTATAAGATGAATGCCCTTCTATCTATCGAGTTCTTTGGTTTAAACACAACCACCTCCCCTAATGGTCCATAATGGTCCAATAAAAAAGTAATGTCCCATTCAATGCACGGCGGCAGTAAAATGCATGTGTTGTTGATCTACCATTATTATTGGATTTGGATTTTGAGTCGACGCTGTTTTGTAAATGATTGTTCAATAAAATTGTTCGATTGCATTTATTTTACTATATAAATGAAACATTTTTTTTATACCACTAAAGTGGCAACCACGTACAACCAACTTGATGGTAAGCTGTTACCGTAGCCTATGTACACTTGCAAAATCAGAGCTATCGCTGCGCGTTGGCACCTTAAGAAGAAGATATCGTCGGAAGATAATATACTCTTTAATTAAAAAAACGGGTGTTTTCACGTACAGGTATATCGGTGAAGAGGTACCGACACTATTTCGACTCAATTTCGAGAGTCTTCATCAGGGTTGAGTGACATGGCGCGCTTCCTCCTCCGCGATATGCACTCTCTGTCGGTACGGTACCTCACCAATATACCGGTACGAGAAAACACCCGTTATTGAAATTAATGCTAATAGTTCACTATAGTTTTATTAGTAAAAACTATCGTTATTTTATATAATATATTTTACAGATGTTAACCGTAAAATGCATCCAAGATAACCTTATCAAAGCAACCAAGAAAGCCGTGGAGGTGGCTACTTACTGGTCCAAACCACCAAAGGAAATTGAATTTTTCACACGAAAAGAAGAAAGAGTGTAACAGAGTTCTTTGTGATAAACACGTCCAGGGAAGTACGTATTTCTGCCGCAAAACAGTAATGCTCGCATTGCTGTGTTCCGGTGCGAAGGGTATGGTTTCCGGTGAAATTACTGGCACATGAGGCTTTCGTTCTATGCCTCAAGGTGGCAACCCGCGAGTAATACCTCTGGTATTGCAAGCGTCCATAGGCTGCGGTAACCGTTACCATCTTGTAGGCCGTACGCTTGGTTGCCACTTCAGTTGTTTAAAATTACAAAATTGTTGCTAGAATGTAATGTATGTAACCAAAAACATAATGTACTATGGATATTGAAACGGAGTCTTCTAATGCAGGTATTGTTTACTTAAAAGAAGAACCCAACCTTGACTAAAATATAATGTTATGTTCTTGGTAATGAAATAAACATTTGATTGATTGATTGATTTGACGACGATGTGGCGCAGCGGGCGCAGGTCCGCCTGCGACGCAGAGGTTGCGGGTTCGATTCCCGCCTCGGGACAAATGTTTGTACGACCTACAAATATTTGTTCCGGGTGTTCTGGGTATTACTATATATAATAAAAAAAAATATCTATCTATGTATTGTAATTGTATTAAATATATATGAGTCATCTAGTTACCCATAACACAGCTCTGTTTAACAGCAGCTTACCTGGGGCTAGATGATGCTGTGTGGATTGTCCAGCATTATTTATTTATTTTATTTATTTATTGATTGATAAAAAAATAAAAGACCGTAAAACAGCCAAAACAATCATAACGGGTGTTTAAAATCCTTTCCGCGTAAATCTGTAGCGAGCCGTCAGTGACACGTCCGAAGCAGGTGCAGTCTGATAACTTGATCGCGCTAAGCTTCCTTTGTGGGGCTACGTGGCCAGACAGTGCGGGGAATTGCTCTAGGCACTCAGAAATGTAGGCACTAGTTTTTGATTATACATATTTAAAAAAAAACAAAAACCGGCAAAAATTTCGCGTGGTTTTCGTTTTCGGGTGTTCTTAAAAGAATGTAAGTTAGACGTACATAGTGTACGTATGCCGTTTATTGCTGTACGTTCGTCAGGTACTGATAAAATCGACTTCGCTAGTGGCTCTGCTAGGAAGCATGCTTCCCAGCAGGACTACCTTGGATTATGTATTTAGGAAAGATAAAAGCTACAGTGCTTAAAGAGTAGTAGAGTTCTCTGTGATAGAGCTCGTCCGGGGAAGGACTACCACCATACCTATTTCTGCCGCCAAGCAGTAATGCTCGCATTGCTGTGTTCCGGTGTGAAGGGTATGGTTTCCGGTGAAATTACTGGCACATGAGGCTTTCGATCTTAGCCTCAAGGTGGCAACCCGCGAGTGATACCTCTGGTATTGCAAGCGTCCATAGGCTGCGGTAACCGCTTACCATCTTGTGGGCCGTACGCTTGGTTGCCACTTCAGTTGTATAAAAAAAAAAACTGTTGTACGTATTGTGTTTAGTATGTACGTGTTGAAAAATATCATTATTATGCAGTGGTCCTATTTTTATAACTGATTTAAACTATACAAACATTTTATAAAAAAGCGCGTGCGTCTTACGTATATTCTTTTAAGATATAAATGATCGTATTCTAACGTGGTGGCTCTGCTGGGTAGTACCACTTAAACTTCCGGCAAATTGTTTTTCGGCGATGTAGTTATTGACAAGTTTTATATGACGTCGTGACTGAAGCATCGATTTGACATAATTTTTCTATAAAGAACTGTCAAAAATGGATGCTTGACTTGAGTCATGATTCCTACTCAAGCATGGTTTTTTAATACGGGTCTCAGTTTTTTTTAACTTTTGCAGTTGACAACGTTCACACAGTTTATGGTATATACCTTGTTTTGTTAATTTAGAATGTTTGAATTTGGTTATTAAAAAAAAACTGGTGC
This sequence comes from Colostygia pectinataria, assembly GCA_951394395.1. Taxonomy (NCBI): domain Eukaryota; kingdom Metazoa; phylum Arthropoda; class Insecta; order Lepidoptera; family Geometridae; genus Colostygia; species Colostygia pectinataria. The sequence continues at coordinate 9,229,586 of OX596365.1, read as the reverse complement.
TAAGTTTTGTACGTGGTTGATACAGGTGAGAATAATTAGCAGTTACAGCCGAAACACATGCGAATAAGCTAAGAACACGTCGTTGCAGCTTGAATCCAGTGGGTCTACTCTAGAAAGCAACAAACGATAATCGTGGCCAATATCGTAGCTCAACTTATATCGGTGACAACTTAGTCCAGAGCATGCACGGACAGAAGCTGAACCACGAATACCGTCACGATATATCGCTTTTGTCCGCAAGAATAGGCCCTCAGTATAGTAGCAGTGTTGCTAAATTATTTCGGGTTATTCACGATGACCCCCATGTCTCGCCCCTACTGGAGACCAACGGAAAGTTTTTTTCCCGATTACCCCAATCTGGTTCAGCGGAAACACTGTTTCAAACCGTACAATAATTTCTCAAGGACTTTCCATGTTTTTCCACTAGAAAAATGAATGTGCTCAATGCTCTGAAACAGTGAAGGAAATCATCGTATCCAGGAGCTAAGAATTCTAAAGACGTGATCTATTAATCTGCATGGTAATGGACAAAATCACTCTCGCTCGAGAGTAGACCAGTAGGGTAATTATGCAACTCGGTTTCAATCCGATTTCAATAAAGAAACTGTTAATATCGACAACAACTGTCTTATCGTAAAAAATACGCTAGTTTTTGATTGAAACCAAGTTATATCGACGACCGATGTGGCGCAGCGGGTGCAGGTCCGCCTGCGACGCAGAGGTTGCGGGTTCGATTCCCGCCTCGGAACAAATGTTTGTACGATCTACAAATATTTGTTCCGGGTGTTCTGGGTGTTTTCTATGTATAATAAAAAATATCTATCTATGTATTGTATTGTAATAAATATATATCAGTCATCTAGTACCCATAATACAGCTCTGTTTAACAGCAGCTTACCTTGGGCTAGATGATGCTGTGTGGATTGTCCAGCATTATTATTATTATTATTATATCTGATGCCTGGCAGAGATCGCATTTAGCGATAAGGTCGCAAATTGTATTACCTCTTAATTTAAGTTTGTTGCTTTGTATTATTTCTGTGTGGATCAATAAAGCGTTATCTATCTGTCTATATCGATTGCAACCGAATTACAGGGTACTTTAATATATAATAATTTAAGGCCAGTGTCCAACAGAAATATTAGAAAGCGTCATAATGAGAATCAACTTGTTTTTGTCAACAGAAATATTACTTATAAATTGAAATCGCCAAAAACAGTAGGTAACTAAGTAATTTCAATCTCACAGCGTTACACACCCCTGGGAGAGATTTGTGCCCGAATTGTTTCCTGAAAAATACGTATACTAAATTGGGTTAGCATATTTTTCTGTTTGTTACTGTTGCATTCTCTACGCTATTGTGTGCCAGAAAATATAAAAATGTAGATTATTGCGGTTTTTTGGAACGCGAAACGTAATTTTTTATCCATTTATGCTTGTTTCAGTTCTAAATTATTTTACTTATTAAATGTGGCATGTTTTGGTTTTGATCCAAGAGAAGGTTTAAGGTTTAAAGTATAGTCTAAGCACTCGTGCGAAGCCAGGGCGGGTCGCTAGTATAAAATAAAAATGTTCGCTTAGTATAAAAAAATATTAAAATAATTGTTCGTTGAACGGACTCGGTTATGCGTAATTGGAACGAATAAAAAAGATGTATTAAATGCACATCTACACGGTTCAAGTAACCAGCACCGTGTAGACGCACTACTACTCAAACGCTTTATAAATATTTAATCAATTGTGTTAGCATTTTAAGATGTCATTAGTCACAATCGTACGGAGAAACGCCAGAAACGTTATCAATTAAGTTTTGATTAGTTAAGTAGCGTTTTAGTATTCGGGCGTGAGACTCATTCACTCTGGTTTGAGAGTAGTCCAGAGTCCCAGCAAAGTCCAGTGCATACCATGATTTTAGAAACGAAAGACGGGGTCACTAACACTAGACCACCAATACTCTGAAAGCTAAATCACGTGCTCGTAAATAGAAACTAAAACAGATTTAGTATTGTAGTAGAACATTGCAACACTAGCAATTCACACATTGTTTTTATTGACTGCACACAGTAAACTCAAGTGAAAATAAAGCGGCGCCAGAGAGCGCTTAGTTACCGGAAGTAGCTGAAAATGGCGGCGTTTCCGGCACTTACACAGCTCCGGCTCGAATTAACAGGTACGCGGTGATAAATTATAGCGTGGTCTTATGCTTTCGAGGAGTTATGGCAGTGCGGTTTGGCCATGGAGATATTGAGACTTAACTTTACAATGACGTACTAGTACGAACCAACTAATTCATAAAAAAAATGATTTGACGAAGCGGCTGCCGCTCTCCTCAAATATTTAATAATTAAAGCTAGTAATTGGTTATTTTTGTTATTATAGTGTTAAACATCACACTAGGGGAATACTAAAGATTATAATATACTAAAAAATATTTTGCCTCAAGCGGGATTTGACCCCGCAACCACCGCTTCATACGCGGGCGCTCTAAAAATTGAGCTATCGAGACATATCTCGCTTGGACGAAATAATCATTGGGATGTCTTCGGCTCGAAGCGCCGATAGCTCAGTTCATTGACGAGAGGTGTCGCATTGCTTATTCAATTGGTTATTTTTGTGTACATAAATAACCAATTAGCAAATTTGTGTACAAAAAAACGACCCGACCACAGCCCGACCCGGTCGGGCACCAAATTTTTCTGTTCAAAAAAATTATATGCACAATGCCAGTGCTCTCATACGGTGAAGGAAACATTGTGAGGAAACCGGCATGTCCAATAACTATAAATTTTAACGACATGTGCCATCCAATACGCATCGGGTCCGCGTGGTGGAATAAAGACCCAATCACTCTTGCCCTAGAGTAAGCCAGTGGCCCAAAATTAGGAAAATTAGAAGGCTGTCATGAAGTAAGAAATTCTTGTGTACAATTCACTTCTGCACGAGAATTGCCCGCTACCGCGTACAACAGCTTTTGTTATGTTTACTCCACAGAACTATATATATTTAAGTAGAATGAAAGAGTTCGTCGATTTGTATGGATCCGAGAGTGTAACGTTTCGTATTTGTATTTTACACACAAAATAATGTTTTTAGTTATAGAAAACATAAGCCGTGCGAAAATGAATGATTTAAAAGCATCGATAAGCACGCGGCAAACCGATTCTAGGCACTGCCACACTACCACACCGCTTCCGGTTGGGAGCAGACTGAGTTTTGCGGCGAATAAAGAGGTTACTCAGCCCTTACTTAGACCGTCTTTTTGGCACGTGACTTAATTAAATATAGTTCTGTGGTTTACTTCTATGATCTCTCAGAAATCTGTGCCACTATTCAGAATTAAATTAGCTCGAGCAGCCCCTACTTTAAGTAGGCCTATTATTCAAACCTGGTTACAAATGGAGTGATTTGCGAAAAAGATTTTTTTTGCAACAATGAGGGGAGATTGCCAAGAAGGTATCCAGATTAATTATACACCTTTAACAAGATTAGTCCATCATTCTTCAAGTAAGCCAGATAGTGAGGTTTTTTGTAACCGACTTCTTAAAAGGAGAGAGTTAAGTTTTAAGTTTGTTACGTGATTTCTGCGCCAATTATAAATTGATTTTAATGTTTTAAATTATTAACGGCTATTTACCACTTTTTTTTTTCTATCTCAACTACTCTAGATTTCGCACTTGATTTTGCTCGGTGAATAATTCGCCGTCGAACGGTCGCGGGCGGTGCTCGAGCTAGAAGAGCTTCTAAATAACTTCGAAACGTCAGCATAAATGACAAAACCAAGTGGTAAATAGCCGTTAATCATTTAAAATGATTTCTAACCACTGTAGTTCCAACTCTTTTATTTTAATGTTTTTGTTTAAAGATTTCAAAGGTTTCCTTAGAAGTTTATCGTGATTGGTTCAGTTTTCAATAAATCATAAAAAACGTGTCAACAACTGTATCCACTCGTACGTATACCACCACAATCTATCAAATTTTATTTTAGTTTGAAATCGGGTTTGATTTTGTTTAAAGTTTCAAGCTTAGTTTTTTTTTAAAGAAAATAATAAATACTTATTGCAATAGAACTCTTTCTGATGGTTTGTAATTTTTTTAAGGCAGCCTTAGCACACACAGTGACTATTTATAGCACGGGTCAAGACTTTATAACATTTGGTTAAACATAAGCACAAGCTAGCACAAGGTTTAAGTGCTGTCCATCAAATTTTGGCTTAAACCTGATTTTAGTATAAGCCATAAAAGCTGAATACAAACTTTGTTTGAGCACTTAGGTATGGGTAAATTATGTTCAGCGTTGTTTAAGCTAATACTAGCTGTTGCACGCAACGTCGTTTGCGTAAAAAACTTACGTACAAGGTTTTTTATTAATGTCTATAGTATTCAAATAAAAAAAAGGTACAATTGATTGTATTTTTTTTTTGTTTTTGAAAACTATTCTTTGAATAATAGGCACTAAAAAGCGTTTTAGATTCCCGCTCCCGTTAATATGAATATGCCACTAGGCTTATTTTCATCCATGTCAAATGCAAGAGGAGACAAAATAAAAGGCAAAATGCAATAAAAAAAGAAGATTAAAAAAAAAGATGTCCTGCTCATAAGCGATAATGGAAAGCCCTTTAAAAACCTTTATCTTCAATCACTTTATCTATTGATCGTTCGTTCGTATGAGTCAGTGGCCAACTCTGGTGACAGAGTTTCTAGGCCGCCCGAAGGCCTCTGTCATGGCCTAACAACTTTGATGAAAACCGCATTAAAAGATCTAAGCGTACATACAAACAAATTATACTACACCTACTTACAGAGAAACATACGGCGAGAAGCGTCTTTGTATATGTATACGTAAAGATTTAGCCAGAAAAGAGATCATTCTCATTCATCATCATGACAGCCTTCTAATGTTCCCTGGGACACTGGCCTACTCTAGAGCGAGAGTTATTGGGTATCCACCATAACTATACACCATAAGCTATATCCACCACGCGGACCCAATGCGGATTGGTGGATGGTACATGTTTTTCGAAACCAGTCATCATGCCTATTGTCTCTGTCATCGGCCGAAACCCTGTAGAATGATAAATTTTTTACTTATTTTTTGTAATCATGTCACTTGACGTAACTAAGAGTTCCTTTATGTACAAATACAATTACAAATAGTTTATTTGGTATAGAAACACATAGGAAATAAAAAACAAGAGAACGTTGACAGCTGCTTAAGTTAAAAAAAAAAAACTGTGCAGCAGTGTCAGCGCCCGACTCCTTAACTGATACAAATGATTCCTTTATATGAAGTATTAAAAGAAAAAACTACAAGTTAAGATTAAATAAGCAAAAAATTTAAAGTAAAGTTACTAGATTTATTTAGGGACTACGACTTATGTGTGTAGTATATTATGTAAAGGGTGCATGTATGGGAGTGTATACTATAGTGTGATGTGTGCATGTGGATTTCCTTGTTCCTCCCAGTCTCATAAGAGTCTGGTTATCACAGAGGGAAATCCACAGTGTGTGTGTGTGTAGGTGAGTTTATGTGTGTGGAAGTGTGTGTATTTATGGGCTTCCATGATCCTTCCAGTCTCTTAAGAGTCTGGCTCATGTGATCCAAAAGTTTGAATAAATATATATAAATATATGAATATGAATGCTAGAGCAAATAGTGACTGACTTGGGGATTACACTCATCTAGAGACACTCTCGTGACGTAGTTGGCTAAGTTGTTCGTAGCAGATCAACGAGGTTATGCACAGTTCCGCGTAGTCACCATTTGAGAGGCCTTTTTTTTTTTTTTTTATACATCTGAAGTGGCAACCAAGCGTACGGCCCACAAGATGGTAAGCGGTTACCGCAGTCTATGGACGCTTGCAATACCAGAGGTATCACTCGCGGGTTGCCACCTTGAGGCTAAGATCGAAAGCCTCATGTGCCAGTAATTTCACCGGAAACCATACCCTTCACACCGGAACACAGTAATGCGAGCATTACTGCTTGGCGGCAGAAATATGTATGGTGGTAGTCCTTCCCCGGACGAGCTCTATCACAGAAAACTCTACTACTCTTATCAGAAACTGTCTTTTAAGCGACATATCTACTGTCTTTCCTTGTTATTCTTATTGTCAATGAACAATACGATAGAAAGATCTAAATAAACTTTTGAATATTTTAAAAAACTGTAGAAACTTTCTTGTTAACCGACTACTTTGAACAAAAAGCTGAGCAAACAAACTCCCAGACAAGATGGATGGCATAAGAGGTCAGATTGCTGACATGGAACCTCACTCGCCGACCGGAAGTCGAGGAAATGGCGGCGGCTTCCGGCTTAGGGTGAATCAGCAGGGCGTAGATTTTTATATTATGTAGCAAGCGAGGTTTAGTAGTGTAAAATTTCAAATTATAACATCTGTCAAATTAATATGAAATAACTAGGTGTTGCCAGCGACTTCGTTCGAGAAGAAATTTTGGTGGGTACCACCGCAGTGCCAGATATTCTATGCCAGATATTTTACCTCCAAGGAGTAGTGTGCAAGTATTACTGTGTTAAGGTTTGGAGGGCACTATAGCAAGTGTGGGCCTAGTGCAGTGCCACGCAGAACTAAACTTTAAGCTTTGGTTGGCACTGCAGTTGGTCATGCGAGGCGTGGTGTTTAACTTTAAGCGAAAAATTTCATTATCACCATCTCGTCGTTTGCTCAAAAAAATACGCTCCAGGAATTTTCAAACATGGTACTAACCTAAAACTTCTGGAAACGACTAAACAAATTTCCAACTGTCATTTTACATCTGTGATAGTGTGATTAGTGAGATAGTGTGACAATGTGTGATGTCGTAATATATAATTATGTTGCAACATTTTATTATTCACAATTAAATAACTTTACAATATAAACCCAGCTTCACTTGTCTTGTAAACTGCATCAGACAAACACTTTATTTCACAAGTGTACTCTGTGGAGTACAAACAGGCGTACACTGCGGTACACCCGTTAATCCTTGAACCATCATCGAGTGAAACAATCTGGAAGCCGGCCAGATCCATTATCTTGTTACATTGTTTCAATGCTACCAAGTGTACAGGGATTTCGGTGCTAGTGAGCTGTGGAGGTTTTTGCGTGTTTTCATAGTTAAGGCTTGTTAGAGCAATAGAAAGAGAAACATATAATACCGTGATGCCATGGCGTTGCCGCGCTCTACGTACGGTAGCCAGGACTACCTTGAGCTACTTATTGTCACACTCCTGAAACTTTCAATAAAATGTATGAAGGAAACGCGTCGCAATTACCACATGAATAATTGTGTACGAAAACGATGCTGTTGTATGTGTGATTGTCGTGGTTGGCCTCACTCAATTATAGCAAGAGCGAGACAGCACACTTTCGTTCGCGCTGGCATGCGCGCTCGGACCTACACAAAATCAAAATAAACGCGTGCCTTAGCCCTTTAGCTTCAGTGCCGGCGAAAGGTGCCGGAAAACTCGCAACCGGGGTGAGGTAAGTAAAACCGTAAGTGACCAATCTGTACGTAGTTATATTTGTCTGTCTTATACCTATTCTGTGCTACCGTAGCCAAATCAAGTTGCCAAAAGAGTAGGTAATTAGTCCCTAATGTGATAAACTAATTAATTATTATATTTTTATAAATATAGGGATTATTAATAACTTAAAAAGCTGTTATTTATCAAAAATATATTGCAACCAAGCACTTAACTCACTAAGCTTTAGTACCGTACGTTTTCCGTCTTTAATAAAACCTCGATTAGCCGTCTCGTTGCGTTGTAATATTGTTACAAAAATGCGACAAAGAATTCGCGGACTAAAGAGGATAAATCATTTTTCAGGTGAAATACGATCACATAAAAGCGTTTCCGAAAGCAATTAGTTCCTGTTACGACCGCAGTTGTGGAACACGAAAAAATACAAAGCACGCACTGGGTGTACAAAACGCAGCGTTTATCAAGGCGGGGATTCTGTTAGCAAACTTTTGACAGATCGTAAACGAAACGCATAGCTGTAGCTGTTAACATGTTTTTTTATTCTGTTATTTTGTTAACCGATGGATGTTAATGAGTAAAAAAATCGGTACTTATCATTTACTATGTAATTTGGACCAAACCAAAGCATTAATTATTATTGTGTATCTTCTAAATTTTGGCTAAGGCCAAGGATAAAATTAGGGTGTAAAGAAAATATATTAAGTTTAATTTAATTCATTAATAAAAAAAATGTTTTTTAAATTACAATTTGAAATGCCATACTTTATAATGATCAAATGAATTATCAATTATCTATTTTTACGTAAATAGTCATAAAAAAGTACGTTAACATAATCAAAAAAAAACACACATTTTAGTTTTTATAGCTTATTCTACTCTGGCAATAATGACCAAAAAGTTAACTTCACTCCCATAATTTACACTTTATAAAAAACTAACATTAACCGCGTGTTTAGTCCATACCAGTGCGTAACAGACTTAATAAAAATAAATATTGTATCGTACGTCCAGCTAGGTTTACGATATGGCCACGATAATTTAATATCGCTACGTGGATTAGGTATTTATTTATGTACCAATACACCACCCAAGCAACTAAAAAGGATATCTTTTTATAATAAGTGGAATCAAACTCGCGGGATTAAAATATTATATAGATAAGTAGTTACCCTCTTTTGAATACATCTGTAGCGCGGTAGGCGAGTGATTGAGAAACGAGTGGTTGTGGGTTTGATTCCCGCTGCAGGACAATATATGTTTGCGTGATCTGCAAATAATTCGTTCCGGGTCTGGGTCCACTATTTTTTTTTCTATCAGTTATCTGGTTAGTACAAGCTTTGCTTAATATGGGGTTAGTTCCGTGTAAAAAGGTTCACCACTATTATTATATTAATTTATTATATAAAATAATAGAAAAAAAACATTGGCAGGCATTTTCATATTACACCATCTAGCCTCGAACTGTGTTATGAGAACCAGATAACTAATATATTTATGATAAATTTATTTTTAATATAAATGCAATACTTATAAGTAGGTAATACGTATAAGTTCATTGTTCAGCTACCTTTGAGAACAATTTCACACTAAATTAATATTGTATTCCGTGTAGCCAATAGACACATCGCGATCGCTTCAATCTGGCCATAACCGTAAAGTAAGCTCGTTGTTTCTTATTGGCACCTAAATGTATAGACAGACCTAATCTTGTGGATATCATAAACTGTACCATTCAATGTATAGTTGCTTATTTACATAAAAGGTAAGTACAAGTATATTTTATTTTATTTTATTGGTGTGGCATAACACGATAATACTGCGGTTATGCAGTATTTTTACACCCTGTATTGAGCTCGTAGTAAGTTCATAAGAGTCAGTGGCCAACTCTTGTGACGTAGTCAATAAGTCGCCCGAAGGCCTCTAGTATTATTATAAATTTATACATTATCTAAAACAAAATAGATTGTCGCCGTCAGCCCATTTGTATTGTACGCTTAAATAGCTTTAAACTACGCAAAAGATTTCACCAATAGATAGTGATTCAAGAGTTCCACGGCACGACAGATTTGTCGTCTATTCCAGACTAAATACATACAAAATATAATTAATTAATGTCGCAGTCTCTAAACTATGCTTTCAAGCTAATTTAATTTCCTCATTGTAATTCTCCCGTCCGGTAATTCCATCGTAATTCTCACGTCTCACTCATGTATTAAAACTTGTCCCCGACTGGGGCGTGCGGGGCATGTGTTAGGAATTTTGCAGAAATTCAATAAAGTCCATGCACGCTGACCTTACCCTACGTTGTTCGTTTGAGGTGTGACTGTAGATTAAGCGGGTTTATGAGCGTAGCGGACTCTGAAGTCAGCTTAAACGTAAGAGTAAGAACTTAATTAAGCTAAGTATTGTATGCCAGTGCTCTCATACGGTGAAAGAATACATCGTAAGGAAACCGACATGTCCAACAACTAAAAATTCCAAAGACATGCGCCATCCACCAATCCGCACTAAGTCCGCATCATTCTCGCTTGAGTGCCAGTGTCCCAGCAGTGGAAACATTAGAAGGCTGTCATGATGATGATGATGATTGTACTGAGAGTGAATCACAAAAAACTGGTTTGACAATATTATAAACGGAAACGTATCGTCCAGCTGTTAATTTGTATAAGACTTTTAATAGCGTCTCAGTGCGAAGAACTACTAAAATTCCATTCGAATTGACAGTTAGACGATAAGTTTACGATTGTCAAACGAGTTTTTGTAATAAGCACTCTGCCGACGGACTTCAGCTATCGTGAAGTTAGCCGTTTAATATGCGCAAAGACAATTTAGTTTGAAAAAGCTCTACTATGCATCTTTACACCTAACTTCATGACGGCCGAGATCCGGCGGAAATAAGTATAGTAGTATTTTCTCTCTATCACATAGAACTCTACTACTCCCAGAGGCCTTTGGGCGGTTTAAAAACTCTGTCACCAGAGAAATTGGAGCGTGGTATGCAGAAAACACCTATGACATAGTAGTCAAGCAGCAAAGGTACAAACAGAGTAATTAGTAATTATAAGTGAATGGATATTATATGGATGTTTACTGTAGAACTAGGTCCAACTTACCCTTCGTTTAGAAATCGTGTTACAAAAAACGCTCACACACATAACCTACCCTGTTGGCTCTTTTAATTAACTGCGATACAGGATTTTTTTTCTTTTTAAACAACGGAAAAGGGTGGCGTACTACGGAATTAAAATTGAGAAATTAATTTTTCTTCGTTTACTTTCTCTATGCCCCGCTGTTAATTTTTATTTGTTACAAGCTGCCGTCGATGGCTATGTTCGCGTGGTACTAGTTATCAAGAAAAAAGTCACACTTTAGATCATAGACAAACAGACAGACTGAGTTATATTTGCTTAGAAGGTTGTGTACTTGTGTGTCAAGTTCTACCCGAGTTAAAAAAAATTGGTTATACAAAAACATTTTATTTAGATTTTTCATAAACTTCGTACTTTTAGATATTGTGAGCCTAATTCAGCTGTTGCCTTTGCAACAGCAATTGATTTCGATGTCATAACAAACTTAGAAACAAATGAATGTTTAGAAACTGTGGGCAGAATTAAGTAATTATATCAAAAACAAAAACAAATACCACAATAAATTAAATTTTAATATCGCTAAACGCTTTTGGTCTACGAATAGATTACGGAAAAATTATTTTGAAGTTATTTATTTTGATTTACATAACCGTTGCAAGTGTTAGATTTGAAGCGGATAAATTTTTCAATATAAATATTTTTTATCACCTAACCTAACAGTAGATTGATAAATGTGCGATCTGTCACCCAACTGCAAAGGACTTAAGAGGACAAAACTAGGTGACGGAATAATGGGATGGAGATGGGAATAATCCTAAATATTCTCGCAAGTCTAGTTTCTAATGGAATCGCTCAAGGCGTCGTCTTAGGCTGAGTCAGGACCTATTTGGCTGCATGCATGTGTGACACAGAACGAGTCTATTATTTGATGCCAGCCTACTTTGTTTTGTTTTCTAATCCTTACTATGTTAGTAAGTTTAATATATTTGCTTAGTTTAGACCTTAGTTCTGTTTTAAGTAGGTAGGCTTGTGTTTTTGTGCTGTCAAATAATCAATTTCTTTCTTTCTTTCTTTATTTTCGTCTTAGTTACAGTAGTCTATCTATAGTGTTTGTAAGAATGATTATAATACTATGGGCTTTTGTACAAAAAAGAAGCCAGTTCAACTAGGTATCGCAAATTGCAAAAGAGCTACGCTATGAGCCACATTTTAATTTAAAATAATGTACCTAATTTTGTTGCATAAAAAAACAGTTTATCGTTTTTGACTCAGTCCACAAGCAAAAAGCACGTGATAATTTTATTTCCGTGCCGCCCCAAAATCTACAATAATTCAAGGATTTACGTACACGAATACAGGGTGTTCACTGTCGGCCTTTATTTGAAAATATGTGGTTTAATTGTTCTAATAGATTCACAGCTTGTATAAGATCGCTTAACCACTTTGGTTTTCTGCCTTTAAAACCACTTCACTTTGAGAACTGACTTTCTCTGTTTACAAAGGGTCAGTGCGCGAGTATTTAAAGTCAGTACTGACCCGACAGCGTTTACATTAGGTCAGTAGCGGATCTGCACTTGCTATGACTCAATGTAAATCATACTTTAGGAATAATGCGCCAATTATTTGGATGTGAATTTTTGCACTAACATGAAACTAATTCATGTTTAGCTACACAATATTTTTGTTGAAACAATATTGTTAACAGAAATGTTTTTGTATTGTGAGTAGAATATAAACGAACAGAAAACACAGATGTATCAATCTTCACTTATTATAAATTCGTGACAAATATTTGACTGCAAAACAAAATAGTTATTACCCTAAACTAAAACGTGTAAATTACACATAAACTAACCAAAAATGTTTGCAAATTACACAAATATTTGACTGCATAAAAATTATTAACGTATAATTATGCTCTTTGTAAACACTTATACCTGCCACAAATAGAAAATATTTGCTGCAGCGAGAATTTTGAACATGCATTCTCTAACTTTTTATACTGTAACTACTTTCAATATAAGACAAAGTTAATGATGTCTTGTATTAACTTAACCAGCTGTATTTTTTAAGCTATCTAAGAGATCAGCGATAAATTCAAAGTGGACTGTGTAGGCTTTGCGTTATCCATTTTAGCTATGATGAAGAAATATTGCTTATTGGATTATAACTGCTGTAGTGTAGCGGACATCTAGCCGGCACGGGCTTGCAAAGTGTGGGTTCAAAGTCAAAGTTAAAGTATTTTTATTGCTTGAAATACATGTTATACTTATATGTAGTTAGGTCTTCTTTTTCTACTTCATCTTTGCAATCATCCATTACAGCCTTCTAATGTTCCCACTGCTGGGACACTGGCTTACTCTGAAGCGAGATTGATATGATTGGGATCCACTACGCAGACTCAATTTGGATTGCAACATAATACAATATAATTATTTTTTTTAAAAAAAACAAAGTTGGCGAAGAAATCGCGTAACAAACCTACAAAAGAAACATTCAGATTCGATTAGATACCTACCTTCTGTTTTTTTTAAATCGGTTAAAAATACAATCCTTCCATTGACAAGTATTTTTTACTGAAAAGAAGATTTTTTAATGAAGTGGCTACAAATACAAAACAGTCTAATAAAACTCTAACAATAGGTTAACATACTTTATTTTATGAAATTTAGTACAGACACGAAGAAAAGAAGTCTTTTGAAAGCAAAACTACAACTTATTTTTATGACAAAAAATATTGATTCAAAGTGGTCATTTCGATTTATAGGAAGGTAATAAAAAAACCTTTAAATTCATAACTTCGGTTCACACCAGTACGCATCACCAATTAAATGCCACAATAGATTTACGATAGTAATAGTAAATTTGAATGCAGGTGATAAAATTAAAAATGCAGTAAAACTCTGCCACTTTTTACCACTCTACCATCTTATTGACTGGCTTTACATCAGACACACAGCAACTGGTAGCTTTATGTATGATTTACAATGAGTCAGTAGCAAAGTCAGTGCTGACTCCAAGTTCGAGCAAAGTCAGTGCTGATGTAACGCTGATGTTAGTAGGTACTTTAAATTCTCGCGTACTGACCCTTTGTAAACAGATAAAGTTAGTTCTCAAAGTCAGCACTGACTTCATTTGGAGTCAGTCACTGACCCAATGTAAATCGCACTTTGCCTTCGTGCCGTAGGGTGGGGGTTCGATTTCCTGGGGTTAATATTTATGGCTGAGCCATGGTCGCTATGTCATTTACCTACAAGCTAAAAGTCGCTGAATTTGATGAGTTTACTACGCGATCGAATCCGAAACGAGGAAATCCGTAGGTCCAAGGTCACCATAGCTCTCAGAATAAGCAAGATAAAATTGCATAATAAGCCATTAGCTCGTAGAACCGATAAACGCTGGTGAGTACAGGTTCTCGAATGACGATCGCGAACTAAAAAACGAAGCATAGGACGGCCCCCACTCGATAGACCGATGTCATCTTTTGTCCAGAATTTCACTTGCTATAAGTATCTCTATTATAAAACAGATTGTATTAAATTATTTAAATATGGATCTCGTTTATTTCTCCGTGTGATTAAGCATAAATTATAATTAAAATCTAATTAGGCTCTCGCCACACAGTAGCCGCTTTCTATCTACAAACCTATAATTTCTGACCACAAATCACGCCTACGTAATATTCTAGCCGCCTACATGGAAACGTCTTCATAAATGATAGTTTAATTATACGTTAAAGTCTATTTATAAAATGTTGACATGTTAATTTTGTGAGTATGTGTGGCTCAGCTTTTAGCCTGTGGCATTGTTTTTATTTTGAAATCTAAAATAGCTAAACAGTGAGTCTGCTTTTTTATTAGAGTAAAATGGTTAAAAAATTCTAACTTTTGAAACTAATATGGAACTTACATGGTGGTTCACTCATTTACAACCCAATACTGCATCATGATAATGCACGGAATATATTTTCATGATGAAGTTAAGCCATCTTATGAAAAAAGATTCAAGGAATATGAAAACCATAATTTTTCCTTTTTATATAAGATGCGTGATTAATGATGCAGAATTTTGAACCTTATTGCTAAAATTTTACTTTAAAAACTTAACTATGACGTCACTCCGTGACTTGGACGCGTTTTGGCGTGAACTTTAAAATTTAAATTTAAATTGCGATAATTTACTATTATACCTTTGATTTCTGGAATATTATGTTATTTATTGCTTATAGTTGATACTTCTGAACACAATAGAACAGTTTTTAAGAATCTTGAGTGGTGATGTGTGACCAAGAATTTTTTATTTGACATTTCAGAGTGGTTTTGCCTACGTTTAATACAAGTCCGAATAATAGTAAAAAATACGCCAATTACGAATAGAATAAAGTGTTTATTCAATTCACAAAAAACATAAAAATCTAAAAACTTCTAATAAAAAAGTTTTACAGTGTTCTTGTTTATCTTATCTTCGTAAATCGACATAAAGTTCTTCATAGGGTCTCCACGGAAACAGCCACCATCGCAATTACAGCCAAACATATTACAAGGCCCCACGCCGCAGAACGCACCCGACTCCGCCCGTCCAGAATCACACACATGTATCAAGCACCAGTGTTCCTGATTTGGATCTAAAGAATCTTCTAGAGCAACTCCTGATGCTACACCGTGATACATCTCTGCGCCAGAAATATCTTCGCAAGACAGCCCTTTTTTATGTTGAAACTCGATTCCTGTTCTTCCAGTGCAACATTCTCCTAATATACATGTCACCAGCTCGCAGTAAACAATTATAGCAATAAAAAACTTCATCTTCACGTTCTAACAAAAGGACGATATAAAGTATAATGAATTTTTGTGTTTTATAGTGAGTATTTAAATGTTTCCTAATGCTTTTATTCATAGACACTAAACGATATACAGTTAAAGTGTAATTAGCTGTTTCCGTCTCAAGTTATTAAAAAAAATGCTGTCTATTTAGATGGCGGTAGCTCAACTGGCGAGCCCAAGAGAATGTAAGCACTACGTTTGGCGAGCTATGGTGAATGTGTAGGGAATTCAACATTGGTTGCTCCTGCTGTCACTGTCTGTCATACCTCTGGCTGGTGTCAAAGTCATAGTACGTATTACGTAGTACATTAAGTTTGGTCGTGTTGGAGTAAAATTATTTATATAACCTTTCCCAGTATGGCAGTAGGACAGATAGCGCCATCTGTCAAAGCAATCGGAACATTTTTTTAAAAATCTCGAATCGAAAACTGTTCATTAGGCATGAATTCAGAATAATAATAACATGGCTTGACGCTAAGTAAGCGTTGCGGTGACATCTCGACGTCACCTCAACTGAAGCGGCACAGAATTCATTGTATGAATCCACATAGTAAAGCGCAACGCACACAAAGATCCGCACACTTTGATTTTGCAGAAGTCGTCAGAGCAGAAGTTGTTATTGCTGTTACTAAGTAGTCCAATATGTTTGCACAAACCCCCAACTTTCACTGGTACATACTTAACTGCACCAGGGATGTCTGAACACGAAACCTCCTTTACCCGTTAAACATAATAGGTTTTACTTTACAACACTCGCCTACAGCAACGTTACCATTTGAAAAATACAATGACAACAATAAAATAGTTCATCTTAGCGCTATAGCTATTAAATATAATAAGCGATTGCGCGCGCCACGCCTGTTTGCAGCTCCCTTGGTGCGAACACAAACTGCTTGGCATGCTCCTACGACACAGGCCCTTAATCTGCTTAACGCCTTGCTTGCTCAGACACCAGAAATTGATTTATTTTTTTCTAAATTCAATGATATGTTAGACTCCTGTATTATTTGATTTAGCTAGTGTGTGTGTATACCTATATACCTTAATTAAGTACAAACTTGTAATGGCTTGCTGCACGCGATGGTTATCACTGTAAGTGCAGTAAGCAGTTGAATTGAAATAAATAAATAATAAATAGCAAGATGTCGATGGGGATAAAAACTGCGAATGTATCCATTTATGTCAGTATTTAAACGGTTTCTAATGTTTTATTTCATAAACATTAATATATAGTCGCCTATCGTTAAAAAAGGATTAAGCTGTTATGTGATTCGCTCATCTTAGAAACAACGAGTGACGTGACATAGTAACTCTGTAAGTAAGTTCGTATGAGTCAGTGGCCAACTCTGGTGACAGAGTTTCTAGGCCGCCCGAAGGCCTCTGTCATGGCCTAACAACTTTGAAAACGCTGGGACCGACTGCTTAACGGCCTTATTAAGCACGGCTGCGTTCAGTTGAAATTGCCACTGGCGGTCACCCATCCATGTGATGACCACGCGGAACAGTGATTAACTTCGTTGGTCTGTTAAAAACAACTTAGCCATGAGATAGTTCAATATTTATTTTATAAAAGACTTTGTGAGCTTGTAGATGTAGAGTGATGACTTGTCAGTGCCAACAGCTAAATCGGGTTCAAAGACCAGTTATTTTTGGTACCAAATGCCAAATTTTGCTACTTACTCATACCTAAACTGGAATTGGGACCAAATGAGAGTTTATGTTATTTATTTTTGGGATCAAATGAAAAAAAAATATGATGGTGGAATCAAATTCGTGGGATCAAATGATAGTTACCCAATTATACGGTCTGGAGCTCAGAATAATATTTACATCTGGTCTATGTAGGAACTAACTAACTAGGAAACTGTCCCCGAACAAGATCGGCAGCCTCAGTATAACATCGCGAGGTTGCGCGCAGCAAGCCCGAGCCTACTACCAATATATTTTTAGTTTAAAAAAAATCTAATCTACGTCTTATCCCGGTTATTTCGTCCGCGCATCCGAAGTTTTCAATACATTATTACTTTGCCAATTCCTCGTTTTCTCGTCCCGTTCCTTATTGACAAGTTATGCTCCAAATTTTAAACTTCGCACTGACTAATTAAAAATTTTTGAAGCGTTCGATAAAATGAAAATTTAACTGACGGCTATCAAGCGTTATATTTATGTGTTGTTTGTAATTATTTCTTTGTTTTAATTTCTTCTTCTCCTTCTTTTATTGACTCTGTGGCTTATTTGCCACAATTCTGCAAGTGTCAAGTGTATTATTTTGATTGTCGCTTAGCAACGTTGTGGCTGCGGTGCAGCACGCCGAGTTGCCGCAGCGGTTTCCAATACAGACAGAAAACACAGTTGTAAACACAAAAGCAATATATTTTCCAAAAAACTTGTCGCCTGAAGGGCTCTCTTGTTCGGATTGACAACTTTCAGATATTTTATAAAAATTACAAAAAGTTTCCACACATAAAATAACAAAGAAGTTTTCGCGTCGCTTACAAACGTAAACAAATAAAATTTGGAAAAAAATTGTGAATTTTCTTTCAAAATTCCTTTGGAAAGTCTTTGACTAAATTACCAACTAACATTTTACCCCTCCATTTCAATTACTTACACTTGTAATAAGTAAACAAGTTAAATTGGATAAACTGCCACCAAATTTATGCAATAAAACTTAAAATAACACGAGAAAAATAATTAAAATGGGAGGACCCATGTCGTTTTGACAAAATAGCCTCTTTGTTTAAATTTTAAATAGCATTTTGATGTACACTGGTATTATTCCTGTGTCATTTGTCAAGTCACGTCACTCGCAACTTAATCCTTTTCTAACGACAGCTGACTATCTAACTGTTATTTAATGATGAAAAACTATATAAATACAGATCTAAATACATTATACATAAATAAATTCACAGTATTTTTCTCATCGTAATCTTGTTAGAGCGCTAAGATGAAATATTTTATTGCTATCGTCGTATTTTGTCAAGTGGTAGCGCTTGTATTGGGCGAGTGCTGTTTGAAAAGGGATATTGAGTTTAAACGGAAAAAAGGGGTAACTTGTATGGACATCCCCGGTGCCGTCGATAAAAAAAATATTATAGACAACATGATTGATTTATTCAAGCACACAGACAGTGACTACTGCATTATCAAAGTTTGTGGATCTGGGAAGAAAGATACAAGAGCGTACTGTGGTGTCGGGTCCTGTAATATGTTTGGTTGCAACTGTGATGACGGCTGCATTGCTGGTAACCATTTGGATAACTTCGTGATGCTTTACGGAAACAAAATAGAGGCGGGTAGTGCTAAAATCTCATAAAATATTTTATTATTACGCCACCCGTCTCGATTTGTAATAATTGATACCTAATAATTGACCAGATTTTTTGTGTATGGAACCGTGAATGTTTTTTAATATTATGCGCTTAAATTTTAAATTGAATGTTTTTTAATATTATGTGCTTAAGTTTAATATTATGCGTTTAATAAATGATATAACATAAAATGCTTTTTATTCCTTGCAACCTTCTATAGCGGTAGTTTGGTTAAGTTGGTTTTTCATTTGTATTGGTTTTTGAGTTTTTCTTATAAAATAATTAAATATTAATTAGATAAACATCACAAGTTATCGTCATCGCTTTTAAAGGAAACAAGTTGAAGTAGCAAGAGGTAGGCCATCTCAGAACCTATAACCACTGGGGGATAAAGGTTCTCGAATAGTAACCGTGAACTGGAAAACGAAGTGCGGTTGCCTTATTACACTCGTTGAACCGATGACATTCAGTGCCACAGAGTTCACTTAAATTTCATACCAGTGCCGGTTACTTGCCTGGCGAGTTCAATGTTCTTCTGTTTTCAAAATGCCGGCACCCGTAAGTATATGAATAGTTAGTCCTGTGTCGATTTTCAAATCACGTCTTATGGTTTGATTACATATTCCGAGTGAGCGGTAATAGCAAATTGGTGCTCGGCCGAGACAGTAGGTTTGACAAACAGAGGTTCAAACCCATTTTGCTTTTCAGCGAGTCAGTTCAGTTACGAAGACCAACTTTCAAAGACAATTGTACCTCAAAATGATATATAGAGAACATAGACATATTATTAAGAGTAGTAGAGAGTTCTTTGTGATAGAGCTCGGCCGGGGAAGAAATACCACCATACCTATTTCTGCCGCTAAGCAGTAATGCTCGCATTGCTGTGTTCCGGTTCGAAGGATATGGTTTTAAATTACAGGCACATGAGACTTTCCATCTAACGTCACAGGGTGGCAACGTGCAAGTGATATCTCTGATGTTGCAAGCGTAGTTACAAGGTGAAAACCACTTACCAAAACATTTTTTATTTTTGACATAAGTCAGCAGTGACAAGACCAGCAAGGCGCCCACCTGATGTTATGTACCACGCCTATTACAGATGCAGTACCACTCAAAGCTGAAAGTTTTTAAGTGTTTGCGTGGCACTGCTCTGCGCTTATCACCCCGAGACATTGTTCGCCCAGTAATTACACTTACTACAGTGCCCTTCAAACCTAAACACAGTTACGTGTCAAGAAATAAAAGGTTTTTATTTTTTTATTTTATTTTTATTAATAGCATTATTAGTTTAACAGTTCGGCACCCTCTATTAGTTTTCCATAAATCATCACGAAGTTATCCAAATGGTTACCAGGGAAGCAGCCGTTATCACAGTTGCAACCGAATATATTACAGGATCCAACGCCACAGTACGTGCCTTCTTCTCTCTTTCCAGATCCACACACTCTGATGATGCACAACTTGCTGTCACTTGTCGTGAAAATCGCCATCAAATTACCTATAAGATTGCCTTTTTCTTGTTCGTAAATATCTGCACCGGGGATGTCCGAACACTGTACTTCTTTCTTTCGTTGAAACATAATATCCTTTCTCAAACAGCACTCGCCTAAAACGAGTGTTACAACTTGACAGAATACAATGACAACAATAAAATAGTTCATCTTAGCGTTATGAAGATAACAATAAATGTTCATGTCAGTATTTATATGTTTCTTAATGTTTTAATTCATAATCATTAATAAAATAACAGTTTACATAGATAGTTTGTTGTCATTAAAAATATTTAAGCCAAGGAAGTCAATATCTAGAAGGGCCCGAACAGTGCTCCGACCGCTATAAAATGGGTTCACGTTGAAAGGAGTGAGCTCACTCCATTCGCATCAGTCGACTAGCAGTCGCGGACTGTTGCGCATCGGACGAATTTGTGAAATATAGGCGTAAAATGCCGTCCTGTGCATTTAAAAAGTGTACACTAGGAACACCAACAAAGCGAATGGTATAACATTCCATAGGTAAGGATTCAATTTTAAAATGTAATTTGTTTTTTCGTGATTAGCCCATCAAAAACGATGTTCTTGCCATTTTGATTGAAAGAGAACGAATGTTCAGTTTTTTACACGGGAGTAAGAGAAGATTATTCCCAGGTGACAGATCGCACTTTTTCGTGCGATCTGTCACCCTTTTTTTAAGACAACATATGTTTTGTCTGTACAGTAGAATTATCTCTTGTGATGCTCAACAATAACCAGTAACTTAAGACTCGCGGCTATGCCTATTACACGTTAAGCCAGAGGTCATGATTCGGTGGCCTTGCTGACCTTGGATAACAACACTGCGTGAGTGCGTGCAATTGTACTTTTTTCACGTTTTTTAAGATTCGGGCCCTTCTAGATATTGATTTCCTTGATTTAAGCTGTTTAGTGATTTGCTTATCTACCTACTGACTGACGTGATTGCGACAATCAACACAGAAATACATATCTTAAATCAATTGCTGATAGGTCAAATTTCATTTTATCTAAAACTACTTGAGAGTTGAGTGTTAGTATAGTGACGACTATTTAATTAAAATTTACACATATCGATTTTTTATTAAGTAAGTACGTATGAGTCAGTGGCCAACTCTGGTGACAGAGTTCCTAGGGTGCCCGAAGGCCTCTGTCATGGCCTAACAAATTCGAAAAAGCCGGGACCGACTACTTAACGTGCCCTCCGAAGCACGGGAGCACTCAGTTGAAATTGCCACTGGCGGTCACCCATCTAAGTGATGACTCCACGGAACAGTGCTTAACTTCTTTGATCTGTTAAGAACAACTTAGCTAGCTACGTCACGAGCGCTCGAGAGATTTTTTATAAACTTTTACACATTATTTTTTTTTTAAATCAACCCTAAATATAAGCCCTATAAAATTAGAGTAGCTAGATTATGTATTTATTTTTTTTATAATTGAATTGGCTCTTGCGTTTTGCCGGATACGAATTGGCCCGAATTAGATGTCAAATTAAGATATGAAATTAATATAGGGCACCATTCCACAGCTGTTTAATGTAACTTGTTTCTGAAGATTGTAAAAAATAATGTGTTTAAATAAGGATTCGTAATAATAATAAATACACAGTAATGGTGATAACAAAACATTACAGTAATGTGAACAGAAGTTATACACAGATTATTGAACCACTTTTTTGTTTTTGAAAGACAGTGAAAGTGTTATGTAACCAAATAAAAAACTGACTAACAACTGACATACAAACTAATCATCATGACAGCCTTCTAATGTTCCCACTGCTGGGACACCGGCCTACTCTCAAGCGAGAGTTCTTACTCAATCATCCAGAAGCAATGTTGTCATGGCTTACAATTACAATTTACAATTAGCTTACAAATTTGGCTTTGCGATTAATTTCATTTCTGTAGTAATTTTATCAGTCTTATATAGAGATTGTTAAAATACCCCGGACTCTTTTTTTCTTTATTTCTTTTTTTCTCTTTTTCTTATCTAGTGTTAACTCTATAAAAAACAGATACTAATCAAATCAATTGAATAAAAAATTCAAATATAATTAAATATAACCACAAACGGTCATCATCATCATCATCATGACAGCCTTCTAATGTTCCCACTGACACTGACACTGGCCTACTCTCAAGCGAGAGTGATTGGGTCTTAATCCACCACACGGACCCAATGCGGATGGGTAGATGGCACATGTCTTTCGAATTTTTAGTTCTTGGACATGCCGGTTTCCTCACGATGTTTTCCTTCACCGTATAAGAGCACTGGCATTGCGCACATAAATTTTTCGTAGCGAAAAATCCATTGGTGCACGACCGGATTCGAATCCACGACCTTAAGATCAGAAGGCGGGGTCACTACCACTAGACCACCAGTGCTCACTACCATTAGACCACAAACGGTAACATACCACAATTTAAAACAGTCAACATTTAATAAGAGCTGCACTTTAATCTGTAGACACAAAAGTGCTACAGTGCCAGCGAAAGGTGCCAGCGAACTCGGTAAGTAAACCCGGTGGGAGATAGAAAGTTGCCATTCTGTACGTGGTACTAATATATGTTCTGTGCCCTAAGTACATCATAAATAACTCAAAACACTTATATTCTGGGTACAAACGTAAAAGATTTCCATCTAGGCACGTAAATATTTTAGTAACTAGTTTTGCGTCTCGGGTATCAAATTCGAGCATGTAACTTCAAAGATAATTGACAGAACGAGCGAAGCGACTCAGTTTCGAGATTGGCCAAAAATGCATTTGGATGTCAATTTGTCCGGACTTTTTGTGTTCTCGCCCGCAATCTGGTTGAAACTTGGTACCTATACAGGTTCTATGACTTTAAAGAATTTGATTGTCAGTTCTCCGAACAGTTGGATTATTCCCATCTGTCACCTAGACAGTGACCTCGCAAGCACAAATTTGTAAAGTGAGCTTTGAAGGTGAGCAACATTATTGAATTTTGAGGAACTATTTTGCTCATGCTGAAGATCCTCATCAGATCTTCACCAAATATCAGATAAACTTAAAGTTAATACTTACCTTCATATAAAATAAAAATCATCGAAATCAAATCACATTAGGCGTAGATATTCAGCAGCCCACTTTTTGTCCCTTTTTGGAGAAAGTACGCCCTTTATCAAAAATCCCCGACGACAATCAAATTCTATAAAGTCATAGAACCTGTATACCAAGTTTTAACCTGATTGGTTAAAAAATGCTGTAGGCGAGAACACAAAAAGTCCGGACAAACTGACATCCAAAAGTATTTTTAGCCAGTCCCGAAACTGAGACGCTTCGCTCGCTTCGCTCGCTCGGTCAATAAATAAAAATATTTTATTTTAGACAACAATAAGTCTATATTTTTGCGAGTTTAAATTTAAAAACAACACACATTTAATAATATTAATATAACTTAAAAATTAAATCTAAATAGGCACTGCGACATGCTGAGGAGAAGAGAACCAGTCAAGGTAATAACTACCTTCATTGATTACCTTCTGTACGAGACACTTCCAGAGTGGAGATGCCAGGCGCTCTGCCACAGTCCTCTTCTATAACAGCAGTATTTTATAACAGTGAAGATAAATGATAGGATGTCGCCATTATATTATTCAAAATTCAATCATGAAATTGTAAGGAGGATCACAAGGATCACTTTGAAACGTCTAACAAAGCTAGGAAAATTTAGGCCAGGTCACCCAATTGCAAAAAGGGCGACGCACTTTTTTGTTCGATCTGTCACCTTTAGGGGACAAAACCAGGTGACAGATGGGAACAAGCCGTTCCAACGCGCCCATGCCGTAAAAGAACTGGTGAAACCGGCTGGGTTCCTATTGTTTTTGTGGCATGACCCTTGCTAATGCCATAAATGAACTGGCCATAAAATCGGCTAGGTTTCTATCGTTTTTTTGGCATGATCCTTGCTACTGATATGGATGCCGAGTAGAGTTGGAGCACATTCGTCCCACGTTTTTATAATCATCTAAATAATTGATAAAGCTGTGCTCATTTGTTATAACATACAATATTTCATCAATCTACTCGTACTTTTCGCACTCAAATTTTCTCTTGATCCGCTGTTTAACTCATAAAAATAACATTGTAAGTTTAACATTTCATCATAATTTATGTTTATATGAAATTCACGTCAACACCTATAAACCTATAGGTATGTAACGTTACGTTCATTACGTTTTATAACGTCGTAAGGTATCAACGCTTGCTCGGGGGAAATTACATCCAGTTTACGGCAAGCTCGTTCCAACTTAGAATCGTTAGTTCGAAATTTAGGACCTGTTGCTAAGGCGCTAGTAATAAAGTCGAGTAACTAAAATGGTCATATTCATAAACTTTGTATAAACAAAAAAAAATAAAAAAATTGTCAGCTATGTGTATTTTAAATCATCAAATCATTTGAATAGTTTTCATTGGCAATTTCATCCTTATTTATATCTCTTTATTGCTTTTTGAGTTATATAAATTGTAGGTGTTAAAAAATTTGTATGAGACAACTAAGTCTTTTTTCAAAGGTTAAAAAAAGGTTAGGTTTACATTTGCTAAGTAATTTCATACAGTAATGCTAGCATACTCCTGCTTGGAGGCAGACTACCTGGCATTGCGGTGAAAACCACCAAGATTATTTATTATTATTAATATTAAATTATATCTAAGAGTAGTAGAGTTCTCTGTGATAGAGCTCGTCCGGGGAAGGACTACCACCATACCTATTTCTGCCGTCAAGCATTAATTCTCGCATTGCTGTGTTCCGGTGTGGAGGGTATGGTTTCCGGTGAAATTACTGGCACATGAGGCTTTCGATCTTAGCTTCAAAGTGGCAACCTGCGAGTGATACCTCTGATATTGCAAGCGTCCATAGGCTGCGGTGACCGCTTACTATCTTGTGGGCCGTACGCTTGGTTGCCACTTCAGTTGTATGAAAAGAAACCTAGTCTCAACAGCTTTTCTTTCTTGACGTACTTACGTTCGTGATATTAAAGCAGGTAAAAGGTGACGACTAGTTCAAGTTAGTTTACTAAAACTGATGCCAGTCACTGGCATAGTGTGAACCTTTATTTGAAAGCTGCTAGTGTGGTGAAAATCGGGAATTCACTGATTGAATTGAGTTTAAATGGCTTGGACAAGTTGGACAAGACTCTTCAAATACATTGAAAGCTCAGACAGGTATTAATTAATAGTGTTTGAATACATTTGATTTTGTGGTAATTTAGATAAGCTTAGGTAAACTTAGGAAAAACAAACGGAGTCTTGCACAAAATAGTTAAGCTGTATGTTTATAATATAAGCTTTTAAAATGTTAGGCCATGACAGAGGCCTTCGGAGGCCTTAGAACTCTGTCACCGGAGTTGGCCACTGACTCATACGAACTTAGAACTAAGAGTAGTAGAGCTCGTCCGGAGAAGGACTACCACCATACCTATTTCTGCCGCCAAGCAGTAATGCTCGCATTGCTATGTTCCGGTGTGAAGGGTATGATTTCCGGTGAAATTACTGGCACATGAGGCTTTCGATCTTAGCCTCAAGGTAGCAACCCGCGAGTGATACCTCTGGTATTGCAAGCGTCCATAGGCTGCGGTAACCGCTAACCATCTTGTGGGCCGTAAGCTTGGTTGCCACTTCAGTTGTATAAAAAAAAACTTACTGAACATTCATAAGTATAATTTTTATTATCCTTTTAATAATATATTATACATACATTCGAAAGTATGTGTGTGTGTGTGTATGTTTGTTATCTTCGTCACGACTTAACAGATTCGCATGAAATTTGGAATGTAACTAGTAGTCTTGGAATAACACATAGGCTACTTTTATCCTGGAAAAATGACCTGTGGGATAACATAAAAACTGCAAAAACGCGGGTGAAGCCGCGCGGATCAGCTCGTATGTGATATTTTATCGAAGGAGCCGAGAACTACCTCCCTGAAGTTTGCAGTGTCAACCAAGGTATGAAAAAGTATCGCTCGCTCGCCCGCCAGCTAGCAGTGTGGCCTGCGCTTTATATAACCCAGGAGACAAGAGACCACAACTCCATAGAAACTTAGAATCGGTTTAATTAGCGCTATCCCGTAGATAATTTAACTTTTGAACGAATTGAGTATCTATTGATTAAAGTTATTGGCTATTTGGCTAGTTTTGTTCGGATTACGGTCATATCTTTGTTTAGGAGCAGTAGAGTTCTTTGTGATAGAGCTCGTCCGGAGAAGGACTAGCACCATACCTATTACTGCCGCCAAGTAGGCTCGCATTGCTGTGTTCCGGTTCGAAGGGTATGGTTTCCGGTGAAATTACAGGCACATGAGACTTTCGAACTACGTCTCAGGGTGGCAACCCGTGAGTGATACTTCTGGTATTGCAAGCGTCATAGGCTGCTGTAACCGCTTACCATCTTGTGGGCCGTGCGCTTGGTTGCCACTTAAATTGTACAAAAACAAAATAGCAAGGGCCTTACTCTTGAACGGATCGGTGTGATGGTGAACGGAATATGATATATCATGAGAACATAGCGCTAAATTCAACCTTGTTTCCAGGAGTACAAAAACTGGACAGCAGTAAATTATAATATACATGATGACAGTTTTTTTTATACCACTAAAGTGGCAACCATGCGTACGGCCCACTTGATGGTCAGCGGTTACCGGAACCTATGTACGCATGCAACATCATAGATATCACTTGCGTGTTACCATCCTGAGACGTTAGATGGAAAGTCTCATGTGCCTGTAATTTCACCGGAAACCATACCTTTCGAACCGGAACACAGCAATGCGAGCATTGCTGCTTGGCGGCAGAAATAGGTATGGTGGTAGTCCTTCCCCGGACGAGCTCTATCACAAAGAACTCTACTACTCTTACCACAGTAACCAAGAATTACTAAAATTTTATCATAAAAAAGATTTTACCTGGTGGTAGGACTCTTCAGCAAGAGTCCGTCTTAGTGGGTACCACCGCAGTGTCAGATATTCTACCTCCAAGCAGTAGTGTGCATAATGTGTTTAAGTATGAAGGGCACTGTAGCCAGTGAAATTACTGGGCGAAAGAGACTTAACAACAATGTTTCGGGGTGATAAGCGCAGTGCAGTGCCACGCAAAAACTTAAAAACTTTATGCTTTGGGTGGCACTGCATCTGTAGTAGTCAGGCGTGGTGCTTTATATCAGGTGGGTACAATAAAACAGTTTTTCAAAATTTGTCATCATGCCTCTAAGAACGAAATTGGAATTGAGATTGCATTGAAGAGTAAGCCCCCCTAAGACCGGTCACGTGCCGCTAGGGAATATGGCTGACTACGCGACGAGTGAGGTGATAGTTTGGTCTAAGCGGTGTCAGTATATCATGACAGCATCTAATGTTCCCTTCTGGGACATGGCCTACTTTGACCGAGTGTGGTCTTAATCTATCACGCGGATCTATGCGGATTGGTGGATGGCAGATGTTGTACGACCCTAGCGAGAGTGATAGGGTCGTAAAACATCTGCAACCAAATGTAAGTAATCATGTATCGAACGGCCGAAATCAACTGATCACAGAGTCAATGACATAATTATTATTTTTAGAATTGAAATCCGTGCCATTTCGGAGCTATTTTGAAACATATATCATATGAAATCCGCCGTTGGTTGGAAATGACCACCTTAATACACCACGCAGATCCATGCGGATTGGTGGATAACACATGATGTCTTTCGAATATATATTTTTTTGACATACCTGTTCCCTCATGATGTTTTCCTATTCCATATGAGAGCATTGCGCACATTTTTTTTTAATAGAAAAATCCATTGGTGCACAACTGGTTGAATCCAGGACCTTAGGATCAGAAGGCGGGATATCTACCACTAGACCATAGAGGAATAGTCAATAACATAAATCACTAGGATTTAAGTTATTGACTATTCCTTTTTACAGTCCACCGCAGTGGGGAATACGGCTGTCTTCTGCGACGAATAGTTCCAAAGAGTAGTTGAGTTCTTTGTGATAGAGCTCGTCCAGGTAGGAATTATCACCATACATTTTTCTCCCAACTTTTAGGCTGTGTATTCTATCAGAAAATCAATACTTGTTTGAAAAGACACTGACTGAATCACAAAACGGTGTGACACAAAACTATCACGACTATCGATATCTAAAAATCACATCTGACCCATTTCGGGCGGGAATAGAAAATTCGAAATTCAAAATGCAACCGTCTCCGGAAATGAATCCGTTGGCGGGAGTCTGTCGTGATACGGATCTGATGGAGCTCCGTCCGACATCCGGTCGGTTCCCACTTTTATGGTTTCCAATTTCAAATCGGCAGCAGAACGGCAGTTTGAGATTCGATTTTAAAATTTTTCAAACGCTACTTTCCTTTTTGTAAAGGAGTTTTATTGGCTCAAGATACCTCCAAGTTAATCGCAGGTAGCAAAAGCAAAAGCAGGTAATCTAGGCTTCCGTAAAGTTAGCCGTTTGTGATGCGAGAAGACAAGTTTAGTTAGGAAAAGCTCCATTGCGCATCGAAACGGCTAACTTCACGGAAGCCTAGATCCGCCGAGAGAACTATAGTTGATGAATAAAATAGCTTAGATCATTGGCTAGTTACAATCAAATCAAAGTTTTCTCTTTGGCTCCAGCGGTAGAAAAAGCAACACGTCGATGTGTCCTGAAGATGTCCCGTGGAGGTATTGAATTTAGATGTTTTTTATTTTGATGATAACTGTGTGAACTGTGTATCCTCATTAGTTAAAAAGGAGCGCTCGTGACGTAGCTGGCTAAGTTGTTCCTAACAGATCAACGAAGTTAAGCACCAACGAAGTTAAGCACTGTTCCTCGTAGTGATCATTTGGATGGGTGACTGCAAGTTTCAATTTCAACTGAGCGCTCCCGTGCTGCGGAGGGAACAGTCGGTCACGGCTTTTTCAAAGTTGTTAGCCACTGACTTACTTACTTTACTTAGTTAAAAATTTATTGGAATTAAACAGTTGATTATTTTACACATAATTGCACAACTTTTTGAGATTGTTTTACAAGAAAAAATCTTTAACATAGGTACATGGGGTGTATTTTCGGGTACCCCTGAATCCGGGGGAATCTAAATTTTTCTTATTGAAGTCTATGTTTGGACCAGCCTGTATTGTATACCTAGTAGGTAATAGGAAACGGCTAACTCCGAGATCGTTCGGCAGTACTATAATTATCTACATGTTGCCAAGAAAGTACAGTCTAATGCAATACTATAGTGAGCATAACCTGCGATACTATGCCAATAGCATGTTCACATACAAAAGTACAGTCGGCATAAATAACTGCAATGTGTCAGGTTCATACATCCTGCCGTCGAACGTTAGTATACTCCGGCCGGCAATAGATTCAGATACGAGAGTGCACAGTATATTATTATAGCAGTAGATACATTTGTTTGGTAGTCTAGCCATTGGCATGTCCTCACTTTTCTAATGCCTTTCAGCGATGCAAGGTGCGCTAAAATGTTTATTTATGTTATGCTAATGGCTCGTATGCCGATTTTAAAGCAAAAATAACATCTGGTGAGTTGAAACTGCCTCTGATATCGGCTTGAATAGACCGATAATTGCTTTGAAAACTAGAAAATCAAGCTCCAAATCTGGTGATCTATCCTAACTTACTGTTTCGTCTCTATATTGTGCAGTAAAGTAACGTATATTTACTATCTAGTGACAGAGGCCGACTGTGAATGCTGTACTCACAGTATTATCTGCACACAGGTACCTGTGTAGTATATAGTATTAAGGCATAATCACTCTAGGTCGAGAGCAGGCAGTGTTCCAGCAGTGAAGGTACAAATTTATGAAACTTTACCATATTTTTCGGGTAGATAACCCATTTAGTTAAATGATTAATAAACACAATTTTTACCTACTCCATGTAAATTTTAGATGTTATAATGTACGTACAGAGCCAACTAACTTGCTAGCAATCAATGTTTAATCAGGCAGTAAAAACCCCTAAAAATTTATATAAAAATTGTTTCTACTAATAAAATACTCGTACTTTGCTGATTGGGAGTTGTGTCTGATACTAATCAATTATTTTATTGACCGTAACTAAGGACAAATAGTTTTTTTTTCGTAAAAAACGAAAAAAAAACTATTTGTCCCTTTTGAATTTGACGACCGATGTGGCGCAGCGGGCGCAGGTCCGCCTGCGACGCGGTGGTTGCGGGTTTGATTCCCGCCTCGGGTCAAATGTTTGTACGATCTACAAATATTTGTTCCGGGTGTTCTGGATAATTTCTGTATGATAATAAAAAATATCTATTTATGTATTGTTTTAAGAATAAATGTATATCAGTCATCTAGTAGCCATTATGGGTACAGCTCTGCTTACCTTGGGCAGTATTATTTATTTTTATTTATTTAATATACTTAGCTGTTGCCCGCGACTTCATTCGAGTACGTATTTAAAACTCTTGAACTTATTTTTTTTTCTACAATAAAAAGTAGCCTATTTTTTTTTTTCTTATTATCGATCTATGTTTTAAATTTTAATCGAATCGGTTTACATCCGCAGAAACACCCCAATTCAGAAAAATCATGCAGTGCATGGAAACATTTTGTCCCGCACCAGGATCAAAACCAGATCCTCTCGCTTCTGCGTACTCAGTACAGTATTTTTAATCAAAATAATAACTGAACCAGTTCAGCCGTTACGAAATTACGAAAAATACGAAATTGAGTAGAAACAATCACAAACTTTCTCATTTATAATAATTTATAATTGTGTAATTGCGTAGTATTTGTAATAATTTCCAATTTTATGTTATAGCGGGAAAAAGTTACAATTAGTTTTAGGAAAATACCGCAAAATACCTTTGCAAGTTTTATCTTGTAACTCTATGTATTGCGGTATTTATTCAAATAATTCCGTCAATTTGATATTTCCGCGCGTACAACTTCCGTAGTATTCGCTTGCATGACGTAGGGAACAACGTCACCAGTCCGTTGATGTACTTCATCATGTTGATGACTGGACGTTGGGACTAGGCGGCGGAGAGGTGATGTTGATCACATTCGTCTGCTTTAACATTAGAGATCTAAAACAAAAAAGTATTTAGTTATCTAGTGTGTTCTTATTCAATTAGCTTTTAAACTATCGATGAATTGAAAATATAACACATCCAATCAGCTAAACTATCGATGAAATCAGTTTGAAAAACGAACATTCATACAATACAGAATGCTGCGAATAAACAATATGGCGGACGTGCGTGATTTACGCGCGCTGGGATATTGTTGAAATTCGCGTCGATAGCGCTTTTGTTTTGCCGTCTGGCTTCTTATCGCCCACTAGGGATGGGTAGTCGATACAAATAAAGTTACTTTTACTCTTAAACTTATTTATTTTGAAAATAACCTATGGAATTTTATATTTGCATGCCAAAGTTGGTAAACAAGTCTGGAACTAATAATGTATTAATCTATCTTGTATATTTGCAAATCAATAAATATGATAACAATAAAAATTAAGTTATTGATATTTAAACTGTTTTTACATTCAGTCTAAATAGCAGCGATTCCAGACAGGTAAGTAGTAGTAGATAGCTCTGCCTACTGTGCTAGGTTTTGGGTTTGAGCCTAATTGGCAAACATTTTGTAGATAAAAAAAAACATTATGTTTCTACTCAAACTGAGTATTATATACTTGTTGAATGATCCACGACTTTGACCACATTGAATCTTTTACATACTTACAAAATTATTTTACCAGCGCGTCTTCTAAAAGTTGAGTTTCGGAAATTTATTTACTAGTTCACCCCTACTCTATTATAAAAAAACACCTT
Organism: Colostygia pectinataria; assembly: GCA_951394395.1. NCBI lineage: Eukaryota > Metazoa > Arthropoda > Insecta > Lepidoptera > Geometridae > Colostygia > Colostygia pectinataria. The sequence goes on along the minus strand of OX596365.1, from coordinate 9,197,547 downwards.
CTAATTTTCCAGTTTCTAGGCCCATCAATTGAGGTTTTGTAGTTCAGTATGTCACCAATCCTTTTTTACTAATTTACTAATTGATTTAAGAAAATTAATTATTCATTAACGCGTAGCATAAGCACGCATAAGTAAATAGATTTATTTTATAAGTTGATGTTTGGAAGTATAAAAATCTTCTTTTAAAAGCGTCCCAACACTATTCTGGCTAGGCCGCTTCCCGCATGGTGCTTTGAAAAGGCAAAATATTAAACTTATTCTGATTCAGTATCGCACAAATGGTTTATAGGGTTCAGGATCATAATCCATTTATGATCTAGGTTTTCGAATCGAGAAAATGTAAACGAAAGTTAGTAAAATAGTAACTTAAAAATAAAAAAAGTTTAAAAACCGAAATAAACGGTTTACTAATATTATTATTTATTTTGCTGTGTGAATTGTCCAGCATTATTTATTTATTTATTATTTATTTGAATCAATTCTAAAAATTATTATTACTATTAATACTTTTGCTAGGAACTAAAAAAGTAGAATAAAATGTCAACGTTTCCTTAAACATTTTCTAGAAGTCTGTGATTGAATTGATAGCCAACATTACCTTTCCGTTTCAATCATCTACACGTATTGTGCTATAGTAACCTTTAATACTGAGCTTAGGTTACAGATAATTGAGCTTAGGTTACAAAGAATTGAGCTTAGGTTACAAAGAATTGAGTTTTATGCTACAGAGAATTGAGCTTAGAATACAAAGAATTGAGTTTTATGCTACAGAGAATTGAGCTTAGGTTACAAAAAATTGAGCTTAAGTTTTTTTTTTTTTATACAACTGAAGTGGCAACCAAGCGTACGGCCCACAAGATAGTAAGCGGTTACCGCAGCCTGTGGACGCTTGCAATACCAGATGTATCACTCGCGGGTTGCCACCTTGAGGCTAAGATCGAAAGCCTCATGTGCCAGTAATTTCACCGGAAACCATACCCTTCACACCGGAACACAGCAATGCGAGCATTACTGCTTGGCGGCATAAATAGGTATGGCGGTAGTCCTTCCCCGGACGAGCTCTATCACATAGAACTCTACTACTCTTAATAGAAGGTTACAGAGAATTGAGCTAAGGTTACAGAAAATTGAGCTAAGGTTACAAAGAATTGAGCTTAAGTTACAGAAAATTGAGCTAAGGTTACAGAAAATTGAGCGCCTGCTAATAAATTAACAATATTAGTTGTTTTGACTAACGATTAAAATCCGTGACATTAGCTGTAATGTTGATCAATGATATAATGAAAAGTACATCTTTTGTTTTTTGTAGGTAATCAAGTTATTCAAGTCTTGAACTACCGTTTCTGCCACTCGGTCTCATCACATAAAATCATTTTTAATAAAACAAGCTGCATTCATTAAAATATCCCACTTTCAAAAAGATCCGCATAAACTGTAACTAGGCATTAAAACAGGGTATAACAAACTTATGATACATCTTTTGCAGCTAGTTCAGTGTAATTATGACTCTCTGCTAAATTATAACGACCTTGGTCACCTCACGTGGTGGATTAAGACGACAATCACTCTCGCACGAGAGTAGGCCAGTGTCCCAATAGTAAGAACATTAGAAGGCTGTCATGATGGGCTTGGTGGCGCGGTGGGCAAGTGCCGGATAAGAAGCAAAAGGTTGGGTTCTGATTCCGCTGGGTCAAGTATTTGCATGATATTAATAATAATGCTGGAGAATCCACACAGCATCATCTAGCCCCAAGCTAAGCAGAGCTTGTGTTATGTATGGTATATGTAGGTACTAGATGACTGATACGTAATACAAAACAATATAGGTCATTCATTATTTATGTGTGGAACCTATCCCTTAAGTTTGTCAGGTTGATAATGTATGACTCTGTATAGATAGATATTTTTTATTATATGGAAATACTCAAAACAGTCGGAACATTTGATAGTAAAAACATTTATCTGAAGGCGGGAATCAAACCCGCAACCTCGCAAGCGGACTTTCGCCCGACGAGCCACATCGGTCGTAACCTGCAAATTTGTCTGGGTGTTGTGGTAACAGAATACTTGTAATTCCTGCCTGATAGGTTACCTTAAAGTCAGGACTATCATAATGTAAAATGTCATTGCTAGTTGCCATCGACCGAGTCGCCGGCGACAAGTCGACGGTGCGTAATGGCTTATTGGTGCCTAGTTTTATTTTTCTTCTTGTTGCGGATGCAAAAAGGGGACAAAACTAGGTGACAGATGGGAATAATCCTGTTTTTTTACTAACAAGAAAGTTTCTATTAATAGTCATATTATTTGGAAATGTATACTGAACTAGCTTCACCATGACTCGTAATTTGCCGGTGTGAAAACCACCATCCTATTACCGGGGTTTAAATGATTCATTTTTTGCTCCTTAAATTTTCCGTCTTCTTAAGCCCGGAGGCTCAGTAATGACGCTTACAGCCGACAATGACGTCATAAAATGAAGCCGTGGCGTAATATTCTTATAAGTTACCTCACACCTGAACTGGATACTGGTTCTTGATTTAAAATATTTGAATCTTGAAGGTACAAATGGTTTTAGTGGATCGATAATATATAATTAACTGGTTCGTAAGTACCAAAAAATAACCTGGGGCCCATTGCATAATAAAATACAAGTTCATAATACTAGTGGTTTTGTATGGAAAAACGCACATATAGCTTGTAATTTATTATGAAATCGGTTCCTGATGGTAGGATTTTTCGCATAGCATTTTTGCCCCGCCTCGGATCCTAAGATCATGGGTTTGAAACCGGTAGCGCAAACATAAAATATGAAAAAAATATGTGCAAAACGCCAGTGCTCTCAAACGGTAAAATAAACATCTTGAAGAACCCGGAATGTCTAAGAACTAAGAGTTCGAGAGAGATGAGCCATCCACCAATAGGCATGATGACTGATTTTGAAAAACTGTTCTATTGTATTCAGAAGTATCGACTTTAGGCAAAAAATAACTTATATAACACTTCGCCTCTAGTCCTTCATAGATTAGTTGTTAGTTATATTATACACATGTAGTAACGCCCAAGTACTTCCTCTCTGCACTTAGTTGAGATTCTTTTTTTTTTTTTGTGGGTACATCCATCCGCCTCACTGTGGGTACTTTCCATACAATCATTCGCAATAAAGTGCTCAACCTCTCAACACTTTTCACTTTGTGTTTTCGTATTTTTCGCATAGTGTTTGTTCGGAAAATGCTTAAACGCAAACATCACACGGATAAGGAGCATCTCCGCAGAAAAATAAAACGATTGCAGCTAATTAGCAGACAAACTTTATCACAGAACACCTACTTATCCCTCATGCATGCGTAATTAGCCACCTAATGTTCGTCAAACCTATGTGGTTACTTTAGCAAGCAGTAATTTATATATTTTGTATTTATAACTCTATCCTTAAGGCCACGGCACACGTATGCAGCACGTAAATGTAGCCACGCGCGTGTTAAGCCGCGTTTACATTATTCTGTCGTGGAGTGTCGTGACGCGTCATAAGTATATCGTGTCAATACATTTACACTACGCATCACGACACACTGCGCTTTAGTAATATAATAATAACCGTACAAAATACAGACGACCGATGTGGCGCAGCGGGTCAAATGTTTGTACGATCCTATTTCTCAATACTTGTTCCGGGTGTTCTGGGTATTTTCTATATTAATAAAAAATATATATCTATGTATTGTATTGTATTAAGTATATATTAGTCATCTAGTACCCATAACACAGCTCTGTTTAACAGCAGCTTACCTTGGAGCTAGATGATGCTGTGTGGATTGTCCAGAATTATTTATTTATTACTTATGACGCGTCACGTCACGCCACGACAGAATAATGTAAACGCGGCTTTAGCCTTGAGAGCTGTCACGCAAGCGGTGTGACCAGCTCTGTTACGAATGACAGGAAAAATCATATCAGACAAAATCCCAATTAACTTTCCAACTTTAAGGATAATTTTAATTCAGGGTTTTTCATCAAATTGTCCCGAAATTCAAATATCCTGCTAGATAAAGTATATTTAAACGTATATAAAGCATGGCTTATTTCAATCACACCAATAATACATACAGCATTCAGGCAGATCATAACTAAGCGAACAGTTTATTATCAAGTTTACTGTGAATAGTTTATACTAAAGTTTACTACAGTATTTAGTATAATAAATCGATATATTGTGATAAATAATTCGTAAAAACAAGTGAAAAATGAAGTTCTTCATTATCAGCGTAGTTTTTTGCTTCGTTGTAATGCAAGTTCAATCGAGTCATCTTCATCAAAGAGAGTGCTGTAATAAAACTAGCATCTGGTTCCGCAATAGAGAAGGGTTTTCATGTGAAGACATCCCCGGCGCTGCGCTGAATAAAGTTGACAATAGTATTGCCAATAGTGTTATTGCCAAGAATTATTACGAGACGTTCAGAGTTGACTGTAAGATAGACGTTTGTGGTTTTGGTAAAGCTAAGAAGCGTTCTCACTGCGGAATGAGGTCGTGTGATATCTATGGTTGTAACTGCTATGGTGGATGTATAGCCGGAGATGCATTAGAAAACTTCAAGAAGATCTACGCTGACAAAATATATGTGGAGAATGCTGTTACAAAGTGGGAGTTCTCTAATTTTAGGTAAAAGATTTGTTTTGATCTTTTACCTAAAATCAAAGACCCGTCTAATTAAAACAAGATAATAGAACAGATTTAGATGGCTAATGCTTATTGTGTTTTTAGTTCATTTAGTTTGCATGAATTTTGTTGATATTCTAATAATTAATTAATTTTATAAGATGTATTTTGTAAGCTATCAAAAGTTAGATAACTGTTGTAATACATTTTTACAAACGGGTGTTTTCACGTACCGGTATATCGGTGAAGAGGTACCGACACTGTTTCGACTCAATTGAATGATGGAGACGAAAGCAGTGGTGACGACAGTGAACTACCTCAAACCGCTTCGCCTATAACACAGTTCCTTCCCCCCCACCCGCGCGCCCGACGAGCCGCGCTGCTAGAGCCGCAGCCCGCAGTGCATATCGCGACGCGGAGGAAGACGCTCGCCGTGTCACTCAACCCTGATGAAGACTCTCGAAATTGAGTCGAAACAGTGTCGGTACCTTTTCACCGATATACCGGTACGTGAAAACACCCGTTTGTAAAAATGTATGATATAGTTCACGATAGTTTTATGAGTAAAACTGTTATAATGTTTTGTAAACTACATTATTTGTAAATTTACCAAATTATGGGTTCTCTGTAAAATAAACTCATTTGGTTTTAATCTATTTTTCTTTTAAATCCATTAATCCGGGTATAGTACCTACTCTAGTTCGAATGACGATACCTTGATGGTCATTACTTCGATGGTAAGTTTCGTCACAGTTTTGTCGTTGGGTGATGTTTCGTGATGATGACTTTTTATTCCTTTAAAGTAATGATGTAGGTGCTGGTTGGGCTAGCCTAATTTATGTAAAAAACATAACCCAGGTAAGTACTGCGTCTGCATTCTCATTATATAGTTTTTCCGAACCGTTACAATATGGGGGTCTTCAAGTCTAGAGTGAACAGATTCTTTCTAGACCAGCGTGCTCCATTATCGACCACACCATCACTTCCTATCAAGTGAGGTAGTAGTCAAACGTAGGTCTATAACCAATAAAAAAAAACATATATTTAGTGTGGGCAACAGGAGTGACCAACTTGCCATTATGCGCCGATAACATATTTCATCTCTAGGAACTCAGTAGGAACCTACTAGTTTAAGTACTAATATTATGTTGTCACAGACAGTATAATAGGTATCTTTTAATATTAGATTATACAATGTTCGTTGCTAATTTTATTTAGGTAATGTGTCAGCATTGTGTTTCAATCGATCTGTATTTCTGTGTTTCAAATAAATGTATTTCATTCAATCGTTTTGAATTCGTAGATCACTCATGCCGATTTCTTTACTGTTTGAGAGCACTAGCATTGCGTACATAAACTATTCAAGAGAAACAATTGTCGCACGACTTGTTTCAAATCCACAACCTTAGAACGGTAAGGCGGATGGTGACTCCCCACCACGCCACACCGAGGTCTTCAGTATAATATTATTTTGTTTTTTTTTAAACTAAATAACCAAAAAGTACCTCACGCGGTTTTTTTTACCATACTGCGTAGTTAACATTGATGTAACTATCCTAAGGCGATCTTAAATATGCCTAATTAATTTTTTTAATTAATTAATATATCTATCTATCTATGTATTGTATTGTATTAGGTGTATATCAGTACCCATAACACAGCTCTGTTTAACAGCAGCTTACCTTGGGGCTAGATGATGCTGTGTGGATTGTCCAGTATATTTATTATTATATTTTCTATTGTTATTATTATTAAATAATAATATTGAATAGGTAAGCAACCTCAGGTAGATATTTTAAGTAGGTAAGTATGATCGATCACAGATCAAATATTAGTGCTGTATGATATTAAATGTACTAAGTAGATCGGACCTAAATTGCGTTCCCAGAGGCTCCCAAACTCCCTATCAATGTATCGGAACTCTGGACCAAGACCGTCTGATTTATGCATTGACGGACGACACGCCAGCGCTCGGCGATAAATATAATTGTGCCGTGGTGACCCACCCGGGGAGCAAGTGTGTAAGGGTCTTTACAGAAGAACGCTCAGCTCTATTAGGAACGTTTCCAAGAACTCTTGTAGCCCTTTCAAAGTTAGTAGCTCATCAGAGGGTAGTCGTAGAGGGTAGTCGTCGTTAGTAGCTCATCTACTCTTGAAAGCGACAAACGATAATCGTGGCAAATATCGTAGTTCAACTTATGTTGGTTGCCATAAGTTCAGACCATGCACGGACATAAGCTGGACCACGAAAACCGTTACGATATATCGCTTTTGTCCGCAGAGTAACCCCCCAGATCCGATTGATTCCCATGTTTTGCGCTTCTCAGAATTTAACATTAAGCTTTGGTGGTGCTTCTGTAATAGTCAGGCGTGCTTAACATCAAGCGGGCGCCTTGATTGTCTTGTCACTTGCTGAAATAAAAAAAACATTCAACTAATAATTACAATTAATTGTACTACACCTTTATTTTACAATATTCCTCTATTTTTCTACAAGAGAGTACTGCTCGTCTGTGATAGAGACCTTTCTTGTTCAGATAAATGTTTTTTGTTTTTTTTTATACAACTGAAGTGGCAACCAAGCGTACGGCCCACAAGATGGTAAGCGGTTACCGCAGCCTATGGACGCTTGCAATACCAGAAGTATCACTCGCGGGTTGCCACCATGAGGCTAAGATCGAAAGCCTCATGTGCCAGTAATTTCACCGGAAACCATACTCTTCACACCGGAACACAGCAATGCGAGCATTACTGCTTGGCGGCAGAAATAGGTATGGTGGTAGTCCTTCCCCGGACGAGCTCTATCACAGAGAACTCTACTACTCTTAAAGACCTTCAAATTAGTTCACAAGTTTTGCACAGTACTGTCGTGACAAAAAAGCGTAACTGACAAAAACAAAAACTGGAGAAAACTACCTAGTTGCTAAAATAATACGAATAAATAAACATTAAAGTACCTACCTATTTCTTTACAATCGACACCGATTTTTATGAAGGATTATAGGAAAGGCCTCATCATCAAATTAAGGCAAGGTATTCGGTTGTGGCTGTGTATGTCCGTGCCCTTACAACCAGTTGTTCTACGAGCAATGATCCAGGAAGGCGGCTACATCAAGTAAGCGCGGTCGCTTGATTTTGTAAAACTGTATGCGATATTCAAACAATCCGTAATGCAGTACCTTGTTATATAATTATTATTTTATATTTAACTACATACATCTAATTAGTTGCATTGCTTTAACATGGTTGATATACTCACCGGCAGAAAAAATGTTAAAATGTGTTATACCCAAGCTGAATGTATGTATGTTCTAAAATGAAAGAATAATAAATTAAAAATGAGCCTTGGCAAGCTTGAGCGTTTTATTAGCTTTGTATATTTTTTACTAAAATAAATTCATAGTTTAGTAAAATATTTATTTATTATTTTAGTATATTTTTTAACTAAAATAAGTTCTTATTTTATTAAAAAAATAGATTTTTAATGGTTTATTAGATGATCATTCATTTATCATTATACCTACATAGTTGTAACATTTTTTAAATACTTGCACTACTAATCAGATTACGCACAAGATAAACTAGCTATCTATAGATTGTTTTCTAGATTGCAACTATATAATATTATAATTACAATGGTCATTGTGATAACAAATTACAACTTTGTGAAATCCACATGTCAAAATGGACCTTAAATATTTAGTTATTTATTTAGCTGCAATAACAGCTGTAACAGCAAAAAGCTATGTTGGATACAAAGTATACAAAGTTGTTATCAAAACTGATAATGAGTTGAATGCGGTTAAAGATGTTCAAAGTAGAAATATTGGTGAATTTTGGGAGGATCATTTCAATGTGAATGATGAGGTCAAAGTGATGGTAGCACCTGAAAGGCAATCCAAGTTTTTGGATGAGTTAAAAACAGCGGACGTAGAGGCGGTGGAAGTCATCAGCGACTTACAAAGGTATGAAATATACGTAAGGTATGAAATATAGTTGCTCGCGCGCGGGTTTGTTAACGTGACACATGAAAATTGCAGATTGATAAACGATCAGATGAGACCAGCTAATATCAGAACTTCAGACTCTTTACTCTCACTCAATTGGAACCAGTATCACAGTCTTGAGGAGATCTACACTTGGCTAGATGAGCTTGTCGCCGCATACCCCAATATAGTCACCGCAAGAACAATGGGAAGATCTCATGAAAGAAGGGAAATTATGGTAATTATTATACTATTATTTAAATTGAAATTTTCGCAAATATAGTTTTAAACTTCTGCTATCAATACTTAGCAAGCCTCTGAAAGTAATTTTTTTTTATAAGTAGGGGCATTACATGAAAAGCAAAAGAGATAAAGATCTAAAACTAGAGAGCAGCTATTGTTGGCTGTAACTATAAAACACAAGTTAAAACACATCAACTGTCAAAACGTAACGTATCTTTAATAATTTAACTCTGTTAACAATATTTAAAAATATAGTGAGGTAGGATACAAAATTATATTTGAGTGAGGAATTACGGAGATGTTGTTCGTTCAACGACCAAAAGCCAAGAGCGAGCCTCGGAGATCCGCCAGCCTCGTAGCATCGGTGGCGTTCGCCTCGGTTATCTTCGGACACGTCAGCTTCGTCGCGTCCCGGCGGCGTTAGTCGGCTGGCACGTCTCGGCTGCGTTTGCCTCGGGTTTCTTCGACCTCTGTCGACTTCTCCCGAAGATGCGCGTTCCTTACAGGGTTGCCAATACTACTAAATGATGAAAGCAAAATTGGTGTGATCCAATTTTTAAGTGTAAAAAACTTAAATATGCAACTGTAATTTTGCTGTCATTGTCAGTATTATTGCCTTCCTAATAATTATTTTAATGTTAGCATAATTAAAATAAAGCATAATTTGTCTGAATCTGAAATTGTTTTGCTTTGTCTAAAACTAGCAACAAATAAAAACTATTGTCTTATTAATCAGATGATTCAAGCTCATTTTTTTTCGTTTTGTAGGGTATCATCATTAATTTCAAGCCTGATCAGAACACGACACTGATTGGCATGATAGAAGGGACCCTTCACGCGAGAGAATGGATCTCCGCAGCTACTGTCACGTATATCATCAAAGAGTTCTTGACCAGCACTAACCCTGAAGTCCGGGCTTTGGCTGAAAATTTCGAGTGGCACATCTTCCCCGTGGTGAATCCAGATGGATATGCTTATACCTTTACTAATGTGAGTACTGACATGTTCCTTGCCTATTTAAAGTTTTCTTTTTTTTATGTCAGCAAGTGACAGGACAATCAAGGCGCCCACCTGATGTTAAGCACCACGCCTGACAGTTGCAGTGCCACCCAAAGCTTAAAGTTTTTAAGTGTTTGCGTGGTACTGCGCTCCGCTTATCACCCCGAGACGTTGTTTTTAAGTCTCTTTCGCCCAGTAATTTCACTTGCTACAGTGCCCTTCAAACCTCAACACAGTAAAGCTTGCACACTACAGCTTGGAGATAGAATATCTGACACCGCGGTGGTACCCACCAAGACGGACTCTTGCTGATGAGTCCTACCACCAGGTAAAGTAAGTAAGTAAAGTAAGTAATCTGAACATTATCATATTAATTTTAAAGAAAAAAGCGCGTAGGTATATAACAAAATATTGACTGAATATTTTGCTTTTAGAATCGCATGTGGAGAAAAAGCCGAAGTGTGCTGAACTTTAAAACTTGCGAAGAAGGAGTTGATGATGACATGAGCAACGGTGTTGATCTAAACAGAAACTTTAATTATATGTGGATGAGTAAGTTTATTTTTATTTATTTTTTTACAACTGAAGTGGCAACCAAGCGTACGGCCCCAAGATGGTAAGCGGTTACCGCAGCCTATGGACGCTTGCAATACCAGAGGTATAACTTGCGGGTTGCCACCTTGAAGCTTAGATCGAAAGCCTCATGTGCCAGTAATTTCACCGGAAACCATACCCTTCACACCGGAACACAGCAATGCGAGCATTACTGCTTGGCGGCAGACATAGGTATGGTGGTAGTCCTTCCCCGGACGAGCTCTATCACAGAGAACTCTACTACTCTTAAGTATACATAGTATGACATTATATTTGAAGAAGATAGTCCAAATAAAGGGTAACTTCCATTAGTTCTATAGGACGTCATATAACTGCTAAAACTTCTTTGTCCTTGTAGTTCTATGATAGAACTGCTAACGTAAAACCTATATTTTTTGTTCTATAGAGCTAATAATATCTTATCAATAGAAAAGGGTCGGGGATCCTAGAACTCTAGTGCCATAAATAAGTTTTGAAAAATATATCTTTGAATTCCATATAGTACTAACGTAGTCTGTTTTGTGGTAGTACATCAAATAATGTATGAATGTATTTCTTAACAAATTTCAGCTGTGGGCGCTTCAAATGACTCTTGCTCTAATACCTATGCCGGTCCCAGTGCAGCGTCTGAACCCGAGACCAACGCCATTGCCCAATACGTGCTAACCATCAACAGAACAGGCCAACTCATCTACTACATCGCTTTCCATTCATTTTCTCAGCTAATCATCATCCCATACAGCCATTTAAATAGCAGTGCTGATAATGCGCGACCGGATAACTACGGAGATTTGGTTAGTAGAAATAAATAAATAAATAATGCTGGAAAATCCACGCACCTTCATCTAGCCCCAAGGTAAGCAGAGCTGTGTTATGTGTACTAGATAACTGATATATACTTAATACAATACAATACATAGATAGTTATTTTTTATTATACATAGATGCGCCACATCGGTCGTCATTAAATAATATTTGTTTGGTTTTACCAGATTTGCTTTGATGCCTGTTTAAAATGTATCTGACAACAAGGTTTATATATCAACGTTATAACAGACGTTTATAATAATAACTTTTCAATGTTATTAATAAAATGATGTTGCGCAGCGGGCGCAAGTCCGCCTGCGACGCGGAGGTTGCGGGTTCGATTCCCGCTTCGGGTCAAATGTTTGTACGATCTACAAATATTTGTCCCGGGTGTTCTAAGTATTTTCTTTATATAATAAAAAAATATCTATCTATGCATTAAATATATATCAGTCATCTAGTACCCATAAACACAGCTCTGTTTGACAGCAGCTTACCTTGGGGCTAGATGATTCGTGTGGATTGTCCAGCATTAAAATTATAATATTAATAATAATACTAGCTGCCGCCCGCAATTTCGTTCGCGTGGAATTCGGGAGCTGAAATTTTTTCCGGGATAAAACGTAAAAAGCCTACGTCCTATTTCTGGTCATTATCCATCTATGTTTTAAATTTCAATCGAATCGGTTCAGTGGTTGTCGAGTTATAGAGGAACAAACATAGAAACATCTAAACATTCAAAAATCCAAACTTTCGCATTTATAATATTAGTTTGATGTGAAAAAACACTTTATTATTGCATGTTGGTAAAATAAATTTAACTACTATAATTTTATTCTATTACTAGCAGTCAGTCCCAGCTTCGCGCGGGTGCAATGAAACCGCACACGTGCGAATCCGGGGCGGGTCGCTGATAATAAATATAGCCTATGTTACTCAGGGATAATGTAGCATTCTAATGTAATTGATAGATTCAGGCGTTACTTTGCGGAAATCCATTACAAAATAAAAAATAGACGAAAAATCTCTAGTACTATTCCGCTTAACCTTTTAACTAATGAGGTCACACAGTTACCACAGTTAACCTCAAAAGAAAAATATCGACACGTGTTTCATCCCTCCACGGGACATCCTCAGGACCATCGACTTTTTTGGCTCCAGCGCTCGACGGAGCAACACGTCTGCCAGAGAACAAGTCGATGGTCCTGAGGATGTCCCGTGGGGATGAAACACGTGTCGATATTTTTCTTTTGAGGTTAACTGTGGTAACTGTGTGACCTCATCAGTTAAAAGGTTAAGCGGAATAGTACTAGAGATTTTTCGTCTGTTTTTTATTTAGCATTCTAATGGTCAAAGAATTTTTAAAATCGGACCAGTATTTTGAGTTTATTCGTAACAAACAGAAATACAAAAATACAAATCTTCTCTCTTTATAATTTTAGTATAGATTTCGTAAAATAACTCTTCTTATTTTTTTAGTATGAAATTGCACAGCGAGGAAGACAAGCAATAATTGAGAATAACGGCACAAGCTATAGAGTTGGAGTATCAGCTGAAGTTATGTGTAAGTTATTTTAATGCTTCTAAAGTGGCAACCAAGCGTATGGCCCACTTGATGGTCGGCGGTTACCGTAGCCTATGTACACACGAGTGAGTCTTTGATGTTGCAAGCGTACATAGGCTACGGTGACCGCTTACCATCATGGCCGTACGCTTGGTTGTCACCTTATAAAAAGAGACATCTCTTAGGTAGGTTAGGTAGGTGAGGTATTATGGATTCCTAGAAGATGAAATAAATTAAATAGCCTTCTTCCAAGAACATCACTATGTTATTGCAACATTTTTATATGCTGGAGAAATTTAAATTCATTATGGCTTTCACTATTTTCAGACCCGATGAGTGGCACGAGCTTTGATTGGGTAAAAAACAATACCAATGTCCCGGTCTGCTACCTGTTTGAGCTCCGAGACCTGGGAGATTTAGGATTCCTCCTTAACAGGGAGCAAATCATTCCAACTGCATCAGAGATTATGGACGGTCTTCTTGAAATGGATAAAACTACCAGAGCAATAGGATATTACCAAGTAGAGAACTCTGCTACAGCAAAAGCCTGTTCTATGGTCATTGCAGTCTTTAGTGTTTTATTTGCACTTTTAAAATAAAATAAATAAAATATTGTATTGAGTAAGTAATTTATAAACTTAGCATTCTTAATTTTGACGTGGCGGGCGAAGGTTTGGCTGGACGCAGGTGGCTGGGGGTTTGATTCCCGCCTTGGGACAAATGTTTGTACGATCTGCAAATATTTGTTCCGGGTGTTCTGGGTTTTTTCTATGTATAATAAAATATATCCATCTATGTTACAAATAGTATTTATTTCAAAGTAAAGGGTACAAAATATAGGTAGAGATGTATTGTAAGCTGTATGTATTGTATTGTATTAAGTATATCAGTCATCTAGTACCCATAGCACAAGCTCTGCTTAGCTTGGGGCTAGATGACGCTGTGTTGATTGTCTAGCATTATTTATTTACTATTTATTTAAAAAAATGTCTTAATTTTTTTAATACGTATAATATTGGACTCTATGTAGTACCTAAAGTCTTACTGCTAAGCAAAGATTTCCCAAACTATTCTGATCATCTCTATTCTTTGCTTAAGTATACTCCAATTGTCATATTATATTGCTATAATTACATGGAAACTGTATTTTAGTAAAATAAATGTTATGAATAAGACGTGTCATTAGTATTTTGTCATATAAGTTTTATTATTAATTACAGTTATTACATAATATGACTTATTTTACTGCAACAATAACGTTGCCAAATCGTAGTTCTTATCTTTTCTATGATAAAATTATAGTCTACATTATTTTAGATTAAAATTTTAATCAAACAAAACTAAGATAATCCATTTGATATCAATTAAAGACATTCACACAAAAAGTGAATAACTCAACTAAGTAGCTAGTCACAATGAATTTTAAATTGCTTTTATTTTTTTCTATATTAGCAACTACTGTTGCTGAATATAAAAGTTATAAAAATTACAAAGTGTACAAAACAGTTCCTGAGTCAGAGAAAGCTGTTGAATTCTTTTTAGACTTGAGAAAAGCTAGGTGGGACTTCTGGACTGATAATATTTCAGTTGGTAGTGATGTCAGGGTGATGGTAGCTCCAGAAAACCAGAAAGAGTTTGAAGAGAACCTGTCAAAAGCTGGTATTTCCAGTCATCTTGAAATCCAAGACGTTCAAAAGTAAGTACCCACTACTGCTAGCTAGGACTCAATGAGTTTCCATAAATGTTCTAGTTTCAACCACAACCAAAACTAACTTTTCAGACTCATAAGTGATCAGTTACAACGACCAGCAAACTTAAGTCGAGATATAGGTGAATACTCGTGGAACTATTATCAAAGCTTAGAAGAAATCCATGCCTGGCTAGATATTGTGGCTGCAGAACACTCTGACGTGGTCACTGTCCTTACTATTGGACAGTCTGTTGAAGGTAGAGATATAAGAGGAGTTAGGATAGACTTCAAGAAACATGAAGCGCCGATTAGAGGAATGATCGAAGGTGGTATTCATGCTAGAGAGTGGATTTCACCAGCAACGGTAACATGGATTATCAAAGAGTTTTTGGAAAGCAACGATCCTAATGTGAGGTTTCTGGCAGAGAATATTGTATGGGACATCTTCCCTGTTGTCAATCCTGATGGATATGTATATACTTTTACCGATGTGAGTGCTGTTTTTTATGTTGTTTATAAAACTAAATTTATACAAAAATACTAAGTATCTAAGTATACATTATCAAGTGTTTGTTACTACAATACTGTATGCTTAGTCAGTAGCAGCTACTAATACAGTAACAGCTGCTGTTACTGTATGTAAATAGTCTTTGAGTCACAAAATTAAAAAAATATATTTTTTTATTTTAGTAGTGGCATAATTAAATTAGTTGGGTTCAAATAATGCATCTGATTTTGGATTGTATATTAAAGTTTATGATATAGATTTTCTACCGCAACCCTGTGCTAATCTGATTGACTTACGGTAGATGACACAAACTAAAGGAGGCCTAATACATAGCAGTGAGTGAAGTCAGGCTGGCTGTGTGATGATAATGACATAGATTTTAATCTTTATCTTTAGGTAACCATTATAATATATCTATTTTTGTTATTGTAGAACAGAATGTGGAGAAAAAACAGGAATACAGCCAATTTCACGGAATGCGGTCAGAATTCTGATAGAAGCAATGGAATTGATCTGAACAGAAACTTTGGGTTCAGGTGGATGAGTGAGTAAATATTTTGACTAGCGGAACGCCTTGCGTCTTTGTCTACGGTTACTCTTTACATGCAAACATTTTACCGTAGCATCCTCAAAGAAACTTTTATAGAGTTACCGTACTTTAATCATGGTTCTGATAATTCTTGTAGGCGTAACTAAAAAATATTGTTATTACTAAACAAAAAAGACCAAAAAATAATAAATTTGATTAAAGAAAATTTTTGTTTATAAAAGTAAAATCTATTTGCAGCAATCGGAGCATCTCAGAATCCTTGCGACGAAACTTTTGCTGGCCCAACCGCGTTCTCCGAACCGGAATCTCTGGCAATAGCAAACCACGTACTATCTCTGCAGCAACAAGGCAATCTGATGTACTACTTCGCGTTTCACTCGTTCTCTCAATTGATTCTGGTGCCGTACAGCCATGTAGCAGGCGCTAATGTACTAGAGGCTCACAACTATGGAGATATGGTTTGTATTTATTTGATCACACAAGTTATTTTTCCAGGCAAGAAACTTGAGAAAAACAAGGTCGAGTAATATCAATTGATACTTTATTGCCCTTTATCTATTAAGTTTATTGAAAGATACCCAATAATTAGTTACCTGCCTCTACCTACCTGTATTTTCATTGTTCCATAGAAAATGTTCTTTCTTCGGTCTGTTCTTTGTACTTGTGTGTGTGTCAAATAAAAACATTTCATTTCATTTCATTTATAATTGACACAATTCAATTTGGTTGCAGTATGAAATCGCTATCAAAGGGATGGACAAGTTGAGAGCAAAACATGGCACCAATTACGTTGTTGGCACTTCGCGTGATATTCTTTGTGAGTACCTATCTTCAGCTTGTTTCCCCCTTTTATAAAGTACGTTCAAAATTTTATGAAACCAACGCAAAAACATACTCAAATAGCTTTTCAACTGAGAGCATTTCTGTCTGCTGTAAAAAGATATTTATATAAGATGTCGTTCCCAGCTATAACACTATCTAATCCATGACACTATAATTATATCCTAAGATATAAAAAACCGTTTAAATACAAAGCAGTCAGTAGCTAAAAATAAAATAACTTTGCAATGTTATATGCTTATTTTTCATTAAAAGATGTGTGATGATTTTCTTCCAAAGTAAATTTTTATAATGTACATTTTTAGATGCAACAAGTGGCTCAAGTTTTGATTGGGTCCATGATGGTGCCAACGTTCCTATCGTGTTTCTGTTTGAGCTCCGTGACCTTGGACAGTTTGGTTTCCTCCTACCCAGAGAGCAGATTATCCCTAACAATGAAGAAGTCATGGCTGGTCTGATTGAGATGGACAGAGTTACTAGACAGATGGGTTATTATAACGCAAACAGTTCCAGCCGATTGGAACTGAATGCTCTTTTGTTAGTTGTAGCTATGTTATCTGTTGTACATGCTGCAACGAAATTGTAAAATTCGCCTTATTATGAAGACGTGCCCAGACTTAGCCACGAAAAATAGCCTATTGTCAAGATGACATGTAAAGACAGCATGTGCTTAGTCTAAAGCCAGCAGTAGACACTTGGCCAAGGGTTGGGCCAGCAAGTTGGACCAAGATTTTGGCTATCAATTATAGCTTTTTATAATATTTTTGTGATTGCATTCTTCACACCGAAGAATATAAATTATATATGAATTTCACTCACGCGCGACACTACTTTACTAGAACAAACAGAATTGGACGCCATGTGTGAACACTGTTGGCAAAGCGCGCCAAGATCCTTGCTTTAAAAAAAAACGTTTGCAGAAAAAAGATGTTTGCACAAAAAAACGGTACTATTTGGTTAGCCCGCCAACATACACAATACGCCAAAGTAGTCACCAACATAGTCTTTACACGCTGGTCTAGTATGTTGGCCCAGCCTTTTGGCCAACCCTTGGCCAAGCGTGTACTGCCAGCATAAAAGTGACCACCATAGAAAACATGATTAGATTTTTAGCTAAGTTTGTGGTCTTTTGGTTGTACAATTATGTTGCAGTAGTTTTAATAAAGTGTAAATAAAAATAAATACGTAAATTAAATATTATTAAACCTATAACGATAAGTGTTTTAATAACAACATTAAAAATAACTTAGGTAGGTACTGGAAGTTATTCTTACAAAAATAGTAACATTTTGTAATAAAAGTAAAAAAAATTGTTTCACGAATTCAATTAATAATCTACAAACTAAAGATAAGAATGGCAATCAAATAAGCTAAAGATATTTTATTTGATATCAATTAAATACATCCATTAATATTATTAAACACAAAAAGTAGCTCAACTGAGTAGCCAGTCACAATGAATTTTAAATTGCTTTTACTAATTTTTATATTAGCAACAACTTTTGCTGAATATAAGAGCTATAAAAACTACAAGGTATACAAAACAGTTCCTGAATCAGAGAAAGCCGTTGAATTCTTTTTAGAGTTAAAAAAAGCTGGATGGGACTTTTGGGCTGATAACATTTCTGTTGGAGGCGATGTCAGGGTGATGGTAGCTCCAGAAAATCAGAAAGAATTTGAAGAGAACCTGTCGAAAGCTGGTGTTTCAAGTCATGTTGTAATCCAAGACGTTCAAAAGTAAGTACCAACAATTTTGTTTACATAAAATGTTTTGAGAATGTCCATAAGCATTAAGAGAGCTAATTAAAGTATTGAGATGACAGATGATAATAACTAACTGAATATTATGATTACCGATAATAATAATGGGACTCAATGAGTTCTTACAGAAATTTTAATTTAAAACACAATCAAAATTAACTTTTCAGACTCATAAGCGATCAGTTACAAAGACCAGCGAACGTAGATCGAAATGTAGGTGAATACTCGTGGAACTACTATCAAAGCTTAGAGGAAATGTATGCCTGGCTAGATGCTGTGGCTGTAGAATACTCTGACGTGGTCACTGTCGTTACTATTGGACAATCTGTTGAAGGTAGAGATATAAAAGGAGTTAGGATAGACTACAAGAAACAAGAAGCGCCACTTAGAGGAATGTTTGAAGGTGGTATTCATGCTAGAGAGTGGATTGCACCAGCAACGGTAACATGGATCATTAAAGAGTTTTTGCAAAGCAATGATCCTAATGTGAGGTTTATGGCAGAGAATATTGTATGGGACATCTTCCCTGTTGTCAATCCTGATGGATATGTATACACTTTTACTGATGTAAGTGCTGATTTGTTTTTTTTTATATTCGCTAACTCGCTACTTCGCATGCAAAACAATAATAATATAATTTTAATTAAAACACGCACTGTAAACTTGATAATTATAATAATACAGTTTTATCAAAACTTCCCAAACTCTAGTTAAATCTTTTTTTGAGCAGGAGTAGTAAGTAAAAAATCTTCAAAATCAACAAAACGCCAACTTGGCAGCTTATATGGTTAGTTTTATACTTGTTTTTGTTAACGTAGAACAGAATGTGGAGGAAAAACAGAAACACAGCCAATTTCACGGACTGCAGTCGAGACTCTGATAGGAGCAATGGAATTGATCTGAACAGAAACTTTGGATTCAGGTGGATGAGTGAGTTAAAATACTAGTAGTTGTACTCCCACTTCATTGCACTGTCTGCATTGGTCTTTTTATTATATGCTTCTTCCCGCTGTGTCTTATATTTTAGAAAACTGGTTGGAGCCATTAATAAGAACAGACTCTAAAATATTTAGTATCTAGGTAGTCCTACCAAGACGTTTTCGGGGTGATTTTCTTTAATTGTGCGTAGGTCAGTCAATTAGTCAGTCAGTCAGTCAGTCAATAAAAAAAGGTAAAGAAACGAATTTATGGAGTTAAATTAGAAGTATGAAAAATAAATACAACATCAGATTTATAGGAAAAATTGCAATAGCTTTGGTGACAAGAAAATAAGAATATGCAACTAAGAACCATTGATCGAGATCAATTTTAATTAACAAAAGCCTATTTACAGCAATCGGAGCATCTCAGGATCCCTGCGAGAATACCTTCGCTGGCCCAACCGCGTTCTCTGAACCAGAAACTCTGGCTATTGCGAACCACGTATTATCTCTACAGCAACAAGGCAATCTGGTGTACTACTTCGGGTTTCACTCGTTTTCTCAATTGCTTCTGGTGCCGTACAGCAATGTTAGAGGCGCTGATGTGCTGGAAGCTCATAATTATGGAGATTTGGTTTGTAATAACATATAATATCATAATCATGTTAAACCTTGTTAGAAACTACGAGTAGTTATCGTACTAACATATTTTAGCAACCGATCTGGTTGAAACTTGGTATGCAGGTTATATGGCTATACATTTTTATTTGTCTTCGGGGATTTTTCATTGGAGATGTACTTCTTCCATAATCCATTCCATAGGAGCAAAGAGGGGGCTACTGGATATCTCCGTCTCAAGAAACCTAAGTTCGATTACTTGGTTTATTTGAAAGGTTTAGCTCTCATAAAAAATTGGTAGAGATGAAGATCTTTAGTCTAAAGAGCAGACTAGCTCCATAAAATTTAGTAAATTGCTCACTTTCCAAGTTTGTATTTGTATGTGTGTTTTGTCTGTTCTAAAAACTACTTCTGATTACACTGGTTCTTTCTTTAGCTATGTGGCTTAACAAAGTTTTTCCAGCTGGCCCAAACAAAATATAACATTGAAATGCAAACAGCGTCAATTAAAAGTGATTGATTTTTTGCCCACTATTTAGTTTATTGCTTGGCACTCGAAAATTGACAGAATTCCACTTGTTTGCAGTATGAAATTGCTATCAAAGGGATGGACCAGTTGAGAGCGAAACATGGCACCAATTATGTTGTTGGAACTGCACGTGATATTCTTTGTGAGTACTAATCTACACTATATAAACTTATCTCGTATTATAAAAAGGAAAGATTATATTTATTCATATTTTTGGATATTTGATATTTTTGAATGTGTATAACGAATAAACTCAAAAACTATTGGTCCGATTTAAAAAAATATTTCACGATTAGAATGCTACATTATTTCTGAGTAACATACAATCTAAAATTTTAAGTCTAAGTTGATTTTACCTTGATAATAGTTTATCTTAATTTAGCTTTATATATTCTCAATATAATTTTGGTCTTCTTATTAGTTTTCAATTGTCTTTTATGCGATCAGGTTTTGATTTTTTAAATGATCTATTTATTTTACCTCTTTTAGATTATTTAAGTTCCAAATTCATTAGATACATTATTTTTGTATATTTTTAGATCCAGTAAGTGGCTCCAGTTTCGATTGGGTCCACGATGCTGCCGACGTTCCTGTCGTCTTACTGTTTGAGCTCCGTGGTGATGGACAGTTTGGATTCCTCCTACCTAGAGAGCAGATTATTCCTAACAACGAAGAGGTCATGGCTGGTCTGATTGAGATGGACAGAGTAACGAGACAGATGGGTTATTATAACGTGAATGGTTCGAGCCGATTTGGACTGAACGCTCTGTTGTTAGGTGTAGCTATGGTGTTTGTTGTCTACGTTGCAACAAGTTTGTAAACTACATTATTTGCTATCTGTTTTGTATTTAGTTTATTCCTAAGAGCTGTGGATAAAAAAAATTATGAAGGCATATAACGAAAATGTCAACCTGTAGAAATAGGTAATGACTTTTCGTCATAATCATGATTTTCCTAATTTGTAACATCTTTATCTCGACTAAAAACCCTAGCACTTGTAAATGAGTACAATTTTCAGTTGCTTTTGGCGCTGACCTCCGAGACGGACAAAATATTTCATAGCATATGTTTTAATCAAAGTTTAACATTGAACATTTTTTAATAGGTTTAATGATACAATTTAAAGCCTTTAAGTTTATGTTGACCACGACGCCTGACGATAACAGTTCCAATACTGCTTAAAGTTTTAAATTTTGCGTGGTATTACAATGCGCTTGTTAACCTGTAACATAAATATTTACCAAGATGGACCTTCAGGCGACCTAAAAACTTTGTCGCAGAGTTGGCCACTGACTCGTACTTACTTTTTGGTATTTTTTATTTTTTTTATTTGTACCAATCAACTAATCAACATGTGTGCTAAGTAAAGTTAAACAAATTTTTATAACAACAATTTGTATTGGCAAGTACACTTATCCAATAATTTATATGAATTAAATAATGACACTAATTTTATCGATATTATCATAAAGTAGGTAACGGCTTATTACATGATTGTATATCTTTATGGTCTAACCCTTATGCAGCGTCATTTTATAGCCATCAATAGATATGTCTGTGGAAGTCCGATTATCATACATTTTCCAGTCAAACCCACCAAAATCCACACGTTAAAAATGATAGTCAAAACATTGTTTCTTCTAAGTTTAGTAGCTGTAGTTTCAGCAGTTAAAAGTTATGAAAATTTCAAAGTGTACAACGTTGTACCAAAATCGGATGCGCAAGTGCAGATGCTTGAAGACTTGAAAAAGGAAGGTTACGAGTTTTGGACTGATTATTTGACTATCGGTAATGACGCCAGAATTATGGTATCACCAGACATGAATGAAGATTTTGAAAAATATGCACAAGCTGCTGGTATAAACGCAACAATGTCCATTGCTAATGTACAAACGTACGTATTCAATACGTTAAAACTTTTTTAAGGGTACTTTTTTTTTTTAGTTGTGGTTACATAACATTTAACATTGTTGAGGTTGCATCTAAAACCTAGTTAGGCTAAAATACCGGTGTTATGGTACATAATTTGATTCAATAAAAGGTAAGTATTCCATATTCTGTTTGTTTAAAAAGTTAATTTTGGTTTAAACACAAGTATAATAACTAATTTATATAAAAAACTAAGCACAAAGTCACTTGATCTGTTTATGATACAGTTTCAAACAATAAACATTGAATATTACAGACTTATCGACGCCCAAATAATTCCAGCCAATGTAGACCGTAGCACAACTCTTGGTTCCTTCAACTGGATCCAATACCACAGCCTCGATGAGATCCACGCCTGGTTGGATGAACTGGTTGAATTATTTCCTGGTATTGTCACCACTGTCAACATCGGAAGCTCATTTGAAGGCCGCTTACTCAAAGGAGTAATCATAGATTTAAAAGGTGGTGAAAGAGAAGGCACTCCTCTATTTGGTATGATTGAAGGAGGAATACACGCCAGAGAATGGATATCTCCAGCAACAGTGACGTGGGTTATCAAAGAATTTCTGACGAGCGATGACCCTGATGTACGGATCATGGCTGACTCTTTTGTTTGGCATATCATTCCAGTCGTCAACCCTGATGGATATACCTACACATTTGATGGTGTAAGTACACAAACTTGTTTAGTATAATTTAATGACGAAGACTGGATTCTACCTAACTCGATTTTCCGAAATCGTAGTAATTCGAGAGTAAACTGAGTTATATTTTATTTCCCAGAATTGTTATTGCAGATGTTGATCGAATCCGAACGTAAGTGGCTTGCTAAGTTTTTTGTTACACTTAATTTGTCAATGAACAACGATGAAATGATAATTGAATGAATGAATGAAATGAAGACAGTGATATATTAAAAATACACATTAACTAAGAAATGTTTAAAGCATGTTGAAAGCATGGACCTAGTAATATATCCATCGTTTAAAGTACGAAAGGAACTAAAAGTAAAGAATATAATATGAATACCATAAAACAAAATAGTGGAAAAAACTACATAAAAACCTACTGCATAGTACAGTGCAAAATTGGGTTGCGTTTGATGTAAACGTTGATGATATGAGAGTGTTTGATGATGCATTTAAAAAAATAGTAATTTTTAGGATCGTTTGTGGAGGAAGAACAGAAATCCAGTAAATCACGTAGCTTGTTCCGGGAATAATGATCTAGGAAATGGAATTGACTTAAACAGAAACTTTGATTTTGAATGGATGAGTAAGTATATATATTTTTTTTTTATAAAACTGAAGTGGCAACCAAGCGTACGGCCCACAAGATGGTAAGCGGTTACCGCAGCCTATGGACGCTTGCAATACCAGAGATATCACTCGCGTGTTGCCACCTTGAGGCTAATAAAATCGAAAGCCTCATGTGCCAGTAATTTCACCGGAAACCATAACCTTCACACCGAAACACTGCTTGGCGGCAGAAATAGGTATGGTGGTAGTCCTTCCCCGGACGAGCTCTATCACAGAGAACTCTACTACTCTTACTAAGTACTAAATAATCTAAGTTTCTTATACTCTGATCTCCTTGTAATAAATAACTCAAAAGACTGTCTTTAATATTGAGTTTTCCTACTTATGAAAAAGACTCTTTTTTTGACCATCTTCATTTTCTTCTCGTCATTTACAAAATTATGCTTCAAAATCTCTTACACCAATAAGTATTAACTTTGATGACTCTATTTGTTACCACAAATCCTACCAAATATCCATGATAGTCTATAGGTATATTTCGAGAGTCTTCATCAGGGTTGAGTGACACGGCTCGCTTCCTCCTCCGCATCGCGATATGATGAGTCGAAACAGTGTCGGTACCTCTTCACCGATATACCGGAACGTGAATGTTTCCACGTTCCGGTATATCGGCCCGTTTATAATAATAAATGATTATTATAGTTCATGATAGTTTTTTTTGTAAAACTTTGACTTTATTTTTTTACTTTTTTTACTTCTACAATTCGAAATACCAGATGGAGGAGCGTCAGCCCAACCCTGTGACCAAACATACGCTGGCCCACTCCCTGGTTCCGAGCGTGAAGCCCAAGCCATCTCCAACTATGTCCTGAACCTGCAGCGAACCGGCAACCTGCTGTACTACTTCGCCTTTCACTCCTACTCACAAATGATCCTCATCCCTTATAGCCATGTTCGGGGGACCGATGTACTCCAAGTGCCGAACTATGGTGATTTGGTAAGTTTTCATTTAATATTTTCAGTTAACCACTTTTCTGGTTATTGGTATTCAATAAGTCATAGTCATCATCATCATTATCATTATTATTAGACAGAGGCCTTCGGGCGGCCTAAGAAGTCTGTCACCAGAGTTGGCCACTGACTTGCACGAACTTACTCACTTTATTAAAATATCTATCAATAAAAATTCACAGCTGGACGTAGGCCTCCCCTAAATAATGCAATGACGACTATAATATTCTATAGCCATCACCATCAACCGACTACTGCTACCGCTTTAGTGTCATCAGTCCATTGAGTGGGGGGGGGGGTCGTAGTTACCGTTTTATACTTAGTTTTCCAGTTCGCAGTTGCCATTTGAGAACCTAACCAGCTTAATTTTTACAGTATGAAATAGCCATTCGAGGTGCTGAAAAGTTAGAAGCGACACACGGAACTTCATACAGAGTTGGCACATCTTTAGAGATTTTGTGTAAGTGTCTTAAATTATCACCAACAATTGTCACTTGTACCATCAATGGTACAAAGCAATGGTCTGACACAAAGGTTCATGTAAATGAACACACCTTTTGGGTTATTCCCGATCACCCTCACATTTCGTTCCCTCTGTGAATCAGTGGAAGAAAAACTTCCCGCTCGTCCTCTTTTATTTACATGGGGGTGAAAGGAAAGGATTTTTTACCCGCTTGTCCCAACTTCAACTTATTCGCTTCTTTTATTTTTACATTATTATTATTATTATTCAGCCATGACTGCCCCATTGCAGGGCAAAGGCCACTCTCCATTTTTTCTACCATTTGCAAACTAACGCCTAACTATAATATTATATATTTTGACAGATGAAGTCACTGGATCCAGTTTTGACTGGGTGAAAGGAGTGGCAGATGTGCCTATCGTGTTCCTCTTCGAGCTTCGGGACACGGGAGATTTCGGCTTCTTGCTCCCTGCTGAGGAGATCATTCCTAACAATGAAGAGATTATGAACTGCCTTATCGGAATGGACCAAACTACCAGGCAATTGAACTATTATTCCGCAAGTGGAAACATTCTTACTTGTGCTTTATCTTTGGTAATGAGTGTAGGGTTTTTGATTTTATTGAATTAAAATTAAAGATTTTTTATTATTATATTGTTGGTTTAATTTATTTAAGGTATTTTTTTTAATATAACCCCGTGCGTATATCTTGCAGGGAGAAGTTGTTATTCAATTTGCCTTGTTTGATGTTAAGGAAAGAACAAATCCATAAAGTTTCAAAGTCACTATCATTACTATAAAACATTCACTCGGTATTTTAAAATCACATTATCCCCTTTTTAATATGACCCATACATGCTCATACTTTACCGTCAACTAATATTATCTAACTACAACAAAATATCTTGATCTCAAATAATATTGAAACTTAGTGCATCCAGGGATTTCTTTAGACTGGTTATTGGTGTCATTATAAATAGTTTTATAGCCCCGTTTAAGACAAAAAATATTATAATACCCATAAACAACAGCCAGTCTCGTTTATTGAAGCTTTAAAGTTTTATTCTCGAATAGGCTTCGTAGTTATTTCTGTTAAAAACGATGGTGATTTGTAATAATTAGTGAGAAGCAAGGAATCAAAATAATATAGAACGCGCATGGCAGTTCACATAAAAAAAAGGCGGTTCGCCTATCACAACCTACCAATCGACGTGACTAGGCGTCCGACAAGGTATAATAAAAATGATAAAACCGTTCAGGATAAAATGTATATTTAATTTGCAAAAAATAATGTTTTTTTTTAAATAATATTTTACTTTATTCGCCTATTTCGAGCATCGCGAATAATTAACTATTTGTTCTAAATAGGCATTTGTCACGCTCGTAGTTTGTTCGATACGGACTAACTGCTATATTTCGATTTTTTGTGATTTTAGTTGATATTACTTTGTCGGTTGACGAGTCATGCTTTTTGGTACTTATAGACGAACGAGCCACCTGTGAGAGTTCATACAAAAAAAACAAGTGCAGTGACACTTAAAAACACACACACAAAGTAATTATATCCCTTCCTTGTATCTAAACAAAAACAAAAAAAATGGTTTTAATAAATACAAAACCAGGACGGAAAATGGTTTTAATATTTGATTTAAAGTATTTTCATTTCGCGTAATATTATTGCAACTTTTTGTACCGAGGTATCAAGAATTTCAATTTTGTGCACTCACGGTTCATACAAGCGTGTCGGTCTGTAGTATTACTTCTCTACGGTATGTCAAAGAGTTGCTTTTTTGTCACCGGATCTCGTATGTGGTTTTATTTGAGTGGTTTATTATGATTGACGGTGATTTTAATGTAGAAAATGGCGGTGTTTTACGATTTAGGAAGGAGTTATTTAGCGTGGAAATAATTGTTGTGATGGGAGTTTCTAAAGTTTTCCGGAGTGGGTAATATTGAGAAATAGAATGAGAAAGAAATAGAATAAAGTTTATTTGCAACGTACACAAAAAACGATGATGGATGGAATGGATGGAGAAAATGTTACTCCATCATTATATATATATATTAGCTAAGTAGTTGCAAAACGGACCCTGACTCAGCATAACAACCAGCGCTGGTCTTCCGTCAGAGCCGTCGTAGGTGTTGTCATCTGATCTTACACTAAGAATAAAAAATAATAAAAATAAAAATAGTAACACTACAATGCAATCCTACCCGATGGCAAGTGCCTAACGCTTAAAATGCTAAAGAAGTATCACTCGCGCGCTGCCACCTATGTGGATCAAAAGTTTCAGTGTTGTATATCTGTAATTTCACCGGAGACCATACGCTATGAATTAGAACACTGGTTGGTGGTAAAAATAGTAAAAAGTAGTAAATAATTGATATACCTATAGTGAAGTCGAAGAGGCAGTGAGCAGGCCATATAGCTCGCATAACCGATAACCGCTGGGGAATAAAGATTCTCGAATGGCGACCACGATCTGGAAAACGAAGTGTAGGACGGCCTTCACTCGATGAACCGATGACATTAAAGCTTTTGCAGGAAGTCGGTGGATGGTGAAGGCTCAAAATTGGTCATCATGGCGATCTTTGGGGGAGGCCTATGTGCAGTAGTAGACGTCTCTCGGCTGATATGACGATGATGATGATACTTATAGCATGAAGTAAGATTTTACAGTGGCCTATTAATCAAGTTTTAGGAGTAGGAGAGTTCTTTGTGACAGAGCTGGGGAAGGACTACCACCATATTTATTTCTGCCGTCAAGCAGTAATGTTTGCATTGCTGTATTCCGGTCCGAAGGGTATGGTTTCCGGTGGAATTACAGGCACATGAGACTTTCGATCTACGTCTCAGGGTGGCAACCCGTGAGTGATACCTCTGGTATTGCAAGCGCCCATCGTTCGTTCGTTCGTTCGTATGAGTCAGTGGCCAACTCTGGCCCCAGAGTTTCTAGGCCTCCCGAAGGCCTCTGTCATGGCCTAACAACTTTGAAAAAGCCGGGACCGACTGCTTAACGTGCCCTCCAAAGCACGGGAGCGCTCAGTTGAAATTGCTACTGGCGGTCACCCATCCAAATGATGACCCCGCGGAACAGTGCTTAACTTCGTTGATCTGTTAAGAACAACTTAGCCAGCTACGTCACGAGCGCTCCATAGGCTGCGGCAACCGCTTACCATCTTGTGGGCCATACGCTTGGCTGCCACTTTAGTTGTATAAAAAAAAAGTTAGACGGTACCCTAGATCATAAATTGTGTTGTCCATAAACCCCGATCTATTCTTACTCCACCGCTAAGCAGGAGGTGTGAACCAAACATAAATTTATCAAAATCTCTTCGTTTCCAATGTGTTGACTGAACCCCTATTTTGAAGTCGTAACTTATTGACACTTCCCGCCCAACGCAATACTCAGCTTAGGGTTTGTTTAGAGAAGGGATGATTGCGATTTTAAGAACGAAGTCTTAAGAAGCCATGGCTTATACAATACTTGCTACGCACCGCTGTTTCATTTGCGGGGTCGTAAGTTCGTTATCGATCCACAATTGTAAGTTTGTGTATTTGTATATTTGTTTACAAGTTTTGCCTGTTGGATAGCATAGTCACAAACAAAATTGTGAATCCCACAAGTAAAACTGTGGGGTGCAGTAAATACAAATTATGAATTAATAAATAAATGCGGTTATTTCACACAACGCCACCTAGCCGCAAACTAAATAAACAATCATGGAAACCAGTTACTTTATAGAATTACACCAAATATTATTTTTTCATGTAGGTAAATCACTTATAGCTCCGCTTGTCGCTCCTTTAGCTAACTACAAACTTATATAAAGATATAGAGCGATTTAAACTTTTTTTCCGGATTCCATGTATGCTATCTGAAGCTTGTATTATGGAAAACAGATAAATAACTAATGGAATACACAATTTTTTTTTATTTTTTTATCTAAATCGCTTGTAGCTCCGCTTGTCGCTCCTCTCGCAAACTACAAACGTAAAGATATAGAGCGATTTAAACTTTTTTTCCGGATTCCATGCTGTCTGGGGACCCATAAAATGGCGCTACGCAGTAATTAGGAGAAAGTTGTGACTTCCAGTTACTTTTTTTGTGACATTCGGTGGCTTTTTTGGTAACATTCTACGAATCTTTTCCGCTGTTCCCGATCCTGTTAATTAGTTGAGTAAATTAGTGGCAATCGCTAGTTCAAAGGAGTTTGTAGTGAGAATTTGTGATAATTTAGCTTGTGTAAAAACTCAGTCTCACGACTCTTAGTAGATGCATCATTCATTATCTCCTAATTAATTTTTTCTCCATAAAAGTATCTTTACGCGATGCAAAACGCAAAACTCACGCAACATTATTGCTTTAAGCTATTTTTAATTTGTTTTTAATTCATGATTCGCAGTCGGTCCTGCCTTATTAAAGTTATCAGGCCATGACAGAGGCCTTTAGGCATCCTAAAAACTCTGTCACTAGAGTTAATCACTGACTCACACGAATTGTTAAAGAGTAAGAGTAAGAGTTGGATCAATCAAAGGATCGTCCATACATTACCAAACACGGTCAAGTTCTTTTTCCCATATTGATATTGTATTTCATAAAACTTAGCCATTAGATGTCCGACGGAGGGCGCTGGAAGTCGGGATACAGTTTTACTCATCCGACCACCAACGCACCGTTTATATAAAAAGTGTATCTATTTGCTACCTACATACCCACATGGTAATAATGTTCATTTTCTCTTCCTTATCAACCCATTTTATCACCCAAACTACCAGCTAGAACCTAAGTTAGTAACAAATAAAATGTACTATGATTGTAGTAATTAGGTACCTATATTTTTGGCACAATAAACTATTTCTATTTCTATTTCTGCATGACCAACATCAATGATCATTAACTCATGTTTTTTTTTATCAATCTATTTACCTTTAAAATTTAAAACAGCTGATAGGTACGACCCACGTACGAGCTTGTTACTTCCTACTTTGTGAGTCTGTTCGAAAAGAACCGCCTTGAAACAATCAATTTCCATTCTTATGTAAACGACATAAAAGTCCCCTGACGACGACGGTTCCCATAAGAAGGTGTCTTACTATTTTTCTCATCTATTTTTCACTATCGACCCGTGGTCCAACCGCTATGTCCATTATTTTATACCACGGGTAAGTTAATCCATGCTCTAACTGTCAGAACTATTTTTGAAAATTTCTTTACATAATTTCAATGGCACAGAACAAATATTAGTACAGCACAATGATATAAAAAGTTATTGCTTTTCCCAAGTAAAGGGTGTCCAGCGGGACATGTGGACAACATAATTTATAAATCTTAAAATCCGCATAACTGAACAAAATGTATAGAAAATAAAATTTAAATTCACTTGTACATTTTACTTTCATTTAATATTGAATAATTTTCAGCTGGACACCCTTTACTTGCAGAATATCTTGCAGAATAGTTTTAAATTAATAATGGGATTTAACTATTTTACCACAGGAAGTGTTAGCAACTCTACGGATTTACACCAAACTTTTGGAATCTGAATTGTTTGCGCCCGAAGTTCCTTGATTTCAATAGGTTTGGATTGTAAGTGTAATTTCCAAAGTTTGGGTTATCGTTGGATGATTAGAAAGCATTTATTCTGTTACGATTTATCTCGATTTACCTTTTCAGATTAGAAATATTTTTTTTTAAATCAAAACTAGCTTAGAATTTTTATTCTCAACATGCATAAATAAAATAAATAAATAAAATGAATCTTTTATGATGGTAAACACCTCTAAACTAACAAATCATTTGGACAGTGCAAAATAAAATGGTATAAGAAATATAACATTATTATTA
The DNA here is from genome assembly GCA_951394395.1 of Colostygia pectinataria. Classification (NCBI taxonomy): domain Eukaryota; kingdom Metazoa; phylum Arthropoda; class Insecta; order Lepidoptera; family Geometridae; genus Colostygia; species Colostygia pectinataria. Next base: position 9,166,773 of record OX596365.1, on the reverse strand, counting down.
CTATTGTAAATTGGGTTAATTTTACTAATAGAACTATCGTGAAAATATCATTCTTTTCGGGTCTTTTCGGGCTAAAAACGGGTGTTTTCATGTACCTAACGGTATATCGGTGAAGAGTAACCGACACCTCGAAATTGAGTCGAAACAGTACTTCTTCACCGATATACCGGTACGTGAAAACACCCGTTTATAAAATAAATAAAAAATATAAATAAATAAACTTTATTCATAGTCTTAGTACCTACTAAGGTTTACAATATAAAGGGATTAATAACTAACTAAGAGTAAAAATTATACTATGCCTGAACTAGTAAAACCTGTACTTCATGGCTGAATGGGTTAATTAAAAAAAAATACGCATGCACAGATAAAACAAACAAAACATAGCAAAAAAAATTCATTAGCGACAGAAAGTTGATAAGAATTTGTGACAAGAAGCTGCTACTGCATTAACCCTTCTAATGATAGTCACAGCGAAAAAAAAACATAACATCAGCTGTTAATAGATTTACCACAAAACGTCGCACCTATGCATTTTTTGTCCTTTTTATAAACAAACCGGAAGCAGAAACCGGTATAGAAACAAAAGCAAACACCGACTTTTAACTTTTACTTCATCTGTGGCAGTTAATAATTGATGGGGAAACGACGTACCATTTCGTCAGCTGTCTACCACTGATGACATTTGAGATGACGTTCACTAAATGGTTTTTATAGGTGACGATCATTACGCTTAGCGACTTTTATTCTTGACGAGCTGTTGCCCGCGACTTCGTTCACATGGTTACGTGGTTACAACTCGGTTACCGTACTTTTTCCCGGATAAAAAGTACCATAATGTGCCGTTCCCGGTCATTATCTACCTACGTTTTAAAATTCTGCCAAATAAGTTCAGTGGTTGTAGAGTTATAGAGGAACAAACATACAATTACAAACATTCAAACTTTTACATTTAGAGTTATAATGATAGTGTGAGGTTGCCAATATTTTCACAAGTGACAGACAAAATAAAAGACGATCAATATGTTCATATTCATATTCATTTATTCTGCACAATGTACATTCAGCTTAGGTCTAACACAATGTAGTTGCAAGTGAGTACATGAACCGCGTTAGGGCGTTGCCAGGTAACTAGTTATAAGTATGTACTTAAATATACTAATAATTAAATGTAATTTTTATTTCTGTGTTCATTTGTGATCAGTCTTTAGACTATTAGCAGGTATTTCTTAGATTATTAATAAATTAAAAAAATCCAATATTTAATTTATACTTTTAATTTCTTTTGAGGTATTAATTTTAATATAACGCTACCTTCTTAAACGGGCACTCACTCATCGCCACTTTAAAATAAATCGGATCGTAAACCTTAAAAAAGTGATTATGAAAAGCCGTCGCGGCTAAATTCTATTTGCTGCATGTTTTGAAAGCTTTTAAGTTTAGTTTATTATTTTAGTAATCGTTTTACTAATGTCCGTTTATTTGTCATAAAAATGTTACAGTTTTAGAGCAGTTATTTCCTTTATAGAAGAGCTTTTTTATGAGCTTTAGGTTATGAATCAATGCTACTTCTACAAGCATTTATTATTCTAACTTTATATTTAATAAATAAGCTACCTGCATACAAAAAATAATTAAGTTAATTTGTGGGCTGATTAAATACTTTTTATTTAGAATACTGGCAGGCTGGTTTAAAAAAAAAAAAAACCACTGCTTCATCTAGGAGTTGAATTTTAAAAGTTTATTTGCATAGCTGACACTTTAACACTAAAAGCAAAATACCTTAAAAACTTTAGGTATTTATTTATTGTGTAGACTGGTGTGTGATTGTTAATCAATAACGCAACTCTGTGAATGCAACGGTTTTATATTAAGTCTAGCGTCAAAGTTAAATCATAATTCTCAAGTCAATCAAAATTCGCTTTGAAATTCTATTTGGCTCAAACACTAGCATACACTAAAATATCATAACATTACCTACGAGTGTATGATTGTCCCAAAACACATCAACACCATTAGCGAGTCATGTCAAGTCACCATCCCATTGACAGATGATGCCATTTCGGGTGGGAATCGAACCCGCGACCGAGGGAGTGCGGCTAACGATCCATATGATTTATTACTGTCATTACTGCCGAGCAGAACCGAAGGGCGAAGTATGCCAAAACTCGTTCAGAGAAATTTAAATCTTATTCCGTTCGCAAAAAGATAAGTTTTGGTTTAATGCTGAAATAGGTTTGATACTTTTTGATATTGGGAGGAAATAGAAAGGACCTTTTGTAGTAATAATTGCGTTTTTGAATTCCTAACAATACTTATGGGGGAGAGATCTAATAATGGTTGTGTAGAGGCGTTAGTGGCTCCTATTTCTTAACCGCTTACTTCATTCATCGCACATGACTAACTTTACTGTTATAACCAGCAAAAGTAAGACATTATACATTTTAGTTTGAGATCTATATAAGGTCATTCATTATCAACCTGACAAACTTAAGGGGTATGTTCCACACATAAAAAAAAATACTTGTACTTTTTTTTTTCTAAAGATTTTTTTTTTATATTTAAAATAAAAATTACGTAATTTTGCTTTATAATTAGTTATCCTAGTTAGAAATCGAAAAGGCAGCGCTCGGCACGTGTCAGTGACCCGCGCGTCAATGAACCGCGCGTCAATAACCCGCGCGTCCTTGACCTGCGCGTGTCCTTGACCCGCTACGGGGCGCGCACACTCGAATATTTCATTATTACGTCGCTTAACTCGATTCCCAACAATGATAAATAATAATTGAGCGGAAAAAAGTAATCGATTTTTTTTTGTTTACTTGGGATTTTTTAGACAAAGTATACATAAAAATATAATATATACTTTTTTTATGTACGGAACCTATCCCTTAAGTTTTTCAGGTTGATAATGAATGACCCTGTATAGAGAACTCTATGCCAAATATAAATAAGAACTAATGAGTAGATATTTTATGTTGCAGGCACATTAAAGATTAAACTAATTGCGTCACGCGTTGCGTTTAACATCAAGGAAACGAAAGAAGAATTTGAACCCCATTTTTCAATTTAAAAATTATAACAGCTTGGAACAAAATCATCAACCCCAATTAGTATTAAAAATTATTAATAAACATCAATTTCCATTCAAGTGGTTGAGGAAAGCCGAAGATCGAGCTAAGTGGCGCGCATTGGGAGAGACCTACGCAATAGGTTGATGTTGATGATGATGATGACGATGATGAATTTCCATTGGCACAAAATATAAAATTAAATGTAGAAGTTTATGTTTTGAGTTTACCTAATTACCCAAAACATAAACTTTTATTTAATTTTATTTTTATTAAATTTTTAGGTAATTAGGTATTAAAATATTTTTGAAATATAATTATCAGATTTGAATATTTGCCCAAAACCACATAGAACAGATATTAGTACTCTAAAACCTAAATAGATCATAGAATATTTTGGAATTTAATAATCAAAACTATTAACTATAATGTAGTTACTAATGTACCAACAAAAGGTGACGCCCAAACAAAACAGTGGAAGTTAGTTGTAACTTCGCCACTGCGCCGTATTATTCTCGGCTGTACCACAAAGTTTGGAAACTTACCCTTCTTCTGCCATGGCAACATTCATGATAAAAACTTATACTTGAATACAAGACGCTAAGTTTTTTCGCTTCGATATCTCGACAGGTTACAAAATAAAATTCACACAGTAATATAAATTAGACCTTTGGGGATGCCTCCTTGCTTCTTGTTGGCAGGAATCCAGCAGTGGACGTCTATCGGCTGATAATTATGTTGATCTCTTATATATATACTATATATAAATGAATTGCTGTGCGTTAGGCTCGCTAAAACTCGAGAATGGCTGGACTGATAAGGCTGATTTTGGTCTTAAAATATTTATAGGAACTCAGGAAAGGTATAGACGGTGCGAAAATATGGAAAAATGACGCAAGTGAAACCGCGCGGGTCAGCTAGTGTAATATAAATATTGGCTGTCATTTTTTACAACGCCATCTAGCCCCATGCACATGCTATTCGCATTGGTTATCGTTACTGAGCCCATGTGACATTGAAGTTTAAGGCAGAAGTTCGTAGACGATTGCAGGCAGCACAGGGTGATTATCTAATTCGGTTGCAATCGATTTTAATTGATTTCCATTAAAAACTGACGTATTTTGTATGAATATCACAGCTTAGTGACAGTTTGTGGATTGACATTGGATTGCAACAGAGTAGCGTAATTGCCCTACAGGCAATGCGACGTGTCACCGGGGCCCCTTATTATCTATCTATCTTTCGCTGTCGAATCGTTATCGATCGCTTGGCCGTATCTTTCATAACTCACACCTACAGTATAAGCGTGTAAAAGAGCGACTAGCGATAACGATTTGAACGCGATAGACTTACATAGTAAGAGGGCCGGCAACGTCAGTAAAAAAATGACATCTACCGCTCCGCCTGTAGCGGCAAACGACACAGTTTACATTTTTTTGTATTATATATATATATATATATACTCTGCTAAATTATTTTGTGTCGTGATTTCGAAATACCAATTATTTCATAAAACATATACAGGCAAGCCAAATCACATGTCGCGTCGTGAGATTCTTACGCCCCTGTGTCAATACGTGAAGTCAATGCAATGCAAACCTCTTGTGATCTGGTGTATAACTCCTAAGGAAGCGTCTAGCGTCTAATTATAGGCAAACCTGACCAAGGTTTAACTATAATTATTTTATTAAAACAATTAGTAACTCAAAATCATAACACAAAATAATTTAAGGATATTCTGTAGCAAACTGTTAACAAAACTTTGTCACAATTAATTAGAAGTTTTAAACTCTGAATTTTGCATTATTGTTAAAGTTGCTATCAAACTTTTATTATGTTTTATGTAAATAAAGTTAAAGTTATTACAATAACCCTTGTTATAATCATAATGAAAAAAAATTGAGACTATAAACTTTGAGACTTTGGTATCAGTGCTGGGCAAAGACCTCCCTAAACACTTCGAAATGTTTATTAATCTAATATTTTTAATCAATCCTCGTAAATCACATTACTCAACAAAGTATTACACCCGCCATCCTGCCAGACTAGAATAAATAAATAATAATAAATAATTAAATAAATAATGCTGGAAAAACCATACAGCATCATCTCGGCCCAAGATAAGTTGCTGTTAAACAGAGATATATATTTAATAGATTAAATACAATGTAAAACCCTTTTATACTAAGTAAGTAAGTTCGTATGAGTCAGTGGCCAACTCTGGTGACAGAGTTTCTAGGCCGCCCGAAGGCCTCTGTCATGGCCTGTCTGTCATGTTTTTTTTTTTTTTTTTTTTTTATACAACTGAAGTGGCAACCAAGCGTACGGCCCACAAGATGGTAAGCGGTTACCGCAGCCTATGGACGCTTGCTATACCAGAGGTATCACTCGCGGGTTGCCACCTTGAGGCTGAGATCGAAAGCCTCATGTGCCAGTAATTTCACCGGAAACCACACCCTTCACACCGGAACACAGCAATGCGAGCATTACTGCTTGGCGGCAGAAATAAGTATGGTGGTAGTCCTTCCCCGGGCGAGCTCTATCACAGAGAACTCTACTACTCTTACAGAGAACTCTACTACTCTTACTCTTTTTTACTGTAAGCGTAATTATACATTTCCGGAGTGAAATCAGGAGCAAATTAGTTATATACCGTACCCATGGTAGCCCGGGTACGACATTTTTTTGTCGTTTGCCGAGTCACGTCACTTAATACTTCCTTCAATGACGTCTTGTTAAACTATTTTGCGTTATGATTAACTATTCGTCGTACACTAAACTGTCACACATGACACACCCATCACCTAGCACGATAACTAAAATTATATTACTATGACTTTGCAAATGTGTCAGGGTTAGTCCTAACTCGACTTGCACAGAATTTTAACTGTAATATAAATAATAAAACATCAGGGTGTTAGTTGTTAATTAACTAAAAATTTGATTGTCCTAATCATTTTTTATAGCATTATTATAATATAGAATAATATATATATAATATAAGAGTAGTAGAGTTCTTTGTGATAGAGCTCGTCCGGGGAAGGACTACCACCATACCTATATTCTGCCGCCAAGCAGTAATGCTCGCATTGCTGTGTTCCGGTGTGAAGGGTATGGTTTCCGGTGAAATTACTGGCACATGAGGCTTTCGATCTTAGCCTCAAAGTGGCAACCCGCGAGTGATACCTCTGGTATTGCAAGCGTCCATAGGCTGCGGTAACAGCTTACCATCTTGTGGGCCGTACGCTTGGTTGCCCCTTCAGTTGTATAAAAAAAAATGCAGACTATCATATTCATCATCATCTTAGCGATATTTTTTAAATTTTTTTCATTCTTGGCTGACAGTCAATAACGGACAAAAACTACTGAGGCGACCAAGTCTCATCAGTCCGATCATCGGACAAACTAACCAGATTACTGGTACTAGGCCATAAATTCACCTAGCTTTAAGACTTTCAAAGTGATACTTGTGATTTTATATGTATACTTTATTTAATTCGGGTGAGAACGGACCGGGTGAAAACGGGGACTGCGGGAAAACGAAAACGAAACTAACCCAATAATACTTTCTGAACTTGACTTTGAATAACTTTGAAAAAACTAAATTTAAATTAAGAAATAAAGCCAGGACCTGTCATTTACTAACAAAACTAACTTCTCAAAATAGATTCAGAATCAATTATTTTATTTTATTGTATTGTATTGTATTAACTGATCCAGTTGGGAGCACACCGTTTTTCACTAAACAACGTCACGCGCGCGACTGACATGACATATTAGGCCTATTCATCAAATCTCATATCGCATTGTTTTAGTTGATTACCCGTGCTTCCACACCCTGAGAGACTTTGAGATATTAGGCATTGTTGTTTTTTATAATTAACATACGACCCGCCCCGGTTTCACACAAGTGTTACTACGCCATCCTCTAAAAATTTTGTAGTAGTATTTTATCTAAAAAACACAGAAAACATTAACAGACATGCCCAAAGCTTTAAGCTACAATTAAATATCTGTAATTTTCTTAATAGGTTACGATTAACGAATCATGTTATCAATATTTTATTATGCAGGACAATTTTTTTACCAGAAAAGTAAAAACTTAAAATAAACTAAACTAAGCACGAAAACGACCTCACAATATCATTATATGATTATCGTATCTTTACCGTTATGAGCTGCATGATGCTTAACATCAAGCAAACCACTCAACCGTTTTGGCTAAATAAAAAAAAATCATAACCTTGTTACTACTAGCAGCTTGCTGGCCTCGCAAGCACAAACTTGTAAAGTGAGCTTTGAAAGTGATCAACATACTGCATTTTCAGGAACTATTTTGCTCATCACGCTGAAGATCCTCAACAGATTATCACCAAATATCAGACAAACTTAAATTTAATACTTACCTCTCAAATAAAATAAAAATCATAGAAATCAAATCAAATTAGACGGAGATATCCAGTAGTCCACTTTTTACCCTTTTTTAGAGAAAATACTCATAAAAAATCCCCGACGACAATCAACTTTTATAAAGTCATAAAACCTGTATACTAAGTTTCAACCAGATTGGTTGAAAAATGCGACCTGTAGGCGAGAACACAAACTGACCGGACAAACTGACATCCAAAAGCATTTTGGCCAATCTCGAAACTGAAACGCTTCGCTCGCTCGGTCAAATAACGAACATTCCTTTTCAGGCAAAAAAGTATTGCACGGTAACAGTTCTTTGTCGCCGCTAAAGTTTACTTTTAATGAGCGGAACTTTCTGTGCAGACTTCTACGTGGTTCTTAAAATAAGTTCACACGGCAATGCAGTTTTTATTCAATGCTACCTTCCGAGCGATACTACTAGCAATACGGCTTGCAGTTTGCTTCATGTTACTTATGTAAAATATAAAGAGAACTTTGCATGTGTGTGGTCCGATTTCAAAAATTATTTCACCATTAGGATGCTACATTATCCCTGAGTAACAATGTTATATTTATTATACAGGATTCAGGATCTCTTGGGCCTCACCTGCACAGTACAACAACTATATTTGCTTAGCTATAACTTAGCTAACGGGTTGCCTCAAGGTGGCAACCCGCGAGCGATACCTCTGGTATTGCAAGCGTCCATAGGCTGCGGTAACCGTTTACCATCTTGTGGGCCGTACGCTTGGTTGCCACTTCAGTGGTATAAAAAAAAAAAAAAACTTTTTTTATTTTGTTTCCAGTTAAGTTAAGTTAGAATAGTGTATTGTAGTATAATAAGATTAAATTTTAAGGTCTTGTGGGGACTTTATGGTTCTTTCTTTCTTTCTTTAAAAAACCAAACGCATTACCGTGTGAACGCTACTTCTTTTTAATTAAATTATACTTTCTAGTTAATTTCATTAATGTTACTGATTTATCTTCGTGGAGCGAGTAGTTCCTGTTTTCAGTCTCATCTACTTGAAATGCTTTGGGAATTAGTTTGTAAAGGAACTGGGGTCAGGATTATTACAATCAGATTAGACTGCGTCCTCGAGTGGTTAGAGGAGTGACAGTAGAGAGTGCAGGAGGCTAATTCTATTAATAAACGTTTTCAGTCTCTAGTCAGTTCCTATCGAATTTCGATACTTACCCAAAAAGATAATAAATAAATAAATAAATCATCAACCTTTTGCGTCGCAGGCGGACCTTCGCCCGCCGCGCCACATCCTCAATTTCAATCTCTTTCAATGAAAGTCAGTCAATTCTACTAAACTGTAAGGCTGTGCTGCATGGCATATTAGACATTACACTTCACTGGATCAATCGTTGGCTTTATCTGATACGTAACCGCAGCTTGATTGTTATTCAAGAGATATTTCATGATAAATCAAAAGAACTAGCGTCATAGTCATTATTTTGCTATGTCATGACAGCCTTCTAATGTTCCCACTGCTGGAAAACTTGCCTACTTTTAAGCAAGAGTGATTATAAGTCTTAACCCACCACGCGGACCCAATACGAATTGGTGGAGGGCACATGTCTTTCGAATTTTTTGTTCTTGGACATGCCGGTTTCCTCACGATGTTTTCCTTCAACGTTTTAGAGCACTGGCATTGCGCACAAAATTTTTCTAATAGAAAAATAATTGGTGTACGACCGGTCAAACCCACGACCTAAGGATCAGAAGGCGGGGTCACTACCACTAGATCACCAGTGCTCACAGACCACCACTGCTCACTATACAAATATTACATTATTTAGATATTAATACATTATTTTGCTCAAAGTACAAATAGAACAAAAATAGAAATAAAAATGTGCAGGATAACAAAACAAAATAATCACCTTCAAAATTTATGCAAATTGTAACATCACACCAAAACAAGTAGCTATCAAATTATAACGGCTTATTTGATATTTTTCATGATATTTAATGGAAGAGAAAAAAGAATTTATTGCCCGACAATAAATCCGCGGCAATTGGTATACACGCCCTGCCACTTAGGGATTGGGATTCTGTACGGAGGAGGAATATCAGAGATTGCTTGAGACAAACCGACACTTTAAATAAATACAGCTAGGGCGTTATTCGCTATGATAGAAGATTCCTTACCAATAACGTGTATTAGTAACGTGTTCTGTAAGCACCATGGTGTGGAATTGTAAAATGGTTTCGCGTATCTGTGTTGTTTCAATAGCGTTAATTTCGCAATCAATAGTTGACCTTGAATAAACAGTCAGGCGAGCCCTAAAACGTGGCTAGTTGACGACGATTCCACGCAGATATCGTAAAGAGCCCGCGTTTGGTTATAGCCCACCCCGGACACTCTCAACAAAATGTATGAAGTGAACATGTCGCAATCACCACGCGCATAGTTTGTGTACGTAAACGGTGCCGTTGTATGTGTGAGTGTCATGGTTGGCCCCACCCAATAATAGCAAGAGCGAGATAGAAAACTTTCGCTCGCGCTGGCATATCGGGTTGGACCTACACAAATTCAAAATAAACGCGTGCCTTAGCCGGCGAAAAGGTGCTGGCAAACTTGTGGCCGGGTGAGGTAAGTAAAACCGGTGGGAGGTAGGGAGTGGCCATTATGTACGTAGTACTAATATTTGTTCTGTGGTCATAGCTAATAAGGCTCCTGTTGTGCTTGACTACGTAAAAACGGGAAATCTACGAGCGACATTCAAACTTGACAGAATAGGCAAGTAACACGCACTTTTTACTTTCAGCACCATTATTTTTGTAACACACTCAACACATACATCATACCTGAGGCCAGGTAACAAGTTTGTAGCCGTCTGCATGCGGTAGCAGACGTGTCGCTGCGTTACGCTATAGCGACACGACGTCGTGTCAGTCATGATTCCCAATATGTATCAACAGTCTTATGTATATTCATACTCATCAGATACCTAGTTCCCGTATTTACCTGAGATCGAAAATAAACCTAACCGAATCGAGATTAAATTATATATTGACTAAAAATTTGTTAGTCCGCTTTCATTTTTAGTAGACCATCTCGCGACACTCTACTTTCGGTCAACAATATGTACTTATTTACATTACATTATATACAAAATACATATGAAACAGTTGAGCCATCTATAGACCGTTACAAACGACCTATAGATAGCTTAACTGATCCATATCACGACCAATACTACTATTACTACTTTTTTAGTGTCTTAGTTACCTTGTGATTTTGTTTACGAGAATACAATTTGTAATAATAATAATTATAATCTTTAATACAATTTGTGTACCAATGTCACATTAAGACATCGAGACAAGATTGGAACTTGATTATGACTATTTTACATTACGTGAATTGCCCTTCTGAAGTCGGGTGACACGTCTCGTCACGCTAACTATTCGACGACGACGACGTGTCGTCGAAAAGTGAAAAGCATCGGTTGATCACTACGCGCACCACAGAGAGCTCTGTTTTATAAAAAAACCGTGGGCACTGAAGGCTAGCTGTAACGCGCAACACACACAGCGGGCGGGCGCGGGTCGGGTCAGATTCTCCGCGGGTGTTTTTTGTTTTAATTTGCATGGACGACAAGAATGACATCACACTTAACGCGGGAGCGGCTGCCGCGCTTCACCCGACCCGCGTTAAGTGTGATGTCATTCTTGTCGTCCATGCAAATTATAAACAAAAAACTCCCGCGGCGGATCTGACCCGACCCGCGCCTGCCCGCTGTGTGTGTTGCGCGTTACAGCTAGCCTTCAGTGCCCACGGTTTTTTTATAAAACAGAGCTCTACATAATATCTTTACTCTAAAAGATCTCTGTAGACACTCGCATATTCAAAGGAGAAAACGATGTTACGAATTGCCATATTTTATGATGATTTCTTTTTTCACGAAACAGCTTTACGTTTTTATAGACTATTTGACTTGAAGCGGCAAAAACCTTGAAGTTTTCTTTTAATTTTTTAGCCATATACTACATTTATAAATGCGAAAAATTTAAAAAGTCGTCAGTATGCGAAAGTCATCGTATGCAATTAATTGTATAAAAATTTTCTAAAGTCGGCACTCCGCTATTACCTGATTTGAACTTATACCTACCTAGGTATTGCAAAAGTTGGGAATGTGCTGTCGGCACTAAGCTCTAATATCACATAGTTACGTAATACACGTAATACACATTCATATCTAATACGTTTTCATAGCTAAACCATTGAACTGATTTTGATAGAAAATCCAGTCTGTTTTCACAATTTTTCACCATAAAGTAACCCCAATTTTCCGATCTATCTAACCAGATACCTGTAACCGCCCTCGCAAAAGGTCGCCCATTCTTTAATAGTGGACGGAATTTATAGGCATATCATATATCATGCGGACATTTTACATCTATTTCTTACTATTACACAGAGAATTACGAGCAGGTACAATGTTACGTTAGTTTAGAACACGGGAAAAAAAATCTTGTTACATTAACCAGAATATCGCACGCTCAACTAGAATGTCTTGCTATATGTGACGACAATCTATTTTGTACAACTACAAAACTGTTGTAGTTAAAAAAAAAATCGTAGTTGCAAATAGTTATGTGGTTTGAATTACTAGGAATTACTAGATTACAATACGTATTGAATTAATGATGAATAAATGATGTGCTGTACTGTAGTAACTAACTAGAAATACTTAGAATACTTGGGGTGCCTTTGTTGATGTATTATTTATTATGTAACTTTAGTATAAAAATGTGTTACTTTAGTAAGTAAGCGAACCAGTGGTATGGCACAAATGGTCACACAAGGCTATGGAATCATATACACAATATACCATTAGATATAGGTTTATCGACTTTTGCTTGACTCAAATTTCATCAATAAAGAAATGGGTTTTGTAATTAGGCAGAAAGTTTTCGTCAGCGCGATCTAGAAACGCGACGTTTTACACTACGACATCTAGTGAACATTTTCGAACTAATTCCTGCTTAACTAAAATGAAATCGTTTGCATTACAATATGATGAGTTTTTATACAATAATTTTAGTTACTTCAAACAGATTCTGGTTTCCTTAACACATTTAAGTTTAACTCAGCGTTCTGGTTGTATTGTAGAAAATTAATTTTTTTCGTGAAGTGTACGTTATAAGTCGTTTTGAGATGAAAGAAAATAAAATACTTAAGTAGTTTAGCACCCTTTTTTATGCTTATGCATAGTTTATTTCACAAAACGGCACGTAAGTATAGCACGTTAGTAAAGAAAGAAAAAAAAAAGAAAGAAACAAATTAATAAAATATATTTTATTGTACATACACCTAAGAAAATGAGTAGATACAGTAAATACCTGTATTAGGGGATCCCGCTCTTTCATAACAGGATTGTAACAGTTACATCAGATTAAGAGTAGTAGAGTTCTTTGTGATAGAGCTCGTCCGGGTAAGGACTACCTATTTATGCCGCCAAGCAGTACTGCTCGCATTGCTGTGTTCCGGTTCGAAGGGTATGGTTTCCGGTGAAATTACAGGCACATGAGACTTACCATCTAACGTCTCAGGGTGGTAACACGCAAGTGATATCTATGATGTTGCATGCGTACATAGGCTACGGTAACCGCTGACCATCAAGTGGGCCGTACGCTTGGTTACCACTTTAGTAGTATAAAAAAAAAATAAGCTAACACAAAAATAAAGTTAGACAAAAGCAAAAAATAATTAAAATATTATTAGTGGTGTCAGGAGTACCAAGTAATGTAGGAAGGTACCTAACTGTGTGTGAGAGTGAGGGTACGGGTGTGCGTGATTAAAATCAAAATTGGTATGAGAGTGTATGAAGGGGAAGTGTGAAAGTGAGTGTTTGTGTGAATTTGTGTGTGTAGGGTGTGTGGCTTGTTCCAATAAACTCAATCACTTTCGCATTGAGATAGGCCAGTGTCCAAAAAGTGGGAACATTAGAATGCTGTCATGATTATGATACCATGAGTGTATTCAAAATCAAATTCTGAAGTACTGTTATTCTAACAGTGCTCCTGCTAAACCCAGTGAGGTAAATAATAATAATAATAATAATAAGGAGGTAAATAAGTAAACTTAAATAAATAAACTTTATTCATAGTCTTAGTACTAAGGTTTACAATATAAAGGGATTAATAACTAACTAAGAGTAAAACTTATACTATGCCTGAACTAGAAAAACCTGTATTTCAGGCGTAAAAAAAGGCTAAATAAGACTGCGGGTACACGAATATAATCAAATTAATAAACTAAAAGTCATAAAACTATATATTAGGTAATAGAAGTTGGGTACTACTGATGCATAATCAATTCTGTTTGTAGGTATTTTATTTAAGTTAGTCCTCCAAATCTTCAGATTATCATAATCAGTTACCGGAACAGTCCAGCTGGCTTTGTTCCAACTTAATACATTCAACTGGAGCATTGGAGTTTCTCAGGGATGCTTTTTGAGTGGCACTGAAGTGGTTAGATAATCAAATTAATCAAATTGTTTACAAAAGATATTGTTTATTGTAAAAATTTCTTGTTGTTTAGGTTCACTTATCATTACAAAGTACAAAACATAATAATTAGTTGTATAAAAAAAAAAACCGACTTCAGCCTAAAAAAATGTTTTGTCAGATTGTGGTTGTACGCGACAATGTAGTTATTGACACTTTTTTTAATCGTATAGTGCAAAACTGATTTCGATATAATTTAAATGGGACCTATTCTGAAGCTTGGAAACAAAAATGAGCCATCAAAATCAATTCATAATAGGAGGCGAAATTGCGTAACAATCATACAAAAACACTTACAGTCGAATTGATAACTTTCTTCTTTGAAGTCGGTTTAAAATCGCTTTCCGCCGCTCCCTTTCTCTTTCCATATCTCTCTGTATGTATGAAATTACTGGGTAAAAAAACCTAATTTAATTTTTAATTTTAAAAGTTCAATTTATTTCATAATTTATCTAAACTATTACAAATTCCAGTGTAAATTTAGATCCTAGAATGTAACAATCTTATTATAAAACGTAAATTAAGCTACAGGCGCTTATAAAAAAAACCTTATTAACTGCCTTTTGGGGTAAAAAGTGTGCAGTGCCCAGAATTTAAAAAAGCTATCTGTTATGGCTACGCGTGGTGCTTAACATCAGACGAACGAGTTGACAGATTCGTTTATTAATGGCATAAAAAAGAGACCAAAGCAAAAATCAATTAAATCTCACTTTAATCAATATAATAGCACATAGAACATCATTACAAGTTTCACTAAATATCTTTGCATCTTGCCTTCACCGTTAACAGAGTACTTTTCGTCGTCATATTTTTTATCCAATGGATGAAAAGTCTTGGTTTTTGGTGTGAGGAAAATTAAAAGCCCAGCAAGTGTCTCTTCACATGTTGGTAAAATCTGGGTGGTAGGCAGGGCAAAACCATAGCTGCCTTGATCGCGAAGCTCAAAAGTTATTGCGTATCTGATGAAAATACAACACATTTATTTGGTTACCTTTGGCCACCCTGAGACGTTAGATGAAAAGTCTCATGTGCCTGTAATGTCACCGGAAACCATACCCTTCGAACCGGAATACAGCAATGCGAGCATTACTGCTTGGCGGTAGAAATATGTATGGTGGTAGTCCTTCCCCAGACGAGCTCTATCACGATGAACTCTACTTCTCTTAGAAGTGTGATTTTTATTACGTGTGCGGCTGCACACGGAATAAAAATTACTGATTAAAAACTCAACGTAAAACGCGAGACCTAGTACCTGAAAAATAATAAACCAAGTAAATTTCAACTAACAAAACAAAATACTTACGGAACACCAAATGTTTTCTTGACCCAACATGTACTTGCTCCGCTAACTTTGTAACCTAAAAAATAAGTAAAGACCTATGAGAACGTCAAGAATAATAGACAAACGCTAACCCATCTACATAATATACTATTATTAATTTTTTAATTGTGTTTGTAACGAATTAACTCAAAAACATCTCAACTCTCTCATCTCATCAACTCATGGGGCCCAACCAGAGTTGATGAAATAAGTAGCCACAAGCTCTAAAGTAATATCGAAATAATGTTAGATTGACGTTACGGCATACAAAAATAACAGTGTGTGTGTTCATTTCAATAATACTATAAGAGATATATATCCGATTTCAAAAAAATATTTTACTTTTAGAATGCTACATTATCCCTTAGTAACATAGGCTATATTTATTACAAGCGACCCGCACCAGCTTCGCACGGGTGTTTAGGTTTTCATTGCACCCATGCGTGTAAATTACCTACATAAAGAAGTGGGATGAAATCATTTTGCAACTCACCTACGGTGTCGAATGCCGTACCAACTTTGTACCACGTATTGTAAAAGGATCTTATTTTGGCAGCTGTTTTCAAGCCCATTTCTTTCTAAAAATAATCGTTTAGATATTATATAACTGTCGGCGCCAGCCATACGTTCAGCGCCATCTACCAGCGTGTTGCAGCGTTAAATAGAATTAATAG
This sequence comes from Colostygia pectinataria, assembly GCA_951394395.1. NCBI lineage: Eukaryota > Metazoa > Arthropoda > Insecta > Lepidoptera > Geometridae > Colostygia > Colostygia pectinataria. The sequence continues at coordinate 9,150,771 of OX596365.1, read as the reverse complement.
ATAAATTTCATAGTGTAGCAAATAAACCAATAGAGAGTGCTGCCCCCAACAAAATTCTAGAACATTCATTCTCTCTGATACGACTGTAAGAAAAAGACACCGATTGTAATTTTTTTTAAAAATAAACGTATTTTCACTGGAGTTAAATAAATATTCATTGAAGACGAACCCGAAGTTCCCCGTAGCTACCACATTGGCCCTACGAACCGGATTTGCTGCCTTTGCTGAGAAGAAGAAGCCCTTGACGTCCACTGAACCAAAAGTGCGAGTCATCAAGACGTTACGAAGCAAAATTGGAACCAGCACTTCAGTTAACGGTCAGATCTTCGATCCCGTCTACTCCTTTTCCATTCTTCAATTGTGCTAAAATCGTGTCGTTTTCATTGCTTACAGAGAATCAATTCATTTTATCGCGTGGTGACCGTTACAAACCAGTGCATCAAAAACTGTGAGTACCTTATTCTATTCTTTACCATAGGCCTTTTATAATGGGTGGTGAGGATAAATTAAACGTTCCTTCTGCAACTCCTCAAGCTTCCCCAACCAGAAAGCGAGATGATGAGCTTACTGTGTTGAGGCGGCAACGGGGAAACTTGAAAGGTAGATTATCACAGTTTCAGAAATTTCTAGATACCTTTCAAGATACCTGTCCATCTAATCTTCAAATTAGAGAAATAAAGTTTAGATTGCAGGCTGCACAAGATCATTTTAAAAAGTTTAACGAAATTCAAAGTAACATTGAGTTATTAAGTTCAGATTCAGATATCGATTCTAACAGTGAATACGTTCAGTCATATGAAACTTTGTATTTTTCTGCTTTAGCAATTGCCGATGGTTTGGTCGAAAGTGAGAAAACTGAAAACAAGAGTTTTAATATTTCAAAAAATAACGGTTTTCGATCTTTACCTGAAATCAAACTTCCAACCTTCAGTGGGAAGTTTGATGATTGGCTTGAGTACAAACATGCATACGTAACCATGATCCATAACTGTTCAGAGCTAGGCGAAATCCAGAAATTTCATTATTTGCGTTCCTCGTTATCAGGTACAGCATTAGAGGTAATTAGTTCTTTTGAATTTACGCCTAGGAACTACATTCACGCGTGGGAGTTATTGGAGAATAGGTTTCACAACACTAGACTGTTAGTACAGAATCATATAAAGGCAATGTTTAATATGACGTCTTTAAAACAAGAGTCATCTTCACAGATTAGGAAGCTTATAGATACCGTTTTGCGAAATATACGCTCACTTACGTCACTAGGCGAGCCGACCCAATCATGGGACACGTTGATTATTTATCTAGTTCAATCAAAGCTCGATTCAACTACTGAGCGTGAGTGGGAGATCGAAAAGGGAACAATTCATGCTGACTCTGATAGGAAGTTAAAGTTAGACGATATTCTTTCATTTCTTAAAAAGAAAGCAGACATGTTAGATTCCATTAGTTCAAATCAAAATAAGCAACAAAACAAATCGCAAAATGAATCAAAAGGTACTTCACAAAAGCACAATGCGTCTACACATAGCTACGTGTCAACTAGCAGTTCCGCAGCTAAAGATATAAAGAAAAATAAAGTCAACAACAAGTGTCATTATTGTAACGGTGAACATGCAATTTATACGTGTTTTAAATTTTTAAATCTGTCTATTACAGATAGATTGAAAGTTGTAGATGAGAAAAAGTTATGTAGGAATTGTTTGCGTTTCGGTCACTCACTTGCCGATTGCATTTTCGGTCCGTGTAAACAGTGCCAAAATAAACATAACTCTTTGCTCCACCTAGCGTCAGGTAACAATAGTGAGCTGTCAGCTGAGCAGAGTACGTCTCAGGCCGCATCAACCGCCTTGCATTCCTTATCTATAGATACCTACCATGGTAGTGTAGATGAATGCAGCGGCGTTTTGCAGCCGGTGTTATTAAGTACGGCGTTAGTGGAGGTAGCAGATAGCTATAACTGTTTTCATACAGCCCGTGCGCTGTTGGACAGTGGTAGTCAGCACAGTTTCATTTCAGAAAGCTTACAAAAACGAATCAATGCGCCACTGATACAGTCCACTATACGAATTTCAGGTGTCGCACAGACAGTGACACAATCAAATCATTCATGCGAATTACTCATGCGTTCTAAATTAAACGATTATTGTTCAAAGGTTAAATGTTTTGTCATGCAGCGTATAACATCCAGTTTACCCACGACATACATAGACACCGAACTTATACGTATTCCGGATAACGTAAGCCTAGCGGATCCTACCTACAATATTCCTTCGGAAATCGATTTATTGATAGGCGCGGACTTGTTCTGGGAATTACTAGACGGAAATAGAATCCGATTGGTAAACGGACCATTTCTTCAAAATTCGAAGTTAGGGTGGTTGCTTTCGGGTCCTATTATCACACAAAAGAATTTTGATGGCAACAGTCGTCATGTTCACTGCAATTTTAATCAAACCTTAGGGTTAGATGACCAACTTAGTCGTTTCTGGGAAATAGAGAATGTCCCTCAAGTAAATAACATTCTCACTGAAAATGAACAATTTCGTGAGAAAATATTTACTACAACAACTAAACGCGGTTCTGAGGGTAGATTTTCTGTTCACATTCCTTTAAAAGAATCACCTGACGTGTTGGGTGATTCTTATAATTTAGCCAAAAATAGGTTTCTTTCTTTGGAACGTAAACTAGAACGTTCGCCTGACTATAAACGTATGTACTCTGACTTCATGAGTGAGTACTTGGCTTTAGGCCATATGAGTCGTATTGACAAGGTTATGGAACCTAACTTCTTTCTTCCGCATCACGGTGTGCTTAGGGAAGGTAGTTCTACTACGAAGTTACGTGTTGTTTTCGATGCGAGTGCTGTGACAACTTCAAATAAATCGCTTAACGATATCCAGTATCCAGGTCCAGCATTACAAAATGACATATTTTCTATATTGCTGAGGTTTAGACAGTACAAGTACGTAGCTTGTGCTGACGTAGAGAAAATGTTTCGCCAGGTTCTAATACAAGAATTTCAACGACCTTTGCAGCTTGTACTATGGCGCGAGAAACCTGTAGATAATTTAGCTATTTATCGACTAAATACGGTAACATACGGCACTGCATCGGCGCCGTATCTCAGTATGCGATGTATAAAGCAGTTAGCGCTGGAATGTGATGATGACGTCATAGCCAGAACTATTAGGCAGGATTTATTCGTAGACGATTTATGTACAGGAAATGACGACTATCAGGAGCTGCTAGCTATATGCGAGAAGACTTCTCAAGTCTTACAGTCAGGGTGTTTTCCACTCCGTAAGTGGACGTTCAACACGGACATAACTAATGCTGCTTCTGTACACTCGTTCGTCGGGGAACATACGCAAAATAAAACGCTAGGTATAGGTTGGCAAAGCGATTGTGACGAATTACATTTCACTACAAAAATAGATTACGATAGCAAAGGTACTAAACTGACTAAACGAGTAATGTTGTCAATCATTTCGCAGATTTACGACCCTTTAGGTCTACTCTCACCCGTAGTCATAATCGCTAAGATACTAATACAAAAATTATGGCTTGACAAACTAGGTTGGGATTCACCCGTGTCACAAGATATAGCGGTGACTTGGAACAGCTTTATATGTACCTTAGGTTGTTTACAAAATATACGTATTCCTCGTCATGCAATAAGCGATAACGTTCAACACAAAGAACTGCATATTTTTTCTGACGCATCACAAAATGCGTACGGTAGTTGTGCGTACATACGATCCTACAATGATACTTCTACGGTTACTGTTAGACTGTTATGCGCAAAGAGCAAAGTAGCACCACTTAAGTCTCTCAGTATACCTAGGTTGGAATTGTGCGGTGCGCTGGCAGCGGCGAGACTTTATAAAAAGATAATGGATTCATTACGATTAACTTTTACTCGTGTATTCTTCTGGACTGACTCGACGATCGTCATGGGTTGGCTACGTATGTCTCCACATTTGTTAAAAACATTTGTACAAAATCGAGTAGCTGAAATCAATGAGCTTACTGATGACGCGGATTGGTTACATGTGAGTGGGACAAACAACCCGGCCGATCTATTGTCCAGAGGTCTATCTCTCGATTTATTAATCGACAGTAGCTTATGGTGGAACGGTCCATCTTATCTTCAAGATAATAATTATAATTTTTCAAATAATAAATTTCGTAATGAATCACTTAATCTTAATAATTTACCCGAATTAAAATCACAATCAATCAATTTAATCACTAGTACTTCTAGCGACTTGATTCAATTCGATAAATATTCATCGTTCATTAAACTTAAACGTATAGTTGCATATGTATTGCGATTCATTTCTAAGTTACACCCGAGGCGGTCAAAGCTGGAAACCGGTTCCTTATCGGCAGCGGAGTTGAGCGCTTCGCAAGTCACACTCGTTAGATTAGCGCAGATGCAATCTTTTCCTGACGCGTACAATAAACTTTTAAATAATATTAAAATTAATACGAATAGTAAATATACGAATTGCATTTCCGGTCTAAATATATTTCTAGACCAAGATAAGTTAATTAGAGTCGGTGGTAGATTGTCAAACTCGTCTGATTTTTGCTACGATAAAAAACATCCAATATTACTGTGTAGTAAACATCATTTCACGATGCTTTTAGTTCGAAGCGAACATGAACGCTTGCTTCACTGTGGACCACAATTACTTTTGTCAACATTACGTGAATGCTGGTGGCCACTGAGTGCTAGGAATCTAGTTCGTAAAATAGTGCGTGAATGTGTTACTTGTGTGCGAATCAAAGGTAAAACTTTAACTCCTATCATGGGAAATTTGCCATCAGAAAGATTGGATTCTGGATTTCCGTTTAGTCGAACAGGTATGGATTTAGGTGGCCCAATTTACATCCTCAATAAAAAGGGAAGAGGGGCACGTCTCATAAAATCATATGTATGTCTGTTCGTCTGTTTCCTTACTCGTGCTGTTCATTTAGAACTTGTTTCCAGTTTATCTACTGACGATTTTATATTGGCTTTGAAACGTTTCATCAGTAGAAGAGGTAAACCTGAATGTATTTATTCTGACAATGGTAAAAACTTTGTTGGAGCTGAGAAGGAATTTTATACGATTTTAAATACAAATTCAAAACAAATAATCGATTATGCTACTAATAACGGAATTAAATTTAATTTTATTCCACCATATTCACCCCATTTTGGAGGCCTGTGGGAGAGTGGAATAAGGTCATGTAAATATAATTTACGACGTGTAGTAGGTAACGCGAAGCTTACTTTTGAGGAATTGAGCACGGTTTTAGCACAGATTGAATCCGTCCTCAATTCCCGCCCCATGTCCCCTCTGTCCACAGATCCTAATGACTACACTCCATTGACTCCTGGTCATTTCCTTGTCGGCCGGCCGTTGACTGCTCCAGCACACGATGACCTCACAGATGTCCAGACGTCACGACTCAGCCGGTACCACCGCGTTGAACAGCTACGTCAACACTTTTGGCAGCGGTGGTCAAAGGAATATGTCTCCGAATTACAACAAAGGACGAAGTGGAAGTCTCACCAACAGGATGTCCAGCTCGACAGCCTAGTCTTAATCAAGGAAGATAACCTGCCACCTCTGAAATGGCGTTTGGGACGCATTACGAAGGTGTTTCCTGGTACGGATGGTGTTTCACGAGTCGCCGAGATTCGCACTGCAGGCGGGACCATACGGAGGGCGTTCTCAAAAATATGTCCCCTGCTCCAGGAGCCTGTACAGCGAGGAACGTGAAGATATTTCTATCGTTGGAAGCGGTTCTTCCAAGGCGGGCGGTATGTCGGCGCCAGCCATACGTTCAGCGCCATCTACCAGCGTGTTGCAGCGTTAAATAGAATTAATAGATAAATTTCATAGTGTAGCAAATAAACCAATAGAGAGTGCTGCCCCCAACAAAATTCTAGAACATTCATTCTCTCTGATACGACTGTAAGAAAAAGACACCGATTGTATTTTTTTTTAAAAATAAACGTATTTTCACTGGAGTTAAATAAATATTCATTGAAGACGAACCCGAAGTTCCCCGTAGCTACCACAATAACTTTTCACATCATTGGTGTTAGGCTAACTGCACGTTATAATACATTATAAAATAAAATTATATACACCTAAGTATTTATACTCCTAGTCTCTCAAGTCCCACATATTTTTTTATTTTTTTTATTTTCTTCTGTCGCGGGATTGACTGCTCAGAATGGAGACTTCCAGATATCCCCCCGATTGCGTACTTTGGTTCACATGGTTTCAATCAAAAACTGACGTATTTTATAAGAATGTGACAGCTAATAAGCTGTCACATTCTTATAAAATACGTCAGTTGTCAATAGACACTTCGCTGATTGAAATCGGATCGAAACCGGCCCCTCGATTGCGTAATTCGGTTGCAATTATTTCACTTGTTTTCAATCAAAAACTGACGTATTTTGTATGAATGTGACAGCTTGACAGTTCGCTGATTGAAATCGGATTAAAACCGAGTTACGCAATAGGGTTGCTGAACCGACTTACCACTTCTGCAAAGTTCGCCATGTGATTCGAGGAGTGCCCGTAAGGTATGACTATGAACTGGCCGTATGAGTGAAAAGCCAAGTAGTACTCCAAGGCATTTTGCTTTGATCTTATAAATTTTCCCAAAGCAGCAGACTCTTTTTCAGAAAAAGCTGATTGACCACAGAACACCTCGCTGTGTTGATTGAAGCTGACACCTTCAGCTGTTGAAATAAGATTTATTTTTGAAAATCAGGAGGATCACAATATTATTATTAGCGTTTGGTGTTCGGGTTTTTCCGATAAATCTGTTTAGCTTCCAATATTCTTAACCGAGCCTACCTAGCGATATCGGGTCGGTCAAAAGCCATGTATGCGGATTCAAATCTTGCCCCTCTAAAAATGTTGGATTGCATTATTATGAGATAACAAATACACTTTTACACAAAACACGTTAACAGTTTAGAGTCTTGACTTTAAAAAAAATCGTGATAATATTTGTAAGACACGCCATTTTTTTATACCTCTTAACGCATCTTAAACACATCCCATTAAGGCTGTCGATAGACTGTAATCGTATGATATGCTTTTAAAAAGTACCAACTAAAGTTAATTCATATTTATTTATATTAACTAATTTTAGTATTTTAGTTTCTATGGTGAAACAAGTAGAACTAACTTCCAAATTCATAGCCAAAATTTCTATTTAAATCCACCCCTGGACCATTGCGATTTTTTCTCCATTGCCGATCCTGAAAATGTAAAAGATATTAAAAATTTGTACCCTCAGCGTGAGTTTATTCTGCGAATTTAAGATGACTTACGCTGTCTAAGCCAAGCGTCGGCGTCGGCCGTAGCACGGTCTAGCGTGAGTCATTCTTTAAATAAATAAATATAAAAAAACAGATAACATGCACGATCCATAAAACAAAATAAATTACACTAGCTAACAACGCAATTAAAAACTAAAAAAATTTAGTGAAAAAAAAAAAACCTACTAGGGTTCTCTCGGTGGATCTAGGCTTCCGTGAAGTTAGCCGTTTGTGATGCGTAAAGACAATTCAGTTAGAAAAATCTCCATTGCGCATCGAAACGGCTAACTTCACGGAAGCCTAGATCCGCCGAGAGAACTATACCTACTGGGGTGAGCTAGAAAACAATAAGCAGAATAATTAATAATGAAAGAAATAAAAGTGTAGCCTTACTTCATCAAATGTATACTCATAGCCATCTGGGTTTACAATAGGCACGAAGTACCACTCGTATGTCAACGCTATTTGCCTGAGAAGCTGGTCTGGTGATACTGAGGAGAAGAGAATCCGGTGCATCATGTAGGTGACAAAAGCTGGCGAGATCCATTCTCTTGCGTGAATTCCACCTTCTACAATCACCTTTGACCTGAATCAAAATAAAAAACAGACGAAAAATTTTAATTAAAAATTTTAATTTAACTTGTAATGGATTTCCGCAAAGTAACGCCTGAATCTATCAATTATCTGAAAACACAAGCTCATGGTCAGCCTTCTATTGATCTAATTATGAAATACTCAGTAAAAGTCTTAGCAACAAATGATACGCAACATATTGAGTGACGACATTGTAAACTATTGACACCCAATTATTTTACTTAGAACTTGACAAACTGGTGGACTCTTCAGGAAGAGTCCGTTTTGGGGTATAGCACCGCAGTGTCAGGTATTCTGCCTCTAAGCAGTATTGTGCAAGCATTACTGTGTTTAGGTTTAAAGGGCACTGTATCGAGCAAAATAACTGAAACGTAGACCACATCATCGCTTAACATCACGCAGGATAGTGGACAAACGCAAGCCTATTGTGAATAAAAAAAAACGTCTTGGGGTGATAAACGCAAAACAGTGCATGAAAATCACCTGAGTGATGATCCCCTCAAAACAACTTTCGCGGCTAAAATGTCCCTGTTTTCATACGTTTTGCCAATCGATATAATGTGGACTTCAAATTGAAATGCTTTTTCGAGGTCATAGAGCCAAGCGTATATATCTTTGGTCCTGTAAAAGTTATGCCAGTCGAACGTTTCCATCCGTTTTCTGCTGTAGGATTTTACTGTTTGTTTATCAAACGCACTGGAAAGAGAAGATAGAGGGCATGTAAAGCATAAGATTGGAAATTATTGCATGCAAAACTTTTAAATCTTGAGAGTCGTGTGAACTAGTTTAAAATATATTAATATTACTTGACAATTCACACAGCATCATCAAGACCCAAGCTAAGCAGAATTTATGTTATGGGTACTAGAAGTTATGTTAGATTAAAGTAGGAAAAGTCAAACCTTTGAACATTCTCCAAGATAGTAGATAAGTGAACTCCCGTCTTACTAGCGTCCATCATGAATGACTTCTTATCTGAAGGTCCTATCACAAAGTCCACCGGCATCCGAAGCGATCCTGGCAACCTCCAGTAGTTCACATCATAAACTCTGGAAAGGTTCCATAGGAATTCCAAGTGCCTATCTTCAAGCGGTATGCCTCTGTATAGAGTGTAGTTTTCGTATCTTTTTGCATCACACAAACCAAGAACTAAAAGTATGATTAGTTTATAAAACATAGTTTTGATTTGTGTTAGACTGAAATAAAAATCATAATTATTCTACTGTAAATTGTTTTTGAAATATTGTATATTTTTTTGTAAATACTGAAACCACATAGATTTTAACGTCACTAAAAATTGCCAAGACTTGTCAATAGACAAACTCAAACCGTCAGAATTCAAACATAATTGTTCGACAACGATTGAACAATTTGACGTTAACGTTAGATGGTGCAACTCACTCTTATTCCTCTTATGCTTTAAGCATAGGATAAAACTAGGGTAGCTTCAAGTTTCTAAGTACATAGTTGTTTAGGCTACGTAGAGCATATATTAGTATATTTAACAGTATAAAAATACCTTGGTTGTACGTCTTATATTCTCTTGGGTCAGTATCTCCCCAAACCTTTAAGAATTATAATGAATAACATTGAAATTGATAAGATAACAGGTTAGGTAAGTACCTATTAACAATAACCATTAGCAACAGTTCGTGCAAGAACCTCATAAAAATAAATTATGCGGTTATGTTCATGTCTTGGCTGGACACCAACTTGCTATTAAGTACGTAAGTTGGTATGAGTCAGTGGGCAACTCTTGCTATTCATAGTTACTAGATAGTCGATTGATATATTATGCCCATCTATAACGTATAGTTATATAATATAATATAACGTACAAGGGTAGATCTAATAAAGCAGAGCCTCAGAACTTTTATCCAGGTATAGTCAGGTATATGACAGCCGATGTGGCGCAGCAGGCGCAGGTCCGCCTGCGACGCGGAGGTTGCGGGTTCGATTCCCGCCTCGGGAAAAATATTTGTACGATCTACAAATATTTGTTCCGGGTGTTCTGGGTATTTTCTATATATTATAATAAAAACTATCTATTTATGTTTTGTATTGTATTAAATATATATCAGTCATCTAGTACCCATAATACAGCTCTGTTTAACAGCAGCTTACCTTGGGGCTAGATGATGATGGGTGGATTGTCCAGCATTATTTATATATTATTTATTTATATTTATGGTGCAGTAGTTTTGTAACACCTGGTGGCAGGACTCTCTATAGGTTCATGTCAGATTTTTAAACTTAATATATTTGCTATCGTGGGGCCAGGTATTTATTGTAGGCATTCTGTTCTGCGTTTACTGAAACTTTAAGCTTTAAGTGGCATTGCATTTGTTATGGTCAGGCATGGTGCTTAACATCAGGCGGGCGAGTTGATCGTCTTGCTGACATAAAAAAATCTTTATCGTTCTAGAAGCCTCTAGCAAGAGTCTGTTTTACCCTTTCTTTTCTTAGGCACTACCGCTTGGCACTACTGTTAGAGTCAAGGGAAATTTTACTTTCCCGTGACACTACTGGTAGTGCTACGGGTAAAAGTTCATTTCCAGTGACACTACACTGTAGCCAGTAGTTTCACGGTGGGCAGGTAGGTATTTCCGCAGTGCCAGATGAGAGTGCCAATCTACCTTTAAGCAGTAAAAAAAAAACAGCAGTAACCAATAGTTATGGGTGACATTGCACGGTTAGTGTTAAGTCGTGATGCATAACATCAGGCAATTGACTTGATAATTTTTCACTTTTTGTTAAAAATCTTTGAGACTTGACTCCAATTTTACGAACTCGGTAGCACAGTAGGCGAGTGCTCGGTTGAGAAGGAGGCTCAGCGGGTTCGATTCCTGCTGTGGACAAAAGTTAGCATGCAAATATTTTAATCCGAGTTTGGATCAATTATATATTATAATGTATGTATATGTATTATATCAATAGGTTCCTATAGTTCAGATTTTGCTTAGTATTGAGATGTTAACCAATAAAAATAAAACGCAACAGCTAAACGCACCATGTAATTATCACAATCAAAAAAACAAAACCAGAAAAATGACCATTTACACGAGCACACGAGGATGTGAACATATTGGTACCGGACTTCAGTTTTCTTGGTCGAGCAGTCATCACCTCTACCAGGCCTGTCAGCGCTTCTTTACAGCTGGGCAGGATCTGGCTGGACGGGAGTGCATAGCCGTAAGATCCATTATCGCGAAGCAGAAAGGTGAACACGTACCTGATGAGAAGAACAAAGATGTAGCCAAAAATGAATAGAAGAGATGTATTAGAACTCGTCCGCGGAGCTCAGACCAATTTCTGCCGTCAAGCTTACTACAAAATAACTGATTACCTAGATGATAAAAAAGCTTGGGACGAATGTGCTCCAACTCTACTCGGCATCCATAACAATGGCAAGGATCATGACAAAAAAGCGATAGGAACCCAGCCGGTGTTGTTGCCAGTTCTTTTACGGCATGGGCGCGTTGGAACTGGTGTAAATTTTCCTCGCTTGTAAGACGTTTCAAAGTGATCCTTGTGATTCTATTGAAATAAATAATTTTTGATTTTGCAGCTATCTGCATTGCTGTGTTTCTGTTCCAGCATTATCCATACGTTCCAGATAATGGCTATTGCGGTAGTTAATATAGAAATTACTGGCACATGCGACTTGATCTACGTTTCAGGGGGCTTATTCGCTATGACCTAGAAGATTCCTTACTAATAACGTGTTACTTAGTAACGTGTTCTATACGTCCCATGGTGTGAAATTGTAAAATTGTTATCCGTATCTGTGTTGTTTCAATAGCGATAGTTTCGCTATTCGACAACACGGATATAGTGAGAAAGCTCAAAAGGACTAAACCTTTTGAGCTAGTAGTGTAAAATCAATAGTGACTCTAATATAAAGTGTAAAACAAATTATAATGAACACATGAACAAAGTGCTTCCCCTTAATAAACAGAGACAGTAAGAAAAGTGCCAATGGACACATTCTTAGCAACTAATTTATTTTATAAGACTAGGTCAACTTAAAATTACTCATTAGCCTAAATACGTAATACGTTAGGCTAGATTGTAATAATATTGATACATTATTTTAAAATGTATTAAAAAAAAAAAACTCCCACTAGACCACCGGTGCTTGGATATGGTTGAAAACAAACTGGTTATTGTTTACTAAACCTTGTCGGCAATAGTCTGTCTTGGTACAACCACCGCATTGCCAGATAATTTGCCTCAAGTAGCAGTGAGCAAGTTGAAGCGCACTGAGTAGCCAAGAAATAACTGGGCGAATTTCGTGACGAGTACACGGTCCTTTAACTCACCCTTAACTTTAGCTTAAATTCGTTCGTTAGTTCGTATGAGTCAGTGGCCAACTCTGGTGACAGAGTTTTCTAGGCCGCCCGAAGGCCTCTGTCATGGCCTAACAACTTTGAAAAAGCCGGGACCGACTGCTTAACGTGCCCTCCGAAGCACGGGAGCGCTCAGTTGAAATTGCCACTGGCGGTCACCCATCCAAATGATGACCCCGCGGAACGGTTAACTTCGTTGATCTGTTAAGAACAACTTAGCCAGCTACGTCACGAGCGCTCCTAGCTTAAATTGACACTACAACTGTGAGACGAGTCGTTTTAAATTAAGGAAACGGCTTGATAGTATAAACTTCACATAAAAAAATTGCTACAATCAATATTCCTCTTTGCATTGCCTAGTCGAGTAAAATGTTTCAGTACGTGAGTACCTACTCACTTCACTTTGTTATTTTTCTTCACCCAACTGGCGCTGTTACCGGAAATCCTTGTGCCTGCGTCAAACAAAATAAATAATTTATACTGAGACATATTGAAAAGTATGTTTATTCACTCGAAATTAAACTCTAATCTTTTTGTTGTTAAGGATAAAGTTTGCGCTCACCGATCGTGTCGTAAATGGTGCCAACGCTGTATTTGACGCCATTCAATTTATACATTTTCAATATTGCTTGTTTTCCATAATTTTCCTGAAAACAAAAGTTATTTCAGTTTTGGCAGCAGGACTTTATTTTGCTTAATATTTTTTGTAGTTTTGTTGTATTTGGTAATAACTTCGAGTGCTGTCTATAAACAACTAGATAGCTGCTTACGGCTTCGCTTGCGCGGTTCTTTTAGAAACTTTGATACCCCTAATGCACCCTATGAGTTTTTTATGAACCAAATAACTGATCATTGGATGAGGGCAGATTTATGGGATAATAGGTAGCATAATACGTTAATCCAAACTATTTAGTACATACAAGGAAAGTTTTGCTCTAATCCACAGATTGGTACATACAATGTTGTATATCTGGAGAACATAGTCGGTCAAAAAGATTGTTATACCTTACCATTTCTGCATAATTATCCACATGCTTCACTCTATCAGCATAAGGTATGATAAGTTTTTGTCCATAGGAGTGAAAAGAAAAGAAATATTTTAGACTTTCTCCTTTTCTCCTGACGTAATCCGCGAAAGCCTTCGATTCCGGTTCAGAAAAGGGTTTTGGTCCGCAGAAGCTTTCGGCTAAAGAGTTGGTGCTTGCACAATACTCTGGAGTTAAAAACGATATAGGCTTAACTAAGTATTTTAAACCACTGATGATCTAGTGCGGTCCTTGCCCGTGGTCCACCTTGTTAGTTCACCTAGGTGTACCACGGGCAATTTTATTTTCCCGTGGTTCACCCAGGTGGACTAAAGGCGAACCACGGGCAAATTAACTTTTGTCCTTACCCGTGGTCCACCTTGTTAGTACACCTGGGTGAACTACGGGCAAATAAATATGCCGGTGGTACACCTAGGTGAACTAACAAGGTGGACCACGGGCAAGGACCGATCTAGTGGTAGTGACCTCGCCTTCCGATCCTAAGATCATAGGTTTGGAAGGTGTCAAGTACCAGTAGATGAATAATCAAAAACAATACCATATAGAGCTGTAAGCTTTCAAATTTACTAACGCCAAATAGATAAACTTACTTCCAAAACTGTAATCGAAATTCCTGTTCAAATCTACGCCTAGACCTTGACTTCCAAGACTTCTTCTATTTTTCTTCCATAACCGATCCTGCATAAATACTTTAATAAAATCAACCTATCTAATTTATTTAAATTCACGTTCCCGTAGTTAGAACTAACTACAGACAAAACACTTTTTAATGGCAAAGTAACAACTTTAATAAGCTGAGTAAGCGTTTAGAACTATATCTATTCTGGACGAGTGTCGGTTTGGCTAGACAGCGGCTGAACAGTCAATCCTTTGACGATGATGATAGCTGATTCAGTAATATATATTATATGTTCCAGTAGAGTGTTTGTATCGAGCTTTTAAACCGTGAAAACCTATCATTTCATGCCTAATATTTGTTGTAATAATATGGGTTCGTTTCCCAATAAAATAAATAAATAAATAATTGCTCCTAAACCCCTAAATAAATAGATAAAACTATGTGCAATGGCCACCATCGTTTAAAAAATGCCAGTCATCAAAAAATAACTCTAATCAAAAGACATACTGCAGTTGACATAAAAATGTGTGTGACCCACAGAAGTTGATCTATAGAACGAGTGAGTTTAGGTACCTCGTGTGCCGAAAAGACGAGCTAGTAACCTCTTTACTCGCCGCGACACTCAGTCCGCTCTCAACCGCTTTCTGTGCGTGACGTCTGAACAAAAGTAACAAAATGCTTTCTTGTTTCATAATTAAGCTAGATCAACTTCTGTAGTTGACCATTTTAGTGCTTACCTCTCTCTGGCTGTACACGAATCCATCTGGATTGACAGCCGGCACTAAATACCAATTATATTGCAGTGCGACATGCAAAAAAAGACTGTTCTTCGTCTCATTAGCGTGAACGAGCTGATGTATCAAATACGTAACAAACTCTATTGAAATCCACTCATTGCCGTGTATACCTCCTTCCACAACAACATTCCCTTTAGCCATTGGTCTCTTCACACCAACCGCATATATGTTTCTACCCTCGGAAGATTTTCCAATCGAATCCAATTCGATGATACTTGGATATTTTAGGGCTAAATCAGAGAGCCATTGGTAGATGTCGTCTAAAGTATGGTACGTATCCCAGGTATAGGTTTCTACTTGCAAGCGTTGATACCTTTGGATCAGTTGAGCGTCAAATGCTCTGAAACAAAACAACATTTAATTTAGATGACAACATTATAGATTCAGTGTTATTTTGTCTGAATACTTAAAATAAATTGTATTATTATTTACTATTTTAATCTATTTAGGTTTTATTTATGTTGTTTGCGGCAACCTAATGAAAAATTATAACTGTAGCCTATGGATGCTTGCAACCCCAGACAGAAGATATCACTTGCGCGTTGCCACCCTGAAAGTCTTCTAAATGTGCCTGTAATTTTACTGGCAACCGGTGACCCTTCGGACAGGAACACAGTTGAAATAGGTATAGTGGTAGTTTTTGCCCAGACAAGCTCTCAAAACAAACTCTTCACTACTCTCGTAGCCTATAATGAGCTAGTTAAAACAAAAAACTAAATACACCCCAAAAGATGAACCTTAGTAAAAATACTAACGCTTGAACATCTTCCAATTGCAAATGCACATTCATCCTGAAATGATGTGCTCTCTCCAAAAACAAGCTTTTTTCCTGCGGGTTCACAAGTAACTGTACATCTTTGTACAACTTGTATGGTTTCTTCCAATAAATGATATCCAAATACTTTTGTTTTTCTAGGTTCTGCAAGAACTTCAACTGGTATTGTTCTACAGGCACTAAGCTATATAAAGAAAACCCCGTATACCGACGACTCTGGCATAATCGAAAGTTAGTTCCGAAGATCAATACTATTGCTAGAATTATTGCATTCATCTTTTCAAATAGATTTAATTTCTTTGTTTTGAATTTGTTGACATTTTTCTAACATTTTTCCAGAAATATGTCATTTTTTTAAACCAAGCTTGGTTTGACAGCGTTTTGTGACAATATCGCAACTAAAGAAGAATCCGCTTGTTCCTAAGTGGCCTATACACATTCCTGCATTCAGGACATCACTTTTTTTTATTTACAACTGAAGTGGCAATCAAGCGTACGGCCCACAAGATGATAAGCGGTTACCGCAGCCTATGGACGCTTGCAATACCAGAGGTATCACTCGCGGGTTGCCACTTTGAGGCATAGATCGAAAGCCTCATGTGCCAGTACTTTCATTTAATTTTAAGTTTTACTACTGATCGCCAGTAGTATTTTAATAATTTGAATCTGCACAAAACTGGGAAGGATTGTCTAACGTGGTAGTCACAGAGTGAATTGATATAGGGAAAGCGGTAGTTGTGCACTATACCGACTGATGCCGACGACATGCAGTGGCGGAGTTAGCAGGATGCCATGGCAGGATGTGCCCAGAGAGAATATAAGCACTACGTTTAGATGTGCCTTGCTGCCCTTCCTGATTTGGCTCATGATTTTTAGCTTGAAGAAATCAAGCACTACGTCATTTATAACATAAACTATTAGAGAAAAGTCAACAGTGATAAAAATAGCCATAGAAGGATAATTTAAAAAATTACCATGGACTGCCACTAAGAGAATGTAAGCACGACTGCCATGCCAAGAGAATGTAAGCCTGCCATGGACATTGGATATAGTATTTTACCAAGAGAATGTAAGCACTACGATTAGTATTTTAGGTTCATGAAAATAATCAAACGAAAAAAAGCATCTACTTTTTTTTTAATGCAAATATTTTTAAAAATGACTTATGGACTGATTATCCTCTTAATTCTTGGTTTATGTGATGCTGAGTTTGCAGAGAGGTACGATAACTATACCTTGTACAGGGGCGTGCCTGTCGAGGCGAGCCACTTGGAGTTCTTTCAAAGCTTGGGCGATGCTTATGATGTGAACTATTGGATAATGCCAGGGTCCCTCCAGATGCCGGTGGACTTCGTGATTGGACCTGGTGTTAGAGAATCATTTTTGGAAGAAGCTGCTAAAATTGGAGTATACTTGACCATGGTTATGGAGAATGTACAAAGGTGTATAAACTTCTTATTGTAATACCTATTGTCTGCTAAATTGTTTTGTAAGAATTGTCGTTCTTATCTAGAATTTGATTTTTCTTTAATGATGTCATATTGGTAAACATAATTGTGGATTCTGCTTAATTATTTTCTAGATTTCTCTTTTTTCCTATTAGTGTCCGTCTCAGTATAATATTTTGTATACTTATTCTGTTTTTTCAGTGCGTTTGATGAACAAATAGTAAAAGCATACAGTAGAGCGAAAGTTAATACTTTTAACTGGCACAGTTACTACAGGACCGATGATATATACAACTGGCTACATGATCTAGCTAAAGCTTTTCCACGTGAATTACATATTAAGTCTATTGGAAAAACGCTTAGAAACAAGGATATTTTGGCTGCGAAGATCATTTTAAAAGGGTCGCTACGAAGGTTAATGACATTCCTCTACACGATCATGTAGAATAATGTTAGGGTTATTCAAGTAGACAAGTCCAGTAACATTTTTTTCGTTAAAAAAACAAAATGAAATAATCCTGGTTTATTTCTTTTTGAATAAATTCTAGTTATTTTAATGTTGAATTAAAAATACGTTCAATCGATTTAATTCCTATTTATAAGTAAATTAACAGCAAAATCTTCAATCTATCAACCTATCAAAAATTTCATGCTTATTACGGATCAACGGTTTCAAAGTTGTGCTCGATCAAACATACCTAAGTGACAAACATTACTTCTTAATAATATTAGTGTAGATTCATTGTTATAAGAATATGCATGAATAAAGCTTTTTGTACAATATTTTTCTTCATCGCTTTATGATCACACATTATTAACCACTTCATAAAAGAAGGTCATCAATAACTCGACTGTACGTTTTTATGTATATTTGTAATGCGATTTCTTCGCCAATTATGAATAGATTTTGATAATTATTATTTGTTTTTTTTTCAGGTCAAAAGTAATTATAGAAGGTGGAGTACACGCCAGGGAATGGATATCACCAGCTTTCGTTACATACATGCTGCATCAAATACTCTACTCCGCGACATCACCAGACTTGTACCTCAGGCAGATAGCGTTGACGTACGAGTGGTATTTCGTTCCGATTCTAAACCCTGATGGTTACGAGTACACTTTTGTTCGAGTAAGCTTGTTTTAATATTTAGTATTTATTTATTTAGTAACTAACACGATTTTTAAAAACCAATTACACTAGTTACTTATGATTAAAAACATTATTTATAATAAATAAAAATTAAAATTGCAACATATAAAAATTAAAAATAAAACATTAATAAAATAAATCAATTCAGAATAAATACAAGAAAACTAAATAGATTGCGATCGCTAAAAAAAATATTTTATTGAAATAATGTTTTTTTTTAAATATTGAATGATACAAATTAAAAACCATAATAACAAAACAAACAAACATTCTTTCATTCATCACACTTGGGATTACACGCAGATCACAGTTTCAGTTCCCAACATCTTATACATGAGCAATGGTGTTCTAGTGGTAGCCCATAGGTAGCCTACATTAAATTAGCAATGCCTGAAAAGTGCAAATAAGTTGTAAGTGCCATATTACTTTTAAGACCTCTTGTAACACTTATTTATGCAAATAAATATCTTGAATCTTGAATCTAGTGGTATTAAATTAGCAAATTGTTTCTTAGCCTTTACATGTGTGGAGAGTGTTTGTCCAAGACGAGTCCAAAAGCGGAAACAAGAACACCCACAAAAAAGTTTGCCTTCTCTCTTTTTCGGAGTTTTTGTTATAAACGAGCTATAGCTGATTCTCTTGTAAATGGGGAATTTTTTTTTAATTTTCAGAATCGGATGTGGAGGAAAAATCGTAATCCTGCAGGGGCGGTAGATTTGAACAGAAATTTTGATTACGGTTTTGGCTGTAAGTTTTGATTGACACCACATTGTTGCGACTAAGGTTAGGGCTTGACAATATTAGTTAGGTTGCGAGTCACTAGCTAAAATGAGAGATGCGAGAATGTTTTCTACAGAAAGACAAATTGTTTTAGATACTAAAGTATATTCTGAGAATTGTGTTCTTTGAGTATAACGTACATAACTCTACTCATAACTTAGTTTCTGTGTCAAAATAGCATTATTCCCTAATATTCAATAGAATTTTTAGGAGTTTTGAATATCTTATTTTATCTTTCAAGAGTTTTTTGCTGATACTCAAAAATAAATCTTATTTCAACAGCTCAAAGTTCTAGTTTCAACAAAAACAGTGATGTTTACTGTGGCGAAAAACCGTTTTCTGAAAGAGAGTCTTTGGCTATGGCCAAATTTGTCAACTCTAAAAGAAATAACTTGGAATATTACTTATCTTTTCACTCGTATGGCCAGTATATAGTGATCCCTTATGTGCGGACACTAAATTTACCTACAGTGGTGAGCAAACTAATAGTGGTAGTATTAAGAAAATTAACACTTGTCAAAACCTATGTTATGGGCTGAAGAGTAATGACAATGGCTTTTTGCGTGGTTGTGGCGGTTCTAGAGTATAGAGTAACAAACGATAATATCAACACTGCTTTATTATGTTCATAATAATTAGTCAATAAGCGATCTTCTTAAAGAATGCCACGACAACCGTCTACACCGTCCGTCACCATTCACCAACAACCGCTACGGTATTGTTTAAGAGTGTTAAAACTATAGTGGTTGAAAATCATATTAAATTATTAACGGCTATTTACCACTTGACTTTGTAATTTATGCTGACGTTTCGAAGCTATTTAGAAGCTCTTCATGAGCACCTGACCTGACCGCGACTGCGTTCTACGGTTGCTCGGCGAATACCCGGTAAATAGCCGTTAATAATTTAATATTTATATTGTTGAAAATAAAATTGTTGTTCACATTGTTTTGTAAGTCCTGTTCACCATTCGAGAACTTTTATTTTCTAGGGTTATCTGCGACCTATATGGCCTGCCCACTTGACTACTACACTAAATAATGTACCAAAATCGTGCTTAGTATACGACCGGATTTGAACCTACGAGTAAATGGCTACACTACCATTAGACCAACAGTATACCATCATCATCCCCGCTAAGAAAACTTTATTTATTCCAGAAAGAAATGGGCCTAAAAGCAGCTGCAAAATTAAAAACCTATCACAATACATGGTACAGTGTTGGTACTGACTCTGAAACTTTAGGTAACAGAAATTGTTATTTAAAAGCTCAGATTAAAAAAATCCCATTAAAACATTCTACTCAAACATGCTATGAAAGAAATGCATTGGTTTTTTCTCACGTGCCAATGATGATACCATCCATCTTGTGCCATCCATCTTACGCTTGGTTGCTACTTCAGTTGTATAAAAAAAAAACCATTTTTTGTCTTATTTACTATGCTATTTTATAGATACAGTAATGTTCTTTTCCAGGTTATATGGTCAGTGGAGATAGTACTGGCTGGGTCAAGAAATCTTTTAACATTCCGTAAGTGTTTCAATCAGATCGTTTGACACATTTAACTGCCAAAGTATTGTCTAGGGATGCTCATGTCTAGCATGGACCTCTATTCGTTGATATAATACTAGTTTGACTGTACCTAACTTGTTCCTTGTCGCAAAAGCTTCTTAAAAAATAACCGATTGATGCTAAAAAGCCTTGGGACGAATGTGCTTCAACAGTAAATCTACTCGGCCTCCATAACAATAGCCATAACCGAAAATAAGGCCGAGTGTACCATGTGTTGTGGTAACATGTGTTCCGGTTCGAAGGGTATGGTAGTTCATGCCAAAAATACGATAGGAACCCAGCCGGTGTTGTTGCCAGTTCTTTTGCGGCATAGGCCGAGTTTTTTAAGAGTAGTAGAGTTCTTTGTGAGAGAGCTCGTCCGGGGAAGGACTACCACCATACCTATTTCTGCCGCCAAGCAGTAATGCTTGCATTGCTGTGTTCCGGTTCGAAGGGTATGGTTTCCGGTGAAATTACAGGCATATGAGACTTTCCATCTTACGTCTCAGGGTTGTAACACGCAAGTGATATCTATGATTTTGCATGCGTACAAAGGCTACGGTAACCGCTGACCATCAAGTGGGCCGTACGTTTGGTTACCACTTTAGTAGTATAAAAAAAATATATAAATAGGCACGTTGGAACTGGCGTAAATTTTTCTAGCTTGTAAAACGTTTCAAAAGGATCCTTGTGAACTGAATAATGAACTTTTAATTTGATTTGTAGCATATGGCGTTTTCATCCCAGAGATGTGACTTAACAAGCCAAACCAAAATGCTAGGGACGTTTTCCATTAAAATACGTTTTTCTCAGTTATGTAGCAACCTTTGAGCTCCGCGACCAAGGCAGGTATGGCTTCGCTCTGCCAGCCAAGCAGATCGTACCCACTTGTGAGAAGACAATAGGAGGGCTTCTCGTGTTCCTCACGCCCCAAACCACGACGTTCCAACCCCAGAAAAAAGAATATGGGCGTGAGGCCGAAGGCTTTTTTTCTGGTCAAACTAAAGTTTGTATGAACAAAACTTTGATCATGTTCAATGTTTTATTTATTATAACGCAGCATCACTAAATTATTTTCATTTAATATATTTTCTACTGCTATTTTTCCATATAATATATTTCTACTGCTTATTTTGTAACTGGTTTTTGGTTGCTGGCTAGTATACGGCAAAAAGCTTGTAACCTGCCTCTTACACATTAAGTTGTATAGTTTGAACGTGCTTTTGATTCAGGTCCCCCCTTAGGCTGCGTTTCCACCAGAGATGTGCGAGGATGTGTAGCGAAGAAAGTGTTTTAGGAACCAATAGAATCACTTCATTAAAGCTGTCAGAGCGAGGTGAGGTAAACGAGGTGATTCTATTGGTTCCTAACACATCCCTCGCTACACATCCTCGCACATCTCTGGTGAAAACGCAGCCTTATGATCTGACTACTAAATACTACATGGCTACTAAAAAAGATTAGGGCGGATATCCGCCGAAGCTGAGAAGATAAAAAACGTGTTTAATAAGACGAGTTACTTAATTTTGACGTGACCCTCTTCATCATCATTCACATATCTCTGGCTCCGCTCAGTTTTAGTGGATATCTGCCCTTACAATCTATTTTTCTATTTAACTGCAACATTGACAATAAAATTCTACCACAATATAGGTAAAAACCACACACATCCATATTTAGTCAGAACACCTTTTTAATTTCCCTAATTGGCTTATTCCCACAAAAACAAGACTCCATCCCACATAAATTGAATAACTACATCGAAAATGATGTTATCAAAGGTGGTAATATGACTAATGATGCACATAATCGCTGAGCTGTCACGACAAATCGTCAGATCACGTGACTAACTGTCATTTATTTTGGCAGCATCCCCCAGAATTCCCTGACCTATCACGTTTAGAAATATCCCTGAATTTAGAGCTCAAGTTATGCCAGTCTATGGACTATTAAGCTTACTAAATGAGTGTCGATTCGTTCTGAGTTAGTTTCAACTTTATCGCAGAGGAATAGGGTTTTATTTTCTGTGGTTGTGGTTTATAATTAGGATTAGGGCGGCAGTTGCTTTTGTATTGAAATTAATTGCCCATTTCTTGATTTCGTGTCTTAATTCAGATGTTATTCTGTTAATTAGATATTCACTTACTTTAAGCCCTTTTTTACCTGACTCAAACCTGATTGTTGGTGAAGAATCCTGTTAAAAGATTCTTCAGCAAGAGTTGGTTTTGGTGGGTACCACTGCAGTGCCAGCTCGCATTGCTGTGTTCCAGTTCAAAGGGTAGGTACGGTTTCCAGTGAATTTACAGGCACATGAGACTTTATATCTACGTCTCAAGGTGGCAACGAGCAAGTTTTTGAGGCCTAACCCAGCAGTTGGTGAAGTCAGGCTGTAAATAATGATGATGATACTAGCTAAAATACAGTGTTATTTTTAAATTATTTTAACCAAAGCAAAACTGAACAGAAACAATTCACAAAAGTAGGTTAAATTAATTGTGCTAAATAAACGAAGCCGCATAAAGGCGGCCTATAGTTAAGAGTCTCATTTAGTATAAAAGCAGGTGACTGAGCTCCAATAATGCTAAATAGTTAGCTAAATAAAAAATAAAGCTAAACAATCCACACAGCATCATCTAGCCCCAAGGTAAGCAGAGCTGTGTTATGGGTACTAGATGATAAATACTTAATACAATACAATACATAGATAGATATTTTTTATTATACATAGAAAATACCCACACGGAACAAATATTTGTAGATAGTACAACCGCAACCTCCGCGTCGCAGGCGAACCTTCGCCCGCTGCGCCACATTGGTAGTCATTTGTATTGTATGATAATATTTTGAATTTTAATTTTAAAAGCCGGTAAACACGCGCCGATAACCAGCTCTTCACTTGCTTGTGGGTATAGCAAAAGACCACTCTAGCTTTGGCAAGAATTCCGCTGTATCTTTAAAATTCCTGCTTAATCCTCGAGTAGTCTGGAGTGATTATTAAAGTTAACGAGTGTTGCTTTGTTCGCTGCGGGACTGTGAGCTCAAGAGATTTTGCGGAATTATTTCTATCGTTATGAAGCTGAAACTACTTTTTTCCACGCTGGAAGAGGATTATCTTTGTATGTGACTGTGTTGTGTAAATATTTTTTTTTCAACACACTTGCTGATAAAATGGCTCTATGGTCATCGCAATTAGGCACAGAATGACACCCATAATCAAACTATGACTTTTTCATTGCTGTAACTCACTAGTGAGTTATAGATTTTTTTTTGTTATTTTATTATGAGTTTTTTTTGTTATTTTATTCACAAGTGTATTGAAAAACGTCGTATGATACACGTGTGTATTGATGATTACCGTCCTCGGCTATTTCAATGGCGCCTCAGCGGTAATCACCAATGTAACACACTAGTACCATTATACCACTAGTGGCAACCAAGTACAACCCACTTGATGGTCAGCGGTTACCGTAGCCTATTTACGCATGCAACATCATAATAAAACTTGCGTGCTACCACCCTGAGACGTTAGATCAAAAGTCTCATGTGCCTGTAATTTCACCGGAAACCATACCCTTCGAACCGGAACATAGCAATGCGAGCATTACTGTGGCAGAAATATATGGTGGTAGTCCTTCCCCGGACGAGCTCTATCGCAAGGAACTCTACTACTCTTAAATATGGTACGTTTGCTGTTTTATTTTGATTTAAATAGCTAAATTGGTGAAAAATCGCCAATTGGCAAACATTACTATGAATATTGACCAAGGTTATAAATAACTACTTCGTTAGTAGGAACACCGCATATTATGTTATTTATGGAGATGTGATAGGTAGAGAAAATTTTTGCTTAAGCAAAAAAATTTTGTCTGCTTTGCATTCACTTCATGTTGCTTACGTGACAGCAGCTTGCACCATGATCATACAGTTTTAGGCGGTTCGCCTATCTAAGAAGCATCTTAATGCTTGACTTGACAACCGACAATGATAATACCTTTCGTTGTTTATTCAGCTTATAAGTTATATAATAAATGTTATATGCAATCAATTTAAATATATAAATATGAGTTCTTATTACTATAGTTTTAAAATTATGATTTCAATGTTACTTGCTATAGTTTCAATTATATTATTAATTTATTTAGATAAAAATTTTCTTAAATCAATAGCCGCTAGTTTTTATTTAATTTAACTAACACTTTGCTAAATTAATTCTTATTACTATATCTTTAATACTATGATTTCAATGTTACTTGCTATAATTTCAATTATATTATTAATTTATTTAGATAAGTACTTTCTTAAATCAATAGCGCAACAAATTTTATATAATTTAACACTTTGCTAACGTGTAGGTGTAACGACTTGTCATATACTCGCCATAAACATGTTTAGCAAATTCACAAATCAAAAATGTGCCTGAAATAGGAGCAAGTATTTGCCCAGAGCAAAACATTACAAGCAAATAGCTTTGCCCAATTAAAGCTAACAACTGGCCCATTGCCAGCGGCCGCTCAAAACAACAAAGTTTGTTAACCGCGGTGCGCATAGGCTGAAGCGGTAGCGACAGCGTATTACGTGGACAAACGTAAATGAATAATTGTTTGAAAAAGGCTTATGTACGGCCTAATAACTCCGTCACCAGAAATGGCTGACTCATACGAACTTGCTTACTTTATATATCCAAGCGGAAAACACTAGTGATATATACCTAGTGACCCAGGCTCCTGATCTATAAGTCGAAAGTTCAAAGCCAGCCATCCATCAATAATTTTTTCTACAAAAAAAAATATGCACAGGCCAGCTCCCATACAGTAATGGTACAAATTTGCAAATATCTTACAAATATCTTAGTACTTTGCTTAGTAAAATGAGGCTAAGCGGTGATGTTTGAAATATACCAATATAATATTTATTTGTTAGAAAAACATAAAGAATAGAACATACTACTGTCATTATCTATCTATATTTTAAATTTCAGCCAAATGTGTTCAGAAGTTTAAAAAAAATAAAATTATACAACTGAAGTGGCAACCAAGCGTACAGCCCACAAGATGGTAAGCGGTTACCGCAGCCTATGGACGCTTGCATTACCAAAGGTTAATCTCTCTAGAGTTGGCCAAGGTGGCAACCTTGAGTTGTCACCTTGGTTGTCGAGTTATAGAGAGAGTCCAAACATCTAAACTTCGCATTTATAATATTAAGTTTGATTAGTGTGTAAATAAAAGATAATAAATTTAGTGTGCTTTGTCCGAATTTCCGCGTTTCTCTGTTCACCGTATCCTCAACCACAGTTTGGACTGCATCGAAATGAATTAATGCGCCATTTGATGGATTGCGATGCGGTGCTCGCTAGAAACATTGTTCAATTGCATTGATCGTTTAAATGGTGTTAGCTAAATTTGGCTAAAGCATGGTCATGGTACTGACTAGAAGATAGCACACTAATATTATAAATGCGAAAGTTTGGATGTTTGTTTCAATGTTTGTTTCTCTATAACTCGACAACCACTAAACCGATTTGGCTGAAATTTAAAACATTGATAAATCGTTCGTTCGTTCGTATAAGTCAGTGGCCAACTCTGGTGACAGAGTTTCTAGGCCGCCCGAAGGCCTTTGTCATGGCCTAACAACTTTGAAAAAGCCGGGACCGACTGCTTAACGTGCCCTCCGAAGCACGGGAGCGCTCAGTTGAAATTACCACTGGCGAAATATATAATAACCGGGAATAGGACAAAGGCTAATTTTTTATCTCGGAAAAAAGTACCGAATTCCACGCAAATGAAGTCACCGGCGACAGCTTATAAATAAAATAACTGCAGTTATTGTTACACAGTGTCATCTAGCCCCAAACTAAGCAAAGCTTGTACTGTAAAAACCAAATAACTGGAAGAATACTTATACAGATTTCACTATTAGTGCATACAATTCGAGTTATACCTCTGGTATTGCAAGCGTGCATAGGCTGCGGTAACCGCTTACCATCTTGCCACTTCAGTTGTATAAAAAAAAAACAGTTCAAGTAATAGGTTCCACACACAAAATTTCAAATTTATAAATTTTCAAAGTTATAAATTTCAAATTTACATTTTGTCATAGAAATTTCGAGTAAGCCGATCACGTTTTTCTTGTCAATCAGTTATCCTTGTTGTATTCTGTCATTAGTTTATGCTATGGCAAATTTATATTAATATTCTAGGGTTAAACATATTTTATTGTCGTCCTACGACAGTAAAATGTCTGAAAGTGTCGTGTACGACATACATCTTTCGACAGAGAGAAAATGTATTTAAAATCATTCCTTCATATTCAAACAGAATACATACATTTTTGATTGAAACTGAATGAAATCTCGTTGTCTATTCACTAGGAGCTCTGGCGGCGTAGTGGTAGCAGCCCTGTTTTCTATAAACAGCGGGCTTGAAACCAACAGGTTTTTCCCATTTGAAAAATTAAGGCAATTAGAGCATACTTCATACTATAGATAATAGTTTCATATTTTAGTGCCTATCTGTAACCAATATATTTTATTATGGATATAGAAGAGCGGGACCTTCTAACTCAAGTATTCTTAAACTAAACAGAAGGCCTCAACCTTATTATAATAATTTTAACTCATGGCTACAGAAATAAATATTTTTCATTTTCATTTTCATACTGAAAAACGGTAGGTACAGGAAATCATCGTGAAGAAACCAGCATTTCTTTAGATAAAAAACATAATTATATTCCAACAATCCTGATGGTAGGACTCTTCAGAAAGAGTTCGTCTTGGTGGGTACCACCGCAGTGTCAGATATTCTACCTCCAAGCAGTAGTGTGCAAGAATTACTGTGTTTATTCTAGGTTTGAAGAACACTGAAGCAATTGTATATACTGGGCGAAAGAGACTTAACAACAATGTCTCGGGGTGATAAGCGCAGTGCAGTGCCACGCAAACACTTGAAAATTTTAAGCTTTGGGTAGCACTTTGTTGTGTAGAAGGGAATCAAAGTACCCGCGGCACAACCAGTTGAGCATCGTAGTTGTGCCATGGGTCTGGAAGGCACTGCATCTGTAATAGTCAGGCGTGGTGCTTAACATCAGGTGGGCGCCTTGATTGTCTTGTCACTTGCTGACATAAGAAAAAAAGCTACACTACTCCATTGGTATGATCGAGAAATTAGTAAACATGATAGATACTAGCGACTTGTTCCGGCTTGGCACGGGTGCAATTAAAACTTAAGCACCCGTGCGAAGCCGGGGCGAGTCGCTAGTCATTCATAAGGTAGGAGCCGCGCGGCTACCTATTTCATAGTTCATGTGCACGCCCCTCTCTGGCCACAGCGCGCGCGCGGGCTTGCATAGTATTTTGTTTAGATTGACATTTTTATAATTCGTCATAACTTTTGTCGTAACGTCGTTACGTCATAACGACGACCGATGTGGCGCAGCGGGTGCAGGTCCGCCTGCGACGCAGAGGTTGCGGGTTCGATTCCTGCCTCGGGACAAATGTTTGTACGATCTACAAATATTTGTTCCGGGTGTTCTGGGTATTTTCTATATATAATAAAAAATATCTATATATGTATTGTATTGTATTAAATATATATCAGTCATCTAGTACCCATAATACAGCTCTGTTTAACAGCAGCTTACCTTGGGCTAGATGATGCTGTGTGGATTGTCCAGCATTATATTTATTATTTTGAATGAAATGTCTGATTTCAATAATTCAAACAGTTATCTACGGTATTGAAACAGTCTTGAATATGAAATGATTTATTTGGATAAGGATTAATATAAAGGTATGGAATACATGGTCTGATTTTGGTCGGCATTTCTATCAACTTTTAAAATGTAAATAAGTAGTGATAGTTACATAACTACAATAGTTGGACATATGGTATTGCTGACTTTTTTGTAGATATCAATATGTTCTTTAATATTGTAGAACATTTTTTTATTCTATCATCAATAGTTTCCGCAGCGCATGCGATGAAAGACATTTTATGGCATTTTCTTACACCTTGGGTTACATTATTGAAGTTTTAGTAGGGATTCCTATTATTTTCTAAATTCTATTCTAATGGTGAAAGAATTTTTGAAATCGAACCAGTCGTTTTTAAGTTTAATCTTAACAAACAAAAATACAATTCTTCTCTCTTTATAATATTAGGTATAGAAGTATATATTTAGTTACATTTAACCAGCTGCTCTGAACAGACACGGTATTAGCACGGTCGTTTAATTCTGGTATTAAGGTTTAATAAGGCTTTCCGTACGATTGCCGCATTGCTGTGAATTTTCCCACGAAAATTACTGAACTTATTTTAAAAGGGTATTACTGAAAGTAGCACTAAAAAATCTTAGAAATAGAAAGAAAGTAAGAAAACTTTATTGAGTACCCACAAAAACTTATAACTGCAACTTATCTATTATATAATATATTAGAAATCTACTTACTACTGTGGGGAAATACTTAATTTATACTAATATTATAAAAAGAAAATATTTGCATATAATGTATTTTTGTTAGTTAGAATAAACTTAAAAACTTCCGTTCCCGGAAGCAGATCTAGAGGGAGACCCAAGACCACATGGACGGATTTGTTGCGCAAAGATATGGTGGCATGCAATGTTTCGGACGAAGATGTCGAGGATAAAGCGAAGTGGAAGAAGAATTGTAGGAAGGCTGACCCCACCACCATGTGGGATAAATAGTCAGGAAGAGAGAGAGAGAGAGTATAAACTTAAATACTACTGGTCCGATTTTAATAGTACATTATGGTACTAATGTGTAACATTGGTGATTACCGCTGAGGCGCCATCGCCATTGAGACCCGAGCCGTAGGCGAGGGTCTTAAGATAGCCGAGGACGGTAATCATCAATACACACGTGTATCAAACGACGTTTTTTAACACACTTGTGAATAAAATAACAAAAAGAACTCATAATAAAATAACAAAAAAAAAATCTATAACTCACTAGTGAGTTATAGCAATGAAAAAGTCATAATTTGATTATGGGTGTCATTCTGTGCCTAATTGCGATGACCATAGCCACTTTATAAGCAAGTGTCTTGAAATTATTTCACCATTAAAATTCTAGGTACATCAGATCATACAGATCGGCTTGTGGAATGGAATTTTGTAAGAAGGCACGTGACTATCTTGTATTTTATAAATTTGAATCTCTTATTAGCTGTTTTTTTTATATAAATAGCACTCAAAATGTATCATCAAACTTACATAAACAAATATAAAACAAACCAACGCTTTCAAAACTTGAATAAAGTTACGCTATGATAGTTATTAGTTATGCCAAAGCGAAAATTTAAAATGGCCTGTTTTTCCCTAAAATATGCAAAGTTTGTACTGTGGAATCCAGTTAACATCTTTGCAAAAAAAAAGGATATTCAACACATAATATATATTTCAAATACATTATCATTTATATACTAGCAGTATGTCCCAGCTTCACACGGATGCAAAGAACCGCACCCGTGCAAAGTATAATGTAGCATTCTCATGGTGAAAGAATTTTTGAAATCGGGCCAGTAGTTTTTAAGTTTATTCGTAACAAACAAAAATACAAATATTAGTATCGATATAGAAACACGCCAAACAAGTATTTGCAGATAATGCAAACATTTGTTCTCTCGTTTCCCAACCGGGCACTCAACTACTTCACCACCAAGGTCTTTAATAGTTTCATTAGTGTCCGCAAATAAACAACGATTTTTACACTCAATACTTTTTTTTGCACAGTATAATAAATGGTCTACAACAAAAGCGTACAAAAACGTAAGTGTAAATTACACAAAGCGTATATCACTTGCGACAATAATACGGTTGACTTCATCTTCGAATAATTCCCTTTGTTTCTTGCAGTCGGCGTGTGCCGATTTTAACTGTGGTCCAAGTTGTAAGTGAAGTTTAGAAGCGAAACTGTACCGTAATTATTAGTATATGCGGCTGAAAATTGTTTAAAAACAGAAAAACAAAGTTTGTCAATTTTAGTAAATTACAACGTGCGTTGATTGACTCTAAACGCGGTTGTCTTTGGCTATCTTGTAAAAACGACATGGGTCCTCCCATTTTAATTATTTTCTCCGTGTTATTTTAAGTTTTAGTGTTCAAAGACTTTTCAGGGAGTTTTGAAAGAAAAGTCACCATTTCTTTCCTTTAATTTGTTTACGTTGCTAAGCGACAATCAAACTAATTAATACACTTGACACTGGCAAAACTGTGGCACATAAGCCACAGAGTCCATAAACGAAGAGGAAAAAGAAGAAGACTGAACGCGATCAGTTGACAATATCGTCATGAACGCGCGCTACAACTCTATTTTAACTGCTGTTTAAACGTAACAGTTTTAACTATACAGTTTTTTCGAAATATTTCGATTATACAGATTGTCAACTGTTTAGTTCTCAGTGTTGTCTTAACTGTACAGTCCGACTGATAAGTTAAACTGAGCAAGATAAAAAACAGACGAAAAATCTCTAGTACTATTCCGCTTAACCTTTTAACTGATGAGGTCACACAGTTACCACAGTTAACCTCAAAAGAAAAATATCGACACGTGTTTCATCCCTCCACGGGACATCCTCAGGACCATCGCTGCGCCAAGCGCTGGAGCCAAGTGGCTCTAGCGCTCGACGGAGCAACACGTCTGCCGGAGAACAAGTCGATGGTTCTGAGGATGTCCCTCCACGGGATGGGATGAAACACGTGTCGATATTTTTCTTTTGAGGTTAACTGTGGTAACTGTGTGACCTCATCAGTTAAAAGGTTAAGCGGAATAGTACTAGAGATTTTTCGTCTGTTTTTTATCTTGTAATGGATTTCCGCAAAGTAACGCCTGAATCTATCAATTATCTTAAACTGAGCAGTTAAAAATGATCTATTAGTCCGCTTTGTCAGCTTATCAGGTTACCTGAAATGTGCTGTAATCTGCGTTTACAGTGCTAATGGAGCACTCGTGACGTAGCTGGCTTAGTTGTTCATAGCAGATCAATGAAGTTAAGCACTGTTCCGCGTAGTCATCATTTGGATAGGTGACCGCCAGTGGCAATTTCAACTGAGCGCTCCCGTGCACGTCAAGCAGTTGGTCCCGGCTTTTTCAAAGTTGTTATGCCATGACAGAGGTATTTGGGCGGCCTAGAAACTGTCGCCAGAGTTGGCAATTGACTATACGAACTTACTTAGTGGTAATGCTTTTCCGCTGTCACTATTATCTTAATCCACAACAAGAGCCGTTCATCACTGCGTGTCGTTAGGAGCAGGAGGTGGTCTAATAAATCAGGCGCGTCTACGCAGCCTGCATCGGGTTATAAATGAGATCATTGCGATTGTTAAACAATTCTTAGTCTTTAGATGTTTCAGTCGGCTGAACAGACTGAATAATCTACTTGTTACTGCATCCACAGTTAGGGTCACTAAAGACATTAGAAATTAAAATCAAAGTCAAAAATTATTTATTTCAATAGAATCACAAGGATCACTTTGAAACGTCTTACAAGCTAGGAAAATTTACGCTAGTTCCAACGCGCCCATGCCGTAAAAGAACTGGCAAAAACACCGGC
Organism: Colostygia pectinataria; assembly: GCA_951394395.1. Classification (NCBI taxonomy): domain Eukaryota; kingdom Metazoa; phylum Arthropoda; class Insecta; order Lepidoptera; family Geometridae; genus Colostygia; species Colostygia pectinataria. The sequence continues at coordinate 9,118,755 of OX596365.1, read as the reverse complement.
TGGGTTTCTATCACTTTTTTTGGCATGACCCTTGCTATTGTTATGTATGCCGAGTTGAGTTGGAGCACATTCGTCCCAAGTTTTTTTATCCTTTAGGTAATCGGTTATTTTATAGTAAGCTTTTTGAGACAGTTTTTGTTTATTTAAGTTTGTAAATTTGCCAATTGATAAATTTTGTATGTCGCTTGGGGCGTAAATCTTTTAAAGGGCAATGTGTACGCTTCTTTAACAAAGTCCCAAGCGACATACAAAATTTATCATTTGGCAAATTTAAAAACCTTAATAAACAAAAAATGTCTCAAAAAGCTTACTATAAAATAACCGATTACTTAGATGATAAAAGAGCTTGGGACGAATGTGCTCCAACTCTACTCGGCATCCATAACAATAGAAAGAAACATGCCAAAAAAGCGATAGGAACCCAGCCGGTGTTGTTGCCAGTTCTTTTACGGCATGGGCGCGTTGGAACTGGCGTAAATTATTTCTTGCTTATTCTAGACGATTTAAAGTGATCCTTGTGATTTTATTGAATAAAGCTTTTTTGATTTGATTTGATTTTGATAAGATAAGTGGGTGATTTGCTAAATGATTTATAGGTATACTTGTAGCACAGAAGTATATCTAGATATACTTTTGTGAGTGTATAGTATCTGTTCAGTGCCGCGAGTTAACTTATGCAAAAACACAAGTAACAGAGAGTTAATTATGAATAACTAGTCTGACAGTATTCCACCAAAAACATGTTCATGTAAAATGTTGCCAAAACGCCATTATGACTCACACTGTAAAAAAGTTATCAGACCTTATGTAGAGCCAAGCTCTTAGCTCCATACGCCCAACTCTAGAAAGAAATAAATAAATAATTTGTTTGGCAGCACATAATCGCAGAACTAACTTCACAAACTCTACATTTTAATCAAAATTAGCCATTTTAAATAAGCCGATGTCATAACAGAGGTCATATGAGAGAAAGAAATTGTTTATTTAGCAGCACAGAACCAAAGAATTAACTGTACAAATTCTAACTTAACAAACTCAACATCTTAGTCAAAATATGTGGCTTAGCCATTTCGAGTAAGCCGAGGCCTAAACAGAGGCCTTTGAGCGGACTATTACCTCCATCTGAAGAGTTGGCCACTGACTCATACAAACTTTATTTTACCGCTTACTATCAGTAAGTCTTAGGCTTGTTTGCGGACTTTGCAGCATTTAAATAATAAGCAATTCAATCCAGTTTTTTTCTCTTTTGACACAGTACATGCACTTAAACACGTCAAAACATTACATTAAACATTAATACAATGAAAATATTAAGATTCTAACTAAAGATACTTACAATCAAGTCATAATAAGAACTTATTATAAAAATTTTGCTAAAACGGTACCTACTATAAAAAATTAGCTTACCTGCGGCGTGTTTTCATACTTGGGTTTAGAAATAATAATAATAAATAAATAATAAATAATGCTGGACAAACCACACAGCATCATCTAGCCCCAGGATAAGCTGCTGTTAAACAGAGCTGTGTTATGGTACTAGATGACTGATATATACTTAATACAATACAATACATAGATAGATATTTTTTATTATATATAGAAAATACCCAGAACACCCGGAACAAATATTTGTAGATCGTACAAACATTTGACCCGAGGCGGGAATCGAACCCGCAACCTCTGCGTCGCAGGCGGACCTACGCCCGCTGCGCCACATCGGTCGTCAAATAAAAGCGAGTTACGCTTGGTTATAATCGCCTTATTTTAATTGGTTAGTCCAATTAACCATAGCGCCAACTAGGCACTAGATAGGCCGCATACATTCGTTAACACGACCCTAACATACCGTACAAAACATCCGCAAATGCCACAAAATATGAATGCTGTAAGCTACAAATACTGCTAAACGCTTCCACAGTGTAGAGGTATCTTTACAGAAGACTTGAAAAAATGGCCCTAAGTAAGTTCGTTTAAATCAGGGGCCAACTCTGATTACGGAGCAGAGTTTTAAGAGGAGTTCTCTGTGATAGAGTATATATAGTAGATATCGTCCGGGGAAAGACTACCATCATACCTATTTCTGCCGCCAAGCAGTAATGCTCCCATTGCTGTGTTCTGGTGTGAAGGGTACGGTTTCCGGTGAAATTACAGGCACATGAGGTTTTCGATCTTAGCCTCAAGGTGGCAACCCGCGAGTGATACCTCTGGTATTGCAAGCGTCCATAGGCCGCGGTAACCGCTTACCATCTCGTGGGCCGTACGCTTGGTTGCCTATTTAATTGTATAAAAAAATAAATTGCTTCACTATAGCCTAACAACTTTGAAAACCGGGACCGACTGCTTAGCGTGTCCTTCAAAGCAAGGAAGCTCTCAGTTTAAATTGCCACCATGATAACAGCGCGGAACAGTGAGAGAAATTGAGTCCACTGAGAACCACTGGTAGGACTCTTCAGCAAGTCCGTCTTGGTGGCTCCTAATTTAGTAAAAACCATCAATTATGTGGTATTAAATAGATAGATGGTATAGAGAGGTGAGTTTTTTGGGGCTCTTAATGTAAGTTACTCTACTGATTGCAATTTGCAAACTGTGGAAAGCGTTTAGTTTCGTTTTCGTTTGAATCGTACTAATATATTTTAGTTCACGTCGAATTCTGCGGTTGGTAATAATAATGCGGTTTATTCGGTAATTTTAGCTTCATTGCGGTTAAGGGTGTTACAAACAAGCGACTTACAATTGCTCAAATGATTTTTTTTATAGCCAGTAATAATTTAAAATTAACTCTTTTTTATAAAGACCGCCGAGATGACATAACAAATAATAATTATATATTTTTTAATAATTTTAGAATTATTTTTCAAAATTGCTAAAAATGTTAAGGAACAAGACATTTAGTATCAGCTAGCAGCTTAGAGAGTGGCCAAGCGAGAGCGGAATAGCTGGTTTAAAACATACCCTGGATCAAAGTTTGTTCATAAGATGAACATTGTTAAGCAAACAAAAACAAACTATTTTGAATCCAAAATGCTTGCTGTGCATATTCTAAATTAAATTTAGATTCTGAGCGAGCTTTTCTGGCGGCACATTTGGTCGCCAGTCTGCAAAATCGCGACGTCACAATGAAAAGTAAACAGTCCGTCGCGATGCGACCAGCAAGACAAACGACGCGACCGCCACCATTTATCACAATTAGCGGTGACCACGAGACAGTGTCGCCCGTGTGGAACTGCCTTTATTTATAAACAAGAGTATGTAGATGACTCAATTATAGTAAAACACTGAGTGTATACAGTTTGATGCGTAACATAGTGTACCTGTCACATCGTTTTTTTATTGGAGAGGACATGCAGGAATAAATACGAGTAGGTCTATTAATCTTCTATTAATGACGAGGTAACAGATTAAACTTTTTCGAATTCGATCTATCACCCTATATTGCAAAATGGATAAGATAACGAAAAAAAACCACGGCATATTCACACAATCATCATTACCATGACAACCCACTGCTGGAGAGTGATAGATCATTTACCACGCGGACCAAATGCGGATTCGTGCATGGCACATGTATCTAGAATGTTTAGTTCTTGAACATACCTAGTGGTTTCCTTGCGATGTTTTCCTTCACCGTTTGCATTCAAACTCATGCAAATACGCGCAAACAGATTCTAGGGCGGGAGAGCAAGTCATTAGGATTATTCTATTTTTAAACATGCCTTTATTAATAAAAAAAAATGTCATTCAACAAAATCGGTGAAAGATTGATGATTTGAAAGACAAGGCAATTGAATAAGGCCCTATTAGTTATAATCGTATTGATATTTTATCATATATTTTTAACTTTAGCATGTTTTTCTAAGCTACGATACATGCTCGTAATGTCCGTTCGAAATTCAACATGGCAAGCTTGTCACATGTCAAAGACACGAGTTAAAAATAAACTGTTAAAAGTTAAACTCACCACCGATCCGCGACTAACTACCTGTGGGGTGAGAAAACCATGGGTCTTCGACTGAAAACTCTTTCACATAAAAGCGAATGTTTGTGCTTTTGTGTGTATGTTTGTTCTGCATACTTGGCTAAATTACTATGTTACTTGAACTTGAAAGTAAGTTGACATGACCTGTAATAAAAATGATACGTTTTATCTCGGATAGTCAGATTACCCTGTGGAATAAAAACTGTTTAACCGCGGATGAAACCATGAAGCGCAGCTAGTCTAAATATATATCTTTTTTCCAAAATAGTGCTATAATAAAACAATTGAACGAATTCAAATTATTAAAATTAAAATTCATTAAAAACACTAGATCACATTATTTCCGCCAAAGAGAAATAAAACGATTTGGCCAACACCATAGTCTTTGTCGGTGAAACGGATTTTTTCTTACATCGAATTTCTTTTTTTTGAATTTTTGAGCACGAACAAAGTAAAGCCAAATTCAGTGATTACCAATGGTAGACCCAGGTGATCAATCTTGCGAATCCGCAGCTTCGGCTGAAACAAATTGTCATTGCGACCGCGGTGTGACGCCGGCTTAATTGCTGATGAGCGTCAACGGATTTATATGCTTTAGTTTATGTGTGAATTTATTTTATTTTATAAAAGGTCTGGCTTTGGGCGAGATGGCTTAGGTCGTTGACTGAGTCAACATAGATAGATAGATAGATAGAAAACGCTTTATTGCACACCACACAGAAAATGAATTTAAAAACATATAAACAGAAAGTAACGTAATAGCGGAAGTACAATGGGCGGTCTTATCGCTAAAAGCGATCTCTTCCAGACAAGAAAAAAATAAAAATAATAAAAGATAAAATAAAAGTAAATAATAATAGATAGATAGTTTTTATAGATAACACATAAATTCTATTTTATGTCAAGGACAGAAAGTGATTGTGCAGCAGTGATTTGAAGATAGGAAGTGATTTCGCACGTCTGATGTGAATTGGCAGAGCATTCCACAGTCGAACAGCTTGGACAGTGAACGATTTATCATAGAAGAAAGTTTTGTGCACGGGTGTTTTGAGCTGAAGGGTTTCAGAGGAGCGCAATTGACGAGGATTTGAGAGATAGAGAAATTCAAAGCGCTCTTTGAGATAGGGAGGACTAGAAGGATTGAACAAGATATTGTATAGAAGAGAAAGGATATGAGTATTCCTGCGAAGGCGGATAGGGAGCCACTTGAGCTTGTTGCGATACTCGGAAACATGGTCATATTTGCGCAAGCCAAATATGAACCTAATGCTGAAGTTTTGTAGGCGCTCAAGTTTATCAAGTTGAAATTCAGTAAGATCCGGATAGCAAGCGTCAGCATAGTCAAGGATGGGAAGCAAGAGAGATTGAGCGAGCATAACTTTGGTGGCAGTTGGAAGAAAGTTCCGTAGGCGCCTTAACGAGGCTGCTGAAGCGAACATTCTACGACTCAGTTCGGTCAGTTGAGGTCCCCAGGACATCTCCCTGTCTATTCAACATTATCGATAACAAAAAAAAGTAATTAGTCGAATTTTTAAATTCCAATCGATCTAGCTAAACTATTTTAAAGTAAAGTCGGGGCATGATAAGATAGCTGTTATGAACTGAACAAAGGATAATAATCATAACGCTCATTACAATAACGTTTAAATAGATTACACATTCAAAGTTGTAGATTAAAGAATTATAGATAACACTGATTACAACCAAAACGATTTGTTACAGTTCAGTCTCTAACCAAAACGTAAAGTAAATAACCTAAAATGTGGCTTAAACTATTGGTTTTAGGAGTTTTAAGTATTGTAGCATCAGAAAAAGTAAGATATGACAACTATTCGCTGTACAATGTGCATCCACAAAGTGATGATCACGTAAAATTATTAAAAGACTTGCAATATACAAATGAAGATCTAGATTTCTGGAAACCAGCGAGTGTTGCTGGTGAATTCGTGAGTGTGGTGTCTCCTCCAGAGAAAAAAGAAGAGTTTGAACATTTATTAAAGAAAAGAAGCATTCACTTCGATATCACGTTGAAGAACATACAAGAGTGAGTTAATAACAAAATCAAAGTTCATCGAGTCATCATCATATTATCAGCCTTAATATTTACACTGGTAGGACACTTGAGTAACTGTATAATTAAACCAGTATGTTACTTTTTAACCAGTTAGTTGATAATTAGCTTTCGGAAACAACAGTGGCTTTTGAATTTGAGCTGTTCTGTGCACGCTAATTTGCAAGTCTCAAGTCCATAACAAATGTCTTTTTTTTTTCACAATCCACACAGCATCATCTAGCCCCAAGGTAAGCTGCTGTTAAACAGAGCTGTGTTATGGGTACTAGATGACTGATATTTATTTCTTGAGCTATACAAACTTACCATAAGCTATTTAATATTAACTAAATTCACTACTTTTGTATCTATTGCCTGCTACTTAACTGAAGGGTTTAAAGTTGAAAAGAAAAAAAATTAAACAAGCAAAAACGGAACATATAACACATTACGATGACAAAAATTATTGAGGTAAGTTTGCAAAGAAGCCATTGTACAGTCAAGCGACTACCCTCCGTACTAGTTTACACTTTATGACGGGAGACGGTCTTTGGGAGGTTTATAAACTCCGTCAGCAGAGTTAGTTGCTGACTCATACTAAATTTCTTTTTTACAGAGCCTTTGACGCACAACTCTACAGCAGAAGAAAGCGCAATGCTGTCAATGAAATCTACTGGACCAACTACCAGACTTATGAGGAAATCAACGAGTGGTTCCACCACCTGGCTGAAGTTCAAAGTGATGTTGTGACTATCGTTAATGCTGGCACTTCTTACGAAGGTATTGTTATTGTTCTGTTCCACATAACGTAATGGTTTCATTCCATTTCGTGAGGTGTCGTGTAGATAAATCTACTGCATTATAATTATTGTAATACTTGTGTACGAATAATCAGACTTTTTTTCGTTGTATCTTAGCTGATAGTTACTAAAACTTGTAAGTGATTTATGTACCTACAAAAATAGTATTAGCAATTCGATATTACACAAAATCATCTAAACCAGTTATTTAAATAAAATACAATAATAAAAAAAAAAATAAAAAAAAATCTTTATTGAGGACACAATTTGCATGGTAATTTTTTTAACATACTTAACATACACATAATTATATAGTCCTACAAATGGCGGTCTTATCGCAAAATAGCGATTTCTTCCAGACAACAAGACTAAACTAAACCTAATATTAATAACTAACCTACTCATACTGAATTGAGGGAAAAATGTGAATTAAGAGCATTATTAGGATACTACTTGAATTTAGTCTGAGCGCTTCCGTGCTTCAGAGTAAACTGTCAGCCCTGAGTTTAACAGTGGACAGGCTATGACTAAAGTCTTCAGGCTTCTCTGTCTTTCATCAGATATGGCAACTGACTTTTTGCAAATTATTTCAGGCAGAAATATAACCGGCATCAGAATAGCCAGAGGGAATCCTAGGCGCGCTTTTTACCTCCAAGGTGGTGAGATTGCTGCTGATTGGCTGTCCCCGACCGTCCTGACTTATCTGGTGGACCAGCTGGTGAAAGGAGAAGACCCTGAAGCGAGAGTGGCCACGGAAGATTTCGCATGGCACATTTTTCCAATCGCCAATCCTGATGGGTTTCAGTTTACCCAAGATTCTGTAAGTTGGTAAATTGGCACTACTTATAATAACGTATTGCAACAAAAACAATAAGTGAGATTATTTTTCAGGTCAGACTTTGGGTGAAGAATCGGAGACCCACCAGTGTAAGAACTATTGGTGTTGATTTGTCGAAAAACTGGAACTCGCAATGGGGAGGTAACAAGCTTAGCTATATCGTATAAGATGTTCACTGATCTAAAAAGCTTTAGGTTTGTAAGAGATCTTGGCTTACAAACTTTGAAAAATAGGTACCTCCACTGTCATTTAGAATTTTCTGATGTCTAAAGGCTTAGTAATTTTTTTTGATGCAAAATTCTGTCAAAACTATGTAAATTTAGGATGTGATCTGACCAGATTAGCCCAGTAAGTGGTAGCAGCTATTAAATAGCATCTGCAGCAATGTTATAAATGTCAAGTGCAGATCAAAGTGAAAACAAAGCAGTTTAGTAAGTGGAGCATTGTTTGGTGTGCACCCACCACATTCACACTACACGAGAGAAACTTCCGTGCTTCGGAGTGCAAGTGGTCCCGGCTTTTTCAAAGATAGATAGATAGAAATATAGATAGATTAACACTTTATTGTACACGTAAATACCAAAATAAATCAAAATGTTAGGCCGTGACAGAGAAAGCTCTCAGAAATTCTATTAATTTCGTCACCGTTGGCCACTGACTCATACGAACTTACTAAACAAAACTAGTCTACTGCGTTGTTTATCCTTAGTCATTCAGTAACCCAACGATCTTATATTTTCAGTAAGTGGAGGCAGCCACACTCTAGCTGCTGACAACTACATTGGCTTAGGACCGTTCTCTGAACAGGAGACCAGGCAACTGTCTGATTACATAGACGCCATCGGTTCCCGACTGACAGGCGTACTATCGCTCAGGTCGTTTGGGCAAAGGCTGGTGTTGCCCTTTGCCCATACTACTGATCACATGTACAATTATAATGAAACGGTAAGATTGAATAGTAATAGTTTTGCCAGCTTTCTCATATTCCATCTGTTGTGATACTGTCTTACTTTCAGCAAGAGTGATTAGGTATAAACCCAATGTGGAAAGTTTAATCAAATCAAAATCATTTTATTTATTTAATAATTTAATAATCATGACAGCTTTCTAATGTTGGGTAGAAAGCTGTCATGACACTGGCCTACTCTCGGGCGAGAGTGATTAGGTCTTAATCCACCACGCGGACCCTGCGCGGATTGGTGGATGGCACATGTCTTTCGAATTTTTAGTTCTTGGACATGCCGGTTTCCTCACGATGTTTTCCTTCACCGTATGAGAGCACTGGCATTGCGCACAAAAAAAAAACATCGAACAGAAAAATCCATTGGTGCACGACCGGGTTTGAACCCACGACCTTAGGATCGGGAGGCGGGGTCGATACCACTAGACCATCGGTACTCTTTGGAAAGTTTAATGCGACTTATTAATATAATTATTTCGAATTCAAATACTTCGTTTTTACAGTTGTGAAATTGTAAACTCAACTCTATGCTTTCTTAGCAATAAAAAACAATTAAGACACAATGTTATAGATAATAATGTAGTACTACTAGATTAGTACTATACTGCAAGTGTAGTTTCACTATTATAGGTCGCCATCGGCAGGAGAGCTATGGGATCGTTGGCTGTTAAGTACAACACTCAGTACCTCGTTGGAAATTCCAAAGAAGTTTTTGGTAAGTAAGGTCCCGTTCGTCCCCACGTTTTGTCCAAACTGGGGACCAACGGGAAAAAACTTCCTGCTCGATTTGTATGGCGACAAGTGGGAAGTATTTTTCCCGCGCTCGTTCATTTTAATTTATAGGGGAACGAGTGGAAATCTAATCACAACCTTGTTTGTCACACATTGTGCTTCAAGTTAAATCATTCATTACAAAGACGCACGCAAACCCTAATTTTAGAGTAAAATCAACGTTCAAGTTTAGCTTCATATTGATTCATAAACTCGATTGAATCAAATGCTTTATTTTAGCATTCCTTTTTCTCCGTTTGTCGTTTTAGGTGCAAAATAATAGGAAAAAAAGAATTTGAAGTTGGATCAGCTAGGCAATTATGTAATTCAGTTGCAATCAATTTAATTATGTTTTATTCAAAAACTGACTCATTTCGTTTGAATAATGACGACTCATTGACAAGTTGCTGATCGCAATTGAATCGCAATACAGTTGCGTGCAGCGCAGAAGTCACAATTAATTATGTTTTTGTATGTCTATCTAGATGGCGCCACTGGCTCTATAGTAGACTGGGCAAAACACCGCTTCAACCCACCTATCGCCGCTACATACTACCTCCGAGATACTGGTTTTTTTGGGTACACGCTTCCCGTGAACCAGATAACACCAACTTGCGAGGAAACCTATGACTCCTTGATGGCTATTTTGAGAGAGGCTAGATTTATTAATGTCATCTAAATTTTACATGACTTGTAAAAAATAAATTATGATACATTTAACACTGATTTTCTTTTATATACAAAATCACGCCTAAGGTACGGGTATCAAGGGTAGGCAGAGTCAACGGACTTCCACTGGCTACGATCAAGACACACCTCGTTTTGCTTCACTCGCATCACATTCTTCATATACGCTCGTCGGTTTAGAGTACTCTTGATGACCTGGGATTTATTTACTGAAACATTTTTTTTAATATTATTTATTTATTTACCTTTTGCATTCGTTCGTTTCATTAGATAATACAGTAATAATACAACATTTTTAGACATGATCCATGCCCATAAATTTGAACTAAATGAACACGACCATAGTGGGTTGACTGGGTCTTGTGCCAGGTCATATAAGATAAGCCATATAAATGTATATGGAGCTGTAAGCACGACTGCTACAATAAACAAGACATTGCGCCAGTTAATTATCTATGAGATTATGATATAATAATTATGATCCATAAAATTATGGCTTTCGATACAAAAGATTATTTCTAACTCAACACAATAAAATTTACAACCTATTATCAGTTATTCGAGCGTGTAATTTGGAACTATCATTTTCATAAAAAAGGTCGCAGTGCTCGCATAAAAATGTTGCTGAGAATAATTCCTATATTTTTTATAGCCACAATAGTGGCCGGAGAGTTCCGATTCGACAATTATACTCTGTACAAAGTGTTGCCGAGAAATAAAGAGCAAGTTAAAATACTTCAAGATCTGTACGATAATGACAATGGCTTTGATTTCTGGAGTGAACCGATGCTGACCGGAGACTCTCTGAGTGTACTGTCGAGTCCGAGAGACACGAGTATATTTGAGGAGTATTTGAAGAGCAACGGCATTGATTTCGGTGTATCGTTCTCAAATATTCAGGAGTAAGTTTTTGAGTGGATGGTTTAACATTGTTTAATTTAGTTGCCTACGAAAATATTTTTTTATAGCAGCAGTTAAATCAGTTAAAGAAGATAATACTAGAATAGATAGAATCAGATAGTTACTGATACAGTATAAAAAATTATGTCAGCAAATGACGAAATAGTCAAGTCACTCATCTGGTATTAGGCACCACGCCTGACCACCAGCTGATGCCACTAAAAATTTAAGCTTTAAAAACATAATGTACTTGCCTAAACATCTATGTTTATCAGACAATGGTATGTCCTAGGTAGGAATCGAACCCACAATCTACAGCAATGAAGGCAGAACTACTCGTATCAACTGAAGATGAAGAGGTCAGTGAAATAATGACTATGCCTCTCTACGTCCTCGTAATCAACATAGCCATTTTGCAGTAATAGCTAGAAGGAAGCCGACAGATTGAATAATTTATAAATTTTTCAGGGTAATAGATAAACAAACAGTAAAACCATATACGCGCGGAGATCTCAGAAGCATGACATTTGACGCATACCACACAAACGAACAAATAAACGCTTGGATTGAAGACTTAGCTGCTACTTACCCTGACATAGTCACTGAAATAGTCGGTGGAGTAACATTTGAGAATAGGGAAATAAGAGGTTTGAAAATTTCACATGGAGTTGGAAAGAAAGCAATCTTCATTGAAGGTGGTATACATGCGAGAGAGTGGATCTCTCCGGCAACTGTTTGCTTTATGATCAATGAACTGCTAACAAGTGAGGATGAATGGACACAAGCTGCTGCTAGAGAGTTTGACTGGTATATCTTTCCAGTGACCAACCCTGATGGGTATATTTGGTCGCATACTGAGGTAAAAAGCTTAGTTTCTGTGTCCTGTTTCAGTACAATGTAATTTTTTATCATGTTATCTTTGAATTTTTACTTTTTTATAAGCGGCGACTAGTGTTCCGCAGTTGCCGTTGGCGCCATGGAAGACCAGAGCTAAAGTAGTATGTACTACTACAGCTGCTTTAACAAATTCTGAATGGCAACCATTTTCCAAGACTTATGATCTACATGTACTCGTATAAGCTTAACTGCCTAGATATACACTTTTTAAATATTATTACTACTTACTATTGTATTAACTGTCTCGAAATAAACTTTTTTACTTTACTTTACATAATTTACTTACTAGTTTAAAGTTGAAAAGGTATGTGTGTTGTTGATTTTTCATTGAATGTAACAAAAAACCATATATTTTCAGTTTAGGCTTTGGCGTAAAAACAGACGTCCTGTTGGTAATCAGTTTGGAATCGACTTGAATCGCAACTGGAACAGCAACTGGCTAAGTAAGAACAAAATAATTTTATAATAATTTATTATTAACCAGCTGAGTCCCGTTTTTCTCCGTGGTTCTGCCATTTTTATGCTATCCCATAGGAAACGTATTTTTTATTTCTAATAGTTTTTCTAATATCGTTATTTATTTCGCAACTCCAGTATGTACTTTGAGCGGCAGTATGGTGCCAATTGAATTAGATTATTTAATTTAATGGCCAACTTTGCACTTTTTAAAACAATTTGTATGACATCTCACTTTTTGGGAGTTTATTTCGGTTGGTTGTCATTTTAACGCAGAGTTGGCCACTGACGTACTTACTTTCTTAGTTCACCTTCCGTGCAGTCAAATGTCTTTCCTTCCACTTTGTCTAGTTTTTCAGTAGCCTTTGGTAAACTGTTTCAGTGATAGGAGCTAGTACAAACCCTGCGTCACAAACCTACGCAGGCGTTGGGCCATTTTCTGAACCGGAGACCAGGTCGCTGTCAGACTATATCAGAACCATCGGCCATGACATCGAGCTGTACTTGTCATTACACTCCGCTAGCCAGCTGTTACTCCTACCGTATGGAAATACAACAGAACCACTGAGTAACTACTACGATGCTGTATGTATACAAAAGAAAACCATTTTTAGGTTCCGTACCTACATAGACAGTCTTTTTGAACCTTTTTGTTGTCTGTTTGTCTTTTTGTCAAGACCCTTCTCTCAAAAACGGCTGAAGATTATCAACTTGAAATTGATAAGAAATATTAAAAGCCTTTAAGTTTGTTGTGTAGTAAAAAATCCAACTTTTAGCTTAGTGACAGCATAATTTTTGTTCATCTACAGTACGGAACTTTCAAAACACAGGCTTTACTAGCACTTGCCTGTTTTATTTTTATTGAAACCGAGAACATTGCTAGATTTTTTCCATTGCAAAATTTCCACCCACTGATTTACTACAAAGTGATTCTTTTCAGATGAATATTGGCAGGCGCGCAATGGGTGCTCTCTCGGTCAGATACGGCACTGAATATAGAACTGGAAATACTGCCGAAGCTATTTGTAAGTATTTGGTATGTTTTAATTGAACATAACACACCCAACAGTCACATACATAGTCTTGACCCTACATTAGGCTTCCCAGTGTCGTAGGTATCAGCTACAACTCTAACGGGTTCTATTAACAAATATTTGCATATCATGCGAATTTGTTATCTTTTTCATTGAACCATGAACCTTTAGCTTTTCAACTCGTCCACCACCAATATCATTTATTTTGGTCAAACATCAATAGTGACCCTAATATAAAGTGTAAAACAAATTATAATGAACACATGAACAAAGTGATTCCCCTTAATAAATAGAGACAGTAAGAAAAGTGCCAATGGACACATTCTTAGCAACTAATTTATTTAAGACTATGTTAGGTAAACTTAAAATTACTTATTAGCCTAAACGTAAGGCTAGATTGTTATAATATTGAATACATAATAAAAAAAAAGAAATTGAGTTTGGAAGGAAAAAAACCATCTCTTGAACTCTCCACCGAAATCAATGAAACTATTTTGAGAAATGGTAACTTAGCTATCATTGAACAGGAAAGTTGTATTAGGACAGTGACGTCATGGAACTGCTTTAACTTTTTTGTCCCAGTAGTTCTGTGGTAAAACTGTTAAAAAAATCAAAAACTGTCCTATTTGTTCTATTGAACAAATTATACCTTGTCAATGGAACTGTTAATACTTTTCTATACTAGTAGTTCTATGGTAGAACTATTAAAAGAAAACAGACTTTAGTCAGTAGTTCAATTTTGGTTTTTCAGACCACGCTGCTGGTACTAGCATTGACTGGGTAAAAGACGCATTGAACACTCCCTTGGTTTACTGTTACGAGCTCCGCGACAGAGGGGAATACCAGTTCCTCCTACCACCAGAACAGATCATACCAACTGGACAGGAAACCTGGGACTCTGTCCTGGAGATGATCCATCAAGCCAAGAGATTTGGGTACTTGAATGGAGGTGAAGGATTGAAAGCATCAGTACTAATAACAGCTTTAGGTGTGATGAGTTTTGTTCTGAATGTACTAAACTAGTTTTTAATAAACATAGTTTTTTATACAACATTTCATTTACTTTTCCAGTTTACTCCTATTTGCTTCTGATGTACTCAAATGTAGGTAAATTGTCAGTACGTTTTGAATGTGGATCGTAGAGTTGCATAACAAAAAAAAAAAAACACCGAATGTGGGGCACCAAATCAACATTCAATCAAATAATTAAACTTTTTAATTTATATTGTGTGTGGATCTTTTAAATAATTATAGACGGAAAAATATTATTAGTAAATTAAGTACAATCAATTTATTATGTTAATTGACAGAAATTGCGCGCGCTATAATTTTATTGTGCATGGCCTTTTTTGTCATTGTAGTATGTTTAGGTAGCACAATACCAACTTTTTTTGAAACTGCGCTTTCAAGAAACTCATTCCTCTCAACTACATTATTGTACTAAATAAAAAAAATTATACGATGCGTTTGATGCGAGTGGCTTACGTAATCGCCCTGCAGTGCAGGTAAACACACTACTGATAGACAGACTATAATGTTAAAAGCGAGTCATTAACCTACTAAATGGACAACGGTTGCGGTTCTTCAATTAATTATTCACCTGCACAATTCACAATTCGGAGCGTTTTAAATGTGAGCATTCACAGCGTAAGTGTTTTTGTCTCACCCGCTTCACTTACCAAAATACATAGGTCACCGGAACATCACCCTGCAAGAGGCGCAGAGCGTGAAAAAGCAAAAAGAAGAGAGTGCTGAATGAATTAAATACGAAATAGAAAACAAGTGAATGAATGAAATAATGAATAGAGGAAAAATGAACTAATGAATTAACGAATGTGTTCATTCATTGAAAGACAGAGAATAGGTGGCGTTTAAGGCTGCGTTTCCACCAGAGATTTGTGCGAGGATGTGTAGTGAGGAATGTGTTTGTTAGGAACCAATAGAATCACTTCATTTACCTAGCCTCGCTCTGACAACTTTAATGCAGTGATTCTGTTGGTTCCTAAAAACTCTTCCTCGCTACACATTCTCGCACATCTCTGGTGGAAACGCAGCCTAACACTCTGCACACTTGTAAGCCCATAGGGAGACGTAGAGTTCTTTGTGATAGAGCTCGTCCGGGCAAGGACTACCACCATACCTATTTTTGCCGCCAAACAGTAATGCTCGCATTGCTGTGTTCCGGTGTGAAGGGTTGCCGGTAAAATTACTGCCACATGAGGCTTTCGGTCTTAGCCTCAAGGTGGCAACCCACGAGTGATACCTCTGGTTTTGAAAGCATCCATAGGCTGCGGTAACCGCTTACCATCTTGTGAGTCGTACGCTTGGCTGCTACTTCAGTTGTATAAAAAAAACAGACGTCTGAGATTATGTGGTTGAAAGTGCAGTGTTTTAGGCCTCGCCTTCACTCACTTTGGTGTCTGTCCGTGTGTTTATCATTATCTAAACAATCTAGATTTTGAATTATAAAATAGCTAAAGAATCTTTACTTTCATTAAAGTCACATGAGTTTCATTTTAATCAGTCTTATCATAAAACTTACCCGATTGTGTCCAGTTTAATCCGACATTTATCATTATCGTAACATTTATAGCCCCATTAAGGTTTAAGTACTTACATTTACGTTATTGACATGCATTAAATTATATTACAAGCAATTGGAATAAATAATCATTGTTATTAGAATACGCAACTAAAATCTCGTCACATATAATATAAAAAAATTGCTAAAATTTCAGGAACATCTCAAGATTAAGAGTAGTAGAGTTCTCTGTGATAGAGCTCGTCCGGGGAAGGACTACCACCATACCTATTTCTGCCGCCAAGCAGTAATGCTCGCATTGTTGTGTTCCGGTGTGAAGGGTATGGTTTCCGGTGAAATTACTGGCACATGAGGCTTTCGATCTTAGCCTCAAGGTGGCAACCCGCGAGTGATACCTCTGGTATCGCAAGCGTCCATAGGCTGCGGTAACCGCTTACCATCTTGTGGGCCGTACGCTTGGTTGCCACTTCAGTTGTATAAAAAAAAAAAAAAAAAAAAAAAAGATAACCTGAAAATAATACTTAGTTACCTACCTTCCAAAATTTTTTTTGCTAGCAAGAACTTAATTTTTTGTTTCATAATGATAAGGTACATGTTGTTATTTTTATTACCATGTGTAACAGCAAAGTTTAGATTTGATAATTATACGCTGTACAAAATCTTACCACGAAGTGTCGAGCAATTGACTTTACTGCAGAATCTTCAAAACAGTGATCTTAGATATGACTTCTGGAGTGACCCTGTGCCGTCTGCTGAGTACGTCAGTGTTCTATCAAGCCCTGGAAACAAAGCATATCTGGAAGCTCTATTAAATAGAAATAAGATCGAATATTTTGTTACTATGGCCAATATCCAAGAGTAAGTATAAAAAAAATATAACAGTTTAAAAAATATATAAGTATAAACTTACAATTTTTAATATAATATTGCCAGGCGATTTTACACAGCGTCATCTAGCCCAACACTAAGAACGGGCGGTACCACTTTATAAAGAAGCCATTATCGTCATGAAGTGACTAACTAGTGCTAAAAATTAAAAATAATAAATTAATCAAATTTTTTGCATTAAAATTTTGGATAATATCTTTGTCGAATTACATAATTGAAACTTTGTCATTGAATACATTTTAGTGTATAATTACTGAAAGCCTCCCAAGTTTTGAATTGGTCAACTAACCTATTGTTAATGTCTGTTCTGTGCCCATAACTTTTGATGATTGGATGATTGTAATTGTAATTTGCAGAGCAATTGACAAAGAGGCAGTCAAAACCTATACTCAAGGAAACATCAGAAGTATGACATGGGACGCTTATTACACCAATGATGAAATCAACGCCTGGATCGACGATTTAGCAGCCACATTCCCCGAAACTGTCACATCTCTTGTTGGCGGTACTTCTTACGAAGCACGTCCAATCAAAGGGCTAAGAATATCTCATGGAGAAGGAAGACGAGCTATCTTTATTGAAGGTGGCATTCATTCTAGAGAGTGGATCTCTCCTGCGACTGTTTGTTTTATTATAAACGCGTTATTGACCAGTGATGATGAGTTTGCATTAGCTGCTAGAGACTTTGACTGGTATATTTTCCCAGTTACCAACCCGGATGGATATGTTTGGAGTCATGATCAGGTAGATATTTATTAGGAACATATGAACACTATTTGTTAGGATATGAACGACGATGATTATGTTTTCATTAATCTATGCAAGTATAGGGGAAACCATAGTATTTTATTATGTCAGCAAATATGAGCTGGTCAAGTTTAACTTGATTTTGACCATCGTCTGGGGAAGAAATACCACCATACCTATTTCTGCCGCCAAGCAGTAATGCTCGCATTGTTGTGTTCCGGTGTGAAGGGTATGGTTTCCGGTGAAATTACTGGCACATGAGGCTTTCGATCTTAGCCTCAAGGCGGCAACCCTCGAGTGATACCTCTGGTATTACAAGCGTTCATAGGCTACGGTAACCGCTTACCATCTTGTGTGCCGTACGCTTGGTTTCCACTTCAGTTGTATAAAAAAAAAACACGCCTCAACATTACTTTTGTAGTATAACAGAATCTTCTTGAAAAATTAACACAGTTATGTTTGCACACTACGTGCAAAAAGAGTGACAGATACAAAGGGCTATACAAAGACCCAGCAGAGGTAGCTGAAATGAAGCTGTATATGATGATACAATCATCTTTTTAGCTTGTCTATCAATTATTAACGTTTATAAACTAATTGTTTATCTATTTTCAGTTTAGAATGTGGCGTAAGAACAGACGTCCGATCGGCAACAACTTTGGTGTCGACCTCAACAGAAATTGGAACAATAACTGGCTGGGTATAACAACTATTCTCGATACCTACTCCTACTAATTATTACCGCCCTTTTAATGTTCTAACTTTTAAGGCACCGCGCATAAACGAGATAATTCACCTAGTAAGCCTAATGATGATTGGTGTTTGCCTTAACCATTTTTAAACACGGCATTGCTATCAAAAAATTTTCAAATGAAAAAACTTATTGGTTCACGACTGATTTGAAACCCGCTACCTACGAGCACAGAACAATACTACAAGTAGTATTAAGAGTAGTAGAGTTCACTGTGATAGAGCTCGTCTGGGGAAGGACTACCACCATACCTATTTCTGCCGCCAAGCAGTAATGCTCGCATTGCTGTGTTGCGGTGTGAAGGGTATGGTTTCCGGTGAAATTACTGGCACATGAGGCTTTCGATCTTAGCCTCAAGGTGGCAACCCGCGAGTGATAACTCTGGAATTGCAAGCGTCCATAGGCTGCGGTAATTGCTTACCATCTTGTGGGCCGTACGCTTGGTTGCCACTTCAGTTGTATAAAAAAAAAACAACGATCAGAATGGCCACTTCTTGCCTCCCACCGGTTTTACTTACCCCACCCCTCATGAGCTTGTAATTTCATGGGTAACTATATTCTTCAAACCGGAACACAGCAATGGAAAGAAAACCATCAAAATAGCTTAAAAAACCATCTTATTCGACACAGGGAATGCAAGCACTACTACTTGGCGGCAGAAATAGGTATAAAATTGAATAGCGAGCGTATTTTTCTCAGTTGTTGGAGCCAGCACAAACCCTGCTTCAGACATATACGCGGGCCCAGGGCCTTTCTCAGAGCCGGAAACAAGACACATGTCCAACTTCATCAGATCGGTTGGAGACAGAATCGATATTTACCTGTCCTTTCACTCTTTTGGTCAGCTGTTGTTGCTGCCGTTTGGGAACACTACAGAACCAGTGGGGAATTACCACGAAGCTGTAAGTATCGTCTTTCACTTCCGTTTGTACTTTCATTGCAGAAGATCGTGATTTCTTTGGTGCAGTTTGTTAACTATTTGTCTCCATTAGTTTCCGTCTGCTGGCTGATAGTCCTACTAACTTAGCTGATAGCCCCCCGATTGCGTAACTTGGTTTCAATCCGATTTCAATCAGCGAACTGTCATTAAGCTGTCACATTCATGCAAAAAACTTCAGTTTATGATTGTATCAAAAAACTGCATTTATTTCATTTCAGATCAATATCGGAAGGCGTGCCATGGGAGCGATGAGTGTACGTTATGGAACGCAGTACGTGACTGGAAACATTGCTGAAGCTATTTGTAAGTACCTGAATGTATATTGTAAGTATGACCTTTTTATAAATATATCAGAAAATGACCAAAAGTCAGAAAAGTCAAATCATATAGCTGCAGTGTCAAGTTCCTAAATTCTGCGTAGCACTGCACTGCGCTTGTCACCCTCTAACCAAGTACCTGCCTGCCATGTCACTTTCGTCCAGCAAATTAACTTGCTACATAAACACAGTTCGTTCGTTCGTATGAGTCAGTGGCCAACTCTGGTGACAGAGTTTTCTTGGCCGCCCGAAGGTCTCTGTCATGGCCTAACACAGTAATACTACACAACTGCTTGGAGGCAAAATATATGCGGTGGTACCCACCAAAATAAACTCTTGCTGAAGAGTCCTACCACCTGACCTTGAGTTCACAGACACAAGATAGGCAGTCACATGTCATGCATGCACCGTCTTTAGATAGATAGAAAACACTTTATTGTTACCATAAAATAAAGTTTTGACAGAAACAGTTTAACTATACTTTGGTATAACAATGGGCGGTCTTATCGCTTAGTAGTGATCTCTACCAGACAACCTTTGGATGGATAGGACTAAATATAGCTGATAATGGGGTTTTATGGTGTTATTAGTTAATAAGTTATTATTTTTATTATAGTTTCATATTTTAGTGCCTATCAGTAACCAATATATTATGGATATGGAAGAGCGGGGTCTTCTAACTCAAGTATTCCTATACTAAACAGAAGGCCTCAACCTTATCATAATAATTGTAACTCATGGCTACAGAAATAAATATTTTCATTTTCATTTTTTCATTTTCATTTTCATTTAATTAGATGTTTACTAACACATACTTCTTTACATACTTTATAAGCATAGTGCATAGAATCGATTAGCATACTTTAAGTTCGTAGAAAATAAGTGAAGAAAAAACGTGGAAAATTAACCGATAGATAACCGACAAACAGATAATTAGTTGAAATTGCATAACTAAATTTTTCACGTGATTATAATATTTAATTTGATAAGCACTACAGGCTTTCCGATCTGTGGGTTTGAAACCGTGCACCAATTATTATTATGTGAATTTATATTGTCCAGCATTATTTATTTATATTTACGAAAAAATATGCCTGAAGTAAACCCCTTCTTATGTTACTGTCAGACAACTATAATGGTAACTAATTTGTATCTGTTTTTAAGAGCGGTATGAGTTAATCAATTAAAATAAGTTAAATTAATAATGATTTAGTTAACTCATCCCGTAGGATGAGTTGTCGGCGGGATGAGTTGACTATAGACCCAATTTATCTTACGCAAGTTTAGAAAATCAGAGAGCTTAGCGTGAAGAACTCGATTGACAATCGTGAATGTAAACGTATCGTCCAGGAGGCTTATTCGCTATGACCAAACACGGGCTGGTTACGATATCTGCGTGGAATCGTTGTCGACGAGCCACGTTTTAGGGCTCGTCTGACTGTTTTTCAAAGTCAACCTATCGATAGCGAAACTATCGCTATTGAAACAACACATATCCGGAAAACAATTTTACAATTTCACACCATGGCACGTATAGAACACGTTACTAAGTTACACGTTATTAGTACGGAATCTCCTAGGTCATAGCGAATAAGCCCCCAGCTGACAATTTGTGTAGGGTTTTTAACAGCGCCTCTTTAGTGCGCTACATGAACTATCAAAACTCCATACAAATTGACAGCTGGACGATACGTTTACGTCTACGATTTCCAAACGAGTTTTTCATGTGGTGGTGTGGGTGAGGAGTATCTCAAATATACGTTTGTATGGTGATATACATTTCACTTGTTTGATTTTGCAGATGCCGCTACCGGTGGCAGCATTGATTGGGTCAAGGAACAACTAAAGGTCCCTCTAGTCTACTGCTATGAGCTTCGCGACAGAGGATCGTTCGGGATGCTTCTGCCAGCTGATCAAATTCTACCGACTGGTTTGGAGACAGTGGATTCGCTGCTAGAGATGATTCACCAAGCGGAGAGATTTGGGGTTATCAACGGCGCTCAATTAACGTTTGCGTCTTCTTTGTTGATGAGTGTCGCATTTTTATGTTTGATTTTGACAGATTAAAATTATGAAATATATTTTTTTACTTATAAATATCTAGATATTTAATTGGTTATTTTTGTTTTAAGAGTGTTAACCATCACACTATGGGAAAACTAAGATTATAATATCCCAAAAATTATTTTGCATCAAGCGGGATTTGAACAACCACCGCTTGATAAGCGGGTGCTCTACCAATTGAGCTATCGAGACGTATCTCGCTTGGACGAAATAATCATTGGGATGTCTTCGGCTCGAAGCGCCGATAGCTCCACCTACAGGGGAAACGTTGCAGTTATCCAAGCCTGTTCAATGACTAAAGTTAACTCTAGTTATTTGACGAGAGGTGGTGAATACCTAGGTATTTAGATTCTGATTCTGATTAAAATCTAACACAACGTACCAATCACGAATAAAATTGAGACTTTACGTAGACGTTCTTTTTTATACCACTTATTTTGGATGCAATATACGTTTCGACCAACGGTACGTTTAAACGAAAAGTTTAAGCACTGCGTACTCACACAATAAATCGTAAATATCTTATTCTTAGTTTATTTCTGCCGCCAAGCAGTAATGCTCGCATTGCTGTGTTGCGGTTCGAAGGGTATGGTTTCTGGTGAAATTACAGGCACATGAGACTTTCCATCTAACGTCTCAGGGTGGTAACACGCAAGTGATATCTATGATATCGCTTGCGTACATTGGCTACTCTAACCGCTTACCATCTAGTAGGCCGTACGCTTAGTTGCCACTTTAGTAATCTAAGTAACTCACAGAACAGAATTTGTTCTGTGAAGTATCTTGACATTTTGATTGTGCTTTACATAATCTTATTCCTAGAATCCCGTACGTAGATCAAAAGTGCCTGTAATTTCTACGACACCATACTCTTCAAACCGAAACAGCAATGGGAAGTTAGCTTGTGGGCAGAAATAAGTATTTTTGGTAGGTACTTCCCCCGACAAGATATGAAACTCTATAAAACATTTTCGATTATCTTTCTTATCTGTCTATCAATCAGTTTTCAACCTTGTATTAAAGTTGAATTAGCATTCCATAGCCAAGACAGATGCCAGCATTTCGAATAAAAAAAATACGCTTTCGAAATGCTGACGTCATGATGTACCTCTATCCTCTACCTACCAGTATTAAGATAGCAAAGATAATTCCGATAATACTGACTATCAATTGCACGTTGCTCTAAGCGTATTTAGAAGTCAGAAGGGTATTGTCGATATTACTAAACACACGTTTCTACGATAACACTGTTTATCTAAAATGTTAAAATGTTTAACAGTAGTTCTAATAGGAATATTACTAACATGTACAGCAGAAAAACAAAGATTTGATAATTACACACTTTACAAAATTTTACCAAAAACTGAAAATCACATAAAACTGCTTCAAAATTTACAAGATACTGATTTTCACTATGATTTTTGGAGCGACCCAACGCCGTCTAAAGAATTCGTCAATGTTTTATCGAGTCCTGAATACAAAGAAGATTTGGAAGGTTTACTCAATGGAAATGGAATAAAATTTGAAATCACAATGTTAAATATTCAAGAGTGAGTATTTTCTTTTCTTTGCCATTTATTCTGTTAAAGAATTACTCAATCTCACCAATCATTGTTTATGTTTCATGCATTTTTATGAAATTCAGAGTCCACTGCTTTACTGTAATTGCTTGGAGAGGCCCAGTTTGGGTACCAGAACAATCGTTTATAAGCTTTACCATCTACCGACTTCCTGCAACCTCTAAAAAACATGGGTATACATGTATAAAAAACTCAGTCAGTCAGTCATTTCGAATGAGTCAGTGGCCAACTCTGGTTACAGAGTTTCTATGCCACCCGAAGGTCTCTGTCATGGCCTAACAACTTTGAAAAAACCAGCTTACCGACTGACTGCTTAACGTTCCCTCCGAAGCACGGGAGCGCTCAGTTGAAATTGCCACTGGCGGTCACCCATCCAAATGATGACTACGCGGAACAGTGCTTAACTTTGTTGATCTGTTAAGAACAACTTAGCCAGCTACGTCACGAGCGCTCCTTTAAAAAACTTAAACATAATGACATTATATTTTCAGTGCAATCGATAAAGAAACCCGCAAAGAATACACAAGAGGCAATCCCAGAAACATGACATGGGACTCCTACTACACCAACGACGAAATTAACGATTGGATCGACGATCTAGCCACCACTTACCATGATATAGTAACCACATTGATCATTGGAACTTCTTACGAAGGCCGTCCACTTAAAGGGCTGAAGATATCTTACGGAGGGGATAACAAAAGGAGCATCTTTCTCGAAGGTGGTATTCATGCTAGAGAGTGGATTTCACCAGCTACTGTATGCTTTATCACTAATGAATTGCTAACAAGTGACAATGAATTGATCAGAACTGCTGCTAGAGAATACGACTGGTATATTTTTCCAGTAACTAACCCTGATGGCTATGTTTGGACTCATGAGTCGGTGAGTTCTTGAATTAAATTTGCTGATGATATTTTACTTCAAACTAGTGGACCCGGCGCGGTTTCACTCGCGTTATTTTTTTGCTATTTTTTCATAATTTCTCCCTGGACTCATACAAATGTTTCAAGCCCACAATCAGCCAAATCAGTCCAGCCGTTGTCATGTTTTAGCAAACCTAACGCACAACGATTCATTTTTATTTATAAAAAGACAAGATGGTATTTATTCTTATTAAAACTGTTCTACCTCGATACATTTTAGATGTTAGCTCTGGTATATAAATTGTGTACTGTATCTTTGGTTCCATTATATTCATGACACACGTCTGAATTTTTGTTTTTAAACTCAGCACAGTTTAAATTACAGCTTTATTGCTTTAGCGTTAGCTACCATCCTCCTTTGTTCCAAAAGTTGTTATGATAGTTATGGTTACCCATTATAGCAGTCAATTGAACTTTTTTTTTTATGTCAGCAAGTGACAAGACAATCAAGACGCCCGCCTGATGTTAAGCACCACGTCTGACTATAACAGATGCAGTGCCAACCAAAGCTTAAAGTTTTTGAGTATTTGCGTGGCACTCCACTGTGCTTATCACCCCGAGACATTGTTGTTAAGTCTCTTTCGCTCAGTAATTTCACTTGCTACAGTGCCCTTCAAACCTAAACATAGTAATGCTTGCACACTACTGCTTGGAGGTAGAATATCTGACACTGCGGTGGTACCCACCAAGACGGACTTTTGCTGAAGAGTCCTACCACCAGGTAAACACATTGTCTTACATTTCTATTTTGTTCTTTCAGTTTAGAATGTGGCGTAAAAACAGGCGTCCTATTGGCGCACAATTTGGCGTCGATCTTAACAGAAACTGGAATAATAATTGGCTTGGTAAGGGGTGCAGTACCGTTTTGAACTAATAGTTATAACTTACTAACAGTTTCTGTGTGTTACATACACACACAGCACTAGTTGTCTAGTGGTAGTAAAAATATCATTGGTGCACGACCGAGTTTGAACTCTGTCGACCAATGATATTTTTACGATCCCATACCCACGACCTTAAAATCTGAAGGCAATTATGTACGCAATGCGTGAAGAAACCGCGGTAGTTTTTTTTTTTTTATACTACTAAAGTGGTAACCAAGCGTACGGCCCACTTGATGGTCAGCGGTTACCGTAGCCTATGTACGCATGCAACATCATAGATATCACTTACGTGTTACTACCCTAAGACCTTAGATGGTAAGTCTCATGTGCCTGTAATTTCACCGGAAACCATACCCTTCGAACCGGAACACAGTAATGCGAGCATTACTGCTTGGCGGCAGAAATAGGTATGGTGGTAGTCCTTCCCCGGACGAGCTCTATCACAAAGAACTCTACTACTCTTAAATAACTATATAACTTAGTATGTCCAAGAACTAAAAATTCGAAAGACGTGTCATCCACCAATCTGCATTGGGTTCGCGTGGTGGAAGATCCTATCACTCTCGCTCGAGTAGGCCAGTGTCCCAGCAGTAGTAGTAGGAAGAAACATTAGAAAACTGTCATAATGACTAACAGTTTCCTCATGTATTTGTTGCAGCTGTTGGCGCGAGTTCTAATCCTGCAGCCGAGACATATGCGGGACCTGGACCATTCTCTGAGCCGGAGACGTTACATCTGTCCAGATTCATCAGCTCGATTGGAGACGAGATCGACATTTACCTGAACTTCCACTCGTTTGGTCAGATGTTGCTGATACCGTTTGGAAACACCACGCAACCACTGGCGAATTACTATGATGCTGTAAGTTTCTCCGACTTCAAGTCTTTTCAAGGCCCACAAGATGGTAAGTGGTTACCGCAGCCTATGAACGCTTGCAATACAAGAAGTATCACTCGCGAGTTGCCACCTTGAGGCTAAGATCGAAAGCTAATGTGCCAGTAATTTCACTGGAAACCATGTCCTTCATACCGGAACACAGCAATGCAAGCATTACTGCTTGGCGGCAGAAATAGGTATGGTGGTAGTCCTTCCCCGGACGAGCTCTATCACAGAGAACTCTACTACTTTTTTTTCTTTAAATGTATCCTAAACTAAAAAAAAATTTTTGAATGGGTTGTGGACGAGAATGTACCTATCTAGTTATTGACACGTTTTAAATTTGTATTTCAAAAAGCGCAGATTTATATTCACTAAAATGTGTATGGGACCTTTGGAAAAGAGTCAACAAAATCAATTCGTAATTGGCAAAAAAACTGGGAGACAAACATGAAAAAAAAATAAAAGAAAAGCATACAGTTATGACAGGGACCAGCGGAAAGACTTGGGGGAGATCTTAGCCCAGCATTTGAAAAATATAAATAAATTAAATATTTTTTTAGCTAGTAAAAATTTAAACTGCTTGGAGGCAGAAATAGGTATGTAGATTTTTCCCGAACGAGCTATATCTTAACTCAATTACTCTTAAACATACTTTCCTCAGCGGAATGTTGGAAGACGCGCAATGGGAGCTCTATCGGTGAGACACGGCACACAGTATGTTACAGGAAATAGTGCTGAAGTAATCTGTAAGTTCTAAACATTATTTTATTATTATTCCGATCAACCGCTCATCACTATGTTTTTTTATACCACTTGAGCGGCAACCAAGCGTACGCCCACCTGATTAATCAGTTACCGAAGCCTATGTACGCCTGCAACACCCGAGATATCACTTACTTGTTGCCACTCTGAGATCTACGTCTCATGTCTAAAGTCTCATGTGCCTGCAATTTCACCGGAAACCCTTCGAACCGGAACACAGCAATGAGAGCATTACTGCTTGGCGGCAAAAATAGATATGGTGGTAGTCCTTCCCCGGACCAGCTCCGTTAGATTGTTGGTCCTGGTTATCACTGTTACGCCATGCCGGCACATAAACACCGCCACCAGAGTTTGCCACTGACTCATACGAACATACTTATTGAGATATTAGTATCAAGGGGTTGTTATGCTAATATTGAATCTTTACATAGTATAGTCCACATAAATATATTTAAGTAGAATGAGTGAGTACCTGGCATGCCGAAAAGACGTGCTAACCTAACTAAGGGCTGAGTAACCTCTTTACTCGCCGCAAAACTCAGTCTGCTCCCAACCGGGGGCGGTGTAGTGGTGCCTAGAATCGGTTTTCCGCGTGCTTATCGATGCTTTTAAATCATTCATTTTCGCGCGGCTTATGTTACCCATCACAAAAATACATTTGTGTATAAAATATAAATAGATACGCAAAATCTTACACGCTCGTTTTCCATACAAATCGACGAACTCTTTCATTCTACTTAATTATAGTTCTGTGTCTCATAATTATAGTCATCGTTTGTTTCTCTGTATGTAAGTTAGTTTGTACGCTTTGATATTTTAAACTAAGCAATATAGTAGAGTGATTGAAAAGGAAGATTTTTCTATATAGCACCCGTGAGAAGCCAGGGCGGGTCGTTAGTTAGATTACAATTAAAGAGTTTGTTACAGACCTAGCAAGTGGAGCAGCCGACGATTGGGTAAAAGAACGTATCAAAGTACCTCTCGTCTACTGCTACGAACTTCGAGATACAGGAAGATACGGCTTTCTACTCCCTCAAGACCAGATCAGGGCTACTGGAGAGGAAACTATGGACTCGCTGTTGGAACTCATATACCAGGCACGACGGTTTGGCGTGATCGTTGGACCTTCGAGCGGTGTTAGTGAATTAAGGATCTCAGTTTTTATGGTGCTTTTTACTGTGTTAGTTATACTTTGAGAAAATACAGGTGACCAATTAAAAAAAAGAGATGATTACATGAAAATAAATTTTAATTAATGAATTCGTTTTTTTTCATCTGCCTGGGGGATAAGGTTGGTTTTATCTGAAACGTAAGCGCCGCTGATGAATTGTTTAACAGTGGGAAACGAAAACATACATAAACAGATGAAGAGAAGCAGTTTAGCTACTATTCATTTGATATCTTTGCTAGTTGAATAAAATTTCCCTTCTGGTTATCGCCTAACAAGTCTACAAAGTCGCTTTTTAAACATAATCAATAACTAATCAATAGTCGAAAAGACATTGATAAAGAGCTCACATCGATGACAAAATAAAAATAATTAAATTGTTAGGGATTAGTAGATAATTATCAGGAGCTAGACAGTGATTAAATTATAAATTATTATTCTTATCATTCTGATTATGTATACTAACTATCTTCATGAATCTATATATATCTATATACATTCATTTTCTAATATCGCCAGTACCGGAACA
Organism: Colostygia pectinataria; assembly: GCA_951394395.1. NCBI lineage: Eukaryota > Metazoa > Arthropoda > Insecta > Lepidoptera > Geometridae > Colostygia > Colostygia pectinataria. Next base: position 9,090,408 of record OX596365.1, on the reverse strand, counting down.
CTGGCCTATTCGATTTATTTTATTGGAGGGCTATTTTCAGAATATTTAAGTCATTTTATATCTTATTTTTATTAGCCATACGATTGATAACATAATAATTATTTTCGTGGATCAAATTACTAACCTTGAAAATTATCTGCTTAGTACCATTGAAGGCCGATTTCAGCAAATATTAGCCAATTGGACTGTTTTTGTAATAATATGAATCCTTGAAAATGTTTTAAAACAACCATAAAATGGATTATGATTTTGAAGATTGCGGATTTAAACCACGTTTGAGGCAAAACATTTTTTGGGATATTATAATCTTTAAGACTATACTGCCAAATACCTCGTCCCCTTAACCCCGCAACCCCCTCAGGCAGTTATTTATACGAGTAATTAATTAAAAACTGTATCTATAATTTACAATTAACATTAAAGGCATAAATACGCCTAGTATGTACTCGTAAGTCGAACTCATTCCTATTGACATCGCACTGTTGCACGAGAGTTTTTCGTGCACTAAGCTGTATAGAGATTTCAATGTGTCGCTGGCAGTAGAGTCAGAACACTGCTCCAGATTGCTGATGATGCAGGTGGACCAGCTGTCAAAAATACTGCAAATACCCTGTGGAAAAAAACCACGCCTAAGAAACAGGTTTTTGATGTCAGCAAATAACGAAAAGGTCTTTGACGAGACGAAAAAACAAAAGTTCGCGTATGAGTTATTTTTATACAACTAAAGTGGCAAAAAAGCGTTGACCCACAAGAGCGGCTACCGCAGCCTATGGGCGCTTGCAATATCAGAGGTATCACTCACGGGTTGCCACCCTGAGACGTAGATCGAAAGTCTCACGTGTCTGTAATTTCACCGGAAACCGTACTTTTCGGACCGGAACACAGCAATGGAAATATTACTGCAGTCACATGAGTGTCAAGCTATTAGTCTTTTTCGCCCAGTAATTTGAGTTGCTACAAACTAAACACAGTCATGCTTTTACATTACTGTTTGAAGGCAGAATATCTAACACTGCGATGATGCTTGCCTGGTCTCTTGCTGAAGAGTCCTATCACCATGTAATTATTGTAATTAAAAAAAAATATATATTATATTTTATGCCTTCAAAAAGATGAAACGTCAATATTAGATATATAGTTATTTGCCATTTTTCTCGATTTTAATTACTGAGTTTTAAGATTTTTTGTAAAATTATTATCAATATTATGTTATAATTATTTTTTAGGATAATTAAAACTATCTGTCGAGCCGAAACACGACCGCAGTGCGACGTACAGGATAATGGTACTTACTGCCGTGGTTTTAAGGTTTTCTAATAAGGAAGACAAGCCATTCATGGAATTTCCAGCGCATTTTTGATTATACGTTTCTTTCTCACTGACGCATTTTAATCCAGGCTCAGAATATAAATCTGAAACAAACCCACTATGAAAACTAGGTTCATTTTATTTTATATTTAAAAATAAATGGCTGTGCGTTAGTCTCGCTAAAAATCGAGAACGGCAGGACCGATTTGGCTAATTGGTCTTGAAATGTTTGTAAAAGTTCAGGGAAGGTTTAAGCGGTGAGAAATAATTGATAGATTCAGGCGTTACTTTGCGGAAATCCATTACAAAATAAAAAACAGACGAAAAATCTCTAGTACTATTCCGCTTAACCTTTTAACTGATGAGGTCACACAGTTACCACAGTTAACCTCAAAAGAAAAATATCGACACGTGTTTCATCCCTCCACGGGACATCCTCAGGACCATCGACTTGTTCTCCGGCAGACGTGTTGCTCCGTCGAGCGCTGGAGCAACACGTCTGCCGGAGAACAAGTCGATGGTCCTGAGGATGTCCCGTGGAGGGATGAAACACGTGTCGATATTTTTCTTTTGAGGTTAACTGTGGTAACTGTGTGACCTCATCAGTTAAAAGGTTAAGCGGAATAGTACTAGAGATTTTTCGTCTGTTTTTTATTTCGGTGAGAAATATACAGGGTGTAAATTTTTTTTTTCAAAAAAAATAGCGCGAGTGAAACCGCGCCGGGTCTACTAGTTATATATAATTTTTTTAGGCAACGCCAACACAGCACACTAAAGACACAAAATGACATGTTGTACATTTGCACGATGGAGCTTATTGACCAAAGTACAATTAGGTTCCGGGCGAAAAAATTACATTACAAAAAGTAGTTACTCACTTTTTTTTATACCATTGTTTTTTTAATACTAGTAATAAAAAAAATACTAACTTTTAATCCTGACGCCGTTTTCGAAACAAATATAGTCGAGGATTGCCCCTGAGCTGCTCTCGATACTAGTGACAACATCAGCCGATGCAAATTTGCATTTATTTATCGTTTCAATGTACGAGTGGAGACAGTTTTGTACATGAGGAATGTATGCGCAGTTCCTAAAAGTTCATACAAAAAATATTACAAATGCCTTGAATGGCTAATTGTCTCATTCTAATTTGTGGGGCAACTATGACTGACGTCCGGTGTTACTAGTGTATTGTCACAGAGTATTGTGCATTGTTCCAATACTAATAATATCCAATGGAAAATAACTTTTGGCTTATAAATTATTAGGTATATTATGTAATTTATTTATGTAAATTTAATGTACATGTTTTATTGTTGGTTCTGTATAAGTTACATAGATTTCTTTATTTAAAGGAAAACTTAATAATACTGCACAGAAGAAAGATAAAAAACTTCTACCTTTGAAGACAGCGCTAAGATTTAAACAACAAAAAACAACGACACTTTGTGTTACTGTGTTATTTATGTTGTGTGTGTGTTATTATTATGTTTAACTATACTTAATAATAATAAGTATGTTAAATATTTATACAGGTAAAATGTCAAGTTACACTTTACCTTTATAAGTTACACCATAAAAAAGTAAATATCTAGCATGACTCATTATTTTTAAATATGGGCAAAATAATTAAATATAATAAAATATTTATTTTTTTCTTTACTAAGTAGATAACACAAGTTTAGGGACATGATTGACTACTATCAACTTTGCAAAAGTCTGGTGTGTGGTCTGGTACTTAGGTATTATTAGGTTTGAGAAACCTGTAACATCACCTACATCACCATGGCATATCTCCAGTATTGACTGAAATCTTGTTGATATTAAGCGGTATTTTGGTTTGCCTAAAGCAACGAGCATAAAACCAGCTTAGGTTCGTAAAAATGCAATTTCATAGATTACTTATACAGGTGGGTGGCCAACATTAGTGCTCTTTGGTTTTATACTCGTTGGCCTACAGCTACTAATATCTGTTCTATGCTACAGCTAAACACATCTTCACAAAAACTTAAGCAAGATATCACCATAAAAGTTGACTTACTTCTTGAAGAAATCATTGAGATCATTGTTTTTTATGGCATTCATTAACTGTTGATTGAATTCATTGATAACTATTTTTGGTGATAAGCATCTCTCAAATTCGGAATGAGCTAGCATGACTTTCATAAGGTCTTCTTCCCCACCAGCCTTCTTGCATTGATCATGTAATACCTGCATCATATCGGTTTGTTGAGTAAACACATCTGTAATAGTCAAGGTTTTTATTCATTTTATGTTTCATTCGCACTATCAACAAACTATGCGAGGAGGACGATACAGACTTGTTTGTGATTTCCTCGGCGAAATTCACTGAATAGGCTCTAAAGTATTTAAGTAGGTAATAAGCTGCACTTATAATTATGTTAGCTAGGTACATAATGCATAATGTTTAATTGTTATTTTTCTATATCGATTTGGTTTAACACTGATAGATATTGTATATATTAAATAAATAAATGTTCAAATACTAATAAAAACGAAAATACCTAGTTGGAAATTAAAATAAAATCTTTTGTAGCTTTTCTTTGCTCAAAAGATTTTATTTCGTAAACAAATATTTAACGTTGTTAAGTACAAACCTAGAAAGACGAAGATGGTGAAGGTCTGATTAGAAATACTTCTCAAAATGCGGTACATTGCTTACTTTAAAAAGTTTGTGCTCGTTTTCTAGTAGTTCTAATGTTTGCAGAGCTACTAGTGTTATTAAACAGTTTTTTCCTTTAGATGCTATAAATAAAACAGGTTTTCCTTATTTTGACGACCTATGTGACGCGGTAGGAGATTGCTTTTGATTGATTGGGGAGAAGCGCTAGAGTTGCGGGTTTCATTCCCGCTGTGATATAATTAATGATAACTTTATATAACTGTCTATAAATAACTGTTTATGGTCTGGGCATTGTATCAAATCACTCTTAGTTAGGTAGACGTTTAGCCCCAATTCTACAGATTCCATTACAGATTCACAATTCAACAGACTCCTAGTTATACATATTCCCAGTCCTACAGATTCCCACCTCAACAGATTCCCATACAGCTATGGGATACCTTTGTAATCAGGTAAATTAGTTGCCAGTTACTTACTTTTTACGGCATGGGCGCGTAGGAACTGGCATAAATTCACATTGTATGTAAGTCATTTTAAAGCGATTTTTGTAAATGAAGCTTTTATTACTTTATCTATGATTTTTTTTTTATGTCAGCAAGTGACAAGACAATCAAGGCGCCCGCCTGATGTTAAGCACCACGCCTGACTATTACAGATGCAGTGCCTTGGTGCAGTGCCACCCAAAGCTTAAATTTTTTAAATGTTTGCGTGGGACTGCACTGCGCTTATCACCCCGAGACTTGTTGTTAAGTCTCTTTCGCCCAGTAATTTCACTTACTACACGGTGCCATTTAAACCTAAACACAGTACTGCTTGGAGGTAGAATATCAGACACTACGGTGGTACCCACCAAGACGGACTCTTGCAGAAAAGTCCTACCACCATTGACTTTGACAGTGTCAATAATTAATAATCTTCTTTTAATTTGTGGCGGGTGTCGTCAATAATTATTACAGCAACAATTATTGTTGCTGTCTGTAGCAAGTGAAATTAAAGTAAAGTATCACACAGAATAAAGCTTATAAAGCTTTGGGTGACACTGCATCGGTTCGGGCTCCCGATTGCCTAATTCGGTTGAAATCTCATGAATGTGACAGCTTATTGACAGTTCACTGATTGAAATCGGATTTAAACCGAGGTACGCAATCGAGGGGTCGGTTATTCTGGTCAGGCGTAATGCGTAACATCAGGCAAAGTACTTGACAGTTTCATTACTTGCTGATATTAAATGCTAACGTCCACTTGCTGGACATAGGCTTCCCCAAAAGAGCGCCATGACGACCGATTTTGAGCCTTCATCGGGTTAGTGTCAAAATTATTTTTGAAAATACCCTGTTGAAGAGGTTTTAGGAATTTCAATGTCAAAATCCTCTTTGCCACCGACTTTCTGCAACCGCTTTAATGTCATTGGTAAAAATAACTTAATCTACTTGCACTATTATTAAAGTAAAGGCACCTTATTCCGAGGGGTGCAAGAATTGGCACCATACTCCGAGGTATTTAGAAAAATAGCGTTTATAGAAAAGAAAGAAAGAAAGAAAGAAAAATTATTTATTGACACACACATAGAAGAAATACAAAGATAAAAAAATAAATAAAAAAAAAGTAGGCAAGTAGGTACAATAACAAAGTAAAAATAAAAATGAAATATAAAAGATATAGTATGTAGGTTTATGTACCTAATACCTATAACTACTTATATAAATATATTTTTAGCAGATTTAATTAACTTATTTTAATGCAAGATCTTTTAGTCAATTGATAATAAATTTTGGCATAGTTATATCTTCAAAAGGGTAGGAATAGGAGTAAACTTATTATATGGTCATGGGTTCGAACCCAGTGCACCAATGGATTTTCCAATTAATTTTTTTTTGCGCAATGTCAGTGCTCTGATACAGTGAAGGAAAACATCGTGAGAAAACCGGCATGTCCAATAACCAAAAATTCGAAAGACATGTGCCATCCACCAATACGCATTGGGTCCGCGTGGTGGATTAAGACCCAATTAATATCGCTCGAGAGTAACCCAGTGTCCCAGAAGTGGGAACCTTAAAAGGCTGTCATGGATGATGAATGTATCTACAAGTAAACACTAGCCGTGGTAATTATTTTTGTGGTTAATCGCAGTGAAAATAGCACTGCGTTCAACGTTATACTAGGTTTATACAAAGGTATAACTTTGAAATAGCTTTTTTATGAACAGAAATGTCTTCGCTATACTAGGTATAAGTTATACTAATTGCTTTATTAGTAGACATTTTGTTTTAGCTTTTTCTTAGATTATTTTCAGGAATAACTTTATCTTACCAAGTTTATTTGTAAGGCTGTTAAATTTTATAACTAAACTGTAATAAGTACTACTACTAATTTTATAACTACTATTTTAAAATGTATATTTCAATTAACCCACAGTGATTGTTTGCACACTTTGTATCATTCTTCCTACCATTTCCTTTTGAATTTTGTACACTCGGAGAATGGAGCCAGATACATCGCAGTAAGGATTTTTAAATTGGATTAAGGAGCCTCAGACCTTTTTCATATTTAGTTTAATTTCAAATACAAATTATCACATAAAAGTCAAACCTTTAGTATATTTCAAGAGTAAAAACGGTAGAGCATCTGTTAAATGCAGCCCAACTTTCATAAATGTACCGTAAATGCTTAATTTTTGATGTCTTTTCTAGTTTTGGTGAAAATACCGCGGAAATAGGTGCCTATACCTTAACACTTTAAAATAATAATAACTTACCGGTAAATAAGAATACGAAGACGAGAATTCTCAATACCATTATGAAACACAATTAAAATGTACGGCAGCCTTTGAAGTAGGTTACTCTAGTTAATATTACAGTAACATTAATTGTCTACAATTGATGAAGTAAGTTATATACTACAAAAGCAGGATGTAGGTGAATATTAATAATTGTGGTCACAAAATAAACAAGTGATGTCACTTCACAACAGAACAACATCGACCTAACTCAAATTGTTTATCACAATATAAAAATGAATATTGCAACGCACATAAAAAAGTAAGTAAGTTCGTATGAGTCAGTGGCCAACTCAAACGCATAGTTATCAGCATCATTGGAATTGCCTCGTTCGCAAACACAATCAAACTTATATCGATGGTTGACCCATGTATAGTTCTCTCGGTTTATATAGGCTTCCGTGATGTTAGCCGTTTCGATTCGCAATGGAACTTTTTCTAACTGAATTGTCTTGGCGCATCACAAATGGCTAACTTCACGGGAGCCTAGATCTGCCGAGAGAACTATACCTATCCGTAAATCCGTCGGCAGCGTTTCTAGTCCCCGCGCTAGCATGATGTGACGACAAGATATCATCGCTGTTGGTGCCACCAGTCCCGTGACGTGCATACGTCGTGTTGACGGCTGGTTGACATTAAGTCGATGAGGCGAGGCAATGACGCGATGGAGCCGATCCAATACGTCTGCGCCAATCCTTTTATCTTCATTTATTTTTTTACTAACTAGAACATGCCACCCTAGAAGTTAACAAAAATGGGAGTACGTATTACTTATAGGCTAGAAGAAAAAAAAACATTTAACGAAAAATGATCAAATACCTAGGATAATAATAATAGTAATCAATTAATCACCTATTTGCGCCAACCTTTACTTGCGAAACGGTTGTTAATGTACTCGATTCATTTAACTAACTCAAACCATCGCGGTCTTTTGTATATTAGTTCATTAGAAAAGGACGTATAATATTAAATTCTTTGTGTAGTTTGAAACTCTTCAACATTATTAACCTATTAGTATTGATAAGATTAATAACATACCTGCAATCAAATAGAAAATAGAAAAAAAAAACAAAATCACCATCATCATGACAGATTTCTAATGTTTCCCACTGGTGGGGACACTGGCCAGTAGGCCATAATCAATTATTTAATAAATATAGTATAGTCGCTATAATAATTTATTATTATATAATAACAAATTGATGATTCTTCTATAATTCTGTAAAAAATTATGCAGTTGATGATGTCTTAAGTTATTTTGTAAATTATATGAAATTAATAATATTATTCATAGTTATTATTATTATTAAATTAAAAGAAATAATGATTGTTATTATTAATTCTTGTTCTACGACCCGGATAGGGGGTCACTTGAGTTACTAAAAACATATAAAAACATAAAATATTGATGGTTTTTTTGCTGGCAACAGACGTACAAAGTGAACAGTCAAATTATTATTAATTATTGTCAAAGCTGGATTTGGAGAGAATTTGAAGATAGTTAAAAATTTAAAAGTCACACGACTGAGGCCTTCGGGCGGCCTTAAAACTCTGTCACCAGAGTTAGCCACTGACTCATTTTTTTCCTCGCACTTACTTACTTAATGCGGAAAGATAAAAAATTATTTGCTTTTACATTTTATTTCTGAGAATAAGAAGTATTTTTTTTATAGCTAGTTAATTTATAAACGTTGTTTTTTTTATATAAAAAGCAAGTTATTTTATAAACGTAGTTTTAAGACGTCGTTTGCGTTCTTCTCCGTAGGTGCAATGTTAAAGGTTTTCCCGAAGTCTGCAAGAAAAATTCTCCCTCGAGGCATCTTACACAAACCAAACCTCAATTTTCAGCACCTAAAGCCATTACAATCTTCCGCTCCATTCAGCTAATAAAGGTTTCTAAAGGCGCCCCTACACTATCGGCATCCGTTATTATACACGTAAAGCATGTAGCTACTGGACTGTAATTTGAATAGCCAGTAATTTAAATTAATAAGGTAAGTTTAATAGTACCTGTTTTGCGCCGCTACGCTTGCGTTTGCGGTGCAATTTTATGGTGAGAAGGGACCTTTTGACTCAGATATTGAGTGAGTTTTTTTTCAGGGCCGCTGAGGGGAAACCTGAAACCGTGAGAGTTATCGAAAAATCATGTTAGTAGTTACGCGCTTGATTTTATAAAAGCTGTAGTATTAAAAAAGTAAATATTTATTTACAGGTTCTGTGAAAAGTGAGTTTGTGGAAAATATTTTTTTGCTTCTTCAGATTCATTGTTTGATAAAAAATAAATAAATGTATTTTAACTATTGCGAACCTGAAGTTGTATAAGTTTAATGTGTAAGTTAAAGTTGGTTAGCTTAGCGGTTAATGTTGTAACCAGCATCTCTACCTACTTTTCATTTATCCTTTGTAGGTCATTTTGTTTTATTTTGAAAACCATAAAAAAAATTCTTTAATTTTCACTATCAAGTTTTCATGTTTCTTTGGAAAATTTTGAAAAAATTTGCAAAGAAACATGAAACCTTGCCAGCGAATTGCTAACCATAGTCCATTTATGGTTAACAGAAGTACATTACATTGGTTAACTTATATCATCACCCGCGAGTTCACTTGCACAGTTTTTTTTCCTTCTTTTTTAGAAAGGTCTAAAACAGTATCTTCCCAAAAATGGTTTCTGCGATTTAGCCATGAAAACGTAACAGACAAACATACTTTAACATTTACAATAATTTTCAAAATTTCATAAGAGTAGTAGAGTTCTCTGTGATAGAACTCGTCCGGGACTACCACCATACCTATTTTTGCCGCAAAGCAGTAAGGCTCGCATTGCTGTGTTGTGGTGTGAAAGGTATGGTTTCCGGTGAAATTACTGGCACATGAGGCTTTCGATCTTAGCTTCAAGGTGGCAACCCGCGAGTGATACCTCTGGCATTGCAAGCGTCCATAGGCTGCGGTAACCGCTTACCATCTTGTGGGCCGTAAACTTGGTTGCCATTTTAGTTGTATAAAAAAAACAACATAAGATAGAAGTAATAGATGGTTTGATATATTTATTGCGTTGTGTCCAGTAACTACACTGTCCATGGCAGCGCGTACCCGCTACACGCTTATAAATTTCACCACACAAAGGTCGGTGGAATCCGTGCGCAGTTCCTAGTCGCCCGGGGCGTGCGCTCAAAGAGCTGCGATCGCGATAACCACGACACGGGACTTTGCTTTAAGGACGGTTCATGCACTACTGCCTAATCATTAATTTATTTTATTTTTTCTATAATATTCCAATATTACGCGGGACAAATCTTTGTACGATCTACAAATATTTGTTCCGGGTGTTCTAGGTATTTTCTATATATAATAAAAACTATATATCTATGTACTGTATTGTATTAAATGTATATCAGTCATATAGTACCCATAATACTACATAATGGGGCTAGATGATGCTGTGTGGATTCTCCAGCATTATTTATTTATTTTATTGTGGATAAAAATTTGTTTGTTTGTTTGTACCCAATAGACTCTGAAACTGGACCGATGACTGAAATTTAAAACATAGAAAGATTTATAAGAATAACTGGGAATAGAACAAAGGCTACTATTGCCCAATAAACTTTACCATAAGACAACGTTTTTTTTTTTTGGTTTGTTTGTACCGTCTTCCGACGAACCGACGTCTTTTGCGTCCGCGTAGTGCACTAAGACCCAATCACTCTCGCTGAAGAGTAGGCCAGTGTCCTAGCAGTAGGAAAATTAGAAACCTGATGATAACGTAGTGGGTTGTACTTTTATTAATTTAGCACAATTACTTAATGTACCGATCTAGATCGATAAAGCTGCCTGAGGTTCATTGACGCGCTCAGATCAAAGACGCGCGAGTTATTGGCCCGCTGTTCATTGACGCGCGGGTCACTGACACGTGCTGAGCGCTGCCTTTTTGATTATTAACAAGGATAACTAATTATTAAGCAGAATTAAGTAATTAAAAATATAAATTTAAAGAAAATTGTTAGAAAAAAAAGTAACATGTATTTTTTTTTATGTGTAGAACCTATCCCTTAACTTTGGAAGATTGATAATAAATGACCTTATATATAATTTGGCTTCATCTTGCATAATCCCGTTTACTATCCGCTGACCGTTTTCTCATATAGCCTAATGGCCGGCGGCTGAGTCTTCACATGGTGTTTACAGCAGTCAATACCACCCTCAGTTTTAATCTTAGGGTATTTGCTTGGTCTCTTTCTAATAACGTTTGAATCTGTTTTTAACTCTTTGTTATTCATTTTATAAACGGGTGTTTTTACGTACCGGTATATCGGTGAAGAGGTATCACTGAAGACTCTCGAAATTGAGTCGAAACAGTGTCGGTACCTCTTCACCGATATATCGGTACGTGAAAACACCCCTTTTTAAAATTAATGATATAGTTCACGATAGTTTATTTAGTAATTCTTTATTGTACACAGAAACATAAGCACAGTTAGAAAGTAGGTACATTGACTTAACCCTATCAAGAGTTTTCTTCCAGCAAACTAACTAAAACAACTAAAACTAAAACAACTAAAATTTGACATGTGCAGTTATAGGAATGAAAAGTGTCCAGTAAAAAGTGTGCAGAAGAAATGAAATGGTGAAATTACAGGCACATGAGACTTTTGATCTACGTCTTAGGCTGGCAAGCCGTGAGTGATACCTCTGGTATTGCAAGCGCCCATAGGCTGCGGTAACCATTAAAAAAAACCACTGTTAATGTCTTTCTAATCTGTCAATGTCTGTCACACAAGGAAAGACAATATTTAGCAGGCCGCTAAAATGACAGTTTTTTTAATGTATAAGAGAACTTTAAAGTCCTGCGTGGCACTGTCAAAGTCAAAGGCCAACTCTGGTGACGGAATTAATAGGCCCGAAGGCCTCTATCATGGCCTAAAAACTTTGAAAAATCTAGAACCGATTTTTCAATGTGCTTCCGCGCTTCAGTAGTAGCGCTCAGTTGAAAATACCACTGGCAGTCACTCATCTAAAATGTGGCCCGCAATGCGAATCAGTGCTTAAATTCGTTGTTATGAACAACTTAGCCAGTAAAGTTCCAGCACCATCATCAATTTCATAAGAGTAGTAGAGTTCTTTGTGATAGAGCTCGTCCGGGGAAGGACTACCACCATACTATTTCTGCCGCCAAGCAGTAATGCTCGCATTGCTGTGTTCCGGTGTGAAGGGTATGGTTTCCGGTAAAATTACTGGCACATGAGGCTTTCGATCTTAGCCTCAAGGTGGCAACCCGCGAGTGATACCTCTGGTATTACAAGCGTCCATAGGCTGCGCTAACCGCTTCTTGTGGGCCGTACGCTTAGTTGCCACTTTAGTTGTATAAAAAAAAAAAACATCATTATGACAGCCTTTTAATGTTCGTGACTGGGACACTGGCCCACTCTCAAGCAAAAATGATTGGATTTTAATTCACCACGCTTAACTTATGGTCTTTAATTACCATACAAAATGTCCAGCTAAGGTCCAGCAAACACAAATAATAAACATAGCCAAACAAAACACTATAACTAAAACAAAATGATTATGGAAGCACTCAGCGATAATGGATTTACTGAAAATTAATTATTTTCAACATTCCCGTACCCGTATATTCAGAATTTTTCATGTGTGAAATGTTGATAGTCCTTCAAACAACAATCAACTTAAAACCGTTGTTACGAAAGCTTGTTTTCATTTACAAGCGATAGTAGTAGCTTATAACACCTCATAGTGTTGTGTGATTTTCAGCAAGTACCTATCTAAATATATTGTCTTAGTAAACAAGACTTTATTTATATTTAATTAAGGTCGGATTGTGTTTGTGAACGCTATTCTGTGTACTTTAGTACGAGTATTAACTTAATTTTTTTTTTATTTCTCGAAAACACTACTTGCTACTACTTTGATATTTTATTGCAGTTCAAACCTGAATAAATAAAGGTTGACACAAATAAATAGAATCAACATCAAATCGGTATCGCCTCGCCTCAGTGACTCACTGATGGTTAGAGAAAAAAATCACGAAACATGTAACCTGCACTTTGATTCTATTCCTAGTCTGTGAAGCGTATTCGAATGTTTTCATGAGAATACGCTAAAAGCTTTATTCCATTTATTTTTCAAAATCTTTTGAAAATTTGTTTCAATACCGTATTGAAGTCAGTGACCAACTCTGGTGACGGATAGCCACGGATAGCCACAGAACAGAAAAAAAATTTGGCCGCATCATATAGAAGAGCTTTCAAAAAGCTGGGACCATTTGTTTGCATTTGTTTTGCAGAAAGTTGAAATTGGGAAACAGGTCCGCCGCGGCGGTTACCCAAATAGTGACCTCACAGAACAGTGCTTAACATCATTGATCTCTTGAGAACAACTTTAGCTTTTCACAAGCGCTTCAGACTTTATATAGAAGTTGAACAAAACCAGTTCAAAAAGCTATAGTAATATTCATTCAAACACGATGTTTCAACATGCATGCAACCATTTGCGAAGCGCGGTTTCCAATAAATTTGCTCCTGTGTTCCGTGCATGATATTTTATTATAGTTGTGTTTGCATAAACTGTACTGTATCTAGGACCTGGTTCTGCCTGTGTCACTTGAGAATAAATACTAGTTCTTGGCCATGCGGACTGGAAACGCAGCACAGAGAGCATCATGGTCATCATGGTCAGCCTTTTAATGTTTCCTCAGCATCATGGTCAGCCTGCTAACGTTTCCACTGCTGGGTCACGCCTACTATCGAGTGAGAGTGATTGAGTCATAATCCACTACATGGAACCAATGTGGATTGATGGTCACATGTCTTTCGAACTTTTAGTTTATGAACATGCATTGGTGCTCTTGTACGGTGAAGAAAACCATCGTGAGGCAGTCCTCACGATGATTTCCTCACGATGATTTCCTCACGATGGTTCGATCTTAGGATCGGAAGGCCACTAGTCCACCAGTGCTATAAGCATGGAGCGGCTGAAATACGCGCGTCTTGCTTGTCCAGCTCACTGTCAGATCAGTGCGAGGACGACCATCTAGTCAACAGCTGACAAATAAACAATTATTTCCCTGGATCAGGACACGTTCTGGTGATTTCGAAGGCTTGATCACCTCCGCTGACGTGAACCATCATCCAATCATTAAAGAGCAAACTTTTATACCGACCATGCTGGCGAGATCGACGACGTCTCGCGCAGGATATCAGTGCACATATTTACTCCCCGATCTAGAATTACCTCGTAGTAGGACTCTTCAGCAAGAGTCCGTCTTGGTGGGTACCACCGCAGTGTCAGATATTCTACCTCCAAGCAGTTAGTGTGCAAGCATTACTGTGTTTACATTTGAAGGGCACTGTAGCAAGTGAAATTACTGGGCGAAAGAGACTTAACAACAATGTCTCGGGGTGATAAGCGCAATGGAGTGCCACGCAAACACTTAAAAACTTTAAGCTTTGGGTGGCACTGCATCTGTTATAGTCAGGCGTGGTGCTTAACATTAGGTGGGCGCTTTGATTGTCCTGTCACTTGCTGACATAAAAAAAAAACGATTCTTCGAGAATTCCTCGACTCGACTCAACCTCATTCAAATAAATCCGTATTCCTAGTTGCAAAAATTCTCCTCTACTTACTCCTACTCGAAAGTTTTCCCTACCAAAGATGAGAAAATGATTGTCAAACTCAAGGTACGTCTAAACCTACCTTGAGTCGAGTGGAGGAAGATTCGATTGATTCGAGTGGAGGAAGACTCGAGGAAATGTCTTAGAATATGGGTGTTAGTGCCTTTCATACGTCCCGGTTGAGGATACCCGGCGCCGGCTAGCCGACAACTGGGACGCATGAGCAGGCACTCAGACCTTCCAGTGAAGTAAAACATATGACTGTTAGTAATATATCTTCTGTCCCTTGTCCCAAATATGGCACTTTGTTTGTTCTCAGTTTTTGCGGGAACATTGCAAATTGAATTTTGTTTGTAGCTGCGTTGTATATTGTCCTTTGACCTACGTAGTAAATATTGGATTCTGAGAACTATTTAATTAATTTTGGGAGACAAAACCCAGCTTTGGTTTTCATTATCATCCGAAGCCTGATTTCACCCAACAATGTTTTTTTATTACAAAATGGGAATTTCTGAAATTCGAAAAGTATAACTTTATTTCAACTGAGCGCTCCCGTGCTTCGGGCACATTAAGCAGTCGGTCCCGGCTTTTCCAAAAGTTGTTAGGCCATGACAGAGGCCTTCAGGCGGCCTAGAAACTTTGTCACCAGAGTTGGCCACTGATTCATACGAACGAATGAACGATTAATTAAATTAATTATCTCAAACTAGAATACTTTTCAAAGTACCTACTTTACGAATTTAGAGATCTTTATGATAGCCGTAACTACATAACTAACTTTGTCTGTTTTTTTCGACACTGCATTATCCCTTTATCCCGTGTTCCTCCAAGTATCATGATTATGCACAAAAATATCCGACTCACGATAGAATTATACAGATGTTTAGCTGATTATTTATTAATGGTAGCTACGAGTTTATTTTAAATATTGTAAGTGCTTGTCAATATTGTACGTTTGACTGTATAGGGGCCCAACCATGAACTCATAAAGCGATTCAAATGAAGACCTAAACTATATTGTCAAAAAAAATTGTACCATTAAATCAATTAGACAATCATGTCATGGTATATCTAAATTAAATGGAGTTAGTTTATTTGATTTGTTCGTCAACAGAAATAACTAAATAAGTTGTAATATTTTTGGTAATTTATTAGGTTTTTCAAACAAAAACAGCCTTCAAGTTGGCAATTGTGTTGATATTTATAAGTGTAATTTTATCAACTGTTAAAAATAATACTCCGTACTAAGGTTGTCTGGAAGAGATCGCTTCTTCAGCGATAAGACCGCCCATTGTGCATTTCGTTAAATTACTATACCTAAATAGTGTAATTTAGTTTTTAAGGTGTACAATAAGGTATTCTCAATGATTCATTCATGATTACCTGATGAAACCTCGGTCTACCAGTACATCATCATCATCATGACAGCCTTCTATTGTTTCTACTGCTGGCCTAGTTTCGAGCGTCAGTGATTGGGTCTTAATCCACCAATCGGACCCAATGAGGAGTGGTAGATTGATAATGTCTAATGAATTTTTAGTCTTGTACTGTACATGCCAGTTTCCTTGCAACGTTTTACTTTATTATCATCTTAATTATCGACCGCTGATATATTAATCAGCAAAATTTAAGTTTAATGGTCAAGTTACTAAAACGCGGGAAGGTGAAGTTTGTATAAATATTTTTTTTATACAACTAAAGTGGCAACCAAGCGTACGGCCCACAAGATGGAAAGAAGTTACCAGCAGCCTTGCAGCCTATGAGCGCTTGCAATACCAAAGGTATCGTTCACGGGTTGGCACCCTGAGACGTTACATAGAAAGTCTCATGTGCCTGTAATTTCACCGAAAACCATACCCTCCGAACCGGAACACAACAATGCGTGCATTACTGCTTGGCGGCAGAAACAGGTATGGTATCCTTCCCCGGAGAACTCCATTACAAAGAACTCTACTACTCTTAAAAAAACTGAACGTGGACAAAGTCACGGCGCGTTTCACTAGTATTATCTAAAAATAAGCGTAAACAAAAAATAACAATAACGCAAAGCATATTATCAACATATCGATCGATTACAGGCGAAATGAAAGCGTTCTTATCAATAATGGATCAATCATGGTGCGAGTTTGAGCTACAGTAACTTTAGAGCTTGCCTTTTTTTATATTATGTCAGCAAATGGTGAGAGGATCAATCCTGATGCAAACCCATCTCAATCTTAATTTCAATCCGATTCTAATTTATTGCTATTATTTTATTATACTTTTAAAAACAAGGTTGGATTTGGCGCTAGGTAGTCATAAATGTCATGTTCACTGCCTATTGCGGTCAAGAGTAAGGCTGCGTTTCCACCAGAGATGTGCGAGGATGTGTAGCGAAGAAAGTGTTCCTAAACGCAGCCTAATGCCTTCTGATCATACCGTTGTAGCTTAAAATTTTTGCATGGCACTGCATTGCGTTTGTCACTCCAAAACGTAGAGTTGCTAAGTCTCTTTCGCCTAGGTAGTGACGGGATGAGCTAAGCAAAAGAAGCATCTTATCTTTATCTTATCTTCAGGTTATACTCGTTTATGACCTAGTTTGAGATTTTTTTGTTGACAGGTTTCATTAGCGGGAACATTGAGGTGTCATGGAAAATATAACAGACACATACAACAAACAGAACTTGTGAAAATAAAATCTACCGAAATGGCAAAGACAAGCAATGACAAATCATCATGACAGCCATTTAATGTTCCCACTGCTGGTACACTGGTCTACTCTCAAGCGAGAGTGATTGGGTCTTAATCCACCACGCGGACCTAATGCGGATTGGTGGATGGCAATGGCAAATAGATATTAATAAAAACGTAATGGCAAAAACAAAAAAAAATATATTTAAAAAATGGTACAATGGCCTTCGTTAGCGTGAAAGTAACGATAATTAACTTCAATCGTTAGTAATATTCTGGTCCCAGCACTAGTTACATTAGGCTGTCATGACGATGATGTACAAACAAACAGTTCCCACAATCAGCCATCTGGTTGTCCCCCAATTACTTACTAATAGTATATAATCATGCCATTTCAGTATTCGATTTTTTTTAATACTACGGTGTCTGTACTGTTTAGAATACACTGTGACTTAGATTTTTGGAATGGGTAGAACGGAGCATATGTTTTGGGTAGAACGGGTAAAAACTATATTAGGTAGAAAAACTGTGGGTTGAACGGGTAAGCACTCACTCGCGCATATTCATCATAGGACATACTTAAATCATAGGACCGGCATGTCCTATATTATAATTAAAAAAATTTTTTTTTTTATAAGTACCACTAAAGCGGCAACCAAGCGTAAGGTCTACTTAAAGGTAAGCGGTTACCGATGTTGCAACCTATGTTTGCTTGCAACATCAAAGATATCACTTGCACGCTGCCATCTTGAGACGTCGATTTAAAGTATTTAAAGGTCGTAAAAGTAAATAAATATGAAAACACAATTATTAACATAACATCCCACAGTCACGAGGTTAGTAGGCGGGCCAAGGGACTCCACCATGGCTTAACAACTTTGAAAAAGCTGAGACCGACAGCTTAACGTGCCCTCGAAAGCACAAAAGAAATATGAAATTTACCCATTGAAATATAGGTTAAAAATTTCATGAAAATCGGTCCAGCCGCTTAGGTTATATGACAAACACAATAAAAGAAAAATTAAAGGTAATTATATAAAACCAATATTTTTTCCTAATAATTAATCAAACAACATCGCTAGGTCTACATTATTATCCGATCACTTATTACTAACCAATGCTACGGTTATTTATTAAAACTGCATTAATATGGTGCATGTAACTCGCGCAAGCAACATGCGCAGGCAAAATGACATCAGAAAAAATTTAATTATAATTCAACTTGTCCAAGTAAAGTATGACATGCTTACCCGTGTTAGACTGACTCCTTAACGCAATCCCAATTTCAATCCAATTCTAATTTACTGCCTGTCAAATTTTTGTACTCTTGGAAACAGGGTTGAATTTGCCGTAGGTTGTTATAAAAAGTCATATTCCAATATTTTAGCATTACCATTATCTTAGGTACCTAGTTCTACAAACAAAATAAATAAATAATTAATTAATAAATAATAATAATAAAAAATGTATTTATTTCCAAAAAAAGGATGCACAAATTTTGTAAAACTTATACATATGATATAGGTACAAATAACTAATGTATGACTTTGTTCATAGTAACATTGCAGTTTTACTTATTGCTATTCATGTTTTCATTTAAAATAATTGTAAACCTTGAAGTTTAGAGCCAATACTTTGATTCCTCGCTCTTACTAAATTAAAAACACTTGTCAAATTTCGTTTGCGTTCAAGAGTAAGGCCCAAGGTCAGGAACCGAGCATCGTGTTGTCGGCCGGGCGTCTGCCGCAGCACAGCTAACCAATATTACATACATTTTGTATGGACCGAGTTGTTTTCGAGTGTTGTCCGTTACTTGGCTGTCACTTGGCATAGGGTTAGTGTGTACATACAAAATATATGTAAAATTAGTTGACCGTGTCACAGTCAACACCCGCCCGACACTCGGCCTGGACCCGGCACGTTCTACCGTGAGTCATCCTTGAGTCGTACCTTGATCACATGCGCGGCTTGCTTGCGCCGTAGAAAAGCACCATAAACAACGCACAAAGGTCAAAGTCATGGTCCCCTTTAGACAATTCAATTATTTAATCATTACGGACAAAATACAGATCTCAATTATAATCACATTTGCTTTTGGACAGTTACAAACCAGAAATTTAACAATGGATTCAAAAACTTAGTTTAAAGTGGAACAAAGAATATAAGAATACTTAGATAAGGCATATTTTATTTGTTTTAATACTGCATAATAAAATATTATCTAGTCTAAACGTAACTTTTATCTAAATAAAGTTTTCAACAGCGTATAGTGCCCAGAGTTATCCCGCAAAACGCATTTTAATTTCTTGTTTAAATCGAAGAATGTTAAGAAAAGCAAATTTCATCATGACAACGTACAAACTTTTAGAAAATATTCTTGTTATCGGCGATAAAACCGCAGAAAAAGTAAAGTTTTTCAGCAAAATGACAACGGTCAATTCGTTTACCTGATGTTACGCGCAACGATATAAACTCGCCAACGCGCAAGTTACATCTCTGACGTTGTGCGTACATAGGCTAAGGTAACCGCTTACCATCAAGTGGGCCGTATGCTTGACTGCCACATTAGTGCTCTAAAAAATAAACCAAACCACAACATTAGATATTATATGCCGCATCCATACTGTAATTATTACTAATCCTGGTAACATCACAGCGCACAATAGATTTTTATTTGTAAGAAGCCACTCAGCTCCGTATTTGTGTTACTGACGTCCGTTTACCGAGTTTTCACTTAAACGGTGACCTTTTCATTGTGGCAGTGGCATTCAAGCTGTCATGCGAGCGATAGTCTACGAGCTGGTCTTCATTCTCCATGCTGCAGTAGGTTTTTTAGCTTTAAGCTGGCAGTATACACTTGGCCAAGGGTTGGGCCAAGACATTGGCCACCAACTGATACGGACTTGCTTACTTTTACCATCTACCAACTTCTTGAAACTGCTACAATGTCATCGGTTCATTGAATAGGAAGGCATCATACACTTCGTTGATAGCTTAGTGAATAGTTGTACCAAACAAAAAAACTGTCTAAGCAAAAAAAAAACTGTAAATGCAATTGAGGTTTATTCCTCTTTTATAGACGCGTCCATCCGACTGGTAGATATTAAATTCCTATTTGATGAGACTAGTTTTTTTGTCCAAATTAAAGTAGCAGTCATGCATGACTAAAAGAAGCAGCCAAACTTTAATCATTGTAATTTTATTTTATATTATCATTCCTTAATATATGATTGAGATCATTTACACACTGAGCCAAGGGTTGGGCCAGCATATTGGGTCAAGATCATCATGACAGCATTCTAAAGTTCCTACTGTTGGGACACTGGCCTACTCTCGGGGGAGAGTGAGTGGGTAAAGATAACGGATACCAATTGTCGCTTTGATTAGTTGAGTGATCTTTATGCATTGGTTCTTTAAATTGTATAGAATGTCATAGCTTGTTCACTCCACACCGAAGAAAATAAAAAATATTTGTGAATCACGACACTACTTTATAAGTTGATGAATAACAACGAACAGAATTGGACGCCAATGTGTGAACACTGTTGGCGGAGCGCGCCAAGATCCTTTGATGTTTGCACGAAAAACCGACACTATTTGGTTTGCCAGCCAACATTGGTCGCCAGCTGCCAACACGCCAAGGTAGTCACCAACTCTACACACTGGCCCAATATGTTGGCCCAGCTCCTTGGCCAACCTTTGTCCAAGTGTCTTCTGCCGGCTTTAGAAGTGCTTGTGGTTAAGCTTGCTAAGTTGTTCCACATCAACGAAGTTTAACAACATTCCGAGAGTTCAGCATTTGGAAGGGACCGCCGATTTTAATCAAAACGCTTCCGTGCTTCATTGGACACGGAAAAATAAGTTTTTTTCTGACAACAGAGCGAGGAACAAATATTATAAATAAATAAATAAATAATGCTGAACAATCCACACAGGATCATCTAGCCCCAATTAAGGCAGAGCATGTGTTATAGGTACTAGACGACTGATATATAATATTTAATACAATACAATGCATAAGATCGATATTTTGTAATATACATGGAAAAATACAATACAATAATTTATTCGAAAAAAAGTTTTTACAGCCCGCACCGATGTCGCACTCGGAACTTCGCCAATACTTTTTTTTTAAAATAAATAACACTGTGGTATCATTGGATCAATAAATAACTGGATTTAGTATAATTTTATAGGATTTGGTTAGATTTATTCCTCCATGTCAAAATCTAGAACAAAATCACACGTAGATCACCACAAAATTTGCATCAACCCATGCATAAGACAATCACTTACTCTAAGTAATTGGTAAGCAACGTTTTGCTATCCAATCAAAGGCATGCGACCTCAAAGACTGGTCCCGACAGGCAAATTCACACCTTCCATGTGTGAGGATAGGGTGCTATGTTGATGAGCGAGAAGTAAGATGAACATAGCCAATTTCGAGATGGGTACAAAGAGCCAGGGGCAGAGTATTGGTCTAACTAGATAATTGAATATAGGGACAGTGACCTAAATATCTCAGGTTATGACATTTGTGTCAGTTTGGCGCTTTGCTCCAGGAGTCATTTTATTGACAAAGTCAGAGACCGTTGTCGGAAAAATGCTTTTGACAATCGTACTTAATGTATCGTCCAGAGTGCTTAGCATGAAAAATTCGTTTGACAATCGTAAATGTAATCGTATCGTCCAGCTGTCAATTTGTATGGAGTTTTGGTAGTTTATATAACGCAAAACATTAAAGCGGTCGCAGGAAGTCGGTGGATGGTGAAGGCCCAAAATCGGTCGTCATGGCGCTCTTTGGGGGAGGCCTATGTCGAGCAGTGGACGTCTATCGGCTGTATGATGATGATGATGATGATGATGATATAACGCAGTTGACAGACAGTTGGACGATACGTTTACATTTACGATTGTCAAACGAGTTTTTCGTGCTAAGCACTCAGCTGTCAATTTGTAA
Source organism: Colostygia pectinataria (assembly GCA_951394395.1). NCBI lineage: Eukaryota > Metazoa > Arthropoda > Insecta > Lepidoptera > Geometridae > Colostygia > Colostygia pectinataria. Next base: position 9,068,422 of record OX596365.1, on the reverse strand, counting down.
GGGATTTTTCACGCACTAAAGAAGAGTAAGAGTAAGAGTAGTAGAGTTCTCTGTGATAGAGCTCGTCCGGGGAAGGACTACCACCATACCTATTTCTGCCGCAAAGCAGTAATGCTCGCATTGCTGTGTTCCGGTGTGAAGGGTATGGTTTCCGGTGAAATTACTGGCACATGAGGCTTTCGATCTTAGCCTCAAGGAGGCAACCCGCGAGTGATACCTCTGGTATTGCAAGCGTCCATAGGCTGCGGTAACCGCTTACCATCTTGTGGGCCGTACGCTTGGTTGCCACTTCAGTTGTATAAAAAAAAAAAAAAAAAAACTAAAGTAAGTTCGTATGAGTCAGTGGCCCACTCTGGTGACAGAGTGTCTAGGCCGCCCGAAGACCTCTAAAGAGGTGCTGCAAAAATTCTATACAAATTAACAGCTGGACGATGCGTTTTTTTTATTTTACGATATTTATGTTATATTAAAATAAATAAACAATATAAAATAATAAGTAGTGACAGCACATGAGGCTTTCGATCTTAGCCTCAAGGTGGCAACCCGCAAGTAACACCTCTGGTATCGCAAACGTCCATAGGCTGCGGTAACCGCTTACCATCTTGTGGGCCGTACGCTAGGTTGCCACTTCAGTTGTATAAAAAAAAAAAAAAAAAAAAAGAATAATGACAAATAATTTTAGGACCTAGGTACTTCAAATAAAACCAAGCAGTGGCTGTATATCTTACTCTACTGATGATGATAATGATAGCTTTATTAACTGCTTTTACACATACACTGTGTAAAGGCCATTAACTCTATGGGGTTGCCGTTTTAGCACTTCCGGTTCACGTTTACCAAAGATTATTTACACCTTTATGGGAACCCCTACCAACAAATATTATCAAAACTCCATAAACTACACCCAAAGTATAAGCTATAAATCTACCAGAAAATCATTCAAAGCCTTTTTGTTTGGACGGTCAGTCGATAGCGTTTTCTTCTTCTTTTTATATGTAAAAAAAACTATGTTTCTGACTGACTGACTATGTAACTGACTAACATACCACATAACTGATTACTAACTGGTTAAAAACTAACTGACTGTTTAACTTATTAGTTGACTGTTTTTTTTTTTTATAATACTAAAGTGGTAACCAAGCGTACGGCCCACTTGATGGTCAGCGGTTACCGTAGCCTATGTACGCATGCAACATCATAGATATCACTTGCGTGTTACTACCCTAAGACCTTAGATGGTAAGTCTCATGTGCCTGTAATTTCACTGCATTACTGCGTGGCGGCAGAAATAAGTATGGTGGTAGTCCTTCCCCGGACGAGCTCTATCACAAAGAACTCTACTACTCTCTGACTGTGCTGTTTCAAATCAAATCGAATCAAAATGTAATGTAAATGTAAGTGTAAAGTTATATTATTGTGGTAAGTAAAGACCAGGCGAGCGAAGCAAGCAAAGTCTTTCAGTTTCTAGATTGGCCAAAACTGCTTTTGTTCGTCTGTTCTCGCCTACAGGTTTCATTTTCAACCGATTTTATCGAATATTGGCATACAAATTCCTTGAATTTTTTTTAATTTTTAATCAATAGATTTTTTGATTGAGATGAAAGTAAAGAGGAAAAGAGTATGTTTTCTATAGCGTTATTTATAGAAGGATTTCAATCAAATTTGAAAGCCAAATTAGAGACGTCATTTTACACAAGATGTCGCCAAAAAAATCGAAAAGGTTTTTTTGGCGACATATTGTGTAAAATGAATCATCAGTGGAGAGCAAACCACTAGTGACACAGTGGTTTTATAGCACAAAATATTTATATTATTAGTGACGCAATCATCATCGTCATATCAGCCAATGGACGTCCACTGCTGGACATAGGCTTCCCCCAAAGAGCGCCATGACGACCGATTTTAAACCTTCATCATCCACCGACTTCCCGCGACCGCTATATGACGTAATACTAATACATAAATAATACAATTGCTTTGATTTCAAATATCCAGCAAGATTTTCATTAATAGTTAGTTAGCGTGATCCAAAAGCAGGTTCATATCTGGCTCAACGTATCAGCATTGACATTCAACGCCAGCATTTTTTTATATATCAGCATGTGACAAGACAATCAAGGCCCACCTGATCAGTTAAGCACCACGCCTGACTATTACAGATGCAGTGCCACCAAAAGCTTAAAGTTTTTAAGTGTTTGCGTGGCACTGCACTGCGCTTATCACCTCGAGACATTGTTGTTAAGTCTCTTTCGCTACTCACTTGCTACAGTGCCCTTCTCACCTAAACAATGCAATAAGTAATGCTTGCACACTACTGCTTGGAGGTAGAATATCTGACACTGCGGTGGTACCCACAACTTCAACAAGACGGACTCTTGCTGAAGAGTCGTACCACCAGGTTTAATTGCATGCATTAGCATGTTGGGAACGCTTCCGTCTGGTAGTGATTTGAATCAGTTGAGCTATCTATAGATCGTTTGTCTTTAGATGACTCAACTGTTTCATATGTATTTTGTACAATTTAAATTTGTTAATAAATATATTAAAATGTTAGTAGGATAGAATTTTAAAACGAGATTTGATAAAAGTACAACTAAAATAAATACTAAGTAATTAAATTAATATGACAAAAATTGCATGCAGGTAAACTTTTCTCAGTACGCAAGTAAAACCAAAAGCAGGAGCTTATAGTAAATATTCAGAGCATTAGCATATGAATAGTGAAGGCTAAAAAAGGCACCCCAGGTGGTATGTCCGGGTCGGAAATAGGTTCTAACGCAGTAGGGTTGAGAACGTTACTTGAAAACAGTTTTTATTATGTAAGTTTTTAGGAATTTTTGGAAAATTTGAACCCATTTATACTGAGGACTACTATCCCATAATAGGAACAGCATTTTTTTTTGGGATAGATTCAAGATTCAAAGTATTTATTCACATAAATAAGTGTTACATTATAGAGTAGGTATTATATAGTATTTAGATTGCAATTCAAACTTATTTGCCCTTTTCAGGCATCGCAAATTATACGTGTAGGCTACCCATGCTGGGCGCTAACGCTAACTAGTGTTATTTCAGGACTTAAGCCATCTACAATCCAAATTTTATTACAATCGGTCAAGTCGCAACGGAGATACGTGGTAACAAACATTTACACACTCCCAGACTTTAATGAAAGAGTAGTAGAGTTCTTTGTGATAGAACACGTCCGGAGGAGTACTACCACCATACCTATTTCAGTAATGCTCGTATTGCTGTGTTCCGGTGTGAAGGGTATGGGCTCCGATGAAGTTACTGGCACATGAGGCTTTCGATTTATGCTTAAAGGTGGCAACCCGCGAGTGATACCTCTGGTATTGCAAGCGTCCATAGGCTGCGGTAACCGCTTACCATCTTGTGGGCCGTACACTTGGTTGCCACTTCAGTTGTATAAAAAAAAATGTGGTCATTTATCTGGTTCATTTTTACCATTTCATTTAAAAAAAAAATATCGATTCCATTTTTACCATTCTTACCTTGCAGCCATGAATAAAAATAGAAAGGACATGCTCGTCACGTCTACGGAACGGCGCGACTGCGCTGATTCCACACTCTTCTTTTTAGCCCTAAGCTTGTCACAATGACGACCGTGATATATAGCGGTAAATACAACTTGTAAATAAAAATGAATTGATTTTTTTTTTTTTTTTTATACAACTGAAGTGGTAACCAAGCGTACGGCCCACAAGATGGTAAGCGGTTACCGCAGCCTATGGACGCTTGCAATACCAGAGGTATCACTCGCGGGTTGCCACCTTGAGGCTAAGATCGAAAGCCTCATGTGCCAGTAATTTCACCGGAAACCATACCCTTCGCACCGGAACACAGCAATGCGAGCATTACTGCTTGGCGGCAGAAATAGGTATGGTGGTAGTCCTTCCCCGGACGAGCTCTATCACAGAGAACTCTACTACTCTTGTGATTGATGTGCGTTAGGCTTGCTAAAACTCGATACACAAGGACCGATTTGACTAATTTAGGTCGTGAAAGGTTTGTAGGAGTCCAGGAAAGGTTTAACATACATACACATGCATAAAATCACGCCTGTATCCCGTAGGGGTAGGCAGAGACCACGAGTTTTCCACTTGCTACGATCCTGACACACCTTTTTTGCTTCATTTACTCTCATCACATTCTTCATACACGCTCGTCGGTTTACGGTTAAACGGTGAGAAATTATGGAAAAATTGTGAGAATTTTTTTTAAGAGAAAATTATGTATTTTAAATTTGTTACGAATAAACTGAAAGAACTTTTGGTCCGATTTCAAAAATTATTTCACTATTACAATGTTACATTAGGCTTTATTAAAAGCGGCCTGACTTCGTTCGGGTGCCTAAGTTTTCATTGCACCCGCTGGGGCAGATAAGATAAGATAAGTTTTATTTCCCCATTATAAGTAACACATCTTTAAGGTTTCTCCATCCAAAGGCTGTCTGGAAGAAATCGCTCATAAGCGATAAGACCGCCCATTGTACCTTGTTTGTAAATTGGTAATTTAAAGTTTTATTTTCGGTGTATAGGTCTCACAACGGATCTCGGCCGTAGTGAAATTAGCCGTTTCGATGCGCAATGGAGCTTTTTCAAACTAAATTGTCTTTGCGCATCACAAACGGCTAACTTCACGGAAGCCTAGATCCGCTGTGCGAACTATACAAATTCATTCATTCATTCTTTAAGGGTACGTCGGGTAGATCGGCTAGTAACCAATAAAAAAATTGCATTAATCCACGCTATAAGACGGTCATCGCTGTTTAGGAAGATAAATCAATATGAAACAGTGGTAGTTTTACCCCTGCAATGATAGATAGACTCGATTCTTTTATTAGGCGGTGGCTGAGTTCTTTATCGAGCTCCTTTTGTTGCGGTATTGGAGTGGATAGCTGTATTATGGCTGTATTATGGTTAGCACGAGTTTGCACGGCGTTATGTTACCGTTGTTATTGTTAGACGACCGATGTGGCGCAGCGGGCGCAGGTCCGCCTGCGACGTGGAGGTTGCGGGTTCGATTCCCGCCTTGGGTCAAATATTTGTACGATCTACAAATGTTTGTTCCGGGTGTTCTGGATATTTTCTATATAATTATAATAAAATATAATATCTATGTATTGTATTGTATTAAGTATATATCAGTCATCTAGTACCCATAACACAGCTCTGTTTAACAGCAGCTTACCTTGGGGCTAGATGATGCTGTGTAGATTGTCCAGCATTATTGATTTAATTATTTATTATTATTTTACTTACTTCGTAGCAGCCTCGCAAGCTATTTTTATGTCCAAACTAATGCTAACATCGAGTTTATTTCTGAGATTCGCTGGATTGAGTTCGATTGTGCTCGGAATAGGGTTTGTTTTGTGAGTTTTAACTACTGTATGAACTAGCGGAGCGCCCTCGACTTTGTTCACGTTTTATATACCCCCTACCACTCCCCACTTGCTGGACTAATGACATGAAAGCGGTCGCAAGGTGTCCGTCGTCATGGATGTCGTTTTTTTACTAATGGAAACATTGTAGTAACAAGTACCTTCTTAATTCTACGTGTACCAAATGTTTAACTAGCAGTTCTCCGAACAGTAGACCTCGCCAGCACAAACTTGTAAAGTGAGCTACATACTGCATTTTTTAAGGAACTATTTTGCTCATCACGCTGAAGATCCTCATCAGATCATCACCAAATATCAGACAAATTAAAAGTTAATACTTACCTTTCAAATAAAATAAAAATCATTGAAATCAAATCACATTAGGTTGAGCTATTCAGCAGTCCCCATTTAATTTTTTTTGGAGAAAGTACGCCCCCGATCAAAAATTCCCGGCGACAATCAAATTCTATAAAGTCATGGAACCTGTATAATTGGTTGAAAAATGCGACCTGTAGGCGAGAACACAAACTGACCGGACAAACTGACAACCAAATGCAAGCCAATCTCGAAACTGAGACACTTCACTCGCTTCGCTCGCTCGGCCAACTAAATTATAGGCAAAGCGACGTTTCGACCGATTTTTTTTCGACCGATTCGGCCCAATTTTTATTTAATATTTAGTTACTGACAATTCGGCCGCCATCGAAATACTGCAGCTGTTTTGTACATACACAGAAACTGTAATTGAGTCATCTTTGTGTTAATACAATAAATAATATTAAGAGATAGCTTTTTAGCGATAAGGCCGCCCATCGTTACACATTTTTGTTATTTTTTCTTTGTTTATTTTTCATTTAGTATCATAAGGTGTGCAATAAAGATATAATCTATCTATCTATCTAGTATTTTCAAAGTTTTTTAATATCGAAATATAAATATTTCGGTTTAATGAAACTCACGGGCCTAAGCCAAGTGCGAATCATGTTGAGTGAGACAGGACGTCTTCAGGATTATATAATTATTATCTTATCTTGATTATTATTATGTTATCTTGTATGATTACAGGTAATTAATTATTATTATTTTTATTATTGCCTTTGCCTCCCAGAGATTCTGTGGGGTTAGGTTGATCATGCGTGTGACTTTTAAACCTTATTATCTATTTTATTCCCAGCCTTTAGAATACCGAATGACTCATTTCAACATCTCATATTTCGTGAACCTCCAACTTGTTTTTATATTCCATCAAAAATACATAAACAAGTATTGCGCCTTCTTATTGTCTCATAAACGTCTGTCTCCTTACCTGCAGACCCTGGAAATGATAATCCTGGTATTTACATAGCGTACGAGCGAGGACAGCTTATAAGCAAATACGAGTTACGACTAGGGATGGAATAGAAAGCTTATAGACGGAAATACTCGTAGCAAGCGGAAAACCTGCCTCTAAATCATCTCAGAAATAAAAATGAACTGCTGTGCGTTAGGCTTGCTAAAACTCGACAACGGCTAAACCGATTTGGCTAATATTGGTCTTGAAATGTTTGTAGGAATCCAGGAAAGGCTTGTACGGTGAGAAATTATGGAAAAAAATAACGCGAGTGATACCGCGCCGGGTCAACTAGTGTAAAATAAATAAAATTTGGACAAGTCATTTACAAAAAGATTCGATACTTTTTACACGGAAGCTTTTTCGCTTTGATTAATATAGGGTACTCGTACTTTTAATTGATAAGTCTAAAAACTCTGTCACCCGAGTTGGCCACTATATCATATGAACTTACTAACTTACTTTTTGTTATGTCAGCAAATTACTATAGACTACCATCGTTTGCTTGTTTATAAGCATTATTTACCTGGTGGTAGGACTCTTCAGCAAGAAAGTCACTCTTCAGAAGAAGTCTTGGTTGGTACCACCGCAGTGTCAGATATTCTACCTCCAAGCAGTAGTGTGCAAGCATTACTGTGTTTAGGTTTGAAGGGCATTGTAGCAAGTGAAATTACTGGGCGAAAGAGACTTAACAACAATGTCTCGGGGTGATAAGCGCAGTGCAGTGCCACGCAAACACTTGAAAACTTTAAGCTTTGGGTGGCACTGCATCTGTAATAGTCAGGCGTGGTGCTTAACATCAGGTGGGCGCCTTGATTGTCTTGTCACTTGCTGACATAAAAAAAAAAAAAAAAGCTACTATTAAAAACCAAACGTTGGATCGAAAAATTAAATAAAAATACTTATTATAAAAAAAATATTATTGTTATTATTATAAGCCTGTAGTGTCTAACTGCAGCGCAAACTTGATGTACACCTCAAAGATTGGCCCCAACTAGCCGTAACAGAGAGGTATGGAAGGGGAGAAGGGAGGCCTTTGCCCTGCAGTGGGACACTACAAAAATACTTAAATAAATAAATATAAGATGTGCTTATACATTTTTATAATCCCGGGAAAATCAAAAAGCCGAATAGCAAGTTACAACTCTAGTTATATCTTCAATTCTATGATAATCCAGAGACTCCCTATAAATGGTGAGGCGACACAAATAACTAATATTACACAAATACGGCAGTAGGTAATCCGCTTTAGAATAAGGGTAATTTCACACTTAATTTAGTAGGCATTTTTTCCCCCGGTTTTTGATTTATTTTTGGTAAAAACAAAATAAATTGAAAAAAATTGTGTTTTGTTACAGTATCTTTTTATATTTTTTCATCTCAGGTTGCTTATTGCGCTAAATTAACTTGCGCAAAGCACAGAGCTGTCTTATGTGCTACCAGTGAAACGTTTTCAAATTCAACAGTTGTGGTCGAGTATAATAAAACAAATAACAAAAACATATCCTACTAAATTATACGTGCGAAAGTCTGTGTGTGTGTGTGGTTTGTTAACACGTATCTCCGTAACGACTTTACCGATTGTGATGAAATTTGGAATGTATATGGCTTAAGTTCTAAAATAACACATAGGCTACTTTTATCCCGGAAAAAATATACTGTTCCTGTGGGATAGCATAAAAACTGCAAAAACGCGGGACACCAGAGTTTTATCAATTTCAGATTTAAAAAAATTACTTTTGACAAAATTCTATCTAAAACGTTTCCGTTCAAGATTAGCGCGGTGATGGCCTTGTCACCGCTATTCATAGTACCAGATTTAAGCAATTTCAGCGTGATTCGCGTTAAACGCTACAGCGCGGTTAATTACGCGCTGTCGCTGCGGCGCACTCATTTATCGACGCTATAAAATAAATCAGCCCAGTTTAGACGCGGCGACATTTACGTGCTGTTGTCACGTCGTCGCTGTAAGGCTGGTTTCAGACTTGCAATTTTTTAGTAGGTACCTAATCACATTTTTCGTGATGGGAAATGTGTTTCTTCACACCTATTCAACCGACAAAAAACATAGGAGCGAGACGAGCGTAAATTTTTTTAAACATTTTTGTGTGGTTTTTTGGGCAACTTCGATTTCGAAGCTATTATTTTTTTTTATTAATGGGAAATCAATTGTTTTACTCATATACCTTTTTTACATACATATTTTTGGTGTGTTTTTTAAGATTTTTTTTTATCACTCCTCGACCACGATTATTGCAACACAATCACAGTTATTTTATCCTTTTTCCGTGTGCGCAATATTAATTGTAAATTGTAATGTAGTTGCAAGTATGTACACTACCTTATAGTAATCTCAGCTCAAAATAGAACCGTTTCCGAGATTGTCAGGAGTCACTGAAATTATTGGGATGTTCACAGAAACTATGTTAACTATTATTTTGGTACGCTACATCTCGTTAATTTAAACTGACTCTGTTGTGATAAGTAAGTATGAGTCAGTGATGGAGTTTTTAGGCCGCCCAAAGGCCTCCATCTAAGTGTATGAGATAAAAAAATAGAGTGGATATTCTACAAGTTAATTATCTGGTAGGTACCCATAGCACAAGCTTTGTTTAGTTTAGGGCATTGAGGAAACCGGCATGTCCAAGAACTAAAAATTCGAAAAACATGTGCCATCTACCAATCCACATAGAGTCCGCGAGAGTAGGTCAGTCCCAGCAGTGGGAACATTAGAAGGCTTTCACGATGAAAAAATGTTCTCAGAAATACCTAATACTGCGGATAAGAAACAGGGAGCTAAATATAGGTTTTAACATTTCGAAGTTTATTTTATTATTTATAAAGCAGCGACCACTGGAATGTCACTCAATATTTTGCAATATTCAACAATAACTTTGCAATATTCAAAGATAAACAGCTGGCGAAACGCCTTTGCAAACTTGATCATAACGAGAAAGCTACGAAAATGGCTTTGGATGTGGCATTTATTTTTGTTTTGAAAAAATAAAGTATCTAGTAAAGTTAAAGAACTGGCAAGAACCTGGGTTCCCACAGCTTTTTAGGCATGATAGTTGCTAATTGAAGCGCTACAGCTCAACATTTATTATGCGAACTGCCAAGGTGTGGAATACTCTGCCGTCTTCTGTTTTAGGCTAGAGTGAATAGGTGTCTCATAGACCTTCGTGCTCTACCGTCGGCCGCATCATCGCTTTCCACCAGGCGAGATCGTGGTCAAACGAAGGTCTATTCTTGATAAAAAAATATTAAAAAAAAGATACAGGCGTTACTTTGCGGAAATCCATTACAAGATAAAAAACAGACGAAAAATCTCTAGTACTATTCCGCTTAGTATTATTTGTTAATGTTCATGATCGTTGTTGTTGTTATGGATTCCGAGTAGAGTAGGAACACACTTGCCCCAGCATTTTTTTTTGTGTGACAAAACGATCAAGACGCCCGCGTGATGTTAAGTACCACGCCTGAATATAACAGATGTATAGTTAGCGTTTTTGTCATTTAAAAATATTCAGTTATTTTAAAGGTAATTGAGATAGTTTTATGTTTCATAAAATATTTTTATACTTTAATTGATAACTTCAGGCATTACTTTGCGGAAATCCAATACAAGATAAAAAACAGACAAAAATCTCTAGTACTATTCCGCTTAACCTTTTAACCAATGAGGTCACACAGTTAATACAGTTAGATAGATAGATAAATAGATAAATCATTTATTTGTATCTTCAAAAGTTAACCTCTAAACAAAAATATCGACACATGTTTCATTCCTCCACGGGACATCATTATCGCGCAGGAGCGCTGAAGCAAAGTGAACTTGGGCTCCAGCGCTCGAGCAATATGTCTGCCGGAGAACGAGTCGATGGTCCTGGTGATGTCCCGTAGAGGGATGAAACACGTGTTAATATTTTTTTTTTAGGTTAACTGTATTAACTATGTGAATTCATTGGTTAAAAGGTTAAGCGGAATAGTACTAGAGATGTTTCGTCTGTTTTTATATTTTTATACTTTAAGATTTACCTAAGTATGATCATTATTATAACAACAGTCAGTTGATTTCCGATATTTCAATCTCAGAGCACGAATGACTAATGTAAATATAAACAATGAATCTTATTACTTTGCAGGCATTCTCGGCTAACGCGGATACCCATAGTCGTGAGCTGACGCTGTTAATATAGACAAACCAAATAATTTAGACGTCTCTCTGCGAATTACAAGGGCCGGGCCTATCATGGCGGGCATGATAGGTGAATTATGTAGGGCTTGCGGAAAACGGGGTCTTTGCGGAAAAAGGTTGTGGGTTCGAAGCCGGTCGTACCAATGGATTTTTCTATTCGAAAAATAATTTATGTTTGCAATGCCAGTGCTCTCAACGGTTCATGTCGGTACACGAAACCGACAAGTCAAAGAACTAAAAATTCGAACGACATTTTGCCATCCACCAATCCGTATTGGGTCCGCGTGGTCCCAATCACTCTCGCTCGAGAGTAGGTCAGTCGCCCAGCAGTGGGAACATATAAAGACTGTTATGATGATGATGATGATGATTACTTATTTAATATAACTAAGCTAAACCCTAACCTAATAAAACTTTGCACTGAAATCCATCTAAGCTCAGAGTCACAGTATCCATTTGCAATATTAACTGCAAAGATCATGCTGGCACGCAATATGGCGTGCCTGCGTCTTCTAATTAGATCTTTGTTCGTTTTCTGATTGTAATTGATCTTACATCTTGCTTGGTATTTGTTTAGGTTTGTGATGAAGATAAATAGTTAAGTTCTTAAGATTGAGTTGGAAAACCAACCATTAAACCCACGACCAACCCCACGTCGTGGGTGTACAAAATACACCCACGACGGGCCCGTGACGGACACGAGTCACGACCCGACCCGCGCCCGCTCTATCTGTGTGTTGCGCTTAACGAAGAATCTTTTCGTAAATTATACAATAAATTCATCATAAATTAATTATAATGTAATAGATTTTCATAACACCATCACTTACCATCAGGTGAGGTGGTGGTCAAACGCTTGACTATAATCAATAAAAAAAAAAAAAAAAAAAAAAACTTCCGTCAGTTACCACACGCTAATAAACTATGCCGTGCTGAAGGCAAAAATGTGTTGTCAAACCATTTTAGCGAGGATATTCGTAATTTATGAACAGTGGCGGAATTCTCTAATACCACATAATGTTTGACAGGACCATAAAGCTGAATTTTTAGCCCCGCGCAGACTGAATTTCGGGGCGTTCTGAGTTCTGAATTCTGCGTTCCGCGTTCTTTGTGTATTACTCACGTGCAAGCAGTCAGACCGCGGAGATCTTCTTAATAGATCTCGACCGGATCAAAGCGAAGAACGCTGTACAGATCCATAATTTTTTTTTTTATTAACTCTTGAAAGTAGGTATTTGAATTAAAGAAATCAAGATTTTTATTCGTAACTTTAGTTATTTTAAGTTATTGTCAAATAAATCGTTTTGATACTTTTATACCTACTCTTTTTGGTGAGACCTTTAAACGATGGGCTAGATACTTTAGTTTTGCTTTTTATTTTACTATCTTAGTTATTATAAACTTAATGGTAAAAAGAATAATAGTAAAAGTACCTAGTAAGAAAAAGATCAAGAAAAACTTAATAAGTTTTTTTTATCATAAAGTCTATTAAAAAATTCAAAAACTGAATTTGTACATCCACATAGTTCAGATTCCGTAAAGACTTTAAATCTAAATATAAATCCAGTAAATGACGATAAACTATTGATGTATCATCCATAGAGTTGTCACGGCTGCCAATGCATACTAATATTCTTCATTCTGCAACTCATTTTGAACCTTACCCTCTGTAGTCTAAAGGTGAGAAAGCAAAGCTTGATAGACACGACGAAGACGTTTTGAGTAATAACTTCAAATATTCTGAACTTTATGTTTACGGGGACAAGGACGATATTAGCACGAAATGTTTGAGAGTAAGTACTAATGATTAACAGAGCTAATGAAACTGCAACCTCACAGATATTATTAAAAAGACTCAATGACGGATAATGGGTTTTGCATGTAGGGTGAAAATTGAAACGCTAAATTATATATTAATTTGAACTACTTTGTGCTCACTTTGGCTCCAGCGCTCGACTGAGCAACTATCAAAATCAAAAATGGTTTAGTTCACAAGCACACTTTGAAACGTCTTACAAAACTAGGAAAATTTACGCCAGTTCCAACGCGCCCATGCCGTAAAAGAACTGGCAACAACACCGGCTGGGTTCCAGTATATCCAGTATTCCAGATACCAATAGCAAAGGTCATGCTAGAAAAGTATCGCTTTTTTGGCATGACCTTTGCTATTGTTATGGATGCTGAGTAGAGTTGAAACACATTCGTCCCAAGCTTTTTTATAATCTAAGAAATTGGTTATTTTTATAGTAAGCTTTTTGAGACAGTATAGTATATTTAGTGGCAGTTTAACCAACACGACTCGTTTGAAGAAGCAATCGCTTCTTCAATGGAAGGGTGGTATTAAAGATTCTTCGAGAAAATTTTTGAAAGAACTCCATCATTTGATTCAAAATTTTGTTCGACAAATTCTTAATTCGAACTTGATTCGTTTGTTACGTTGAAAACTACTTGACACTCGCAAAATTGCCTGAACATACAGACTGCCATTTCTAAAAAAAAAATATTATCCTTCTCGTATGCTTATAATTAGGTGCACAGAAAAATGTTAACAAAACGTACTGATGAAGAGTTCTTACCCCAGGTAAAACTCTTAGCATAAGTAGCTCTTTCCATAGTTTGTGGTGCAACTTTGAGCTTCTGACTCCTAGACTATGGAATCCAATTTCAGATAGTAATTCGGAGTCGCAAGCAAAATACCAAACGAGCATGCATCTGTCATAGCTGTCAAACTGCGATGAAGTGTATTTTCCTCTCTATCCATAGACATAACAAGAGGACTTATTGTTCTAAACGTTTACAAAACGGAAAATCTAAGAGTAGTAGAGTTCTTTGTGATAGAGTTTGACCGGGGCCTTCCCTTGACGAGCTCTATCACAAAGAACTCTACTACCACCACACCTATTTCTGCCGGTAAGCAGTAATGCTCACATTGCTGTGTTCCGGTCCGAAGGGTATAATTTCCGGTGGAAATACAGGCACATGAGACTTTCCATCTATGTTAGTGATATCTATGATGTTGCAAGCGTACATAGGCTACGGTAACCGCTTACCATCAAGTGAGCCGTACGCTTGATTGCCACTTTAGTGGTATAAAAAAAACTTGGTAGATTGTGGAGACAGTGCTGTGCGCGAAGCTGTTATAAATTGCTACAGCGAAACGAATTCTATTTTTAAATTTAATTCCACGATGCCATGCTTGAAATTAAAAAACGATCTCATTTAGCCTTTAGGCAGCCTAAAAACTCTATCACCAGAGTTGGCCACTGACAAATACGAACTTACTTATATTTAAATTAAGTCTAAATCTTAAACCTCGTACAGCAATGTTTAATTTTATATCAGCTTTAATTATTTTACCACTATTTTTCTTAATTAGAAACGCAAGTGTCATAACGTACAAACTTTGGAAGTTACGTTATAAAGCGTATACGCGATAAAGCCCCGATCCACAGAATGGATGCAGGGATCCATTCTGTGGATGCTGCGTCATTGATTCATGATTTATGACGGCGTCGACCGATGCAATAATTACTTCGTGGAGTGATGACTGGACCTTGTCGAGAGGATTTATCAAACTTTATTTAGTAACTACCAACGGGGTGATTACGTAGCCGCTCGCATTGAACGCATTTGCATTGTTTCGACCATTTTTTACTTGGTACAAGAAATAAGGGCATTATTCATAAACATAGCTCAAACCTCTGTAAGTCAAGATCGATATTCATGGCACTCTTTGGAGGTGGCATGTCCAGTCCAGCGGTGTAGGTATGTCTATTGGCTGCTATTATGAACTATTAAACGACTCCTCAAATCACTAATGAACCAATTCTGTAAGAAATTGCTTACAGCGATAAGATCGTTCATTATACTTTGCTATATTTAAATTGTGTTTTTTTTATTTTTCTTTATTATCTTTTGTGTTACTGTGGACAATAAAGAGTTTTCTATTCTATTCAATTCATGTAATGCTAACTTTCACAGTCTACTGCACTAACTAAGAATTTCATTTCGCATGACAATAATATTCTCAAACTAATCTTCAATACCAAGCTTACCACAGACTCCAGGACGGCCGATGCTGACTTAGCACGCTATAACTTCAAGATTTTTTTTTTATAACACTAACGTGGCAACCAAGCGTATGACTCACTTGAAGCGGTAGCCTGTACGCTTGCAACATCAGGTTATGCCGTGCTTGTTGTAGTCGACCACGGTTGTGAAAAAAAAAGGTTGCAGGGTCGATTTCCTGAAATTTCAGACAATGATTTAAAAATTTATTGATACCAATATTATCTATCATTTAGGACAAACCCCTTAGAACTTTTTAAATGTTAAACACAGGTATATATTTTTTGGTATAATTATCTAATAGATAAAAAACAAACAAAATGTTTTTTTTTCAGGTGTTTATTTAATTAGCAAATCCCAAAGAATAAAATACTATTTATTTCCTAGAGTATAACAGGTTAAATCAACATTACGTAATAATGTAACAAAAGTATCTACTTACCTAATAATAAAAAAAGTGTTTTTTTTTTATTCCATTGTATTCTAAAATTGAGAAGCATGATAGTCTGAATTCCCGTTTCAGTACAATCTTTTACATCCTCTTATGCAATCTATCAATTATTTGGTTCCCAAAGGACTAAATCCATGCCCTGTATTTACTCCAATTCAATACAAAACAGCTATAACATTCAACTAATTATGTATAGCTCAGCCTAGCCTATTCTGCGGTCTTGATTCAAGGAGCTGAATTGCTCAAAGCCTACGCACTCTCCTTATTAGGCTACCAGATGCTCCTAAACATATTACTGTCTAGTAACCAACTTACAAAGATCTGCCTCGACGTGGAAACTTGTTGTGCGATTGAACTTCCCTAGGTCCTTTGTAAAGTGGTTGTGTTATGGGAATAAAATGTAGTAGATGCAGGAAAGGCGACAAAACTCGCTTGGAATTTAAAATTAGGTGTAAAATTTAGGTCTGGGCTTGCAATAGTCAATTGAATAGGATACAATCTAGACTTTAGAAGTTATATGAATAGTAGGTAGAGTTATTTGAATGTGGGTAATGTTGAAGCTTTGGATTTATTAATGTTAAATTTGTGTTTATTGATAAAATATTTCGATTACAATTGTTGTTTTTGTTCAAGCGCTGTGGCATTACTAAATTGTTTTCAACAGATCAACGATGGGTTACCGCCGGTGGCAATTAAAGTTTTCAGGCGGTCAACAGAGAGTTGGCCACTGACTAAAATTCGAACTTACATTTACCATTACACAATTTATTTTACTTAGTCTTATAATTGTAGAAAAGACAGAATTTCTTAATTCTGAGAAAAGTAAAGGTACTGTTAGATTATTTTATTTTATTGTGATGTGTGTAAAAAAATGGTATTTCAAATCAACAAGAAACCTTTTTCTTCCGTCTTGACTATCAAAAAGGCGGTAAATTCTAGACGTTTTTAAGATAAAGGCGGCACACACTGGGTATAATCCACGCATTTCTCACGCGCACAAAACGAATAAAGCACTATCGCTGCGGCCGGCGCGGTTGCGCTCGCGTTTATTTTTTGACAAGTGCCATCGATACTCACCGCAGCCATTGTTCTGGCTTCGCCGTCATTGCTCGTTACAATTCAGCGAGCTACAGTGGTCGTAAATATTTTAGCTCATCTGGTAAACTTTTGTTAACTTCTGTTCTATTTTATATATGAAACAAAATGAACAATATCTAAAATTTACATTAATTATTTCATTATAATATGGTACAGATGTCTTCATGTGAAAACATATTCTGTACCATGTAAGAGATGTGTTTTTACGCGTTTAACTGGTGTGCTATTATTTAAACTATTTACTTTTACAAATAAATTTGTCAATAATTGCTTGTTAAGTTTTATTAATAAAAAAAAAAGGTTCCTAATAGTAGTCAATAGCTGGACATAGGCCTACCCTAAAGAACGCCATGACGACCGATCTTAAAACTTTATCACCCACTGACTTCCTGCAACCGCTTAGAATTACATCTATTTAGTAGTTACCACGCAACTGAAAGCCGCGAACAAAATATAGTAATAGTTATCTAAACTAATAATCCTCTAACAATGTAATTGAATACGTTGCGGCCACTATGGTACGGCCAAAATCTCCGCCAATGGTGATCGCGATTTCGATGGAATATATTTTGACGTGTTCGAATTTCGAAAGTTTTCTTTTTTTCGTTTCCGCGCACGCGGCGAGGACAATGCGGTCTGGGGCGTAACGAATAACTTGATTTATAAAAACGCGTGTGTGCCGCCGGCCTTATAATGAATACCTATGACTTACAAATGAATGTAGGTAGAGCCTTTGTGAACATAAATATTATTCGAACAGTTTTTTTTTGACAAAAAACTTATTGTATTTAGGGCTTTATACTTTTGAACTCTTTACTAAATTTATTAGTGGGCTTAAAATTTAATGTTCTTTATTTTTTTAAAGATTTTAGCAAATGATATTTACTTTTGACGAGTCAACTTACTCATAATCACTTGTCATTTTAAATGCAAAAGCAGTTTTTTAACCGTCGCCAACGAGAATAAAGTAGTAGTAGATTTAATCAACATTTTAGCTGTACGTGGTATTTAAATTAGCAATCAATCAATACATTTATTGCTGTCATATGGTAACACTATCTAGTTGTTACAGAATTTGTAGTATCACACATGAATCCTGTTATTAGGGTATGGCAACATGGAGAACTAAGAATAAGTGAGCATAAAACACGTTTCTTTCAAGATAATTCTCAAATAAACTATAACAACCCTGTTGAAACAGCATCTCTTATACAGTCTTGCGAAATTGGTAAAGTCAAGAGTGTTGAATACAAAGGAAGCATTATAAATTTAAATCAGCTGCTTGTTAAAATATCAAGTTTGTGATCTTGTTTTTTAAAGTGGCAACCAAGCGTACGGCCAACAAGATGGTAAGCGGTCACCGCAACCTATGGGTGCTTGCAATACCGAATTATCACTCACGGGTTGCCACCCTGAGACGTAGATCGAAAGTCTCATGTGCCAGTAATTTACCAGAAACCATACCCTTCAAACCGGAACACAGCAATGCGAGCATTACTGCTTGGCGGCAGAAATAGGTATGGACGGATGTATTCTCGGAAGAGCTCTATCACAAGAACTCTACTACTCTTGTTCGTTTGTTTGAGACAAAGCGGGATATTTGCTTTAGTTTTTGTAGCGGGACTAAAATGTATGACCACTTTATAGATATATTATGGTTTAACAAAGATCAGAATGTTTTCCATATATAATAATCAACATTTTTATTTGTTTTTAATTTCTTAGAAATAATCCACAATTACTGACTGACTAGTAGACTTTGCTACTAAGTTGTTAGGTCATGACAGAGGCATTCGGCCTGGAAACTCTGTCACTAAAGTTGACCACTGACTCATACGAACTTACCCCAAATTTTAAAATTGATGTTAGACTGCCATGACATTTTACAAAAAGTAGTGAAAAAGCCAAATAACAAAAATATGCCAAATAATCAAGAGCAAAAATCATTTGAAGTAGGTACGTATATTATGTGTAAATGATAAGTAGGTATATCATTCATGAATAATACCGGAAAATTCAGTGCTGTAAGAAGTCTCAGTGTAATAAGAAATGTTTTAAAATTCAGAATAACTTTCATTATAAATAATGATGAATAAATCGTCGAGTGCTCATTTGATTCGTTTAAGGTCACGGACCTTTATTTTTCAAAAGTTTTATTTTAGCGGATACGATGAAGGATATCTGTGTTTTAAGTACCGTTAGTAAAATAATTAATCGAATAACGAACTCCATCCATCCATCGATCATAAGAACGGCTAAACGGATCTGGATTAAATTTGGCACAGACATTATAACCAAATCAAATCCAAAGTGCTTTATTCATTAGAATCACAAGAATCACTTTGAAACGTCTTACAAGCTAGGTAAATTTACGCCAGTTTCAACCCCATGCCGTAAAAGAACTGGCAACAACACTGGCTGGTTCTTTTTTGGCATGGCATTCGACCCAAGTTTTTATATTATCTAAATAGGTGTAGTCTAGAACGGATATAATTTTCTCTTAACGAGCTCTATTATTATTATTATTTTTTTATTAAATTGGTGCGGCTAATATAACACTGCGGCCATGCAGGCCTATTGTGTTCGCCACTTGTTTTGTCGCCCTTAACGAGCTCTATCATAAAGAACTATATTATATGAATTATTCATCTGTCACCCAGCTAAACCCGCCTAGGGTGATGCAAAAGTTCACGGACAGATCGGATAAAAACAGTTTGATATGTCACTGTTTTTGCAATAGTGTGACACAACGATTTTTTCACGATCTTAAAAAATTATATCTTTCACCCTGTGGCAATTTATGTTACTCTTGCTTGTCCTGCACTTTAATAGTTACTATTACAAATAATTTTATTAGTAAATAGTTTTCTTCTGTCTGTACCCGGCACGCGGTGGGCCGAAATGGTATAATGAAAACCGGTTCGACCCACCAATGCGTATTCAATGCCCCTGCGAAACGCAATAACACATGCTCACTGTGCAAAAAACTATTTACAGCCTCACAAGTTCCTACAATAATCCCTACCAAACTCACACTTTTACAGCCCTTATAGCTACCATCGTAAGAGCTAGACTTATTTGCGCAATAACAATGTAAGTTGTTGCTTTTGCAGCATCAATGATAGCATCTTCATCATCTTTTATAGGCGATTGTGGTCTTTTTTGCTTAAGAAAAAGGGATTATAATGCTTTAGAGTATGGTTAAGGAATGCTCGTGTTCAGTTTTGACGCCCTCTGTCGATCAATTTTCGTAAGTCGAGATCGACGATG
Organism: Colostygia pectinataria; assembly: GCA_951394395.1. Lineage (NCBI taxonomy): Eukaryota > Metazoa > Arthropoda > Insecta > Lepidoptera > Geometridae > Colostygia > Colostygia pectinataria. Next base: position 9,048,606 of record OX596365.1, on the reverse strand, counting down.
TGCTGTCACCTGTCAGCTGTGAATGAACTGGGTTCAATGACCAGCGACAGCTGATTGGCTTAACCAAACTACTACTACATTTTATTAAAATTTCGAAATATCGTTGAGTCAGCAGTTGGTTTGACCTCAAAATTCGACACATTCGTGTAACGGCTTCAAGTGCGTTAGCTACTCTATCTTGTTCTCGTAATTTTTCGTATCGTATTGTTTTCGTTTTCGTTTAATTTATCGTAATTGAGTATTGTGTGCAAGCAGTTTCGTTGAGTGCTAGGAAGCAGGAGATTTCGCGCCAGCCCCCACGGTATTTGAGCGTTCGGTATAGGTGTAAGTTGAACCGAAGCTAGTCCAGACAAGTCGGAGGTAATACGAAGCCATACCTTCCCATTCCGTGGGCGCTGTTCCAGGAAGAAGCAGCCAGGTTAGTGAAATCCTTTGCTCCTAACTGCACTCATAATTTGGTTAATTATAGTTTTTTATCGTGTTTAACTTCATAATTGTTTAACGTGTTTCGTATTTAGTTTGTTAGCAAAAAAGATTAATTTACAGTCCACTCAAAATCGTACATTTTGGTCCTACGAAGCCAGATAAATTGTGATAAGGCACCTTTGGATTTTGGCCTTCAGCTATATTATCAACTATCGACCGATATTTCGAATATTTGAATAACATTTTTTCTTTTGCCGTACCTATCCTGGTAATTTCGCTGGTCATTGAATTTTTCGTTGGTTCATTGTGGGTAGGTTGGGTTGAACGATTGATTGTCATCTGTCATTTTTCGTTGTCATTTGGTGAACATCACTCAAAGTGACTTTGACGTTTTTTTCGTTTTGACAGGTTGACATCAAACGTTCATTCTAAAACTGACCAGGTGTTTGTTCCTATCTGTGCCGGTCGTGAAAATAGCTCCTTAACTTCTTACGTGTTTCTATCTTTGTTTTGATTTGCATTTTGTTTGTTTGTTGATTTGGCTGTGAAAAACTGTTCTTTCGTGTCGTTTCCAGCCAGATTAACTCAACTACATTATTATGCCAATGGATACACGTAAGGGAGTTCTGGAAAAAGACACCATGGCTGACAGCGATCGAGTCTCGCGTGATTATGCCAATATGAGGTTAGAGCTGTTAGATACTTCAGATTTGGTAGGAGTTTCGGAACAGGAAGTAACAGCTCTGGCCTCAGAGTTTCACGCCGCGCAGAAGAACCTGCTAATGCGCTTGCCAACGGGTGATAGGAACAGTGAGTTCGCTTACACTGTGGCATTTGACAAAAGGTTACATAGTGTTATGGCCAGACTTAGGCTGGCTGAAGTTAAGCCAATGAGAGAAAGTCACAGTAGTTTAGCGAAACTACCAAAAATAAGTATAAGGCCATTTGACGGTAAGCTAGAGAATTGGGTGTCGTTTAAGGAGCTGTATGACTCACTCATACACAAAAGGGACATGCCAGATGTCGAAAAGTTGCACTACTTACTGTCGAGTGTTAATGGGTCGGCATATGACCTGATTAAAAACTATCCGTTGTCCGAAACTAGTTATCTTCTAGCATATCGGGCACTTAGCAAGTACTACGATAGGAAGAGAATTATTGCCACAAATTACTATGACCGTTTGCTTAACTGTGAAGTAGTGAAAAATACAAGTAGCTCTGAGTTAGAACGACTTCATCGAACCTTCGCAGAAAACTTAGCCATCCTGTCTAAGTATAATTTGCCCAACCAGAACTTTATGCTTTTTCAACTAGTTTGGTCAAAGTTAGATCCTTCCACTAGGGAAGCTTTCGAACTTCAGCTGGGGTCAGAAGTCGACATACCCCAGTATGAAGACATCATGTCGTTTATTGAAAAACGTTCTCGTGCGTTACAAAATTGTCAACAGCCGGTTCTTACAAAACCGTCTGCCAGTGAGAACAAGGCCTCGTTGTTGGTAGCTTCAGAAGGATGTGTGGTGTGTGCAGAGTTAGGCCACAAGATTGATAGCTGCTCGAGCTTCATTAATCAGTCGCCTACTGAAAGGTTCCTAACAGTGAAGGATAAGAAGTTGTGCATACTGTGCTTGAAACCTTCGCATTCGGTAAAAACTTGTTTATCGAATGTGAAGTGTGGCCAGTGCAACTACAGCCATCATTCACTGCTACATTTTGAGCAAGAGCCTGAACCAGTAGTCCAGCCTTCAAATCCACAGGTGGCATTGTCTGCATACACCCCACACACAGAGGCATTGTTCTCAACGGCTATTGTTTTGATTAAAAATAAATTTAATAATTTGGTCCGAGCCCGTATCCTGCTTGACAGTGCCAGTGCCTGTAATTTCATAACTAGGTCCTGTGCAAACCGTCTAGGGCTGAAAATAAATTATCGTCGACAGTCTGTGAGCGGTATAGGTCAAGCATCAACTGATACACTCGGATCAGTCTTGTGTGAGTTAGTTCCCACTAATGGGGACTTCTCAAATAAACTTTCGTTGGAGGCCTCCGTACTTCCTACAATTTGTTCAGAAATGCCATCTGAGGAAATTGATACTTCTTCGTGGCATCATATTGATAGGTTAAACCTCGCCGATCCTGAGTTTTACAAACCAGGACCGGTTGACATGCTAGTCAGTGTTAACGTTCTCGCTTCTGCGTTAAGGCCTGGGCTAGTTAAGGGTAGTCCCGGTCAACCCATCGCTATCCCCACTACTTTCGGGTGGATACTGATGGGTGACTGCGCAGTTAACACTGGCCTGTCTCGTTATCGTAGCAACTCTGGAGTTCATAGAAGGAGTTGCTTCTTCGTTTCGAGCCCATCGAGGGACTTAGATCCTATAGACCCGCTCAACCCCGTGGTTACAAAAATAGAGATGCCTTGTGACAATCACAAGGAGACTCATTGTCGTCGAACTGTTGATTGTAGGTTGGCCGTCGCTAAACCTCATCTCGTGGACTTCCCAAAAGTCGCTCTCGATCGGTTTCACATTTTTGAACCGCGTCCTGCAGCTTCATTGGGTTTTTCAACTGACGTGTTGGAGAGTTGTCGTCGAGAAGAAGTTACTTCTTCACCTTCTAACGTCAGTCTACAGGATTTGCGACCTGACTCCGGTTCCACTGCGTCGATTCCGCCTGTGCCTGTGGATAGTGCGGTTGATGACGTAGGTGGGTACCTGAATGTGTCGCTGCCTGGTATCTCGCGGCAAAAGGGCTTATCGGTTTCGGTACCGCTGATCGCTTCCCTTGCTAAAAAAAATCTGCTGTCGTTGTCGTTGTTGTTTTCGTTATTATTTTCGTTGTCGTTTTCGTTACTGTCGTTGTCGTTGTCAATGTCGTTATCGCTTTCGTTGTCTCTGTCGTTGTCATTGTCGCTGTCGTTCAACTCATATCGTACCCTTCACACTATGCCGCTTTCGGTTTTGTCGGTGGCGCATGAGTGGATGAAGTCTGGTCCGACACGGTGGTCGGGTCCGAACTGCTGGTTGGGTTTGACATGGTGGTCGGCTCTGACACGGTGGTTGGGTTCGAAATACTGGTTGGGTCGCACATGGTGGTCGGCTCCGGCATGTTGGTTGACATCTCAACTCAGAGCTCATAGCGCTGTGTTTTGAGCCCATGTTCCTTCTTAACCATTAACTATCGTATCGTCAAATGGTTTTATAATAAGTTAGGTTAAATTTCTCGTTATTTTGTATCTTTCGTTAGTTTAGTTATAGTCTCGTTAAAATACTGTGTATTTTGGTGGTCGGAATGTTCAGTTTTGACGCCCTCTGTCGATCAATTTTCGTAAGTCGAGATCGACGATGTGCTGTCACCTGTCAGCTGTGAATGAACTGGGTTCAATGACCAGCGACAGCTGATTGGCTTAACCAAACTACTACTACATTTTATTAAAATTTCGAAATATCGTTGAGTCAGCAGTTGGTTTGACCTCAAAATTCGACACATTCGTGTAACGGCTTCAAGTGCGTTAGCTACTCTATCTTGTTCTCGTAATTTTTCGTATCGTATTGTTTTCGTTTTCGTTTAATTTATCGTAATTGAGTATTGTGTGCAAGCAGTTTCGTTGAGTGCTAGGAAGCAGGAGATTTCGCGCCAGCCCCCACGGTATTTGAGCGTTCGGTATAGGTGTAAGTTGAACCGAAGCTAGTCCAGACAAGTCGGAGGTAATACGAAGCCATACCTTCCCATTCCGTGGGCGCTGTTCCAGGAAGAAGCAGCCAGGTTAGTGAAATCCTTTGCTCCTAACTGCACTCATAATTTGGTTAATTATAGTTTTTTATCGTGTTTAACTTCATAATTGTTTAACGTGTTTCGTATTTAGTTTGTTAGCAAAAAAGATTAATTTACAGTCCACTCAAAATCGTACAGCTCGTTAAGAACTTATCGCTGTTTTGAGTCATGAAACCTATACGGATCAGGTTTCAGCGTCTGATCTTTTGTTATAATATAGCACCTATTTATACCTATATAAACGGTTAGTTTTTGCCTGCAGCTTAAAATTCAAAGATTTGGGTGACACTCACACTGCAACAGATATGGGGACTTGCTCTTGAAAGGGATCGGTATTCGTTCGTTCGTATTGAACAATTGGAATATGACATTTCGTACTTTTGAGTGGAACCTAGAGTCAAGTCCAACCATGTTTTCAAGAGAACAAAAAGTTGACAGTTGAAATTGGGATTGGATCGGAATTGTTATCGGATTCACACACATTTTATTAACATTAGGGAAATGAGTGCCTAATTTATTACAAACAAAAAAGTATAATTATGTTTATCCAGTTTCCAATAAATAGAAGGGTTTCTCTATATAAACCCGCTACAGTAAGCTAAACGTACATACAGAGTTACAGATAGCTCTAACAAGCAAAAACAAAAGCTCACGTAACTATCAAATCGTTGCGTTACTAACAGTCTGTTTTAATGACTGACTGACAGTCAATACAACGCCGAAACCGAAAAAAACCTGAATTTATCAAGGTATGTTCCTTTTACCACACAAAGATGCAGAAATTTGTTGAATTCAATTCTTATCTCGTATGGACAATTCTTGTATGGACAAGTTTCTTACCGCAGCGTCCGATACACGTCCGATTTTGCTTCCGATTGTCTTAATTTAATAAATGATCGTAATTCACTCAATCGAGTAAATACGATCCAATTTACGCGTCAGACTTTTTATTCCGAGTGCTTGTATACTTGTCCATACAAGTTTCTTACCGCAGCATCCGATACACGTCCAATTTTGCTTCCGATTGTCTAAATTTAATAAATGATCGTAATTCACTCAATCGAGTGAATACGATCTAATTTTTGCGTCAGACTTTTTATCTCGAGTGCTTGCATAAGCAGAAGAAAAATTGTTCGAAGGTGTTGAGTGTTCATACAAATGTATGGCACATATGCTTTCTGATAGTCGGATCGGACTGTCGGATGAAAAAATCGGAGGTGTATTGGCCAGAAGAAGGTCAGCGTGAACAATGTCGCCGTAGGTATTGAGTGCTCATACAAATGTATGGCACGTACGCCATCAGATAGTCGGATGACTATCGGATCAGACTGTCGGATGGAAAAATTGGACGTGTATTTTGGCCAGTGTAAGGAGCTCTCATACGGTGAAAGAAAACATCGTGAGGAAACCGGCATGTCCAAGAACTAAAAATTCGAAAGACATGTGCCATCCACCAATCCGCATTGGGTCCGCGTGGTGGATTAAGACCCAATCACTCTCTCCTGAAAGTAGGCCGGTGTCCCAGCAGTGGGAACATTAGAAGGTTGTCATGATGATGATGATGATGAAGAAGAAGGTCAGCGTAAACAAAGTCACCAAACATTCCACTAGTCGTGATTATAATATCGCTGCGGTGACGTGAAACAGGGACAACATGAGTTACTACAGTAATCCTGTCATAATAGGCCGTACGTCTTGTTACTGCATTGCGTGTATTGTTCGAGACTTGTCTTATGGTAGCAGATACATTATGCAGTATTGCATAGAACATTACCTACAAATATATACAAACTTTATATAACTATAGTTTGTTCATATACTTTTAGTATCTACAGATAAAGTGTACACTTTCGCCACATCAGTCGCCATTGGACGACCGATGTGGCGCAGCAGGCGAAGGTCCGCCTGCGACGCGGAGGTTGCGGGTTCGATTCCCGCCTCGGAACAAATGTTTGTACGGTCTACAAATATTTTTTCGGGTGTTCTGGGTATTTTCTATGTATAGTAAGAAATATATATCTATGTATTGTATTATATTAAGTATATATCAGTCATCTAGTACCCATATCACAGCTCTGCTTACCTTGGGGCTAGATGATGCTGTGTGGATTGTCCAGCATTATGTATTTATTTATATTGAGTCTCATATAAGTGTCTAATTTCAATGATGAAACTGAAATTTTGGTGTATTTTAGTGATATCATTGTTTCCTCTGCTGAAATTTTCGGTGTGTAAGAAATATATTTCCTAAACTTTACTTCTAGAGGTACGAGTGGTACTAGTCCGTATTCCTAACGGTCCTAACAAAAAGTAATGAAGCGAAGAGATTAAGTTGTAGAAAAATTCAGCGTCGACAAAATTGCGTGGCATTCATAAATAGTTTTTTTTTAATATAAAAAAAAAAGTTTAGAAAAATAAAAGTTTTTTTTATGTATGAAACCTATCCCTTAAGTTTGTCAGGTTGATATGAATGACCTTATATAATGAAATTAAAATGAAAGACCTTCAAAGACTTCGTTCGTGTCTTTTTTTTTCTTTATTACCTAAAGTGGCAACCGTGGCGTACGGCGTACGTACACATTGCATACTTAGATGCATATACACAGTAGCCTAATCAATTGGAATTTGCATCTCAAGACCTATCTAATAGAACACGGAGCTGCAGTATCGATTATAAATTTGCTTGTGATTCGATTAATACTATCTGGCTGCATCTCTCAGATATTCGAGATGGACAAACTCTATCAAGTTGCAAACTTAACGACTTGACAGTCGCATAGTATAAAACTTCATGGTAGGTAGGTACCTGAGGGCTTAGCACGAAAAGCTCGTTTGACAATCGTTAACGTAAACGTATTGTCCTGCTGTCAATTTGTACTGAATTTTGGTAGTCCAATAACGCATTACAGCAGAAGCGCTGTTAAAAATCTTATACAAATTGACAGCTGGACGATACGTTTACATTTAAGATTGTCAAACGAGCTTTTCGTGCTAAGCGCTCTGACTTTTGTTTATCGTTTGCGTTTCTTTCGGCTCAGAAGTTACGAACAGACATTTTTATGGAAGGCCAGCTGGCTGGATTACTCTTTAAGACGTCCAACTTGAAGGGTACCACCCAAGGAAGATTGACTTCCTTGGTACCACCACATTATTAGATATTCTGCGTCCAAGTAGTATGCAGCTAGCACACGTATCTTTAAATAATTGTAAATTAAAACATTGCCCGCCATTATAGGCTAGAATTCATTGAACTCACAATGATATTATAACACTTTGGAGTAAGGCTAGCAAAAACTACCATAGACTTTACACAAATTTACATCTCAAGGCGGTCTTCACTCCCAAGCAATTATAGTTAAGTGTATCGGGACAAGACACAGAAGCCGCAGTATCGAGTATAAATTTGGCTCCGATTCGATTACCGCTATCTCGATGCATCGCTCGCAAGATAAACGCGCAGAGGACGGTACAAAGCCTGAGATACGAGTTAACTTTAATATTATAAAATACCTTGTGTGTCTCGGGTTTAACTCCGACTTAGGTATTTATTTTAAGAAATTAAGTATGGTGTCTGTACCTATTGTACAATAAATAGATAGCAAGCAGCACATAGAAAGAGATAGAAAAAACAGTAGAAATTAGTGTTTTGAAGTCCCAGAAAGCTACGAAATAAATATATTTTGTTGTTGTTGTTAATATATTATTTTCGGAGCTAAATACTAAGGAATGGTCCACAGTGTGGCCCAAAACTGTAATGATTGAAGAGGAGGAAGGGAAGCCTTTGCCCTGCTGGGACAATACAGGCTCATAATAATAATAATAAATAATAACTATTAAGATACAACACTAGTAACAAATACTAATACAAAACAATGTTTATTTTCAAGGTAAAAAAAAAGATAAAGCTCTGCTTCCTGTGGTAGCTTAGCAACGCAACACCTCTATACAAAACTAGTGAAACACCCCGTGACGATTTTTGAATTAAAAACAATTTAAATTTTTCAAGAAAGGAATTTCTGAAATTTCTAAAGCAAAAAGTTGCTTTAGTGCATCACTACACTTTATGAGCAATTTACCTAAAAAACTTATAAATTAATAAATAAATAATGCTGGACAATCCACACATCGTCTAGCCCCAAGACTACTAACCAGAGCTTGTGTTGGAGAGGTTGTTTTTTTTATCACCTAAGTGTATAAAAAAAATCACCAAGCGTACGGCCTACTTGATGGTCACCGTAGCCTATGTACGCAACATCAGATATATCACTTACGCGCTGCCACCTGAGACGTAGATCTAAAGTCTCATGTACTTGTAATTTCACCGGAAACCATTACCTTCGAATCGGAACACAGCAATGCGAGCATTACTGCTTGACGGCAGAAATAGGTATGGTGGTAGACCTTTCCCAGACGAGCTCTATCACAAAGAACTCTACTACTCTTGTGTTTTGATTCAGTCAGTCAATATAAATTCTGATGATTGCAGGTACTTTAGAAACCACTGCATAGCCTAAAGCCCTAGAGATGGAATTCGCCCTAGTTGGATTCTAGCCTAAAATGGCGCGCGGAACAAAGGTGGGCTTAGAAGATAAGTGTATCTGCTTTGACCACAGGAATAGCATTTTGCGGAATTCAAGTTTTTGCCTTTGATGTCATCTAAGCTTGTTTTCTGTTAAGTTCATGTGAGTCCATGGCCAACTCTGGTGATGGGGAGTGGGAAGTTTTTACCCTACTGGTCCCCAGGGGTGGTAAATGGGGGTAATCGGAAATATCCCTCTATGGCTTAACAGCCTTACTTTCGTAGTTATATAAATAAATAAATAATGCTGGACAATCCACACAGCATCATCTAGCCCCAAGGTAAGCTGCTGTTTAACAGAGCTGTGTTTATGGGTACTAGATGACTGATATATACTTAATACAATACAATACATAGATATATATATATATTTTTATTATATATTGAAAATACCCAGAACACCCGAAACAAATATTTGTAGATCGTACAAACATTTGACCCGAGGCGGGAATCGAACCCGCAACCTCCGCGTCGCAGGCAGACCTGCGTCCGCCGCGCCTCATCGGGTAGATATAATTAAACAACTATTGTTATAGAATAGAAAAAATATTTGAAGTTCAATTTTGCTCTGCTAAAATATTAAATTAATAAAGGTTAATTAATAATAAATTAGCAATTATTCTACAATCCACTAAGACCCAGATAAGTTATCGCCAAAAAAATTAAAAAAAATCAAACTTATTCTATTGAAGAAACCGTGCTTAACTTTTTTAACGACTGGTTTAACAGCCTAACTATTGATCAGGATACTTGCCGTAAGAATGCCGTTTACAGAACTTTCTTGCATTATAATTACGCTTGCAAACGTTTCCGTGCTTCAAAAGACACGTTAAGCTGTCAGTCTTTCTTTTTAAAATTTGCCAGGCCAACGGAGGCATTTAGGCGGCCTATTAACTCTGTCAACAGAGTTGGCCACTGACTCATACGAACTCACGTTTCTAATTCTAATAGGCGTATGTTCGTCTAATTATCTAATTTAAAGACGTAATGCCTGCCAAGATAAAAATGTTTTAAAATACTTAATTAAACAAAATAAAATATTTATGTACATAATTACATTACATTACAAAATATACAAAATACATATGAAACAGTTGAGCCATCTAAAGACCGTTACAAACGACCTATAGATAGCTGAACTGATCCAAATCACTACCACTACCACTAATTATAATTATGTACTTACAGCAAATACAAAATTAAGTCGTTATTTCGAAAACTTAACCGGCATTTAAAAACGCCCACAGCAATTTAACATCGAGGTATTTATCGCCAAAATAAACAAAACAAACCCGCTCTTAATAAGAGTTAACAAGATGACTTAATTAAAAAACCTGAATGAGAGGGAATAAATTAACGTTTCGCGTTTTTAAAACAAGGTTTTTAATGTATTTTAGAGTGTTTTAATTGATATTTTAGTAAGTAATGGATTAACAGGCAAAAATTAATAGGTTTCATCATGACATTTTTCTAATGTTCCCACACTGTTTGAGAGCACTGGTTATTTTTTTTTTTTTTTTTTATTAAATTGGTGCGGCTACTATAACACTGCGGCCATGCAGGCCTATTGTGTTCGCCACTTGTTTTGTCGCCCTTTGAGGGCGTTTACAGTTCACCTCCAAGCCCTGCCGATACTAAGAACTGGAGGATTTGCTTGGAGGTGATGTCTCTTAGCTCATCTAGACTGAGGATGTGCCTACAAAGATGTATGCTACGTTTGAGCACTGGTTATGTTAACATACTTTTTTGAGTGAAAAAACATAGATAGATAGATAGAAGATAGAAAACTCTTTATTGTTACACCAAAGAAAAAAAACAGTTAAAACTAAAAAGAAAATTAAATAAATATGTGGTGGTACAATGGGAGGCCTTATTGCTAATAGCAATCTCTACCAGGCAACCTTAGGATGGACCTGATTAAAAGCAAATGAGGGGAGGAGGTGTTACAATAAAATAATAATGAAAAATAGGAAACTAAATAAACCTGCAAAATAATTTTATATGTTCTTATTCTATAATAACATATCTTTGGATCGGGTCAACATACCACTAAAATATATTATGTTCTGATTTAACTTTATACTAAACAGTTCCCTGGTTAGCCATAACCATAGTAATGACCTCTATATCTTTTCATCGTCAAAAATTTAATATCAGCAGAAAACCATTTTATTTAAATATTTAAGAACTTTCAAAGTTTTGTAAATCAGTTTCCTCAGAAGGTACGTTTTCTGAAATACTACGAGCGTCGATTTTAGAGGCTGTTGTTTGAGTACTACCTACTAACTTAGTACACAGCGGGGATTGAAGCCACCCTTGCTTCTCAACTGGGCACTCATGGGACTGATTTTGGAATTAATGTGAAAAACTATGAATATGGTACAAATTGCACGAAATTTTGTAAATGAATGAAAATAAAAATTAAGTAGAATCAAGCTTTTAGACTGGGCAGGTCATAATGACAAATTGAGCTTTAGGAAAAAAAAATTGTAGGTAAGATTCTGAGATGGCTACAATAAATTGTTTATTTTTATTTCGGAATCTAAAAAGGTCCGATTCTAAAACTAGGTACCGATTTAAAGTAGGTTTTTACAAAATCGATTGTTGAGTCACTAGATGTGCGAACTGTGGTCACGGCCGTCAAAACCAGCCATAGCTTTTCAAAATCAAAGCATTACTCCGCAAAGTCCACAGGGTTCTATAAAAATTCAATCATCAAAATTGTATTCATAAAAACGCTTACCAGTTTAATTATTAGCTAGGCCACGGGCCTCGACGCTTGTATGGTGCTCCCACAACAGTAACTGTTATAAAATTTTCGCAAACATTATTAAACATATTTAACAAAACATAGTTTTTATAACTATCATGGATACTAACATAATTTTCATTAAAAACGGGACATTTATCATGATTTGTGAGTTTTTGCTGAAATATCGGAAACCAATTATATGATCTGTTTTTAGTGAAAAATGTTCCACAAATCATTTGATCACTATGTAAGAAAATATTATCATGTTAGATAATGTCAGTAAACATTTTTAAACAAGATTATTACATAACAAATTATAACATTTGTTAACATTTCTCTAGCTCTACAAATATACATTTAAAAAACAGACGAAAAATCTCTAGTACTATTCCGCTTAACCTTTTAACTGATGAGGTCACACAGTTACCACAGTTAACCTCAAAAGAAAAATATCGACACGTGTTTCATCCCTCCACGGAACATCCTCAGGACCATCGACTTGTTCTCCGGCAGACGTGTTGCTCCGTCGAGCGCTGGAGCCAAAGATTTTTCGTCTGTTTTTTATTTTGTAATGGATTTCCGCAAAGTAACGCCTGAATCTATCAATTAAATATACATTTGTTAACATTTCTTAGCGTTTCTTATTAGCGTTTTGAGCATGTTTTGTTTAATGTTATAGCATGTTTGTAAACATTTTCCATCAGTATAGGAGCACTTGAAACAAACAAAAGTAACAATTCTTAACATTTGTTAGTAAATGTTTAGTTTTAAAATGTTTGCAAACATTTCATTAAAGCTGTGTGGGAGCACCATTATGCAAAACTGTCTGAATGTCTCATTAGCGTCGTCTTAGGTCCCATTAACGACTTAATTCAAACTGGGAACGATTGAGACCCATAAAAAAAATTCAGATTTAATCAGGTGACCGTAAGTGGGAGTAAGTTAGGGTAATTTTCAAATTCTGCCAGCGCTATAATCATGATGATGTAAATATTTTGGTAGTAATTTCGAGTAAGTACAACATAAACTGTAGCTAAATATCTTTAAGACCTAAGGGGGCCAATTAATTAAAGAATGGCCATCACGATAGCAAGTTGCTATTAATCAGATAGCGATCGGTCAGATAGGAGACGTTGAAACACCGGCTTTTACACAATGCGGCCATATTTCATCCTGTGCTTGCCTCCTGGGCAGTGTAATATTTGTCACTGCAAGGTATCAAACCCTATACTATCAAAGTATCAAAGCTTTTAGGCTTGGCCCATCTAAAAAGTTATATTTTTAACACGCTCATGTATGTTGACAAAATTAAATATTAAACAGATATTAGTACTACGTACAGAATAGCCACTCCCTACCTCCCACCGGATTTACTTACCCCACCCCGGTTGCGAGTTTGTAGGCACCACACGGCACCTTTTGCCGGCACTTGAGCTAAAGTGTTTGTGCGAAAGTGTGCTATCTTGATCTTGCTATAATTGAGTTGGGCCAACGATGACACTCACACATACAACGGCACCGTTTACTTACACAAACCATGCATGTGGTGATTGCGACGCGTTTGCTTCATACGTGGTATTTTCTATATATGTATATTAAAAAATAACTATCTATGTATTAATATGCATTGTATTAAGTATATATTATATCAGTCATCTAGTACCTACCCATAAACACAGCTCTGTTTAACAGCAGCAACCTTGGGGCTAGATGATGCTGTGTGGATTGTCAGCGTTATTTTATTTATTTATTTATTATTTGCTATTAATGATTATGATGGTGAATATTTTTATTTATTGAACTAGTTTAGAGAGTGTAGGTACAACTTTGGCTGTATACAAATAGTAGCGTATCTCCATGCAGCGTGAGTCAATCTGGCCGTGTCTCAGCATGAAGCTGTTCCTTAGTAAGCATTAACATGAGGAAATGAGTCACAAAGTTTAAATGATTTTTTTACGTTTCTAGATCTTACAGTCAGTGACGCAGTAACTTTATTAATCAATAACCTTCAATTGTTTTCCATACAATAGAAACTGGCTATATTAGCAATCTACATTCCTAATTGGCCAATTCAATATTAGAACACTGATTGGATACTGCATTGAATCTGTAGCACGTGCCTTTGTCTATGGTATCAATGTTTGAATTTAGAACACACGACACGTGTCTGTCTCTCTTTGTTGTTGCTTAAATGATAGAGATAGCAATTATTGCTCTGTGTTAGTTTGTTCTACATTATTATTTCTACCGCCAAGCAGTAATATCATATTGTGTAAATTTTACCTCCAAGCAGTAGTGTGCAAGCATTACTGTGTTTAGGTTTGAAGGGCACTAAAGTTTTTAAAACTATCATGGTTATTAACATAGTTTTCACTAAAAACGGGATATTTACCATGATTTGTGAGTTTTATTGATTCCCGATATTTTCGGCGCAGTTACATGCGCCATGATCACGGGAGAACTGAAACTTGAAGGGCACTGTAGCAAGTGAAATTACTGGGCGAAAGAGACTTAGATAACAACAATGCCTCGGGGTGATAAGCGCAGTGTAGTACCATGCAAACACTTAATAACTTTAAGCTTTGGGTGGCACTGCATCTGTTATAGTCAGGCGTGGTGCTTTACATCAGGCGGGCGTCTTGATTGTCTTGTCACTTGCTGACATAAAAAAAAAAAAAACCATTGCTGTGTATCGATTGAAAAACAGCTTATGAATGGACTATTTTATCGATGGTAGGATTGTAAACAATTTGACGCAGACGCATCGCCTCGGCAACAGATCAAACTCGCCTTGACTTTAATTACTCAAATAGCACGTGGTCTGTCAGCCGTACCCGCTGTCCGGTGACGTGATTACGTTGCGATGACGGCGAGTCGTTTGGGCGAGGCGAAATCAATCTAGTGCCGGTTCCATTTATTTATGTTCAGTGTTTAAATTATAACTAGAATTTCAACACCTTCAGTGTTTAAATTATAACTAGCATTTTTTTACGTGTACGACCAATGTGGCGCAGCGGGCGCAGGTCTGCCTGCGACGCGGAGGTTGCGGGTTCGATTCCCGCCTCGGGTCAAATGCTTGTACGATCTACAAATATTTGTTCCGGGTGTTCTGGATATTTTTTATATATAATAAAATATATCTATCTATTTATTGTATTGTATTAAGTATATATCAGTCATCTAGCACCCATAATACAGATCTGTTAAACAGCAGCTTACTTTTGGGCGAGATGATGCTGTGTGGATTGTCCAGCATTATTTATTTATTTATTTATAAGGTGTTGATAAGTACTTATTTACTTTATTTATTATTTATAATGACGAGTACCTACTTTTTTAATGACTACTAATATATTTATAAAAACGGAAAGTACGCTTTGTCATTGATTTTCAGGCAGTCAAAGCGAAACTTTCGTACAAAATGAATGGAAACCCACATAGCGTTGAGACTTACCTACTTTTTTATACTAATTTATTTTTAAAGATTAAGTACGCTTTATGGCGGTCATTGATTTTCAGGCAGCCAAAGCGAAACTTTC
The DNA here is from genome assembly GCA_951394395.1 of Colostygia pectinataria. Taxonomy (NCBI): domain Eukaryota; kingdom Metazoa; phylum Arthropoda; class Insecta; order Lepidoptera; family Geometridae; genus Colostygia; species Colostygia pectinataria. The sequence continues at coordinate 9,033,539 of OX596365.1, read as the reverse complement.
GTACAAAATGAATGGAAACCCACATCGCATTGAGACTTCTGATTTGTCAATTTTGCAAGCGAAATAAAATAACTTCCGCCAAACAATCTAAACAACAATTTTCAATCAAATTCCGTTAGATTTGGTCTGCTAAAAGCGGTCACTGCTATTTGACGGCTTTAATGCAGCAGTGAAAGCGAATAAAATATATTTTTGTACCTTCATGAAGATTAAGGACTAACTAACTGCGCCCGCGGTTGCACTTGTGGGATGTTGCGTGAGTTTATTGATATCATCCAACACGTAAGTATTTCCCATTAGTTTATTCTATAATTATCCAAGTTACATAACCATAAGTGTATGTACTAAGTTTAATCCAAACCCATTCAACCGTTATGAAATTAGAATAGAATAGAATAGAATAGAAAAATATTTATTTAACGCCACACAATTAACATAAAAATTCAAATTAAGTCGGAACATACATACAAACACACCAATTTTCGCATTTAAAACATATTGAAAACAAAACATGTGCGGAATTCCGCGTCACTTATTACATAAACCAAAACAAGGTAATTTATCAGATTTGTTTTAAATAATTTTCACTAAAAACGGGGTATTTACCATGATTTGTGAGTTTTATTGATTACCGATATTTCGGCGCAGTTACATGCACCGTTCTCCCGTGATCATGGTGCATGTAACTGCGCCGAAATATCGGGAATCATTATAACTCACAAATCATGTTAAATATCCCGTTTTTAGTGAAAATTATGTTACTAACCATGATAGTTTTAAAAAACTATATTGTTTTAAATAAGCACACTTTATAACGGTAGCGAATTTTAAAGAATTGCACCTTAGAAAAGTAAAGCTGTAGAAAACATCGTTGGAATCGGAAAAATGTAGCAAAAGGTTCATGGTTTATTGGAATTTGGACTGATCAAAATAAAATTTAATACAAACAATTGAATTACATAAAGTTACTTCCATGTTAATTTTATTTTTGATTTAAATGGTGGCTACTTGGCACAGGCACACGGTGACTTTTGAACTTACTGTGACGGTGCTTTCACTACATAATACTATTTATTACGAGTATTTACTAGATACGCAGTCGATACGTTGGATACTCAATACTCAATATTTTTATTGTCATCACATTGGGGTGAAAATACAAGTCGTGGATTACAATGTGCACCCATTAGGGCATAACAATAGGTGAAGGCAGACCGAGGTTTGTTATTAGGTAGGTCATAGAAAGGTAAGACATGAACGAGTAGGTGTGAGAGGTTGGTAAGGTAAGTATTTTATGAAACAATTATGGTGATGATTATTAATCAAATCTGTTTATTTTAAAATACTAATTTGAAATTCTATTTTTATCATTATTATTGTCATTATTATTGTTATTATACTATCATCATCATCATAATAAACGTCCACTGCTGGACATAGGCCTACATTTAAGTGCCAGAACAACCAATCTTGATCCTTCATTATTCACCGACATAAAAAAGTTCATTGGAGATTCGCACCGCTGCTGTCCAAATCGACCCATTCAAAAAGAGCTCTTCGGCTCTGATCTCGCGGTACGAATCACTCACAGTGCGAATCGCCGAAAGACCTGACCTAAGTCATCGGTCCATCGAGTGAGCGTCCTAATACCTTCGTTTTCGTTCGTGGTCATTGTTCGAGAACCTTTATTTTCCAGCGGTTATTGATTTTGCTAAATATGGCCATTTATTGCCACTTACAATAGTAGACACAACTAACAGAATAGTACCTCCTACCACTCAAACATAACTTTTTATTACCGAAGAATAATATCAATAACAAAATGTACAGTTGAAATAAACTATCAAAGGGAGTGCGTATCTGAACGTTATTTAAAGCCTTGGTGCTTATAAAAGCAGCGACCGTTATAAGACGTTAATAAGGTTAACATTTGTGAAGAGCTACTTTCCGCCCGTAGCAAATAGTGGCAATGCTTGTGTGTTTTCTTTAGAAAGTTTTACATCCCTTCTATGATCAGATTAATGTTGTAAAAAATAGCTTATGTGATAATTACAGGCTATTTCCTACAAACAATACAAGCCTAATCTAAATAGTGTATTAGTAAGTGTGTTCAGGGGCCCAATTCCACTGATTTTATGACGCATGCGTGCATTTGACAGGCAGACGCACACGCAAGCGCTCAATATTGGTTTGACATAGCCTTACATTAGACAAGTGAAAATAATGCGTGACGCATTCCTGAATAGAACCTGAAAGTACTTCAATTAGCGGTATCAACCCTTGAATAAATGGATCTTTATTTATTCGTCATAAGACAGTCGATATCAATGCAGCCAGCATGTTGGGAACGCTTCCGTCTGTACTGATTTGGATCAGTTGAGCTATCAATAGGTCGTTTGTAACGGTCTTTAGATGGCTCAACTGTTTCATATGTATTTTGTGTATTTTGTAATGTAATGTACATGTACATATTTTATATTGTTAATAAACTTTTATTATGTACATATTTTAATTGGTTAATAAAGACAAACTATTCAATAAAAAAAATAAGCAGTGAATCTTATGACCGTTAAATAACGGCCGCAATATCCACAAAAACGTCAGCTAAACAGGTTTCGGCCAGCATCATAGATTTATTCAACGGCACGAAGCTTACAATAAAGATATAAATCAACTTGATCACTGAATAAAATCGCCTATCTCGCTTTATCTAGAGGCTCCTTCATATCACACTCTTACGGTCATTGTACAGGCTGTTTCAACTTATCAATCTTATCATCATTGTTTGTTTTTAAAAGTTCTTTATTTAACATAAACACAGTAACATATAACATAACTAAACACAGTTTAGCACATTACAGCTCCAGATCGATGTGACTAGCAGGCTGTAGCGCCTATAAAAGTCTTATAAATAAACATATTATAACAAATACACCACTTTTATATATTGAATTTAATTTTTTTTGCATAATGGCTATATGCATGAATAAACATTAAGTACATAACATTATGAACACTCTATAAAGCGCTCATTTTTAATAGAAGGAGCGCTCGTTTTTAATAGAAGGCTTATCATCATTATCATCATTTAAAATATGTCTACTAAACGGATAAAACAAGCTTCTACCATAGAAAACAGTGTCTAGTGTCTAGTAATCTAGTGTTATTCCAGAAGTTAAGCCATCTACAAAACTTAAAAACCTTTCACAGGCACCAGGCTCTCGCAAAACAGGTGCACCAAGTAACGGCTTAGGTACTTAGATAATAAAAAAAAAAAACTACATTCCAAATTTCATCACAATCGGTTTAGACGTCACGGAGATACGTGGTTACAAACATACACACACACACACAGACTTTCGCATTTATAATATTAGTGGGATAGAGATTAGTTATTGGAATAGTACAATTAGTTATTTCTTCTATGCTCCGTTCCAGGTACACTCAATAAATTTTTATCTTTATTTTTCTAACGCCTGTGGTTCACCTTAGTCCACCTGGGTGTACCATGGGCAATTTTACTTTCCCGTGGTTCACCCGATTGTGAATAGGGATCTCTCTGACTACGCTGCGTGTCGTAAATCCTTGCGTATGAAACTATGAAAACAAACCAATTCCAACTTAAATAATAACATAGGTGCTTAGAATTTCTAGTGGCAACATCACCCGGCTACAAAACGTTCAGAATCAAAAACTACATACTAGCTGACCGCAATTTCACGTGTATTTTGCATAAAACACGCTCAAGTCAATTCGCAGCCATAGTAAAGAAACAAAACAGTTGTGCAAATGTTTATGCTAATATATACATCACCAAGTTGGGCACTGAGTCATACGGGTCGGTATTAGAAGGATAATTTAGCTTAACGCCCTTGTGGGATGAACGACATAAAAGTTAGTAAAACGTCAGGAAATTATTTGGTCCTACTATGTCCGAAATTTATAACACCTAATACAAAAATGACTACTTTGCTTTATGTCTATGACATAACGTATATTTTAGTACATTAATCATTCAAAGTTTGTTATGAATATAGTAAGTAGGTACTCGACATATGAACTTACTTTACTTTAGGCTAATACCTTATAAAATATGGTCTCTGGTGATAGGAGTCTACAACAAGATTCCTTCTTGATGAGTATCATCTTTTAAACGTAAAAGAGTTTGAACGTTAGGTAGGATACATAAAAAAACTTTTTATGAATTAGTAATTAAGGATTCAAGATCGGTTGTCATGACATTTTTTGGGGAAGGCCTATGTTCAGTATAGTAAACGTCTATTGGCTGTTATGATGAAACTATAAAAATCATGATAATAATCTTGCTATTTAAATTATTATGCCACTCTTTAGTAAGTTACATTACTGTAAAATTTTATTATGTTCTCGGCCGCACCGGCTAGCCGACTAATAACAATAAATTTTTCAAACGTCCTGTATAACGAGATGCCTGAGGCGCAAGTCAGCGTAGCGGTCCGCGAGGTGTTATTTTTGATGTAATACGAGTTACATAACTGAAGGTTGCATTGTGCTATGTTTATGGATTCCTTTGATTTTTAAACGTAAATAATTTACGCGAGATGAGATCAAAGTGCTCACCAGGCCAGGGTTTACTAGTATTTATATTTAAGCATCATGACCAGCCTTTTAATGTTCCCACAAGTAGGCCACTGTTCATAATCTACAAGAGCCCAAAATTGTTGATTTTCCCTATTTCTTTCGAATGTTTTGGTCTTGATAACCTAGTTTCCCACGTGCTAATGGAATGTGTTCGTAACTTAGATGACAGGCGAACTATGTTTAGACATTCTTCAATGTTCGATGTTGGACTATGCAATAGTGTGTTGGCTGATCCAATGTCTGACGTAGCCCAATACATGTATATTTTAGTAGATAATTATTTTAAGAGTTAAGTTGTTATTATTTTTTTTTCTCTCTTGTTACCTAGTTTAAGTATCTATAGTTTAATTAACAACTTTGTAAATATTACCGATTAGGCGGTGTGGTCGCTCAGCGACAAAGCCTTTTTTTTATTTAATAAATAAAAAAAAAAACCTAGTTTACGATGTTTTGCTAGTCCGTTAAATCGCAAAAATCTTGTTTGAATATACGTCACCAATTACTAGATATTTTAAAATATAAACAAAAAAAAAACTATAATAATCTGCGTCGTGGATATCAGCAATAACGTCATTTATGATAAATAAATAATAATAATAAATAAATAAATAATGCTGGACAATCCACACAACATCATCTAGCCCCAAGATAAGCAGGTTATTACGGGTATTACGGGTAATGACTGATATATTTAATAATATAATAAAAATATCTATCAATAACCATACATATTTATTTTTATTATATTTACATAGAAAATACCCAGAACACCTGGAACAAATATTTGCAGATCGTACAAACATTTGTCCAAGGGCAGGAATCGAACCTCCTGCGTCGCAAGCAGACCTTCGCTCGCCGCGGCACATCGGACGTCAAAATAACGGTACAGAACATCAATATTTTTAATTTTCTGTAAACCCAATAATTGGTCTTGCAAAAGGAATCAAACGCACCGCCTCTTACTCCCTTGCCACACCAAGCTATCAAATAGAAACTCAAGTCAAATTAAAAAACATTTTGTAATTACACTCCCCATCAAACTGACCTAACTCCGTAATTTTTAAGGGTGAGGCTCAAGGGTTGAACCTGAATCGTTTGCAACCGCGAAAAGCTCACTTCCATGGATCTCATTTAAATCGCTCAGTTAAACGTTATTTTCTAAAAAGCAGCAACTGTTATATAACGTCCGTAAAACAGATGTAAAATCAAAATATATGTTTAGAAAATACTCTAGCTAAAACTAATCTTAAATCGCTTTTCTAAGTGACATAATCCTGGAATACGGATCTAAAGTAAAGTTGCACAATATTGTTTTATTTGTGATTACTTACACGCTTGTACAATCTAATAGAATTATTATTAAATATAATCGTATTGGTATGTTAAAACTGCTTGTTTTATTGATCGTCTGTAACCCGCTTTACATTTTGTGAGCTGTCGAAACATACAAAACGTTAGGTTTAGTTTGAGTTAGTTGCTAATCACTATTCTCTTGGAATCTGCACTATTTTTAGTGCGAGTTTTAAGAACTTAGAATATAATTTATTAATTAGAATAACTTATGGGAATATTAAGTTCTGTAACTAAGCAAGAAATGTGATTAAGCGTTGTCACAAGCCACCTGCGAGTAGCACCGTTTGAAACCTTTGCCTTCACGTGTCCACTAAGAGACGTGTATGAATGTAGACGTCTAGAATTTCATGCAATGTCACATCGGCGCAGTAACATGAACCAAATGCAAATGGTTAAATATGCGGCAAGCGTTATAAATAATTAAGTTAAATGTCAATGGGGACAGTGGCACGGTTAACAGTAACGTGTTACTGTCCCCATTGAAGATAAAACGTAATGGGGACAACGGGAAGTTATTTTTTAACATACCACTGTCCCCATTAATTAATGGTACAAAAAATGCGTCTTCTTCGCTTTTAATGACAGTTATAAGATGGTTCGTGATTTTTAAAGGATCTAGGCTAATATAGCCCGGCTCAAACTCGCCTGTTCGGTTGGATGGCATCTTTTGGGCACAATTTTGTTGTTTTGTAAGGGCTCCTGTATAGCTAAGTACCAACATATTTTGTCAAATTGGCTGCCTAAGTATGCTTTTTCGCAGTAATGAAGGGTTAGGTTTATCCTAATTAGAATATATTATTTTTATATATTTAAATAGACGGAATACTTACACAGTTTTTAGCTACAAACAAAAATATAATAAAAAAAGTTCTAAATATTTATTTTATTGTTATTAATAGAACCAGAATTAAATTTAAAAAAATATGGTTAATTCCTTAAAAAAATATAAAAATATTGAATTATGTACTAATTCTAATTACCTGTTAATTATTATTAATAAAATTCTAAGTACTTAAACAAGTACTTTTTTTAGGTTAAAGTTGTTATCTGTAGGCTGACATCAGAGTTTTTTTAGCTCCAACGAAAAAAACCAACGCTGGCTATGCAACCAAGCTATGCAAGAAAGGACTTTTATGAAACCCATCAGAATGAAATGCTGCCGCTTTTATATGATCTCATTTTTTAATTTCCATTTTCATTTTTATTGAAAATAATGTTTATTTTAAATGTCTATGTACCTATAGTTCGATCTTGTAAACATTTTAATATAGTTATTTATGAGCGGTATCTCCTAATACAAGCAAATACTTTTTTTTGCTTAAAAGGAGACTCCAATCCAAGAGTGTAAAACTGTACTTCTTGTTATTGAAATAAACATTTTTTCGTTTTCATTTTTTTTTATTTTCATTTTTGTACCAAAAATCAAAATAAAAAATTCAGTATAGTTGTACAACATACGGTTTTTTTTTTGTAAAAATTATGTATTATATAAAGCTATGGCTTTTACGCAAGAAGTGTGAACCTACGATTTCTTGTACTTTAAGAGTCGATTAATTTAACTCTTTCTTTCTAAGATAAAATCAGAAACCAAACGCTAAACAATGGTTTTATGAAAAGTAGTGGCTTTGTGAACACAGCCTTACGGCCTTTGGGCCGGCCTATTCAAATAGATTCAGCCAAAACAAGTACGACCTGTAAAGCCACTTTATTTATTCGAACTGCTATAGAGCCTTTTATTTCTACGTTTATTACGTGCAGCTGAAACTTAGGACTTTTGGAAAATGTTCCATCCTGTAACCGATTCCACTGTTTGAGAATGAAAATATTCTAATTATCCCAATATTTGGCACTTCAATATTTTAAAGCGGTTATAAAAAGTTGGTGGAAAGATAGCTTGAAATCAGTCGTCATGGCGTTTTTTGGGGGAGGCCTATATACAACAGGTGGATGTTTAATTGGCTGATACTATGATCGAATTATAGAATAGAATAGAATAGACATAATTTTTTTTTCGCTACACATAAAACATAAAAAAAAAACAAAATAAATAAAAACTTAATAAACATAACGAAAAAAAGGCAACCACTCATCATTGTCTACTGCCTGCGATGATGATTGGTGGGAGGTTTTAGGTGCTGGTTAGATTTTCACTATCATATAATTATCATATATTTCATATAATTATCATATTGAATTTACTATTATTAATTTGAATTTAATACAGGTTTCTTGATTTACATAATATTAGATAGTACCTAGAGAGTGAACTGTGATTATAAACCTTTTGAAAATGATCTGCGCTTACCGTGAAAATAACAAACTCAGAATGGCCCATCAAAAAATCGTTTTAAAATCATTCATCATACGAGAATGATTTCCTATTTCCTCGGAAGATACATTCAGGCCTTTGTGTGTCCCTTAATGGCATGAGAGTTGAGTCAGCACTTTCATTTCGGTGTAATGATAAATATTTGGTTAGATGGTCGTTTTGTTGTTTGGCAAAAGTTTCAGTTACACTGCCTATTTACTAAATTAGCTGGGCAAGACCTGTGGTAAGACTACGCGTTGAATTTGCGGACATTCCGCGCTATTATTTGTACATATTAAATATTATGTAGCTATTAACCACTTAAGAGGAGTTGTAATTAAAACTAATAGATAACACACTTATCAATGTCGTTTTCTGAAAAAAATAAGATATTGCAAAAAGCATTACAAAAAAAAACAAATAACTAAAAAACTTTTCAAGAGTCGTGTCTAACAACGAATTGGACACCAGATTCAAGTTACATTTAAATAAATATATTCAACTAAAACAGATTGAAGAACAAAATAAACTTGTAATTTTAACATTAGGAATAAAAAATATATTTTGCATGTTTGTTAAACCCTGAAACAAAAAAGCATTTAGCCCACCCGTCAAAATAAAGTACACAGCGAAAGCAATAAAATAAATCTACATTTTAGTTTTACGTTTATTATCAAGGGTCTAGAGTTCAAATTTGCACAATGTCTTTAATAAAAGCCCATTCAGAACCCACGCATTTCAAGAATGAGATCATCAAGCGGTCAGTACAAAAGGCATTAAGGACCAGTGTTTAAGCGCTCGTGTGAAATCTTATAATTTCAAGTATCCTTTGGGATTTTAGACGGGTCATTCACAGTGAGAATAGAACAGCTGTTTTTACTGTGGTTATAAAGTTCTGCGTTCGTCAATTCGAGAGGTAGTTATTAAGGCCCATACCCCACCGAAAGTGGCGCCGCCACCTTATTTATCTTATTATTCCGTTTAGCAAAGGAATTTTCAAAAATCCATCGACTAGTTTGTGATACCTATCATAAGTTTTTTTTAATGCCTCTGTAATAGTATTATTCTATTTAGTTTAGGAAGAGATACGAAAATAGATTTTGGTGGCCACCAAGGGCAACTTCGTATCTCTGCCTAAATTAAATAGAATAAAACTATTAGAGAGGCTTTAAAAAAAAGCTTATGATAGGTACGAGTATCACAAACTAGTCGATGTATTTTTGAAAATTCCATTGTTAAACAGAATAATAACATAAAGTAGGTGGTGTCGCTAGTTTAGGTGCTGTATGCGCCTTAAGTATCTTCTTCTTTTAACTTGTGGCGTCTGTGGCGGGGTTTGCCGGTATTAAGTCTCATTGGCCCAGTAGTTTTACTTGCTACTGTCTCCTTCTAACGGCCACAGTAATGCTTTCACACTACTGCTTGGAGGCAGAATACCTACCAAGACGGACTAAAACTGTCTCAAAAAGCTTACTATAAAACAACCAATAACCTAGATGATAAAAAAGCTTTGGACAAATGTGCTCCAACTCTACTCGGCATCCATAACAATAGCAAGGGTCATGCCAAAAAAGCGATAGGAACCCAGCCGGTGTTGTTGCCAGTTCTTTTACGGCATGGGCGCGTTGGAACTGGTGTAAATTTTCCTAGCTTGTAAGACGTTTCAAAGTGATCCTTGTGATTCAATTGATCTTAAGGTCGTGGGTTCGAATCCGATCGTGCACCAATGGATTTTTCGCTACGAAAATTGTATGTGCGCAATGCCAGTGCTCTCATACGGTAAAGATAAACATCGTGTGGAAACCGGCATGTCCACGAACTAAATTCAAAAGACATGTGCCATCCACTAATCCGCATTGGGTCTGCGTGGTGGATCCCCAATCACTCTTGCTTGAGTGTAGACCAGTGTCTCAGCAGTGGGAACATTAGAAGGCTGTCATGATGAAGGTACATTTAAAAATGATTTAGCTGTGAATTCTTAGCCTGTGTATCAGTACAACATGCGAATGCATCAGGGTGACATTTAACACCGCTGTGGTTAGACCAACAAAGAACAACAAAAGGACAGCGTGGATTTACATCTGGATACGGCATTTTCAATTGTTGCGTTCATTTTGCAGCTCCGCCTGCGACGCAGAGGTTGCGGGTTCGATTCCCGCCTCTGGACAAATGTTTGTACGATCTACAAATATTTGTTCCGAGTGTTCTGGGTATTTTCTATATATAATAAAAAATATGTATCTAAGTATTGTATTGTATTAAATATATATCAGTCATCTAGTACCCGAATACAGCTATGTTTAACAGCAGCTTACTTTGGGGCTAGATGATGCTGTATGGATTGTCCAGCATTATTTATTTATTATTTATTTTAAACATTGATATGATTTATTTGCAACAAACACAAGAAAATAAAAATTTACAATATCGAAATATAAATGGATGAATGAATGAAAATTATTTATTGTGCTTGCACCATAAAAACATAATAGCTAAAGCTTAAGATTTACCCAGTTAGGTAACTAGACAGACATGGCTTACCTGATAGAAAATCCGTGTGTCAAGCGGAAGCTTGCAAGTTCAAGTCCCGCTTGATTCGAAAATTTGGTATATAAAAATTACAAATAATATTATTTTATTAACCAAATATACAATCATGATACAGTAGTGATTTACTGGCTTATGTGTTAGTTTTCACTGTGTTACAGAAAGCTAGTAGATTCCGACTAGCCGAATTTCTACTATACATTTCAATCAACTGACTGGCATTTCCAGCCCCCTAAATCCTTGCAATCGTTTGATCCACAACAAAAGATTTCCACATTACTGCTAAGTAGGCTTTTGAGGCCTTATCCTGAAGCCACTTGTGATGTAAATACAGCATTGTGTGCTATCCGCGAAACTGAGGAGTCTGCTCCACTGAGCTCGAAGTGATTGTAGGTAAATAATGATGGTAACGTATTGATGTATGATATGGTTTGTTTTAGAACTGAAATGGTGGAAGTTAGAATTTATTTTATAATCTTAAAGCTTACACTGGCAGAGTTATTTGTTACGAAGACATTTCAGACAAAATTAACAGAAAAATCTCGAGTTTTCTTGACCAAAAATACACAGTCGACTTACTAGAGATTTTTCTAACAAAATTTTTAAAAAAAGGTACATGGTATTATTTTTTGTGTGTGGAACATATTCCTAGAATATTATGCACTTATAATAAATTTCCTTGTATAGGTGTGGAACAATCCTTAGCTTCGATGATCTGTTCAGAACAACTTAGCCAGCTATGCCACGAGCACTACTATAAAAAAAACGAGCTCTAACTCAACTAAATATAATTCTTTGCATGTAATCTTTTTTTACTATTGGTTCTTTCACCATCAGTCACACAGTCTATATATATCATAGCAGCATGAGAGGCAGTTGCTACAGAATAAGAGCAACTCCCCCCATTGTCTGAGCCCGTGTAAAATCGGTCATCTGCAATTAGACTGCGGACACAGTCGAGAGTTATTGGCGTGTAAATCACCGGCGACAGTGTATCCTCGCCTTAGGATATTACTGCCGCTGGACTGGTTTTCAGACAAGTGCTCGTCGATTTATGTAAATTATTTCCCTTTGAGATATTAGATGATATTATGTATTAAAATTAGCATTAGCTGTGTGGAGTTTCACACGTTTACACAGGACATTCTTTTAAACATACCCTTCACAACGACCTTTAGACGACCGCTGTGGCGCAGCGGGCGCAGGTCCGCCTGCGACGCAGAGGTTGCGGGTTCGATTCCCGCCTCGGGACAAATGTTTGTACGATCTACAAATATTTGTTCCGGGTGTTCTGGGTATTTTCTATATACAGGGTCATTCATTATCAACCTGACAAACTTAAAGGATAGGTTCCACACATAAAAAAATATATATATGTACCTATAATTTTTTTATATGTATAATTTGTCTTAAAAATCCCAAGTAAACAAAAAAAAATCGATTACGTTTTTCCGCACAATTATTATTTATCATTGTTGGGAATCGAGTTAAGCGACGTAATATATCTATCTATGTATTGTATTGTATTAGATATATATCAGTAATTTAGTACCCATAATATAGTTTTGTTTAACAGCAGCTTAACTTGGGACTAGATGATGCTGTGTGGATTGCCCAGCATTATTTATTTATTTATTTTTAACATTGCTGTTGTTGGGGCACTGGGTATATTGAGCACTTTGGTGGTCTAGTGGGTAGTGAACCCGTTTTCCGATTCCAAGGTAAAGGATTCAAACCTGGTCGTGCACCATGGATTTTTCTACTCGAAAAATTATGTGCTCGCTTTATATGGTGAAGAAAAACATCATAAGGAAACTGGCATTTCCAAGAAATAAGATTCATGAGATTTTTAAGTGGTAGAGGTAGAGGTATGATATTACTGGCACATGAGGCTTTCGATCTTAGCCTCAAGGTGGCAACCCGCGAGTAATACCTCTGGTATTGCAAGCGTCCATAGGCTGCGGTAACCGCTTATCATCTTGTGGGCCGTACGCTTGGTTGCCGCTTCATTTGTATAATAAAAAAATCAAAAAAAATCAGGCCATCCACCAATACGCATTGGGTTCGTGATGTGGATTAAAACACGATCACTCTCGCTCGAGAGCAAGCCAGTGTCACGGTAGTGGGAACATTCAAAAGCTGTCATTATGCTGATGGCTATCTGAAGCTAATCTGAAGCCAAAGGAACTACCATAAAACTGTTACTGAGTGAGTGAGTGAGTTCGTATGTGGTCAACTCTGGTGACAGAGTTTTTAGGCCGCCCGAAGGCCTCTGTCATGGCCTAACAACTTTAAAAAGCCGGGACCGACTGCTTGACGTGCCCTCCGAAGCACGGGAGCGCTCAGTTGAAATTGCCACTGGCGGTCACCCATCCAAATGATGGCTACGCGGAACAGTGCTACTTCGTTGATCTGTTAAGAACAACTTAGTCTGCTACGTCACGAGCGCTCCACTGTTACTGTTACTTATTAATCTTTATAGACCTTAGTTCTTCAAATATCAATATTTCTCACAAAGTATACTCTACAACAAAAATCCCTCACAAAACTTTAATCCTATTAACTTGTTCCGTAAGTGTTACGCTTGTTTTGTCTGCGACTGTACGTGACGGAATCGGTCTACAATTTGAAAACTTTCTCAGGTAGCGAGAAACACTGGAAATGAGCTGTAAATATTCTTTGTTGAAGGCTTAAGGGGCCTCTTTTCGCATTGAGTTTTCCATCCTACATAACAATCGTAGTTTATTTTTATGTGCCTTTTTGCCATTTGCTTCCTTAACAAGGAAATAGCGTGTCGCTTTATCGTTTGGTTTTTGCCACAGTGTATATAACAGTTGTTGTTATAAATTAGACTGCGCTCACAGTCACGGCTCAGTAGCTCTGCCTTGTGCTCTGTAGGTTGGGTTCGATTCCGTTCTTGTTCATTATTTGTTCTCTGTTTATTTGGTGTTAAAATATTTTAAAAAATTATATAAAATTAGCTTATTTACCTTGAGTGAAATATTTATTGAATTAACTTATTTATTACTAGCGACTTGCCCCGGCTCTAATGAATGCAATAAAAACTTAAGCACCCATGCGAAGCCGGGGCGGATCACTAGTAATAAATATAGCCTATGTTACTCGGGAATAATGGGTGTTAGAATGCATATTAACGACGAAATAATTTTTGAAATTAGACCAATAGTTTTTTAGTTTATTTTTACATAAAATAAATACAGATTATAAATATTAGTATAATGATATAAAATACCCAAAAAATTTTTCGATGATGTGTATGCACGAGTGTAGTCGCATTTTTTTTTTTAATATACAACTGAAGTGGCAACCAAGCGTACGGCCCACAAGATGGTAAGCGATTACCGCAGCCTATAGACGCTTGCAATACCAGAGGTATCCCGCGCGGGTTGCCACCTTGAGGCATAGATCGAAAGCCTTATGTGCCAGTAATTACACCGGAAACCCTTCACACTGAAACTCAGCAATGCGAGTATTACTGCTTTGCGGAAGAAATAGGTATGGTGGTAGTACTTCCCCGGACGAGCTCTATCACAAAGAACTCTAATACTCTAAAACTCTACCATATAATAATAATAATAATAATAATAATAATAATAATAAAGCCTTTATTCTGAATCAAGTACTTAGACACAAGTTTTAAAAAAAAAATATGCTGCTTAGATTAGGTCTATCAATTCAGTGTGCCTATTGGCAAAGGCCTCCTCTAGCTCTATCCAATGAAGTCTGTCTAATAAAAACTATACCATAGACCTGCTGCAAAAATCTCACCAGCACTTTGCGTCTTCAACCTACTCGCTACATACGTCAGACTAACTTATCGGTCAGCTCCCTTCACAAGACCAAACGCCTACAGACTAATAGCTAACCAGTAATCCAGTTAGCCTGAATATCGTCCCACTGAGACTATTCCGGACTCCGGGCTGTGTCCCGGGATATAAATAATTGATAGCGTGTAACTAATTACCGGGATCTTTCATTAGTTCGTATTATGGCTTGATTTGGGTCGGGACAGTGTCCTAAATTTACGGTATTGAATGAAGTTAGTCCAGGAAAGAAACCTTGAAAATGAGGAATTCATTTTGGTGGGTTTTCGGTTTCAAAATACAATATCATGTTTAATTAGGAGTGTCTGATGTCGGATTTTCTTTAAAGCCATAGACTAGCGATATATATTCAGCAGTCCATCCGCGTGCGGATTTGCCACGCTTGTGTAACAGATAGAAATGTTTCTAAATGCGTTATTTCGGAGCGGTAAAAAATCAAACTCAACTTATAATGAAAAAACGACTTAGACTTACCTTTTTTTTTAATACCAAGCGTACGGCCTACTTGATGGTCAGTGGTTACCGTAGCCTATGTATGCATGCAACATCATAGACATCACTTGCGTGTTACCACCCTGAGACGTTAGATGGAAAGTCTCATGTGCCTGTAATTTCACCGGAAACCATACCCTTCGAACCGCATTGCAAGCATTACTGCTTAGCGGCAGAAATAGGTATGGTGGTAGTCCTTCCCCAGACGAGCTCGATCACAAAGAACTCTACTACTCTTAAGCCTACCTTTACTTTTTTCCTTTGTCACCTAGTGTTTTTTTTTTTTTTTTATACTACTGAAGTGTCAACCAAGCGTACGGCCCACAAGATGGTAAGCGGTTACCGCAGCCTATGGACGCTTGCAATACCAGAGGTATCACTCGCAGGTTGCCACCTTGAGGCTAAGATCGAAAGCCTCATGTGCCAGTAATTTCACCGGAAACCATACCCTTCGAACCGCATTGCGAGCATTACTGCTTGGCGGCAGAAATAGGTATGGTGGTAGTCCTTTGTCACTATAGCTTTATATTTATAGTCGCCGCACACGAATCACTTGCTACAGTTACTAATTGTCGTGCCTAAAAGCTGGAAACACTACTTACGTAGTGAACGTGTATTTTTCTAAATTAGCCAATGACGAGACGAACATTAGCCGCGTGCGGCGAGTTCATATAAAATTTACAAAAAAAGTGAAATCCGCAGCTCGCTTTGTGGTTATAGCGAGTGGTCTATGTGCTTATTAAAAAAATATTCCCATTAATAATAAAATATAATAAGTTTAAAAACCAGCTGCAATATAAATGCAAATAATAATCTAACTGGAAGTTTAAAATCCCGATTTACTGTCAATAATTGGAACAAAATTCAGCTACGTGCATTATTATTGCAATAGAACAATTTGAACAAACGCAAACAAAACACAGAAATGCAAACCGTGACAAATGAAACCCACACACACAGTGTATGTAATGTAAACAATAGTTATTCAGTCGTTTAGTTGCAATATCAGGGCGGCCTATGCGTGGACAGTGGCGCCCATAAACAACCAACTTCCGACGGTATCTTTGCTCACAGTGCAAAACAGAGGCTCCAGCGGAATAGGAAATATTATTGATGGCTAGTATCATGACCTTATTATCGTCATATCGGCCTATATAATTTTTTACTGTGCAATGTCCGCTGATAAGGCTTTTTTTGGTTTTTTAATTTAATGTTGAAAAGAAAAAGAGCTTTGTCACTGAGCGACCACATCACCCAATCTGTATTGAGCTTTCATCGTCACTTCCTGAAAGCGCTTTAAGCGCAACACACACAGAACGCAGGCACGGGCCCGCGGCAGATCTGCCGCGGGTGTTTTTTGTTGTATTTGTACTGACGTCAAGGATGACAACACACTGAACGCGGGCGCGGGTCGGGTGAAGCTCGACAGCCGCTCCCGCGTTCAGTGTGTTGTCATCCTTGTAGTCCATACTAATTATAACAAAAAACACCCGCGGCGGATCTGACCCGACCCGCGCCCGCCCGCTGTGTGTGTTGCGCGTTAATGTCATCGGTCCATCGAGTGAACACGCCCTTATGCATAATACTTCAACGGTACTGGCAGAGAGCAATCGCTCAGCATCAAAAGACGCTTTGTTACTAGAACATTTTACTATTAGGACGACTTGGATACATATACATTATTTTTTTGTACAACTGAAATGGCAACCAAGCGTACGGCCCACAAGATGGTAAGCGGCTATGGACCCTTGCAATACCAGAGGTATCCCTTGCGGGTCCCTTGCGGGGACTATTACAGATTCTTACCTTGAGGCATAGATCGAAAGCCTCATGTGCCAGTAATTTCACCGGAACACAGCAATGCGAGCATTACTGCTTGGCGGCAGAAATAGTTATGGTGGTAGTACTTCCCCGGACGAGCTCTATCACAGAGAACTCTACTACTCTTACATATCACGATTTTGGCGTTTTGTTGAAATTGTCGTTTTGCGACATGACTATTCTAAAAGGAACCTCATTTTTATATGAAAAAGGCTTTATGTGGCCAATTATAATAATAAATCTTTAAAATTTCATGAAAAAAATAAAATTGCGACGTAAAAGTTAGGATAATTTAGAATAAATTGATTCGTTAAAGCGAATATTTACGACCAATAAATTAGGCTCTATCAGTTTATGTAGTTAATAATTAACAACTTTGTACATTCCGTTTTCCTTATGTTTTTCTTCATGATTGAGAGCACTGCTACCTTCATAATTTTACCACTTTGCCTCGTTTAATGCAACAAACGACTTCCTGTTTCTAACTTAAATCCTTATCAATATTGGTACTGACGAAGGGACACAATTTAATCCACCAGAGCCAATGTTTATCCTCATCATGGAAATCGAAGGGGAATATGGAATCTTCCAGAATACCCGACCGAGAAAATGTTGCAAGTCAGCAGATATTACTATTTTACGATATGAAGTATGGGAAGGTATTTTCACTATCATTGTACAATAATATATTTTTCAACACACTTGCTTATAAAGTGGCTCTATGGTCATCGCAATTAGGCACAGAATGACACCCATAATCAAACTATATCTTTTTCATTGCTATAACTCACTAGTGAGTTATAGATATTTTTTTTGTTACTTAATTATGAGTTTTTTTTTGTTATTTTATTCACAAGTGTGTTGAAAAACGTCGTATGATACACGTGTGTATTGATGATTACCGTCCTCGGCTATCTTAGGACTCAATGGCGCCTCAGCGGTAATCACCAATATTACACACTAGTACCATATTATGATAATGTACTATTTTTTAACATATTTTTTTTCAGTTGAAATGATTTTTTTTTTTGTTTGGTTGTGGTGTGCTGTACAACCCCCTTTCGTTTTCAGCAGTCGTCTTTTTACACGCTGCACAGGCTAGCCGAAAATCGCACAACTGTAATACTTAGAGTTTTGAGTGACACTGCACTGCAAGTGATATGAGCAAGTCTCGAATTTTGCTGTTAAAAAATCAATTTTCATGCGTTTTCTTTGTGTGTCATTTTTTTTTTATGTCAGCAAGTGACAAGACAATCAAGGCGCCCATCTGATGTTAAGCATCACACTTGACTATTACAGATGCAGTGCCACCCAAAGTTTATAGTTTTTAAGTGTTTGCGTGGCACTGCAATGCGCTTATCACCCCGAGACATTGTTGTTAAGTCTCTTTCGCCCAGTAATTTTACTTATTACAGTGCCCTTCAAACCTAAACACAGTAATGCTGCAAGCACTACTGCTTGGAGGTAGAATATCTGACACTGCGGTGGTACCCACCAAGACGGACTCTTGCTGAAGAGTCTTACCACCAGGTAATTTCTTACGAGTCAGTGTTAAACTGTGAGTGGTGATGGAGATGATAAACCGCTTGAACGAGGCATTCCTCGAAGCGCACACCTCCATCATGGCCTTAAATTTGGCAAAAGCTTAAACAAACAGCTTAACGTGCCTGTCGAATCACGGAAGCACTTAGTTGAAATTGTTTTTTTTAATACAAAGCGTACGGCAAACAAGATGGGAAGCGGTTACCGCAGCCTATGGACGGTTGCAATACCAGAGGTATCGCTCGCGGGTTGCCACCTTG
The DNA here is from genome assembly GCA_951394395.1 of Colostygia pectinataria. Taxonomy (NCBI): domain Eukaryota; kingdom Metazoa; phylum Arthropoda; class Insecta; order Lepidoptera; family Geometridae; genus Colostygia; species Colostygia pectinataria. The sequence continues at coordinate 9,014,751 of OX596365.1, read as the reverse complement.
AGGCATAGATCGAAATCCTCATGTGCCAGTCATTTTACCGAAAACCATACCCTTCGAACCGGAACACGGCAATGCGAGCATTAGTACTTGGCGGCAAAAATAGGTGTGGTGGTAGTCCTTCCCCGGAACGAGTTCTATCACAAATAATTCTATTACTCTTAATAAAATATTAATAAATATAGTATAAATAATTATTACTGGACAATCCAAACAGCATCATCTAGCTCCAAGCTAACAAGAGCTTGTGTTATGTTATGGGTACTAGATGACTAATAGGTATACTTAATACAATACATTCAAGCTTGTCCGGGGAAGTACTACCACCATACCTATTTCTGCCGCAAAGCAGTGCTTGCATTGCTGTGTTCCGGTGTGAAGGGTATGGTTTCCGGTGAAATTACTGGCACATGAGGCTTTCGATCTATGCCTCAAGGTGGCAACCCGCGAGTGATACCTCTGGTATTGCAAGCGTCCATAGGCTGCGGTAACCGCTTACCATCTTGTGGGCCGTACGCTTGGTTGCCACTGAATTGTATAAAAAAAAACAATACAATTTGATATTTTTTATTATATTAAATACCCAGAACACCCGAAGCAAATATTTGTAGATCGTACAAGCATTTGTCTCAAGGCGGGAATCGAACCCGCAACCTCCTGCGTGGTCGTCAAACTATTATTATTTTGAAATTGTTATTGGTAAAAACCGTTATTTTTCCGTCCTCATATTTTTTCTATTAAGTACTCATAAAACACTTTCCCTTCCACAATTCATTTAAATAACACGAATCTAAGCTCATTACGGTCTTTTATTAGAAGATACACGCCACAGTTGTGGTAATATGAAATAAAGTGAATAAGTAAAAGCAGTAAAATCAGGATTTCGCCCACGACCCGGGATATTCGTGCAAACATCTCTGAGCATGGTGTTGTGTGGGTGGCGTGGGGTGTGGCCAGAGTGTAAGAGACAGCGACAAGCTGAAAGCAGGTAAGTCAACTTACTAACTAGATATTTAGAAAGCCAGAATACTGAAGCGTCATATAAATATTTGAGAGTGTAACAGTTTTCAGACTTCGTTATCTTTCAGTGGGCCTAATAAAAAGAAAGAATATAGAAGAAAGAAAAAAAAAAAAAAACTTATGGAAAAACGTCAAAACGTCATCATTTAAGATTGATTAGAGTATATTTCAGTATTGCAGCCTAAGATCTATGTCGACCAACTTGAAACAATAAATAAATATGACAATATTATTGTGTTATGGCAATAATTTTGCCTTTCCTGTTAAGAATTTTGATTCGAGCGGTGTGACCTGTGACTTTAATTTCAATAAAAACCTAAAATAATTATTTCCCACGCATTTTATTTTGTCCAATGTGAAATAACTTAAAGTGCTCTACAAAGTACGGAAGTGATTAGATACAAAAAGCACTGCCGCCATCCTGTACAAAATGACTTCGCAAAGCGTTTCTGCAAATTTGCAGATCATCAATAAAAGTATTAGCTAGCTGCGCCAAATAGCTGTTAATAGTAAGAGATAATATCTCAGAGCACCGCACTACATTGCGCTTCCCAGTTAATTGAATACAAAATATATTATTAAAATCCTAAAATACTAAGCACTTAAGTTAGCACTAGAGTGTGTAAATAGATTATAATATTATTGTTATTATTTGACCGTAGCTCAAACAACGGACCATTTCAATTGTAGCTTTATACAACAAGTTAAGTTTGAAATAAAAAAAGTCGTGATGCTAATTAATAACATTTTGAATCGCTCACACTCGGCTCACTCCCCAATGTAAGTTTCATACTGTGTTCTAACACTTTGTAGACTATGGTCAAGAATTTTATTGCGGTACTTGAAAACGCACTAAATTTTTTCTCGCACCAACACCTTCGTATTAAGTATTTGTTTATGTTGTTCTAGAATAAGTACTTTTATGTAAAATTTAATTGTTTAAAAAAAATGTGTTTTGAAATATACATTAGCTGTATATTTCAAAATATATACTTAATGTACAAAAATATAAGAAACTATTGAGCAATCATCAATACAATATAATTTATAGATATCTAAACTGATCTGATATGCAACAGAAAATTTATTAAAAACAACTCAGGCACGCAGGTGGAACAAGAAAAAACCAGTATCGCATCGAGTCAGCAGATATCTCGCACCTTTCGACTCATAAATAATTTTAACATCTAGTAGTAAAGCCTTGAATAGCTTCTCCCAAGCCAGTCTGCGAATGTTATATTGTATCCAAATTACCTCTTTAGCTACTTCTTCTACCTTTATGAGGAATGAAATTATCCTGCTCTTTATAGCGAAGGAACAAAGTATTCTGGAAATAATAAATGGTTTTTGTGATAAACTTTTTTTAATGGCAAAAATGGTCGTTAATTTAATAGATTATACTTATTTTGTAAGTACTATTATCGATTTATGCCATAATTCTCGCTCTGTTAATATTTATCTTTTGATAAGTACTTCTTTTTTAATTGTATTTTCTATTCTATTCTATCTTACTTTTTATGTGTGTGTATTTTATGTATTTGTAATAATATAAAATCTTAGGCAATCTTTTAGAGTTGATAATGTTACCTAAAAACATTATGACAGAAAGCTAATTTTATCAGGTGAGTGAAACCAGGAGAAAGGTGCTAGTTCACAAAGCTCAGATATAAAAAAGCAAGCAAGTACCTATAATATGAGAATACGGTAATACAGTGGTATTTGAACGCGTAAAGTGTGGATTTTTGCGTCTTAAGTTTCTCGGATCATGGGATTTACAGACCATTCGGCGTCAACATTTTTTTCTTACATTTAATTTTTTGTCGATTACAATAAATTATTTAAAAAGTGGATCTTTTTTAAAGATGCGGCTCTGCAATGAAACGTAAACGTGGTCAACTATTTTATATATTTTTGCAAAATGAGTACAGCTTGCTCAAGAATTCCTAATTATAATTAGAAATCATCACATTCCATCAGGTGAGGTAGTAGTGGTCATACGCTTACTTATATAAAAAAACTAAATAATGCTAATAACAATTATAAACTTATGAATAGACAAAACTTTTTACCGGCTTAGGATCTACTAGACGTTTGAACGTTAAAGTGTTTCTAATAATTGAAAATAAATTAAATTATTTAAATATTGATAAAAACAAAAACAATCTTTTTTTTTTTATACAACTGAAGTGGCAACCAAGCGTACGGCCCACAAGATGGTAAGCGGTTACCGCATTCTATGGACGCTTGCAATACCAGAGGTATCAATCTTCAAATGCATTGTGCAATAAGCATAGCATTTTATATAAAACTTTTTAAAAACACATTGTCCAAAAATTTGTTAACCGTTTGAATCGCCTCCCGGTATCAGTAAGTACCTACAGTAAAAACACGCAATTACTATAAATCATTCAATAAAACATAGGACCCAGCAATTAAAAATATTGTTAAAAATATATCACTAATCGCAATCGCACAAAGCAATACATCTGCCCACATAAAACAATTATCTCAATTCCAAACCAATTTATCATAAAATTGCTTTACCGTCGTACTAACAATTAAATAAAATTGCCTGCAATTCGGGTCAGTTAAGTCATCAATTCATTAATAGTCCAAAATGATAGGTCTAACTCGCCGCCGGGGATCCACAGCGTCTCGCGGCTGAGTGCAACCCAGCCTGCATACACGGAACCCGATGCAGCCCTTTCCCACCCCACCTGAGCAACTATCCCGTTCTAATCCCAAAAGCATTTCTCCTTTCTCGTTTGTACCTCAAAATTACACTCGGTCGTTTTCGTTTATGCTCGGATGCAAGCCGGTGTTCTCGGCCAAACATAATTTTCAGGCAGTCAGTCGCTTCCCGGCCGGCGGAGGAGACGTGTCGCTGTGCCAGTCTACTGCGCGTACGAAACATCGGAGTGCATCCTGTTTGTATAGGGATGTTTGTCCTCAGATAGCGCGCCCTACAAACCCTATCAAGGATTCGATAGTGACTTAGTGCGCTCGGAGTGAAAGTGCAGTTTGATGGTCAGTTTTGATGTTGCAACCAACGGATGTTGCTAATGCAGTGAGATCTGTTTGATTGGCAAAGTAAACATGGACATGACAGATGTAAATATTAGAGCAATGTTGCCGGCTGCTGGGAACGTTTTAATGGAACAACTAAACGCATAAACGGTAACAGAGCGGATATGTGTAAATGATTTGGTTTCAGCGAAATGCTATTAGCTCCGCAGTTTTAGTGAAAGGAAGATTATAAACTGACTGTTGAATAGCAAAATATTGCATTGAATTGTTTGCATAGTTAGATTTACCATTTCACAAACCAGACTTAACTAAATAATTAAATTCACATAGCCGTGAGAATAGTAATAAAGATGTTAAACAAGAAACAAAAAAATATATTTGTTATTGATTGTTATCTCAAACTGATGAACGAAATCATTGGAGATAATTATCAGTGTGTTTTAATTCATTAAACATGTGGGTGGAATAAAAGCCAACAATGATCTAGCAGTTTTAGGATGTGTTACGCCCAAACAAAACAATTGATTGTGACAATAGCGAGTGCATTGTTCGCTTATTAAATTAATTTATTTGAATAATCGAGTCACTCGATTTTATTCGAGTAGGCAAAAATAGTATGCACAAATGATTGGAAGATCTCATAATATATTCAGTTATCTTCTAACGGGTTTTTTGTGGTATGTTTAATTCTTCGTTTGTTAACCTTAAAAATTTAATAATATTTATTTTTTATTTGTGATGTTTTGGTATAGCAAAATAAACTATGATAGTACGTATGTTAAAATTTGATTTTCCAACAGATCTTGTGACATTTAGCAAACTCTAATTAGTAGCTGTCTCGAAACTGACCAAAAAACTAATAATAATATTTCAGTTAAAATTCCAACAAGACAACTAAGTTGGTTTTCTAAAATTTGAATAACTTTTGTGAATGAAAAGTGAATTAAAACAGACAAGATTGTGGCAAAGGTGAATAAGTCTTACGGAATAATAAAAATAATAATATCACGTAAGTTATATTTATATTATAATATACACCACTACTTTATCATCATCATGACAGCTTTCTAATGTTCCCACTGCTGGGACATTGGCCTTCTCTCGAGCGAGATAGATTGGGTCTAAATCCACCACGCAGACCCAATTTGGATTAGTGGATGGGCACATGAGTTTAGAATTTTTAATTGATGCCGGTTTCCTGACGATGTTTTCTTTGAACGTACTGGCATTGCGCACATAATTTTTTTCGTAGCAAAATATCCATTGGTGGACCAGATTCGAAACCCACGACCTTAGGATCGGAAGGCGGAGTCACTACTATTCTCTATTTATTTAATATTTATTAAATATTTTAAAATAAAATATGAAAATACATGATAACCTGTGTAAACATTTTAGTTTATATGTTAAACAATTTTCTATATACTGGAAGAAAACATTAATTTTTCAACGACTGGTACCTACATAATCCCCATAAGAATTCTCTTGGTTTTTAGAAGCTCAAGATCCTTTGATTAGCCTCCAAGGCTGTAGGCTAATAAGAGGCATATTCAAACATTAATTTAGTATTCTAACCATGTCAAATTGAAAGCCCATACTAACTAACCGATGTTTTCTATTTTCTGCAATATTATAATAGCAAAATAATAAAAGATTTATTTGCAATACACAATGCATTTACTACGGCTCTCATAGTGATACATTCAAATGTATTGAGAAGTTGTTATATAAAAAGTTAATTGGGATTAGCTTTTTTTATTATTAAGTATAACCAATCAAATGTTACAATCGAAACAAAGACTATAAAAACGAATAAGTTATTAAATGTGACCTAAAGTGTACCTACCTACTACGGATTAAGCTTGACCGATTATGCTTGATGAACGGTCTTAGCTGTCAGTTTGACAATTCGCTTTTCAAAGATGAGGAGCCGATGAATAGTAGCAGATCTTATTGTATTATCTGTTATAGAATCAGTAACGGTAATGATTATTTTTGTTGTAATGTCTAATGTTACAGTCAAACTACGGGATAGTCATAAAATTATTTGCATAGGTACTTGAATGTTTTAAGAACGTTAGTTAAGAAGTGAGACGATAGGTTGCTGGTTTTAACCCCGCAACGGCACAAATGTTTGCATGATCTGCAAGTATGTGTTCCGATGTTTCTATGTATTACATGTATTTGCTTTGCTTAGTTTAAGGCTAGATGACGTTTGTGTGAAAATGTCCGCTAATATTTATAATATGTTTAGTTTTTATTTATTGATTGATTACAAAGTTAATCTATTTTTTATTTATAGTGACTGCTAAATCCTTTTTAGATGCAGGACATAATTAAATAGTGTATTAAATAAAGTGATATTTATTAAAAACAAAGCCTTAGCTCATTGCAAGAAGAAAAATAATGCTTGCAAATTAACAAATTGTTAGAAAATATGTTTTAACTTTGCAATACGCAAACATTCTTTATTAAGTTCGTTCTTTCCCACGTATTTCAGCCACAGATGTTTCTATTCTCAATTTGAGCCTACGAGATTTTCTTATTTTATTCAGAACCACTCTACTATAAATAATAGGACGCCATCTTGAAATGAAACGACCAAAGTTTTAAAAAGGAAAAATATAAAATGTTGGCTGTATCGGCTTCTTTTCATTAAAGATCATTAGAGTTTCGAGGATGAAAAATGAAAAATAAATAACGGCTTCATTGTGGTCCTCTACCGGATTTTTTCTTCAGTAAACTTTATTAATTATTTTGATAGGATCGTTGAGTCTCTCCTTTGAGTTTTCTTTCGGACGTTCGCCTCGTTTGTTTTCATCAGCGTCTGAATTACGAACTTTTATTTTTACATTATCTGTGTCATCATAATTACAAAGGTATTTTGGTAACCTTTGTATTTTAGGTTAATTATGTTCCATTATTCAAAAATTAGAGATTCCTTATAAATAAAACGCTCACGCTCTTTCAATTATTCAAATTTACATTTACATTAGAATCTAATGTTGAATTTGCACAAATAGCACTCAATAAATTTCATTGCCTCGATGTGATAGCAGCCCTCATTATTCATTTGATATACGATTTAAATTCTCACCGACTAGTAATCGGACCCAATCTGACCAAGTTAGAAATAAGTAACTTAATGTTATTCAAAACGTGTCGCTACATTTATCCTATCCCAGCGATCTGGCACGACTTACGGACAGCAAGCTTACTCCACATAAATCCGAGCCGTATTCAAAGTAATAGCTGGGAAGGATCTCCTTGAAAATTCTGAACCTGGTGAAAAGTTCAAGAAAGATTTAGAGTGGTTGAATGTATGCGTGGATAAAGTTTTGGATGTGGTGCGGGGAATATCAAAAGACGCAAAGCGGTTTTTGAGACGCGGTGATAATTAGGTTTTCAAAGATGTTCTTGCCAACTCAACTTTGCGGCGTAATGCTTATGAGTTTTTACTGAAATTAGCGCCATTCACATCAAACGCTTCGTATTGTTTTACCATGTTATTAAACTTCAATTTGAACAGTTAAATTTTACAATAGAGACCTTCTACTTATAATAAAACATCAGGGTTTTCTACACCTTATACAGAATCAAGGTATTGGCGGACATTTTTACACGCAACGCCATCTAGCCCCAAACTAAGCTAAGCTAGTATTACTCTGCTCTAGTAGTATCTACTACATGAACTAGATTACTAACAGAAAATTTAAATATATGTACATAATTGTAAATAAGTACATAATTATATAATATTTTATGATTTATGCCATATTCGTCCCGCGAAATAAAAATTTTATTTAAAAAAACCACTTCAACCACAACAATGTCACAGAACAGATTAGTACACAATGTTTCATACGGAGTGACGTAACACTTTCTGATTGGTGTTCCCTGTCATGTGACTAAATGCCTATTTTTCCGAATTTATTTTTTAAAAACTAACATTAATCTTTAATTATTATGATAAATAGTTTTGTTTTTTCCTATCTACATTATTTTAGTTAAAGAAGCTATAATTCATCCGATATAATTCTTAGTGAACACAAGTCTATTCAGTATTCACCTTTGTTTGATAGGGAGGGGTGACATTTATGCCGTTACTACAACTAGATATTCTGTGCCATCACAGAATAAGCTAATGCTTTTGCTCAAGATAATGAAGATAAACTTGTGTGAAGACAGTAATTAAGGAGATATACGTTGCGATTGTTTGCAAGGAAGTAATAATTATAATGATTAAACTGGTTGGTTTAAGATTTTGTAAGAAACAGAACAATTTGAAAAGCTCAAAGTAAAGATTCTTAAAATTCTTATGAACGCTGCGCCCTGCGGTTTTGCGCGTGGTTTTTCAAGTTTCAAGCGCATAAATGTTTCTCATCCCTCTAAAATACCCTTTTCGAGAAAAAAAATTGCCTATATATTAATCCAGCGTATAATTTACATTTCTACTAAATTTCATTCCAATCCGTTTAGCCGTTTGTGCGTGAATGAGAACATATACAATACATACATATCTAACAGACAACAGTTAGTAACTACATTTATACACACAAGTAATTTTTAAATAGAACCATTCCATCAAAAAAGTAGGTTATGCAAATATTTACTATCAGAAAAATATTGCATGTTTGCTATAGTAAAATTAAATTTTAGCCGTAAAACCATCATCGACATTTTGTTCAGATACAAAAATAGATTTCTAGTTTTATACAAACAGCGAGCATACGAGCCAATATTTGAAATATCCGGTCATAAAGCATTTTATACACATCAATATCAAACTGATGGTGTTTACAAACTTTTCAAATACGTTTAATTTAAACTGGAATTTTCACTTTGAAACTATTTTGGACTGTTTGATCTCGCCATCGTTTGCCTCGCTAATGGATCATCATAACGCGTTATTGGGTTTTAATGTTGAGGTGTTTTAATGGTTAAGTTATATCAAGCTATTAAAATTTAAATGTATTTTTAAAAGAATTACTAATGTAGTACCTCCTCTAACTGCTCGCAGGTAATTTGGACTGGCCACAAACACAAATTATTGTTATATATTTTTTTTAAATACTGGCATACATTTTTCCACAAACTAAACAAAACTTGTACAAATGGGAATCAAAAAAACTGATCAATAGACTTTTAATGTAAATCCATACTGTAATACATTTTGCAGCGAGAATCAAACCCTCAACCTCTCGCTTCTCAACCAGTTTCGCAGTAGTGGGTTCGATTCCCACCCAGAAAATTTGGATATCTAGGAAATGTGGGACTCATTCGTGTCATATCCTGGTTACACACTTAACATTTTATTTGTTGGTAGGCTAGAATACTCGTATCTATACACGAGTATTCTGGTTCTATGCATCTCGTTCAACTTGTTGTCTCGAAGGGTAAGCTGGAAATCAGTGTTTGCTCTTTGAGCATATTATCGCTAAGCTGTATCCTTTTTGTCATACTGCAACACACACATAGATCTTTTTATTTTCCTTCGCTGTATTATTTTAGTTATAGCACTCTTTCTATTATTAATATTGTATGTGTGTGCTTGAAATTGCAAATAAATGACTTATCTATCTATCTATCTATCGGACGACCGATGTGGCGCAGCGGGCGCAGGTCCGCCTGCGACGCAGAGGTTGCGGGTTCGATTCCCGCCTCGGGACAAATGTTTGTACGATCTACAAATTCTTGTTCCGGGTGTTCTGGGTATTTTCTATATATAATAAAAAATATATATCTATGTATTGTATTGTATTAAATATATATCAGTCATCTAGTACCCATAATACAGCTCTGTTTAACAGCAGCTTACATTGGGGCTAGTTGATGCTGTGTGGATTGTCTAGAATTATTTATTATTATTTATTTATCTATCTCCTGAGTAAATAAGATCACCAACAAACCTACAAAATGACATACGAGGTAGTAAAAGATAAAGCTTACGTTTTACAACGCCAATAGAATCCAGAATACTATACATCGCGATGAAAATACTTATGTCCAAGTTCGTCCAACTTACAATTTATGATACGCACGCTCTGGTACTATTTTTATCACGAAACTTACCAAACATTATTTTTAACGATTTAGGAGTTATTTTTATGTCACGAGCAGACACATCTAAAAGTTGACTACTGCCGCACTCAGAGTGCTCAACTTACAACCGTTAAGTATAATAATGGAAATAATAACCTGCAAAATATATTTAAAATGTTAGACATAACTTGATGTAAATATTTTTGGTTATAATGTTATGATAATGTATTTATTTCTCTCTTTAATTGGAAAACATATAAAGTGCTACATTAACAATGAAAAAATTGTGTTTTGACTTTGTTTGCGTGGAACTCGGGAACTGTACTTTTTTCCGGGAATTAAATATAAATTTTATGATAATAATATTAAGATAATTGATAGATTCAGGCGTTAATTTGCGGAAATCCATTACAACATAAAAAACAGACGCAAAATCTCTACTCCACTGATAATAATATTTATCTGATAATAATATTGTACAATTAATAATAATAATAATACGCAATATTTAAGTGATATCTCTGAGTACGGATGCTATAAGAGTTCCAGTCCAACGCCCAAGTTAAACTTCCGCTCGGGAAAAACAGATCATACCAATGATTTATGACATAAATATTGAACGATATGAGTAAAGTACCAACTCTTTATTGCCAACTCTACTCGACATTGCAGTACTACTTGTACTTCACATACTTTTAGCGCGCCCACAGAAACCAGCGCTACTCTACCACCACTAAGTTTGAGATTAATTTGAATGTCATAGCATTTTACAGAAACTTTTGTCAAAAATGATAGACCACTTTCTTTGCAGACTGTACATGCTAATTGTTGTTACCAATTTAAAATTTTTAGCTATATTTGTAAAAATATTACACGTAGAATAATAAAATAAACGTTTAGATTATTATTATTATAACATTTTGTATTATATAACGTGCAAAATAATGTCCCTAAGCCCAAAGAAGGAGTATTCTACAGGTCTTGGCTAACATTCATTGTTCAACGACTTTTGAAATTTTACAGTTTTTTATGTCGAAGTTTGGGGCTAGTATCAGTAGTCCGGTTAGTTTGTCCGATGATCTACTTTTCCACCCAGATCGAAATTAGTAGGTTAGGTTATGTTAGGTTAGTGAAAAACCACGCGCGAGACGAGCGAGCGAAGCGAGCGTGCCGCGGGAGCGGCCGTCGAAGCGCCAGAAATATAGTATAGCTACTGACAGTCACTAACGGACAAAAAGTCTCAGTAGTCCGAGGATTTAAATCACCGAACTACTGAGCCGACAAAGTCTCATCAGTCCGATCATCGGACAAACTAACCGGACTACTGATACTAGCCTGAAGTTTGTATCAATTCTGATTAAAATACGACTATCATAAATATCGTCGAATAGAAACTCAAACGTAACCGTAAGCAATTATGGTTGTAAATAAATGAGTACACTAAATGGGTATTATTGATTTACAGTTGAGCAGTAATAAACACAAGTTCAGAATTATTATGACATAATTACGAATTCAACGTAATAAAACTGTGATGATGTCGTAAAATTCGGGTCGAGTCTTTCTCCCGGTACATATTTTATTAAAAAAGTTTTCCCCATCTTGTCACCGCAGTTGACTACAAGTTTGTCCGAAGCAATCCCGACTTATATTAAAACATTTCTACACCAAATCACAGATGGAATAATACACACAGTGCAAGATGTCTCACTGTGACTGTGTCAACTGAGAACTGGCAGTTTTTAAGTGAAGTTCGTATGATTCAGTGACCAACTCTGGTGATGGCATTAATAGGTCCTTTTTTTTTATGTCAGCAAGTAACAAGACAATCAAGACGCCCGCCTGATGTTAAGCACCACGCCGGACTATAACAGATACAGTGTCACCCAAAGCTTAAAATTTTAAGTGTTTGCGTGGCACTGCACTGCGCTTATCATTGAGACATTGTTAAGTCTCTTTCGCCTAGTAATTTCACTTGCTACAGTGCCTTTCAAACATAGACACAGTAATGCTTGCACACTACTGCTTGGAGGTAAAATATCTGACACTGCGGTACCCACCAAGACGGACTCTTGCTGAATAGTCCTACCACCAGGCCTCCATTGTCTAACAAATTAGACAAAAAGTAGAGAAAGATACTACCAACTTATCATGCTAACCAAAGCAAGCAAGCTACCTAAGTATGATGATTTATCTTAAAATAAATAACTTAATAAATTATTCATAAATAAGCAAGTAGATTTAACACACACGCCTAGCATTTTATAATCTGTAGCAGTATAAAAAGTGTCAATATAAAAAGAATACTACTCATTTGATTCATTAAACCACAAAGTTTCGAGTAAAGCTGTTCACAAGTTTCAAACTTGGGAAATTACTCGTCCATCTTCGTAATAATACGTACTACGGAGAAACTTGGTGCAGACATTGTTTGAGTCAGCTTTAAATGTAATCATGTGTGTCGGAAATAAACTTTTATTTCATAAACATTTATTATGAGAATACTTTCAGTCTTCGCTTAATAATGTACGTAAATTTGCGCGAAACATTCTGTTAGCAAAGTGTTTTACGTTCTTTGTGATAGATAAAGGTAATTTTGATAAGATAGGTTGGGAATATTGGTAATTTTATCATTACACCACATTGGAGGTTTATAGTAAGAGTAGTAGATTTATATGTGGTAAAGGTCGTCCGAGAAAGTAAAGTTCGTATGAGTCAGTGGCCAACTCTCGTGACAAAGTTTTTAGTCCACCCGAAGGCCTCTGACCGACTGCTTTACGTGATCTCCGAAGCACGGGAGCGCTCAGTTTAAATTGCCACTGGCGGTCACCCATCCAAATGATAAAGCAGAACGCAGAACTACGCAGAACAGTGCTTAACTTCGTTGATCTGTTAAGAACAACTTAAGCCAGCTACATCACGAGCGCTTATAGGTAAAGGTAATTTGATAAGATAGGTTGGTAGAAATATTAGTAACTTTACAATACACCACATTGGAGCTTTATGATGAAAAGGGATAATCAAAAAAAAATATTTGGCTGGAAGCCCAAATTTTTTGCCTAAAATGTTTATGCTAGAGCGCGTGGAACTGGCGTAACTAACGTAACTAACAAGTTACGTCTGCCCCATTAATGTGCAAACGTAACCACGGCGTAAATTCATACAGATTTAAGAAGTGATCCTTGTGATATTTTTTAATTAAAATGTTTTGAACTTGAATTTTAATTTTAATCTGAATCTGATTCGGACTCTGAATTTGAGTATCGCCTCATAGTCACCCACGTTCTACACCTCGCACTGGAATCTTTAATTAATGGAGCTAATTTCCTTAGAAATATCACTTAATTAACTTAATTAAGGTATTCTTGTACAATGTGTAGTCTTATTGCAATCACAAATAAACCAGTAGCAATACAATGTAACAAACGGTGAAGGGATAGCACTTGAAAAACCAGCAAGATAAATAACAAAATGCATAGGAGTAGTAGATTTATTTGTGGTAGAGGTCGTCCGGGAAAGTAAGTAAGTAAGTTCGTATGAGTCAGTGGCCAACTGTGGTGACCGAGTTTCTAGGCCACCCGAAGGCCTCTGTCATGGCCTAACAACTCTGAAAATGCCGCGACCGACTGCTTAACGTGCCTTCCGAAGCACTGGAGCGCTCAGTTGAAATTGCTACTGGCGATCACCCATCCAAATGTTGACTACGCGGAACAGTGCTAAACTTCGTTGATCTGTTACACAACAACTTAGCCAGCTACGTCACGAGCGCTTCTGGTATGGTAGTCCGGGAAAGTACTATCATAAGTAAAGTAAAAAAGTTTATTTCGAGACAGTAGACATACCTACTTATTTTCTTGGCATGAGCCTTAACTAGTTCGATTGGCACCGCACTGAAACTTTATGATGAAGTGGAATCATCAAAAAAAAGCTAGGAGCCCAGCTGAGTTTGTTGCTAGATTCTTCTAGGCTGGGGCGCGTGAAACTAAGTAGCTTAAATTCATCTAGCTCTAAAACGTTTCAAAATTATCCATATGATATGTTTGAATCACATGGATAATTTTGTTTTTTTGTTTTTTATCACTCTCGCCTGAGAGTAGGCCAGTGTCTCAGCAGTGGGAACATTAGAAGGCTGTCATGATGATGATGATGTTTGAAAAAAGAAAGGAGAAGAGATTTTTTACTTTACTTTATACATAGTAAGTGGTAATAAAACTTAAAATGTGTATTTCTAGGCAGTTAAGCTTATACATGAAGCTTAAAAGTCTTTGTAAATGATCGCCATTCAGCATCTGCAGCATGTAGTTTAAATACTTCTATAGCACCGGTCTTCCATATCACTTACTTCTGCTGCCAAACAGTAATGCTTTTTTCATTGCTGTTCGAATAGTATAGATTTCGGTGAAATTACAGGCAGTGTCTTTTTATGGTCTCAGAGTGATATATCTCTGATTTTGATTTTAAATCAAGTTATTTATTATGTTGACCGTATTTTATAACCAAACAATTTGTTTTCTGCGAAAGATAACCGAAAATAATTCAACGCAATTTGGAATAAGCAAGGCTTCGAAAGCAGACGGGCCTATTATAAAACTTAACATCAAAAGGATTCTAGACATTGATAAGAATTCCGTTGAGTAGAATAAATTGACAAAAGACGAATCGGGAACCCAAAACCTTACGGCGTAATTGATAAGAAAATAATGAAACTTTATTCCAATTACAATTGAATTGAATTGTATTCAATTGTAAATATTAATTGTAATTGGAACAATTGCAATTATTTGTACTATTTGAAATTTAATTAATTATACTAATATTATTATCAAGATGGACCTTTTCTAAAGAGTCCTACCACCATAGATTCTTATAGATATTAACCATAGATTCGATAAAATATGAAAACAGAACTAACGGAGTAGATAAATTATATTTTTGGCTTACTGCTTTAATACCTAAATATTTATTGTGATAAATAAGCTGTTGGTTTTCCATTAAAATAACTAAATAAGTAGTTTTTTGTAATTATTTTAAACTGCATGTCATGCGCTTCTTAGATGAGCGAACCACCTTACGTAAACGAAAGCAAGAAAGTGATCATTAACGCTCAGTTAGCGATAGCCTGGTGAAACGTATACAAGTGAATGAAAAGGGTTTTATAAGCTCGTTTCCTGAAGTTGTTAATTTAATGAATTTAATGCTTTTAGTAATAATTGTGCACTGGTGGTCTAGTGGTACCCCACCAACCGATTAAAAGGTCGTATGTATTTTTCTATTTGAAAAAAATATGTGCACAACGCCAATGCTCTAAATACTTAATATTATTAGTGTGACTTACGAGTAAATAGTACTCTACAAAGACTGTGCATATTTAACATTCTCATACAAGCTCTGTTAACTTACTGGAATTTCCTTAAAAACTTAATAATAGGCTCAAATTTTTGCGTGAACAATCACAAGAATTATCTTCACTTCGGCAGAATAACTTCAGCGAAAATTCTTAAACAGTATTTTTTTTTGTATTCTTATTAGAGTGAAGATTTACCTGCCGTTTTTGAAATGTTTGCACGACTTCGTAAAATTAAACAGCGTAGTACTAAAATATTCCCATAAGACACTATTTTGTAGTCTTACGTATGACCGCTCGCCTTTTAATACACTTTTTTATCTAGTAGAAAACTTTCTTAGTGCCTACAAATTAAATTAAACATTTGTTTGGAAAGAGATTTCTTCGCAGGGCTATTATGGGGATTTCCGAACCAAACCAAAGAAACACACTTTAAAAGTTTGAGGTCAAAGGCCGCTACTGTTCCCTTTTTGGTTGTATGTTGATTACCAATCATACAGTTACATTTTATTTTATTTTTTTCAACCCATATTGTCCCACATACATATAATACAGTTACATACAATGTTATTTTTACATTAAATGTTACGTTTTAGTTCTCTCTTAGAAAAATATTAAGAGCATGTTTGATCCAAGTTTCATCCAAATTCGTACAGCCGTTTTGGAGTTAAGTGGTTGAGAGGAACAAACAATTTTGTTTTTTTATACCAAATTGTTGTGTTTTTCTAATTTATGTATTTAATTAAATCGCAATAATAAGTTTTAAAAATAATTAGATAAAACTCAAGAAAAATATTTACTTTCTGAGTTACTTTTACTCATTTTTGGGCTTATCCAAGTCCTTTTACTTGTCCAGGCAGTTATTTAAATTACTACTAGCTTTATTATGTTTTAAATATAATATTACAGTTATTTAAACACTTACTTAACTTTATTTTAGCGACAATAAAACACAATCTTTCATCTTGTCGAACCATAAACCAATTCTCAAGTTTCATTATCAACTTTATGCAGACAGTAAACATCCAACAAGGGAACTGTTGAATCCGTTATAGTACCTATCACTAGTATGACACCTGACTTTGTTTGCATAAAGCGACGACCGATGTGGCGCGGCGAGTGAAGGTCCGCCTGTGGCGCAGGAGATTGCGGGTTTGATTCATGCCTTGGGACAAATGTTTAAACAATCTAAAGGATTTGTACTGGGTGTTCTGGGTATTTTCTATGTATAATAAAAAATAACTATCTATGTATTGTACTAAATTAAGTATAAGATTATCAGTAATCTAGTACCTACCCTGTAACAAAAGCTCTGCTTAGCTTGGGGCTAGATGATGCTGTGTGGATTGTCTAACATTATTTATTTATTAATTATTTAATTAAGAGAAAGCAGTTTTTACTTACGCTTGCCTATTTTCTGTATACATTTTTACACCCATAAGCATTAGGGCAGAAAAGCTACCTTTTTAGTTTTATTTATATAATTAACTCACTGGGAGCACACCTTAGCTTAGATTAGCACCTCGAGGCTTGCCTTTATATAATCTCAAACGTAAAATTGTTTTATTAGAGTTGAAATTGGAATGCTTTTCGCCGAGGCACATATAACGACACGGTTGTAATATAAGAAAATTTCTCAGTATCTTGCTCAAAAACATTTTATATAAAAATATGCAGAATTGTATATTGAGTTCTGCATCGATGTTTCTTTTAATATATGCGTTATTTGCGTTGATTATCCAGTCATCATCGTATCGTCATGATTAATCAAATTCTTTGATTGCCTAACGTTTATCGACTTTTGATTGAGCAACAGTTTGTTGAATTGATAGCTAATTTGTTTAACGACTGTTTTTATGACGACCGATGTGGCGCAGCGGGCGCAGGTTCGCCTGCGACGCGGAGATTCGATTCCCGCCTCGGGCCAAATACCCAGAACACCCGGAACAAATATTTGTAGATCGTACAAACATTTATCCCGAGGCGGGAATCGAACCCGCAACCTCTGCGTCGCAGGCGGACCTGCGCCCGCTGATGCGCCACATCGGTCGTCAAAAAACGCAAATAAATATCTTGAATCTTGAATCTTGTTTTTTTGTTAAAATCAACCTTTCGATTTTTTTATATTTTTGTCAAACAGAAACTTCCTACATTCATTATCACTGGTAAAAGCAATCACACATTCAATTCACACATTTTACCACTCACCGCAGCATTGAAATGTTTGTGTTAAATTTAGTACCAAATTAAACAAAATATAATTTTCTGGTCAAATGTAAGTAAGTTCAGTGGCCGCCATATCTAAATGGTAATGTAGATAGTTTTAAAAATCTAAAGACGTTAATTCAAAGAGCCAGTGACCCAGCAGTGGGAACACTAAAAGGCTCTAAGGATGATGTCAAAAATAAATATTTATAACTTTTAAAGCAATGACTTTTAAAAAGTCCTAGAATTTGTTTACTTTTCCAAAACGAGGACATTAGAATCATTTTAGCAATTACTGAAACCAATCTATCGTTTTTCAACTTAAAATAAACACTTTTATCAATTTATTCAGCACATAACTAACTAATAGAGCGAAGGCTAGACTTATAAATTCCATTAACCATCGCAGACACTAATGAACAGACATTAAATTGCCATTAACAGGGCACATTAGCATAAAAAGCTCTTTACCTACCTTTGAGTACTTATTAGTGCTTTGTACTGCCAGCCAAATAGTTGTTTCTATTGGAAATATACTTCAAAAATGAGGAAGCAAATAAAATATACTCTCGTCTATCTGTCATCGTATTTTCAGTTATAATGATACTAGCTCCTGCCCGCGGCTTAGCTCGCTATAACATAGGGTTATGGGCGGCTTATTTAGGAAATAATAGGACTTTTTTGTGATAGAGCTCTTTTGTGAAAGTACTGCTACCATCATTATAATTATATCCACTTTCGAAGAACCAATAATGCATTGTTGTGTTCCGTGGTTGTGATAAGATTAATCTACACGATTGATAGCACGAGTAATTATAATACCTCTGGTATTGCAAGTGTCTAAAAGACGTTATGGTAACCGCTTACGAAAAAGTAAGCCATCTGCTTGTTCACACATATGTGACTTACTGTTTCCGGTTTTTTTAAAAGCAACTCCAGTGCATCATCAGGTTCCACTTAAAACTTCCAACCGCTTTCCTGAACAGCAAACGATCCAACTCTTAAAGTTTAGTCTCCATCTCAAAAACTATAAGCAACTTCGATAAAAATTGAATTTCAATTCGCTCAAACGACGATAGTATTATCATAATGCTTTCTGGTGTCGTGGTACATTTTTTCAGCTAAGCGCTTTTGTGTTCTTATTTCTATAGTTTTTTATAATATTTGCGGGATTTTATCGCGTAATTACCTTTTTATTTTCCCGTTTCGGTTGTGTTGCAACAACCGTGGCCGCGGACAGACTGGAGTATGCCTAAGGAGCTCCCGCAGAGAAACGAAAGCAATTTTTGAAACTACCCTCACTTGGTCTTCAGAATTCGAAAAGTCCGCGTTCACACTCCGACACACGACACTAACTGTATCTACACACTGCGATGACAAATTTCAACGTGAAATCTCTTTAAGTGTTTAACTACCTTGTAAGTTCGTATCAAGTAGCGGATTCTGATGATAGAGTTAATAGGTTGACCGAAGATCTTTGACACTTAAGCACAGAACATATTAGTACTACCAGAATGGCCACTCCCTAGCTTCCACCGGTTTTACTTATCCCACCTCGGTCACGAGTTCGGCGCCTTTTGCCTGCACTGAAGCTAAGGGTTACTAGGAACGCTTTTATTTTGTGTAGGCGCAGTGCAGTCCACATGCGCGAGCGAAAGCGTGCAATAATCGAGGCCAACCTTAACACTCACACATAGAACGGCACTGTTTACGTACACAAACTATGCATGTGTTGACGACGCGTTTGTTTAATATATTTATAAGTGTCCAGGGTGTGACCTAAGTTTTTTTAATTATACTATAGATTCCGTAAGTTTACTAGGTTAGTGCTGAAAATCAGTGTTGTGGAATTTATCCTCAACGTAATATGCTGAGCTCAGACCTTTTTGATAAATAATCACGGCAGCAGTCCACTAACACACTATCTACACACCTTTATGCTATATTTTTATATTCTTTTCTTATAAACATTTTTTTTACTGTTATTGTGTATCGTGTTTAGTCAGAAAAAAAGTAATTTACTTTTTCTCTTTCTAAATTAACTTTTTATTGCCAAAACATATTAATCAGACGAAAATGCTTTCGACGGTCACCCATCTTAGTACTGACCACGAAAAACGTTGCGTATCTTAATGATTATGTTAGAAACCACTTAGTCTGCTATGTCACTGGCGCTCTGGTAACCTTAAAGTTTGTCAAAGTCTTATTAATAAAAACTTTACCCTTCAGTTTGAAATAACGACCACTTTGCTTATTACAAATGGAAAACCTACCTCATAAGTCACACCTCGGACGTGACCTACCTATGTAGCACTGCATTGCTACCATGATACATGGAGACTAGAAAAGTTCACCTGAACTGCGCACTGCCTTAACTGTTTATGTGTGTGCGTGTTCAGACTAAATGTGATCATCATCATTATCTTTGGGACGTGTTTAATTATGAAAAACTTATTGTCGGTTTGACAGTTTTACAATGTTTTATTTTATAAAGATTTCTCTAAAAATGATCCATACTCTCACACACCTAAAGTTGCCTGGAAGAGATCGCTATTAACAATAAGGCCGTTCATTGTACCACCACAATTGTTTTTTTTGTTTTAATTGTTTCTTTAGTGCAACAATAAAGAGTTATATATCTATATCCTACTTTATTATCATTATCAATCAGTCGTCTACTGCTGAATATGTGACTCCTTGACAGAATGTCATGCATGACGACCGAATTGGATTGGATTCTTGGCAATCACAATAAAGTATTGGTTTTTACTTTTCTGATTTATAAATTGTGCTTTTTGCTCGTTCAAGCCTAAACATTGCTTGCTACAGTGCGCTTCAAACTTAAACGCATACTACTAAAGTAATACTTGCAGACTGCTGCTTGAAGGCTAAATATCTGGCACAGCGGTGGTAATCTCCAAAGATGAATTTTTACTGAATTCATCACCAGGAAAAATAAAATATTTCAGCTATTTTGCTTTGAAAATATTTACAATTTTAAATATTAGGTACATATAGTTTTTAAAACTATCATGGTTATTAACATAATTTTCACTAAAAACGGAATGTTACCATGATTTGTGAGAATCAATAAAACTCACAAATCATGGTAAATATCCCGTTTTTAGTGAAAATTAAGTAACTATATCAGACTTGGGCACCGATTTATACAAACTTTCTTACTCTTGAACTCACATCTGCTTTTGCCAAAGGCTAGATACTGTCTGAAAAATGAGGCGGTTAAAATTACGCAGTATAAAACTAGATTAGCTATTTCACCTAAATCCATCTTTAAATCTTCTATCTCTAAAATTCTAGAAAATCCACGTTCTACAGCAAAAGTTAAGGCGAACTGTAATGGTACTTTAGGATGAGCGGTATCTACCTCAGGAGAGTACGTACTTGAAGCACTATAAATCTCGTCGTCTTTTACATCGCATTTTGTGATTTTTGGCTCCAGTTTCACTATTTAAAGTGGTTTAGTAAAGACTATTATTACAAAATTTTTGTTATAAATCTTAGTTTCAAAATAATAATAATAATAATAATAATGCTGGACAATCCACACAGCATTATTATTATTATTATTATTTTGAAACTAAGATTTATAACAAAAATTTTAGTAGTTTAGTTTCAAAATGATCGTACTAAACTCCGCCGCCAATTTTAAAACTGACTCCGAAAATCAGAAATTTTAAAAAATTGCTTAAACAACATCTCAAATCGGATTATTCTCATCTGTCACCTAATTTTGTCCCTATAAGTGACAGATCGCACTTTTTTTGTCCCCCGTCACTATCAGAGAGAATCGTTATTTTTAAAAACTCTAGTATTTCAAAGTTACTGTAAACTAAAGCTGTAGCAAAAATATCGTATCGGTTGCTGCAAAAGTGGAACTTCCTAATGTGAGGACTCGATAAAGCGAAAACGTATCGATAAACCTTTCGAGCCATTTCTGCTTTCCCTCGCTTCCTACATCCGTATACGGAATCACCTATAAAGTAAATTGCACACATCCCTAGCTACTTCAATGTGGTGCTTCGACACTCAAGGATGGACAGTCAAGTTAGAACCGTCGTAGATTGAGGGCTCAAGAGTCATAATTTTTTAAATCACGTTAGGGAGTTTATGGATCTTTGCTTGAAGTTTTTACTATATTTAACTAAATACTCTGTAAGTTTTACCTTATTTTACAAGGGTTCTAAAGGTGGGCTCTCAATCCAGACGCACATGCGACGTCTGTGATTTTATTTATCTATTTCAAGATCGCATGGTTGAATATCAGGTAAGTTTCTGATCAGGTTGAATAATAAAATATGATATACTCGTACTATATACTATATTAAATTCATTGAAAATATCATAAACATTATAATTAACAAATTTATTACAATCTTTACATGATATATTTCTTACTTTGGATAGCATTAGTTTAGTACATACTAAAACTAGGAAAACCTGTGATGTGGCAATTAAAAGATTCTACATTGTTATCAAAAGTTAATCTTGCCTATATACTTATGTACATAACACGATTTGGTTACTTGAAAGTGCAACATAAATGCAAAAATATATGAAAATTTATAACAAAAATATAACCTTAAACCTCTTTTTATCAAAAATCATGTTTCTAATGGTCAGATTACCAAGTTTAGAAACTTTATGACTTTTGTTGCTATACATTTGATACAAAAGGCTAAATTCAGAACGATATCAATAGTTACTGTTGGCTTTTCAGTTTGTTGATTTGACCTTTCTACATTTCCCTATTTCCATAAATATCTCGATCTAAGTTATGAATTTTCAATACGAGCTCGCAGGTGAAATTTGGTTACATTAACATTTACATGTTAGATGCCCACGTACCTATTACTACAGATACCTGACACGTGGATCTCAGTAGCCAGATTATCTACTAGCTACCAATGCATATTGAATTTCTTTATTATACTGATGTACTTTAGTAAATTTGACCGTGAACTCAGAATCGATTTTATATGTTGGACTTACAATATATTTTGTTAGTTTGCTTAACTGTTAGAAAATTTACTGATCACCTAATGGCCAATGAGATCCGGCCAATCGTCATGAAGAATAAATAAATTATTTAAAGTTATTAGGACAAATACACAAAGTTTATATGTGCTTAGCTATTTTTATATTATAGTCTAGGTAGATACTATTCTACCTACTTAATTACTGACTGTTTATAAAATAAAAATATTGTAACATTTTTCTACTCTCGATCAAGAATAATTAGCCATTTGAAATCCACCACGCAACTCCAAAGCGGATATATATCATGTTTTTTTCAAATTTAAAGTTCTGGGTTACGATGGTTTCTTTACGATATTTTCTTCCACCGTTTGAGAGCACGGGCATGGCGCATATATTTTTTTCAAAATTTTTAGCACCCGACCGATTTTAAACTTACGACCTTTATGATCGGAAGACGGGATCACCAGGAGACCACCAGTGCTAAATGAATGCCCACTTATAGGATAATCTTTAAACGCCTATGAAAAAGGCATAAACGATTTTGCAGACACCTCACCATAAATATTTTTATGGCAATCATTGTAAAGAGCCTTAGAATGCATCAGGGAGGTGTTGAAAGTTCCCATAATTGGCAGTTCTTACAAATTTATATATTACGCCTATCCTTACTTAAAATTATATATTAAAATTTATAAGCTTTTCTAGCTTTTAGTGCTTGTCACTGATGTACAGAATATGGTAAAGACAACTGATAAAATTGAATACTTTTGAGTGAAATTTCTAGTGGGTACTATTTTTTATAACCTTTTTAACTTAAATTAGTTGTAACATTTATTTTTATGGTTGCGATATTATAAAAAAAGAAAAAATAATAATGAAATTAAGTTGTATCACAAACTTAGTTTTATTAAATACTTACCTAGACGATTCCAAATTTATTTTTTACTACATGTTCTAATAAAGGGAGAGTAGTATCAAGAATGTATACAATACTTACTAAGTAATACGTTTTTCCATACCATAATACACTTTATCTATAGTAACAATGAGTATGAGAGCACCGGTGGTCTAGTGGTAGTGACCCCGCCTTCCGATCCTAAGGTCGTGGGTTCAAACCCGGTCGTGCACCAATGGATTTTTCTGTTCGAAAAATTTATGTGCGCAATGCCAGTGCTCTCATACGGTGAAGGAAAACATCGTGAGGAAACCGGCATGTCCAAGAACTAAAAATTCGAAAGACGTGTGCCATCCACCAATCCGCATTGGGTCCGCGTGGTGGATTAAGACCTAATCACTCTCGCCCGAGAGTAGGCCAGTGTCCCAGCAGTGGGAACATTAGAAGGCTGTCATGATGATGATGATAGTAACAATAAGCAGATGTTTTTATTTCTTTGATTTGCATGAAGGGCCTTTCACATGTGCCGACAGCCGTAAAACCTGAAAAGCTTTGACTACATGACGCATCTTGCGTGAAACGTATAGAAAAGTTTGCAACAATATAATGTATCAGATGCCAGTCCTACCAGACTAAAACAAGAGTTCATCTTGTTGAAACTGATGCAGTGCCTTTTTCCTCCAAGTGGTGATGTGTTTAGCCTCAAAAATCTCTATAAAAAAAAATTACTGGGCAAATAACTCTAGTTTACAAAAAACTATAAAATCAAGCATGTTCAAGCTATGCAATCTAGTCAGTGGCTGGTGACGGAGTTGTTAGACCGCCCAAAGAACTCACGACCTAACTTTAATAAAACCGAGCCAGCACCGACTGCTTATCGTGCCTCCAAAGCACGGAAGCACTCAGTTAAAGTTGCCACTTGCGGTCAACCAACCAAATACTTGATGATCAATTTAGCCAGCTACAGCGCAGTGCAGTGTCACAAAAACTTTGGGCTACCTACTGTTTCTGATAATACTTATAATATGACGTGTGTACGTACAAACTGAACGCTGGCTTGGTGCTTGCAATGTTATTAAAATTTAGAAGGCATAAGGCATATTTTACTGATAAAACTGTTAATATTTTTTCTTCGACTGAAGTAATCACAAAGGAAACTTACGAATGAAAGACCTTGCTCACGGTGGATGGTTCGGAAAAGGAATAATTACAGAACCACCATCATAACCTGAACCGCGTTCGTTCGTTGAACTTAATTTTAATAAGCCATTAATCCGAAACCAGATAGAGGCTGGGGGCTCAGCGTGAACTGGCGATGAGATGATTATCAGACCATCTTTAATTGAAACCTGATACCTAGTCTGTTTCTGCGATGAGATTTAACTCATTTACGTAGGCGATGGAATTTTGTTATTATATACGGTTTTCTCAGAAAAAAACCACCGTTTTATTATTATTGTAATACAATGTGTAAAAGAACAGTTTTTTTACATGTATTTGCTTTCAGCTTTACCTAGCTTAGGAAAATATTTTTATCTCCAAGGATAAATTTATATATCATCATGACAGCCTTCTAATGTTCCCACTGTTGGGACACTGGCCTACTCTCAAGCGAGAGTGATTGGGTCTTAATCCACCACGCGGATCCAAAGCGGATTGGTGGATGGAAATTTATATATATATATATATATATAAATAGAGATATATAATAGTAATAATAATATATATATATATATAATAGATAGGAGTTTGTGACTTTTTTGATCCATAACAACAAAATACCCCATTGAACGAAATATCGTATCTCTAAAAGATATAGTTCTGGAAAGACTGTATACTACTAAGAGCATTCATGACTCATATTAAAAACATGAATGTAACCAATAATCATACCAATAGTTAGAAACAATATTTATAAAAATAAACAATTTATATAAATTAATTCGCTCTATTTATCAATCTATCGAGGAACATGTTCCGAACGTTTTCGTTCAGTTTTTTTTACTTCCCGCTATAGCGTAGTCGCTATCAACTTATTTTTTTTATTTACCGGTACCTACCTATGTAGATTTTAGGTTTTTTATTTCTTTTTCTTTAATTTATGTGTTTGGTCTTCAAACAAACTGTTAAAATTGTCTTTTGTTTACTCAACACTATTAATTTTGTTTTTCTGTGCGCTCAAAAGTTATGGTACAAACCAGATCAACACTGTATTTAGATATAGTTATAATTTTTGTTGTTTGTATCGTGTATAAATAAATAAATAAAATTAAAAAAAAACTAACTCTTCTGTCTCAAGCGGAGCGTGAATGAGCGTGCCCGCCCTGCGCTAACTCTGCGTAAACCTATTCTTTCTGACGTATCATATCCTCGTATCGTATCACCGACGCGTGTCGTGATAGTACGTGTAAACGTATGATACGCGATCATAATACGCACTCTCGATATGCCACCCGCCACACTTCACCATACACGTTGATGATACGTTATGGGATATGATACGTCAAACATATCATCGAGGTTTTGTTGAAAATTATAATGACCACTGTTGTCATCGTCACTATAGCGGCCATCGCATCTCTAGAATTAGGAGCTCAACCAAAATTTACTATTATGTTTTAATTTTAATTGCAACATAACTTGTGGTACCTAATTAGTGGTATCACATATCAAAGGGATGGCTTTGCTTTGGTTCAGAATTATTATAATACAAATTAATGCTCATAATATATTTATGAACGTAAGGTTTTTTCGAGTCGCCGATCTGCATTAATGCAAGTATTGTAAAAAAAATAACTCGAGGACCGGAACCGTTGTTTGAATGTTTGTTTAATGTAAAAGAGTATTATCATTAAAAACTTATTTACTTATTATTACCAAAAAATAAAAAAACATTTATTATATTAAAAACAATAGAATGATTAATGATAAAATAATAATAAATTTAGAGCCAATGATAATGAATAATGCCTAAAAAATGTTCGACCTAAAATTTTTATCATCATCATCATCATCATATCAGCCGATAGACGTCCACTGCTGGACATAGGCCTCCCCCAAAGAGCGCCATGACGACCGATTTCATCCACCGACTTCCTGCGACCGCTTTAATGTCATCGGTCCATCGAGTGGGGGGGTGTCCTACACTTCGTTTTCCAGTTATATGAAAAAAAAATTATATGAACATGAAATAAATAAATAATAAATCAGAGGGCTTCGCCAAGCTATATAAACTTTGAAATCGTAAAATAAAAACAGACGAAAAATCTCTAGTACTATTCCGCTTAACCTTTTAACTGATGAGGTCACACAGTTACCACAGTTAACCTCAAAAGAAAAATATCGACACGTGTTTCATCCCTCCACGGGACATCCTCAGGACCATCGACTTGTTCTCCGGCAGACGTGTTGCTCCGTCGAGCGCTGGAGCCAAAGTGAGAATTCGATGCGACAACCCCACTATTTATAGTCTCAACCGGTTTCTTTTGAGGTTAACTGTGGTAACTGTGTGACCTCATCAGTTAAAAGGTTAAGCGGAATAGTACTAGAGTTTTTTCGTCTGTTTTTATTTTGTAATGGATTTCCGCAAAGTAACGCCTGAATCTATCAATTATATTTAAAATCGTATACTTGCTTACAAGTTAATGGTTTGTTTCGATGAGTTATTAGGTTTAATAAAAAAAATAGAGTAGTAGAGTTCTCTGTGATAGAGCTCGTCCGGGGAAGGACTACCACCATACCCATACCTATTTCTCCCGCTAAGCAATAATGCTCGCATTGCTGTGTTCCGGTGTGAAGGGTATGGTTTCCGGTGAAATTACTGGCACATGAGGCTTTCGATCTTAGCCTCAAGGTGGCAACCCGCGAGTGATACCCCTGGTATTGCAAGCGTCCATAGGCTGCGGTAACCGCTTACCATCGTGTGGGCCGTACGCTTGGTTGCCACTTCAGTAGTATAAAAAAAAAAAAAAAAAAAAGTTTACTACTAAATCATTACTATTATCATAAATCATAATAATAAAGTAGGTATTTATTTAAGTACTACTTAGATTAAAAGATTTTGAAGAATTCTTTTTATTAAGGGTTTTAAAATTGAAAGCATTAGTGAAGTAACTTTGACCACGTTGAGTTTATTTCGCTCGAAGTTACATAATTTGGTGGCGCCTTCCTTGAATTGAATTTCGCAATTTGAAAGTATTTATTTTTTATTGCATCTACACAAAAAGTTTTTTTTATAAAATCTTAGACCAGAAGAAATTTACAAAAACACTTTCCGAGTTTCAGGTCTCTAGGACCTTTGTCCTAGAGACCTGAAACTCGGAAAGTGAAACTAGGACATTACCAACAACACACATGATTAAATACAGCTTAACATCAGACGTACGACTTGAACGTCTAGTCATTTGCAGACATAAAAAAAAAAAAAAATACACAGCTAACAGAGGTTAAATATCTAAGAGAAAGGCACATCCATGATTCTACATCCATGTACAGTCGTGACAGCACAGCGCACCACTTCTGGCCATCGAGCGGATTTTATAATGGTCCATGAAATTACGTATTGCTTCGTTTCCCTAACCGCACGCTCGATTTGGACACCATCTAGACGTAACACTTCTATGGTAATTTGTTTTGGTTATGTTGAAATGCATAGATCCTTTTTTTGTCGTCTTTATTCTTGTTATGATATTAAATAGACGAAAAAGTTGTACAACACGCAGAAGTTAACTAGGCACCTCGCTGTAATGTAAATGTAAGGCACGCAGGTGCCAAGTTGATTTATGTGTGTTGTCAAACTGCTTCTTTGTGTATTTTTAAAGACGATACTATGAAAGTTGAAGAAAATTGATCAAAGTAACCTGCAAATCTACCAGTACTTGAATACTAGAGATTTTTCTAGAGACTTGCTACTACAAATAATTTTATTTAGAAGATTGCGGCAAAGTAACGCCTATATCTATCTATTTAATATAATTATTTGTTTGCGATATCGGGTGTATGGTAAACTTTTAGATAGTGCCCATTTGAAAAGTACTGACGTGACTCTACAAAGGAATATTTACTTTAATACGTTGTTCAATATGACAATTAGAACAAATGACAATCGATTTTGAGGAGATACTTCTGTGTCACGTTACTCAGTTTTAGATAGACGAACCACCTAATAAATTGATAATACGATCTGGGGGGAGGGGCTTACTTTTCAACGTAATCTCAATCCCAATTTCAATCCAATTTTTATTAACTGCTGTCAAATTTTTGTACTCTTGGAAAAAACGTCGAATTTAGTGTAGTTTATCATGAAATGTCATATTCCAATATTTGTCCATTACCGATTGCGTTCAAAAGTAAGTCCCCTGTCTGGTCTAGTTTTTGCGAAGTCTTTGTGTGCTAATTGAAAATGATAAGATCGCGGTTATGATATTTTAAATAATATTAATATTATACTTATCTTTTCATCTTAGAAAAAGTTATGAATTCATAAAACCTATTGTATGTTGTAATTTATTACAACTTAACAACATTCATTTGAAAAAACTTATTACTGATTTATTTTTGTATTTCGTTTTAGTTTTACGATTTTTAGGATTTATGACGTGATTTTGGGTAATTTTATTTTCGTATTCCATCGGATTCTTTGTAAATCCACTTCGGAAGCGAGTGTTAATTCAATTAATATCTATTTGGGTCTTTGAAGTCTTTACCGCTGGGAAAATCCCGTGAACGCTTTTAATTTGAGTAAGAAATAATACAAGATATTGTGTTTACTTTTTCAAAATGTTTGTAATGCAGGTGCCTATAAGTTATGCTTTTATTGTTCGATATAATTCAGATACAATTAAAACGACCATGACATTTTAACCGACTTCAAAAAGGAGGTTATCAATAATTTGACTGAATGTTTTTTTGTATGTTTGTTACGTGATTTCTACGCCAATTATAAATTGATTTTGACAATAATTTTTTGTTTGATACGAGTAGATAATACTTCTGCAACGTATTTTGCATAAAAAAATAATAAAATCGGTTCAGCATTATTTGTATAAATCATGAAAACCTGTAAATAAATAATTATAATAAGGAATTTAAGAGTAGTAGAGTTCTCTGTGATAGAGCTCGTCCGGGGAAGGACTACCACCATACCTATTTCTGCCGCCAAGCAGTAATGCTCGCATTGCTGTGTTCCGGTGCGAAGGGTATGGTTTCCGGTGAAATTACTGGCACATGAGGCTTTCGATCTTAGCCTCAAGGTGGCAACCCGCGAGTGATACCTCTGGTATTGCAAGCGTCCATAGGCTGCGGTAACCGCTTACCATCTTGTGGGCCGTACGCTTGGTTGCCACTTCAGTTGTATAAAAAAAAAAAAACTACAGCGCCTATATCACCACAGTTTGCCAAAACATTTTTTTAAACAGAAGTCGGTTTTTTTTTTCTAAAAATGTATTTATGTATTTTTCATGTATTGTTTCTTGCTGCATTCCCAAGGAGTTTAATTTCAGAATTTCTTCACTTACTGTACACCTACACATTAAATAAAAAAGACACTAAAAATTTCAACTATCTAGCGCTCAGCGTTTTGGCTATGCATTGATTGTCAGTCAGTAACTCAATAAAATTAATTTATTATTAAGTTTTAATATTATTAAGTATAATGAAAAGTATAATAATGGAAAGAATATAAAAAAAAATTCTAAAAATATCAAACCATTTAAAAACCGTTTCATCATAAACCGTCCAATCTGGTTCATACCTAGAATACTAATAAGTTAATCTTTTATATCGCGTTTTCGTGAAACAAAAAGATGAGGCCAAGTACCAGATAAGCGTCCAGTATACGGAGACCCTTGACATGCTCCACAAAAGTTGGAGTGTCGTCCAGTTTTTGAATAGAAACGGGGGGAGTGGGAGGTCAACGTAATGGTTTAGAAATGCGGTGGTCGAGTGTAAGGCCGTATTAAGCAGCAAGGGAATTATGAAGCACATGCCCTCTGAATACTAAACGTGCATTTTGTAAAGCTGTACCTCCCAAAGAGACTATTTTTTAGACCGCTGTGACTAATACTTTTGCCGTCTTTATTTTAGGATATTCTTTAGTGATGTTAATGATTATGAGAGAAATGAAACAGGTTTACTTGTGGTATGTACAGTCAACCAATCAATGTAAAAGCAGCTTTTTTTTCTTATTTTTTATGTCAGCAAGTGACAAGACAATCAAGGCGCCCACCTGATGTTAAGCACCACGCCTGACTATTACAGATGCAGTGCCATCCAAAGCTTAAAGTTTTTAAGTGTTTGCATGGCACTGCACTGCGCTTATCACTCCGAGACATTGTTGTTAAGTCTCTATCGCCCAGTAATTCACTTGCTATAGTGCCCTTCAAACACAGTGCAGCTTGCACACTACTGCTTGGAGGTAAAATATCTGGCACTGCGGTGGTACCCACCAAGACGGACTCTTGCTGAAGAGTCCTACCACCAGGTATTTTTTTTTTTTTTTTTATACAACTGATGTGGTAACCAAGCGTACGGCCCACAAGATGGTAAGCGGTTACCGCAGCCTATGGACGCTTGCAATACCAGAGGTATCACTCGCGGGTTGCCACCTTGAGGCTAAGATCGAAAGCCTCATGTGCCAGTAATTTCACCGGAAACCATACCCTTCGCACCGGAACACATCAATGCGAGCATTACTGCTTGGCGGCAGAAATAGGTATGGTGGTAGTCCTTCCCCGGACAAGCTCTATCACAGGGAACTCTACTACTCTTAAAATAAGCTTAGAACCCTCACAGGCATCTACTAAGTTACTAACTACTAAGTAAAAAAGGAATATTGACTAGAAAACTTTGGTGTCGCAAAAAAGGATCGTTAATAATAATATATTTAGTTTGTGACATTAAATATCATCATTATCAGCCGATAGACGTCCACTGCTGGACATAGGCGCTATGAAAAACAATTTTGAGTTTTCACCGTTCACCTACTTCCTGAATCGCTTTAATGTCATTGTTCCATCGAGTGGGGGCGTCCTACACTTAATTATGACATTAAATATGACTCCAATAAAAATACAATTTAAAAGAACGGAAATTGACTTTTAAAGAAATAGCACAGAACAAGATTAAACTGAAAGCCATTAAACACAAAACCCCGTCAGAAAGGAAACAAAGCTGTCAAAATTAAGACAAAGAAAAACCGATTCTTACTCATTTGCATGCACAAGGTTTACTGTTTCGAATAAATCGTTAGCTCAAATACTAACTCAATATAAGATTGAAACATGAATGAGAATAGTATTTATAACACTGAAGCCAAAAAAAATATTTAAAAAAGAACTCAATATTTAAGAAAGCAAAACTTATTGAGTAGTTATTAAACGGTCCCTAAACGATCATGCGGCATGACATGCACGTAACGCATGTCATGCTGCATGATCGTCTAGCTGTATTGATTGACGTGCATGACATGCAAACTACGTGCTGGTAGCTGATTGATAATTCCTTTTATTTTCCATCATGCAAGTTATGATTGATATGCACGCATGATCGTTTAGGAACGATGCATGACTGCATGACATGCAACAGCTCAGTTTGTTTCACAGCGGCGTCAACGATAGACGTGAACAGCGCCCTGCATGAGCTTCCCGAGGACGATGACGTCAACGGAGCGAAATAATTTAATATATTTTTTACTAGCAGTTCGTCCCAGCTTCACGCAGGTGCAATGAAACCGTGCAAAGCTAGAGTGGATCTAGTAATAAATATACCTATGTAATTTAGGGACAATGTAGCATTCTAGTGAAGAAACAATTTTTGAAATTGGACCAGTAGGTTTTTTTTATACCACTAAAGTGGTGGCAATCAAGCGTACGGCCCACTAGATATTAAGCGGTTACCATACCCTATGTACGTATGCAACATCATAGATATCGCTTGCCTGTTACCACCCTGAGACGTTAGATGGAGTTAGATTAATTTATTCATACAAAAATACAAAAGTACAAACATACAAAAATAGGTACCTACAAATCTTTTCTCTTTAATTTATTAGTATAGCTGACTATCTTATCTTATCTTAAATATCGGTGTATAAAGGTTGTCCCGAATTATGGGACACGAAAAGAGAAACGTATTCTTTGCATTTTTGCACGTAAAAGTATCAACAAAAAAAAAACTATCTGCTTCTGAATAATTCTGCTGTTTACAG
The DNA here is from genome assembly GCA_951394395.1 of Colostygia pectinataria. Taxonomy (NCBI): domain Eukaryota; kingdom Metazoa; phylum Arthropoda; class Insecta; order Lepidoptera; family Geometridae; genus Colostygia; species Colostygia pectinataria. The sequence goes on along the minus strand of OX596365.1, from coordinate 8,982,018 downwards.
AGCGAGCTCTGCACTATACTGACGCTGGCCTGGAAGTGCAATTAAAATGCATGATATGATTGCATGATGACTTTTTTGGTCGTTGCAGCATGATGATTCACGTAAATGCATGATCATGCCGCATGATCGTCTAGTGACCGTTTATGTCTTTTAGAATCGTATGGAGTACGTAAACGTCAAAAACGTCAAGACAACAACGTGTCATCAATAAAATTAACATTGGGATTGTCTTTGGCTATCTTGTCAAAACGACATGGGTCTTCCCATTTTAATTATTTTTCTCGTGTTATTTTAAGTTTTATTGCGTAAATTTGGTGGCAGTTTATACAATTTAACTTGTTTACTTAGCACAAGTGTAAGTAATTGAAATGGAGGGGTAATGTTGGTTGGTAATTTAGTCAAAGACTTTCCAGGAGAATTTTGAAAGAAAAGTCATCGTTTCTTTCCAAATTTCGTTTGTTTACGTTGCTAAGCGACAATCAAACTAATACACTTGACACTGGCAAAATTGTGGCAAACTAGCCACAGAGGCCATAAAACAAAAGAAGAAGAAAATTAACATTAGGTCTTTGGCTATCTTGTCAAAACGTCATGGGTCCTTCCATTTTAATTATTTTACTTGTGTTATTTTAAGTTTTATTGGTTGCAATTTGGTGGCAGTTTATCCAATTTAACTTAGCAAGTGTAAGTAATTGAAATGGAGGGGTAATGTTGGTTGGTTATGTGGTTAGAAGGTTATGTAGTTATGGTGGTCCTTCCCCAGACGAGCTCTATGACTATTTCTGCCGCCAAGCAGTAATGCTCGCATTGCTGTGTTCCGGTGTGACGGCTATGGTTTCCGGTAAAATAACTGGCACATTAGGCTTTCGATCTATGCCTCAAGATGGCAACCCGCGAGTGATACCTCTGGTATTGCAAGCAATAGGATGCGGTAACCGCTTACCATCTTGTGGGCCGTACGCCTGCTTGCCACTTCAGTTGTATAAAAAAAATATATACCGCAAACTGCTAATACTGAGTCATTACTTATGTAGGTATTACTTAACTAAACAAAACATTTTCGTTTCTAAAGCGGAAATACCACACATGAAGGCATTTTTTTGTCGTTATCTCAAAGATAAGCGCTGACTCATATACAACAATCATTCCTAATGAATTGTCTAATTTCTGGGACGAGACACTGGTTCATGTCGTTAACTGAATGGAAAAACGTCGTAAGTTACTAAGTTTGCTCTTTTTTTAATACCTTCTTGTATCAGAGTACATCAAAATAATTCTAAAAAATTACAATATAATCTAAAAATAACAAAAAATAATAATAATAATAATAGCAAGCTTATTTTTTATCCTAATATATGATATATTAGGCAATTTATGATAAACCGAAATAAAATACAAAGTTATTAGAAACAGTTATGTTTGTCCATGGAAATATAACAAGAAAAATCAGAGTTTAGATCACCGACCGCAGGTTAAGTGCCCACGAATAGACTAGCAACGTTACCTCGTAAGAATGCTAAACTGATTCTCTGTCTAAGACATTCATCATTGTCATCCACCAGTCTCTTGTTATACTGAGACTTAATTTTTGACTAGCAGTCCGTCCCAGCTTCGCGCGGGTACAATGAAACCGCACCCGTGCAAAACCGGGGCAGGTCGCTAGTAATAAATATAGCCTATGTTACTCAAGAATAATGCAGCATTCTAATTTTAATGATGAAATAATTTTTGAAATCGAACTAGTACTTTTATTAGTACAAACAAAAATAAAAAAAAATCCTCTATAAAATATTTATTATATTATGTAAATAATTTTTATACTCAAACTAATGAAACACGCCTCAACACTAAATTCATACGAGTTAACTGTAAATTATCTTAAAGAAACTTAGGTCATTTTTCCATTCAATGGTCGATGATTGAGGTATGGTTGTACTGCCAAAGCTCTTGACATAGTTTCATTGATGTTTGAAATGAGAATGCTGTATGTATGAGATCTTTTGAATGCTAGTATGTTAAAAATGAGATGGTGGAATGATATTTAATGGACATAAATACCTATTCAGCGATGGTATTTAATAAGTTTGTGGTATAGCTTATACTCAATCGTTTATAACCAATTAACTTTTTAAATTTATTATTATTTTAACCTATTATGACCCACAGCTTCCCAAAGGTAAAAGGTCTTCTCCAAAGTGACGACGAAGTGCCGAGGCGGTCGAAGGTCCGCCTGCGACGCAGGAGGTTGCGGGTTCGATTCCCGCCTTATGACAAATGCTTGTACGATCTGCAAATATTTATTATCATTATTTAACATCTAATAGATATTTTCTATGAATAATAAAAAAAATCTATCTATCTATTGTATTGTATAAAGTATAGCAGTCATAACTTTACTTGGGGCTAGAAAATGCTGTGTGGAATGTACAGCATAAAAAAAGTCTTCCAATATATCCTATTTTAATCTAAATAGATTAATTAGGTTTATTTTCGTTTACATTGGTAGTAGATGGGTAGATGGTCAAAGTCTTGGACTATAAAGTAGATAGATAGCACAAACTGAGAGGCCTATACGTTTAGTATGAAGTCAGGCTGTGGATGATTATGATGACGTTTAGCGCAATTTCTTTTGGTTTCAGAATAAGCGCTAGCAATTTCACAAAATTTGTAATTGTGTTTCTATGCTTTGCATGTCACTTGTCTAAAACATTAAGAGTGAAACAAGAAAAAATGTGAAAATCGATGAATTTTAAAATAAATAATTATTTGCCAGATTTATATTGCACTTGCATAACAATTAATTTTGTGCAAGCCGAACTAAGATTATTTATGGAGTTTCTTCAGACATCTTGCCAATGCTTCATGATTCTCTTAATTTAACTATTTTTCTCGTTTTATTGTGTACATATGCAAATACAAAAATAAAAATAGTTTATTGTGTAAATTTGGTAACAGTGTTAGTTGTTTTTTTTTTTTTTTTTTTATACAACTGAAGTGGCAACCAAGCGTACGGCCCACAAGATGGTAAGCGGTTACCGCAGCCTATGGACGCTTGCAATACCAGAGGTATCACTCGCGGGTTGCCACCTTGAGGCTAAGATCGAAAGCCTCATGTGCCAGTAATTTCCCCGGAAACCATACCCTTCACACCGGAACACAGCAATGCGAGCATTACTGCTTGGCGGCAGAAATAGGTATGGTGGTAGTCCTTCCCCAGACGAGCTCTATCACAGAGAACTCTACTACTCTTAATATATATATATATATTTTATTATATATATTTATAGGTTTATAGGCAATTTATGACTCTCCTAGATTTTTTTTAAAAACAAATGCCACCATTTCTTTAAATTTTGTTTGTACGTTGCTAAGCGACCGCTTTATTAATTACTTGAGACTGGCAGAACTATGGTAAATAAGCCACAGAAGGCGAAGAAGAATATGAAGAAAATTCTTTATTAAAATCTCAGTCATGACTGAGATTAAAACACACAAAAGCATGAGTTGCAATAAGATTACATGTAGCTTTGATATTAAAACAGTAAGGCTTATCGCTGTCATCTACAACATCATTAAAAGCATCGACATGGTCTCAGCAGACATCAAAAATAAAAAATTAAACACTTGGTACTTACTTGCATATTTTTATGGAGCCGCTTAAAGTACCTACTACCGCACTGTATAGTTCTCACAACAGATCTCGGCCGTCGTGAAATTAGCCGTTTCGATGCGCAATGGAGCTTTTTCAAACTAAATTATCTTTGCGCATCACAAACGGCTAACTTCACGAAGCCTAGATCCGCTGTGCGAACTATACTTATAAATTAAAATGTTAAGTAGTTAAATACGATTTGCTAAGTTATTAAAATTTTTATAGAGTATGACCTGCTTAGCAATTCTTTCAAGTATTATTATTTACGCAATAGCATACCAAAAAGTTATTATGAATCGTAATGTTTTAGAGGTTAAAAAAATGCATGTCAAATTGTTTTTTAAGAACTTTGATACGTACCTGTACATTCATGAAGAGAAACTACATTTTCAAATAGAATAATCCACCACTCAGTGAAGCCCTGAGCTGAGACAGCAAACGGCGTCGTGGCAGACCCAAAAAGAGATGGCGAGATGATCTCGACAACTTTAATAGAGCTTGGGTCCAACTGGCACAAAACCGAGATGACTGGAGAGATCAAGGGGAGGCCTTTGCCCAGCTGTGGGACACAACAGGCTAATAGTAATCGTAATCGTGATCCACCATAAGTTACCACCATATTTACTCATTTGTCACCCTGAGACGAATTCAAAGTCTCTCACACAAAACATGCATTTGTACGGCAATTATTAACATCGGACCGAAGCACAGCAATGTTATGTCAGTAAGTATAACAGCGTTATTACAGCAGAAATAAGTACGGTAGTGCTACCCAATGAGTTATATCACAAAGAACTGTATTACAAATAAATTAATTTAAAAAGTAAAAGAGATGTGCCAACAACTTATAAATCGTCTACAGATAAATAAATTGAACATTCGCTTGTAAGTAACCTTTAAAAGTTAAGTCCTTAGTCATCCCCTCACAGATTCAATTGGCCATCGTGTAATGAAGACATTACTGTCTGCTGCATATATATCTGTGTACATTCCATGTATCTATAGTTCACCTTAATCGCTGTATCACGATCTGTAGGCGATTGGTTGAGGCTTTGAACTTTGCTGTGTTATTACATTATAAGTATAAAGTTGGGTGCTTTTGATGATCTCAATCATATTTAAAAGAATGATAATATAAATTAAAATTACAATGATTAAAGTTTAACTGCTTTTTATGCTACAACTCTAATTTAGACAAAAAACCACTCGCATCAAAATCTACCAGTCAGATGGACGCGTCGAATGAAAGAGGAATAAACCTCAACAGAGTTGCTTAGACACACGGGTATACTTGCTGCCCCGTTGTTCAACCGGTTGGACAACGGATAATTTTACTTACCCGTGGTACAAACTGTTGACAAAACTGTTGGACCACGGGTTGGTAGTGAGTTTTTTGTCGAATGAAAGAGGAATAAATCTCAATTGCATTGCTCACAGTTTTTTGTTTGGTACAACTTTTCACTAAGCTATCAACGAAGGTATGATGCCCACCTACTCAATGAACCGATGACATTGTAGCGGTTTCAGGAAGATGGTGAATAAGAAAAGTAAGCAAGTTCGTATGAGTCAGTAACCAAGTCTGGTGACAGAGCTTTTAGACCGCACGAAGCCTAAAATGGTGTATGGTAAGGCTCAAAATCGGTCGTCACTCACGTCTTTAAAGTTGAGACCTATGACTATGTCCACTAGTGAACGTCTATTGACTGACGCAATGATTTTATGGCATTATGATGTTGTTAAAACAATTTAATAAGGTAGAATTTCGTTTACTACTAGCTAATTTATACTAGCATTGTTTACAAACATTTTGGTTGTTCGTTCGTAACTATATAAGGTCATTAATTATCAACCTGACAAACTTAAGGGGTAGGTTCCACACATAAAAAAAAATACTTGTACTTTTTTTTTTCTAAACGTTTTTTTTTATATTTAAAAAAAATTTAGATAATTCTGCTTAATAATTAGTTACATTACAATTAATTCTGCTTTTTTTTTTTTTTATACAACTGAAGTGGCAACCAAGCGTACGGCCCACAAGATGGTAAGCGGTTACCGCAGCCTATGGACGCTTGCAAAACACCAGAGGTATCACTCGCGGGTTGCCACCTTGAGGCTAAGATCGAAAGCCTCATGTGCCAGTAATTTCACCGGAAACCATACCCTTCGCACCGGAACACAGCAATGCTCACATTACTGCTTGGCGGCAGAAATAGGTATGGTGGCTGCTTAATAATTAGTTATCCTTGTTAGAAATCGAAAAGGCAGCGCTCGGTACGTGTCAGTGACGCGCGCGTCAATGAACCGCGGGTCAATAACCCGCGCGTCTTTGACCCGCTACGAGGCGCGCACACTCGAATATTTCGTTATTACGTCGCTTAACTTCATTCCCAATAACGATAAATAATAATTGAGCGGAAAAACGTAATCGATTTTTTTTTTGTTTACTTGGGATTTTTAAGACAAAACATACATAAAAAAAAATATAGGTACATATATATATTTTTTTATGTGTGGAACCTATCCCTTAAGTTTGTCAGGTTGATAATGAATGACCCTGTATAAATTATTTAGCCTTGAATTGCTAAAACAATTTTAAAAATTGTTTTGCTACACAGAATCAAAACCTATTCTCGTTAAATTCCAGTTATTTTATTATATTCATTGTTATCTACATTTTGTGTTGCTATTTCGTTATTAAATAAATTACTTTGCCTTTAATCGCTTGAACCAGTTCTGAAAATTGTTTTGCTATACAGAATCAAATACCCATTCTCGCTAAAGCAAACCGATACCATACCATATCCCTGTACTTGAATTTCCGGTAAACACAGCAAAATAAATATCCTTAACTAATGTGCACAGAGCGAGTAAACTTTTAAGCGGTTTTAGTTTCCAACGATATCCTTTGATGCTGAAACCAGGAACGTAGAATATAATAAGCCAGGACCACAGTCTAATATAGGTACAATCAGCTTTTAAATAATATCCTACTGTTCGTAGTCCGTCGGGACGACTGAAGTTGCAGGTTCGATTCCCGCTTTGGGACAAATGTTTGTACGATCTACAAATATGTGATCTGGGTATTTTTTATGTATAATAATAATAATAATAATATAATCTTTATTTCAGGCAACTTAGTACATGACAGGCCCATATTTATATATACCTTAAAACTAACATACATATATATATATAAAATTAAACCACACTAATAAAAATATCTATCTATGTATTGTATTGTATTAAGTAGATAGTAATTAGTCATCTAGTATACCCATAAATTGGATTGTCCAGTATTATAAATTTAATTGGTATAAAAATACAAGGGTTTTAATTAGATGAAAAACAACCACATCACTAGAGCCTACATTATCATTGGTGCGCTACGAGGAATAAAAAATTGTCATTTTTATTTACCGAATGAAGCGCACCTAAGCGGGTGCGCTATGAGGAAGTGCGCTTCGTCTTGATGCGCTTCAGCTAGGTGCGCCACAAGAAATATCTCCTCTTTCAAGTTTAAAATCTACTACAGCTCTTGTTTTTCACACGCTACGTTTTCACAATGACAAGGAAAGATTACTTAGAGAGTTGCTAAAATGACAGTTGCTTTTATGAATAAGGGGGTAATAGATAGAAATAACGACGATGATGAAAGCAATGTGTGTGTTTCTAAATCGCTGAATTATCGAACATAAATAAAAAAAATGGTGAAAGGATATAAAAATCAGTGAGCCCTAAATGTTTAAGATAGACTATTAAAAAAAAGAACTACATTCGAAGATTTGTAAAATTCGCTTGCCTCACTCGGGAATAGAACCAACTAAAAGGGTAGAAATAAATTTCTTTAATATATTCTATTAATTTGTCGGTAATTCTTTAAAAACTCAAGCTTTTTACTTACTTCTATCGCTGACTGTACAGCCACCGCACCCTCTAACGCTTATTAGTATTCGGAACAAACTTTGGGGCTCCACGGTTAAGATTTGTATCGATAATATATGGGGCTGATACGTGCGATTGAGTTTGACTACATATAATTTGGATAACAGTTCAAAGTGAGTTTCGAAATCAAAATTGGTTATAGGAAAAACCAATAACATACTACTCAACTCAGAAAAGTATTTTCGGTAAAGTCAAGGTTGTGTTATCACTTTACTAAATACAAGCGCTCGTGACGTTACTTGCTAAGTTGTTCATCATAACATAACAAGCACTGTTCTGCGTAGTCACCATTTTGATTGGTGGCAGTTTCAACTAAGCGCTTTCGTGTTTCGGACGGCACGCTAAACAGTCGGTCCCAGCTGTTTCAAAGTTGTTAGGCTATGGCGGAGGTCTTCAAGCGGCCTAGTAACTCCACCAGAGTTGGCCACTCATACAAACGTAACTTACATAGGTTCTTTATTTATCTACTAGCGAGTCACGGTTAGCACAACAAAATAACCCTATAATCGCACAACACGTGTTAAATACCTACTTACACACTGCTTGCTATTTTAAAATGAGCTCTATATCACGAATATAAGGTTCAACTCGAAATTAAAAAACCAGCTGTAAGTTTGTCTGGTAACAGCATCCAACCAGCTAAGACGCTGCATTAGAAAACATGGCCTAATCAAGCACTGATGAAGCAATAAAATTAATTGCAATCAAGTAAACAGCAAAACAATCTTATACACTTTAAATGATCAAATACAAGCTCTCTATGCTAATTAGGGCATCGGAACCGGTTCTTTTTTGTAGCCCCAAGAACCGGGAATTCCCGGTTCTTGGGGTTACAAAAAGAACCGGGAATTCCCGGTTCTTGGGGCTACAAAAAGAACCGGTTCCGATGCCCTAATGCTAATGTATCCTTGTTTTTGTTTAGTACCTATTCGATTATTTTGTGTACTCATAAAGCGTAGCGTGTATTGCTAAAGAACTTGGCTCTTAAATTTTTTACTTTTACTTACCAACTTACATTATTGGCATGAGCCTCACCTAGTTCGATTGGCACCACACTGAAGCTTTATGATGAAGAGGGATCATAAAAAAAGCTAGGAATTCAGCCGAGTTTCTCGCCAGATTCTTCTAGGCTGGGGCGCGTGGAACTGGCGTAAATTCACCTAGCTTTAAGAGGTTTCAAAATGATCCTTGTGATTTTATTGAAATAAATCATTTTTTACTTTGACTTTGACTTTGACTCTTAAAACTCTCGTTAACACATTTACAAACAATGAACACATAACGAATTTCAAACACAAACAAAAAGAACCAATCAATGCAATAAAAATCCAGGCGAACATAGCACATATTTTTACTTAACCACTTTCGAATACCTTTTCTGCGTATTGACGGTAATAGTCCAACAATTCAAATTAACAGACAACTATGACAAGTTACAAGTGCTTTTGACTAAACTAATGCAGCTACAGAACACAAAACACCTGAACAGGAAGCCTTTATCTCCGGTATATAGAAACCAAAATCCACTATCAACAATACGGGATATGTGAATTATGTATTGGTACATTGAAGAGCCATTGAGACTTTTGTGCCCGTTGTTACAAAGACAATAAGCAATACAAAGAGCTCTCAGCGAGTGGTCAATAGTTCTCAAGTCGTCATTGTACAGCACCGTTATACGTAGACGTACGGTATTGAGTTGCTTTGACACCAAGTTATTGAAGAGATTTTTGCTGACTAAACATTCCCACAAACGAAGAATAGGAAGAAAACAAAGTATTGACGGCCCCCACTTGATAAACCGATGATAATATAAAAGCAGTCGCAGGAAGTGGTGGATGGCTAAGGCTCAAAATCAGTCGTCGTTGCACTTTTTGGGGGAGACTGATGTCAATCGGATGTCTATAAAAACAATAAGTAAAAGTACTTCAGATATCTTATGTTTAGCTTCTTTCTTGGATATTTTTTTCATCAAGCCCAATATTAGTTTCACCATCAATAAACATTTAAACTGTTCTATAAGTTGGGTTAATAAATTCACCTCGTGACTACTCTCAGTTAGTTTATCACGAGGGAATGGTAATCGTGATCTTATTCTCTACCATTGTTACTGTTACGTCTCCCTGTTTTAGTTCTGATTTATACTACTATTTGAGTAATGAATTTATTAAGTTTATCTGTTGCCTTATTGAGACTTCAATCGCTAGTCGTTTCAGTTTTATTTGATGCACGATATTTTATGCACACGTTTAATAATAGGCCAGTTTGTTTATTATTTTATTTTACTAATATGCCTATTGAAGACGATTTTGGAATAAATAAGACTTTTTTTTATAACTAGTTGTAAAAGCAAAATTATATTTCTTTTTTCTTAACAATTTAAGAATAAGAATAAGAATAAGAGTTTGTTTATTTGACACACACACAAACAAGACTTACTTACTTACAAAAAAATATTCTATACTATTCTCGAAATGAAAGTTAAGAAAAAAAACTTTTTATTACTTTATTACAACCAGTTGAAAATAAAAAAAAGTGGTTTAGGAAACTTTATTCTCATAAGAACTATACATTCACTTAACTCAGAACTTATAGATAAACTTTACTAAAGTAAGTTACATTTTTGCAAAACGCTTTTTCTTAACTAGTTATTTTGAAAATCAATTGCGAATCCATCATGATGTTTCTCTTCATCGTAAGAGTTGGCCAATGAATCATACGAACTTACTTACTTTATCGTAATAAGTTGTTATGCTATTATTACTAAGTATTTAACGAGTTGAAATAAGAATTAAGTTTCTCTGTGACACTTTTGACAGCTATGCGCATTGCAGTTCGCACAGTACGCGCAGTGAGAACTAGAGAAGGTTTTCGTAACGTTATTATTTAGCGAAATAAGCCCCCAAAACCTTTTTTTACTTCCAAACAACAGATACATAAAAAGTTTACAACACAAGGCCGTTATTTTATGCCGTTGAGTAACCCTTTTTATATAAGAAGAAAGTTAACAAAGTTTTTATTCATACCTCTATTTTTCGCTAACCCAAACCTCTGTGCCCAAACCCTTCCCTAATAACTCAATAAAACATAATCAGCTCAAAACAAAATTAATGGGATTACGTTGTCTCAGGCTCACTGTTAATTCCCCAAATCTCTTTCAAATCGTTCTCAGGTCAGCGAGAAATAAGAAAAATACCTTTTTTATACTAATTCAAAGGGGTCCTTTGCTGTGAAGTAGCTAGGGACTGGCAACAGGGTTGGATTCTAGTGCAATAACTTTACGTTCTAAACTCTTAATAAGAAATATTAGGAGTTTACTTTTCAAAATGGTGTAAGAAAACAAAAATATTTCTAAATATCGCAAAAGGCACCAGTTATACTTTTAACACCAGAATACAGCAATGCGAGCGTTACTGCTCGGCGGCAGAAATAGTACCTACTTCTCCGGACGAACTTTAGCAACAAATAACTCTACTACTCTTAAACACTTGGCTCGGCTTGTTTTTTCAAAGAGGTTTTGACCACACGTGATGGTGAAAAGAACCTGTTCACTCTAGCCTTAAAGACTCCTAAATTGTATTGTAGTATTATATTGTATAGGTAGGTAAGTACTACAATTAAATTATTGTTTTTTACTTTAACGTTACTAACGTTTTTACTAAAACATTTAAAGGACAGTTCTGTAGTTAGCTACTCGTATTTTTATCAGTTTTCTGGTAAGTAAATATTTGGGTTTCACACCCCTAGCTTCAACCCTGGTACTTTGCAACCGATTTACCGTGAAAGCGAATTTAACCCTTAGACGATCGTTACGACATCGTAAAAAACTGTCGGTTCGGTTACCTGCGAGCAACTATTTACGAGAAGATTAGGTTTTGGAGGGTTATAAAGTTTATGAAAAATGTTGTTTTGCGCATATAACTAGATGTTTTTATCTTAGACAAGTTTGTTAGTGTGAGGGCAAATTGGGTTTGGTTCGGGCAGCTTTGTGAATTTGTATGTAATAGGTAGGAATAACAATAGGTAGTATATTATCCTGTATTATTTAGAGTTTAGAGTGGTATTCGTCATTTTATTTCTGCTGACAAGCAGTAGCATTTATTAATTTGGGTTTAATTATATTAAGGTGCTGCGGAAACCTGCCTGCTTTTTTGGTTGCTTTTCGTCAAGTGGAGTGACCATTCGAGATAGTATTATCTTCGAAAACACTTTATAAATATATATAGATAACAGAAGGGTTAGAGTTCTCACAGCGGATCTCGGCCGTCGTGAAATTAGCCGTTTCGATGCGCAATGGAGCGTTTTCAAACTAAATTGTCTTTGCGCATTACAAACAGCTAACTTCACGGAAGCCTAGATCCGCTGTGCGAACTATACTCGAATGAATGTTCACTTGAGTGAATGCTTCATATAATTCTTAGCACGAATGTTTCATTTTGTGTTCAAACGTTTCATTTCGAGTGAAAGTTGCCGAATGAAAGACGAAAATTAACGATTAATGACCCGTCGGTTAACAGTAACAAAACCTTTATTACCTTTAGATTAAGAGTAGTAGAGTTCTCTGTGATAGAGCTCGCCCGGGGAAGGACTACCACCATACTTATTTCTGCCGCCAAGCAGTAATACTCGCATTGCTGTGTTCCGGTGTGAAGGGTGTGGTTTCCGGTGAAATTACTGGCACATGAGGCTTTCGATCTTAGCCTCAAGGTAGCAACCCGCGAGTGATACCTCTGATATTGCAAGCGTTCATAGGCTGCGGTAACCGCTTACCATCTTGTGGGCCGTACGCTTGGTTGCCACTACAGTTGTATAAAAAAAAAAAAGATTACTAGTAAATAAACCTTTTTTTATAGCCACTTTTGGCAGTGACGTAGAATGGTCATTTAATTCATATTTTTTTTACAACTTTTTTAACATATTTGAACTCTACTTATGATTAAGTTAGTTATATCATTGTAGTAATCACTATAACCAGCCTTCTAATATTTTTACTTGGCCTACTCTCAATCAAGAACACTTTTATGTCAGATCCACCAAGCAGACCCAATCCGGATTGGTGGATGGCACAATTCGTTCGAACTTTTACTTCTTGGACACGCCTTTTTTCTCACGATGTTTATCTTAGCAGTCTTTAGCAGTGCCAGTGGGCACTGCGCACAATAATTAATCGAATGAAAGAATCTAATAAAGCATGACAGGATCTGAGCCTACGATTTTAGGATCGCAAAACGGGGTCACTACTTTTATTTTATGGCAACAAAATGACGGGACGGTCAACTTTATCACCTGATGTTAAGTGTTCATATAGTTAGGCGTGGCCTAACTATATGAACTAGCTATCATACCAATATTATAGGAGCGCTCGTGACGTAGCTGGCTAAGATCAACGAAGTTAAGCACTGTTCCGCGGGGTCATCATTTGGATGGGTGACCGCCAGTGGCAATTTTAACTGAGCGCTCCCGTGCTTCGGAGGGCACGTTAAGCAGTCGGTCCCGGCTTTTTAAAAAGTTGTTAGGCCATGACAGAGGCCTTCGGGCGGCTTAGAAACTCTGTCACCAGAGTTGGCCACTAACTCATACGAACGAACAATACCAATATTGTTATTATTAATCAATTTTGAATTATAGGAATCTTAATTTTCTCATTTGAAAACATCTATGCATAAAATTATATACACTCCCTACATCCTATAAGTACGAATAATGATCTTTGAGGTTCTTTGAGAGTTTCCCCTCTGTCTTTGATTTCACTAAACCTTTGATGTTATGGATATTTGAGAACCCTGTAAATGTAGTTTTATCCAATAAGCCGATTATTCGTTTTACCAATTTTATTTTTGCAATATCAAAAAAGTCGGCTTCTGATATTTTTTAACAAACTTCCTGCTTTTATACAAATTTTTTGTTCTTAGGTAGCTTTTTTTTGTAAATTTTTGACTATGCCCGATTGAGCAACGAACCCGCAACCACTCGCTTCTCAACTTTCGTCCACCACGCCACCGAGGTCGTCAAAGTATACTTAACTAATTAACGTATACTTAATATATACGTTAATTAGTTAAGTATATTTATATAAAGATTATTATATAAAATATAAAAAATATATTTATATAAAGTATACTTAACTAATTAAATTTATTAATATATAATTAACGCAGAATCTTTTTTTTAAATTTTGATGAGTATTTATAATGTAAATAAAATTAAAATATTCACGTACCTACATACAAAATACAATAATATTACCCATATAAAACAGTTAAGCTTTAAAAATCCATCAATAACAAAATGAAAGGAAATAAAAAATTTTATTGTACCCTAATCCTATATTCACAAAATATCAAAATTCAGCGCATATTCAGCTCAGTCCTAAATATCATACAGGCAAAAGTGAATTGCCAACAATACCCCATTTTGATTTTGTTTTGACTAAAACCGACCCAAATGTAATATTAGGTAACGATAAATCTGTTTACTGATATAATATTGTAAGTTTTCTTTGATAAGAGTATAATAATTTTAGAAATGTGTATTTCATAAAAAAATTGCATGGAGTATCAAAATGTAGAAGTAAGAGTAGTAGAGTTCTCTGTGATAGAGCTCGTCCGGGGAAGGACTACCACCATACCTATTTCTGCCGCCAAGCAGGAATGCTCGCATAGCTGTGTTCCGGTGTGAAGGGTATGGTTTCCGGTGAAATTACTGGCACATGAGGCTTTCGATCTTAGCCTCAAGGTGGCAACCCGCAAATGATACCTCTGGTATTGCAAGCGTCCATAGGCTGCGGTAACCGCTTACCATCTTGTGGGCTGTACGCTTAGTTGCCACTTCAGTTGTATAAAAAAAAAAATGTAGTTTTTTGTAAATACTCGTAGTTATAGTCTATTTTACATAGGAAAGGTGCTGACAGACTTGTTTTTGTATTTGGTATTTTATGGTTTTATTGCAAATTGAAATAAACTTATATAAAAAAACTTAGGTAAAAATTAAAATTGTGGTTTACTGTTTGTATTTAATAACTTAGACATTACCGAATAAATTATGCAAAATAAAAATAGAAATCTGTCAGCAACCTTTTAAAATAGACTATAGTAATAATATTAGCGTAGGATTATAGGAAATAGCACAAACTAAAGAAGACCTACTTAATACCTTTAGTGACGTCAGCCTGTGAATGGTGATGATTGAATTTTTTCGTCGTTTCAATGTTATATAGAGAGCACCGGTGGTCTAGTGGTAGTGACCCCGCCTTCCGATCCTAAGGTCGTGGGTTCAAACCCGGTCGTGCACCAATGGATTTTTCTGTTCGAAAAATTTATGTGCGCAATGCCAGTGCTCTCATACGGTGAAGGAAAACATCGTGAGGAAACCGGCATGTCCAAGAACTGAAAATTCGAAAGACATGTGCCATCCACCAGTCCGCATTGGGTCCGCGTGGTGGATTAAGACCCAATCACTCTCGCCCGAGAGTAGGCCAGTGTCCCAGCAGTGGGAACATTAGAAGGCTGTCATGATGAATGTTATATCTTAAACCCTACTTCTGGTTGGTAAATTGACGCTATTAAGAGCTTTAAGTAAGTATGTAGTTTTGAGAAACTAAAACTTGAATAATAGTAGAAGATAAACCTTCTCAACTCAATGATATGATTATAAAAAAAATCCTTTGCTTTTGTACAAGTATGTAGTTTTGAGATACTAAAACTTACATACTAGTAGACAAACCTCTTCAATTCATATTAAAAAAAAATCCTCTGCTTTTGCAGAATAAATTGTACCATTACATTGGTGACAAATTCACGATACGCGAAAAAAAATACCATTGGATATAACAATAAATCTCACCCGTCTGACACAGTGTTTGTGGCAAGCGTCTTCCGATATTTGTGGTCGGTTACCTTAAGCAACTTTGTGTCATTCAACCATTGTGTTCCAATAACATACCGGAAGTCTGCCCATCTTTACATCAGCCCGAAGATTCACATAAATGACAACAAATACCAATTGTACTTTGTATTTTATTGACAAGAGTACAATATCTCGTGGAATAAGCGAAACAGGAACGAACTCTGCAGCTTAGTCTAAATATATCTAATAACAGAAAGTTGCGTTATTGGCTGACCGTCTGACTTTTGTGTCGGCAAGTGACGAGATGATCACCAGATGATTTTTCGTCCGCATACCAAGTAAAAATAGTTTTTTTTAAACCACTAAAGTGGCAACCAGGCCTTACGGCCCATTATAAATTCCGAAGTTGTAATGTAAAATTCGTACCGTGAATCACCTTAAATCCGAAATTGGTCCCAATGAAAGCATGTGGCAGTGAATTAACTTATAGAAGTTAATGCTTTTGTTTTCCGTTTGCATTTCGTTTGGTTCCGAAGTTACGGATATTCATTTTCCTGGTCAGCCAGCTAATACTAAGCGTGACATTTGCAGTTCTACTGTTACCATACTGTTTTAAAGTAAAATGTGGCACTGCAGTGATACCCATCAAAATCTCACATCAATCTACAGAAGAATCTTACTACCAGGGGCGATTATGCAATTCCATTGCAATCAATTTCAGTTGGTTTTAATCAAAAACTGCCGTATTTTGTACGATTTTTTTTGGATGGCTATGACAGCTTTTTGACGGTTCGGTGATAGAAATCGGATTGCAACCGAGTTGCGTCAGGTATAGGTGACTGGCAATCAACGCTCAGACAAAACTGTAGGTCCTAAAGACCGATTATTTTAGCGTCTGTTTCTTATAACGTGTAGGGGTGCACTTATAAAGTTTTTTTTCCCGAATTTCAATACTCAAAAGAAGATTGGTTATTTTTTGTTTTTATAGTGTTAACCATCACACTAGGGGAATACTAAAGATTATAATATCCCAAAAATTATTTTGCCTCAAGCGGTGGTTGCGGGTTCAAATCCCGCTTGAGGCAAAATAATTTTTGGGATATTATAATCTCAAAAGAAGAGTTGGGAAGTCCGTTTAAAAAATTTCAAAGCGGACACAGTCGCACGGTTTCACTAGTATTTTTATAAAATGTCCGTGCTTCCTTCTTTTTCATATTTTTTCTTTGATAGATTTGTATCAATAGGTTTATGATTTTTTGTTAGGATTTGTCTTGGACGAATTGGGTCTGTCGACAAAAGATTTTATTTTTATATTGTAGTTTTATACTGGCTTATCTGCTAAATAGAGTTTAGGTAACAAACTTTCAACTTTTAGGTTAAATCTATGCTTAGTATAAATCTATAGGTACCTACTCTTGTTCTTTACATTTGAGATCATCATCATGACAGCCTTCTAATATTACCACTGCTGGGACAGTGGCCTACTCTCAAGCGAAAGTGATTGGGTCTTAATCCACTACGCGGACCCAATGCGGATTGGTGAATGTCACATGTCTTTCTAATTTTTAGTTCTAGGACATGCCGGTTTCCTCACGATGTTTTCCTTCACCGTATGAGAGCACTGGCATTGCGCACATGATTTTTTCGTAGTGAAAAATCCATTGATACAGGACCGTATTCGAACCTTACATTGCAGATAAAAATATAAAATAACCTACTAAAATTATAAATCATGCTAACTCTTCATTCATAAAAAATGTTGATTCTTAAAATAAAATAAAAAACCGTGAAAAAGGAAGGAAAGTATCATTTTTCAAAACTGAACATAAATCTAATTCTACTAAATGTCGATGTCAATGATATTTTTCATTTAAAATCAGAATAATATTAAACACTGGTTCCCTTTATAATAGTAAAGTAATTTGTTTATTTCTCACGTAAATAAATCATTACATTTAATTATGTTTAAGAACAGGCTTAGTCAAACTTTCAATGAGTTGAACATAAAAAGCTCTATAAATTTAAATCTTGTCTTTCGTTTTGTCAATTCTTTAAGTTGAGCTTTACGAAAGCTGATATTTGCTGGCCTAGCGAGTGTGGTATCTTCCAGCCCAAAGCAAAAGTCGCGCGTTCGAATTCTATACCCATACAAGTTTTTGGAGAGGTTTGGCTTCTCACTTGAGAAATTACTGTCAGGTTAAGGAATCAGAAAGAATAACGATTTTTTTTAAATCTAGCTCACTATGGATGCATATAGGTTAGCTCTGTTGTAGGTCATTTATTAAAATTATTTATTGCGTGGGGTAAATTATTTTCAAGTTGTGTTTAGTTTACAATTTTTAAAATACGTTCTGTCAATAATCTATTTATGTTTTAAAAATCAAATGCTAGTACGTACTGTACTACTGTAGATGTAACAGAGATTATTGCTAAAACCAGTGAGGTAATAAGTAAGTTCGTTCGAGCCAGAGGCCAATTCTGACAGTGACGGTGACGAAGTTAAAAGGCCGCATGAATGCCTCCATCATGGCCACAACTTTGAAGCACGGAATCGCTGTTAAAGTTGCCACTGGCAGTCACTCATCTAAATAATTATCACGCTGAACAGCTGGTAATCATTGAACCCGGTCAGCTTAACATTATTATGATCGAACAACTTAGCCAGGCTATGTCACGAGTGCTCCAAACAGTGAGGTGCTCTGGGGCTTGTGTTACGATGTAACAACTCGGGCAGTTTAGTTCCCTAAGCTCAAGTTTGGGATACTCCGTCAACTATTTTTGTCCTGCATCCGCGAAATGAGATCATCAGACAGACCAAGGTGGTCGACATAGCTCAAGCAAGCAAGCTGTAGTGGCAGTGGGCTGGTCATATACGCTGTAGAACCGATGGCCGCTGGGGCAAACGTATTCTAGAGTGGAGACCAGGCAAGCGTAGGAGCTAGATGGAGCGATAACGATAATGAAGCTGGCAGAAAGTGGTTGAGGAAAGCCGAAGATGGGGCTCAGTGGCACGCATTGGGAGAGACCTACGTCCAGCAGTAACTGCAATAGGTTGATAATGATGATGATGATGATGATGATAGCTGTAGATATGATGATAAGAGTAGTAGAGTTCTCTGTGATAGAGCTCGTCCGGGGAAGGACTACCACCATTCTTATTTCTGCCGCCAAGCAGTAATGCTCGAATTGCTGTGTTCCGGTGTGAAGGGTATGGTTTCCGGTGAAATTACTGGCATATGAGGCTTTCGATTGTAGCCTCAAGGTGGCAACCCGCGAGTGTTACCTCTGGTATTGCAAGCGTCCATAGGCTGCGGTAACCACTTAATATCTTGTGGGCCGTACGCTTGGTTGCCACTTCAGTTGTATAAAAAAAAGCCCAAGCGGTGAGCTACCAGGTTCATACCACACCTGCTCAAAGTGGTACTTGAAACTCGCATCTATTTAAGTTCTGATTTATGGACTTACGGTTTCCTATGACTTCAAGTGGTTTAACAGATGCGTATGGCTCACGATATAGATACAGGCACTCGATCTTGTGTCGGTTAACTAGGGTTTTAGATGGGGTTTTTATTTTACAATCTACACATCATCTATCCCCAAGCTAAGCAGATCACCAAGTGACAAGAAATGACAAGACATGCCCGCCTGATGTTAAGCCTGACTTTTAAGAGTAGTAGAGTTCTCTGTGATAGAGCTCGTCCGGGGAAGGACTACCACCATACCTATTTCTGCCGCCAAGCAGTAATGCTCGCATTGCTGTGTTTCGGTGTGAAGGGTATGGTTTCCGGTGAAATTACTGGCACATGAGACTTTCGATCTTAGCCTCAAGGTGACCCGCGAGTGATACCTCTGGTATAGCAAGCGTCTATAGGCTGTAACCTTCTTTCCTTCTAAGCTTACCATCTTGTGGGCCGTACGCTTGGTTGCCACTTCAGTTGTATAAAAAAAAAAAACTATAACAGAAGCAGTGCCACCCAAAGCTTAAAGTTTTTAAGTGTTTGCGTGGCACTGCACTGCGTTAATCACCCCGAGACATTGTTGTTAAGTCTCTTTCGCCAAGTAATTTTACTCTACAGTGCCCTTCAAACCTAAACACAGTAATGCTTGCACACTACTGCTTGGAGGTAGAATATCTGACACTGCGGTGGTACCCGCCAAGACGGATTCTTGCTGAAGAGTCCTACCACCAGGTATAATACAATACAATATATACTTATATATTTTTTATTATACATAGAAAATACCTAGAATACCCGGAACAAATATTTGCAGAACGTACAAACATTTGTCCCAAAGGGGGAATCGAACCTTGTGCGTCGCAAGCGGACCTTCATCCGCCACATCGGTCGTCAATTGTTGTATCTGTAGTACTCACACATATATTTAAAAGATTTGTTTTCTATTATGCTACTACTGATTTTAGATCGAAACATCAAGACCCGGTACAAATATTTACAGTCCATGCAAACATTTATCCCACAGCGGGTATCGAGACTGCAACTTCTCGCTTCTCAACCGGGCACTCAGCCACTGCGCTAACGAAGTCATCCAATACAATACACCTGTAGTTAAGTAATACAATAAAATAAAAGTAAACGAGTCTCAACGGAATAGGATAATAACGTAGTCATGCAAATAGTGCATCAAGCGCACAAATACCATTTAATTGTAGAGAACTTACTGGAATACAAGAATATTAAAATAAAAGTGCTTGTGGTATTAAATTGTAGGAGAAAAGGTATTTATTTGATATTTATGCGTATTTTTAAAACTAAATATTTAGTAGTAGGTATTAGTTACTTCATTTTTTTTTTCGTTTCCATCAAAGAGAATATTAAAATTCTATAAAAAATATTTCGACACTTGAACTACTAAATTTTAGGCAGGTAAAGCATGTCTGGGAAGCATGAAGAAGACGTCTGTAGTTTGCCACATAAACGCATTTTTTTGCTATTTATGTGGCAAACTACTGACGTCTTCTCCTGATGGTGAAGACAATAAATTAGACGTGTCATTCTTGGGCGAGATTTCATACATATTTGAAAAACCCACTCACAAAATAAATAAACAACGTTCAACGTTCTATTTAGTTCCAAATCTCGCATATTATTATCACGCATTGCGTTGTTGGCTTTAGCTGAAACGTAACTTCATAAATACTTTCATCTAAACTACTTATGTCACACTCACTCATCTACGCACATCCTCACACCTACACCCAAGGGAACACAAACACACACACACACACACACACACACACACACCCACACACCAACCTTCTCACATTCACATATATCCACACACACATTCCTATCACTCTTTCACGCTGTGGATTTCCCGCTGTGATTACCAGACTCTTAAGAGATTGGGAGGAACATGGAAATCCACATGCACACCACTCACTAACACACACATACACACCCACCCACACACCTACACATTACACATTACAGACTCCACAAATTGTATGTACTTATACTCTCTCGTCTCGTCATCTCGAAGGTGATAGCTGAAAATCAGTGTTTGCTCCTTGAGCAATATTATCGCTGAGCTATAACCTATTTGTCAACTGCAACACACACGTGCTTTTTAGTTTTAAATACCTAGGTACATACATAGGTAGGTGCCTAGCTTGTTTTTACGAGGTCAATGTTTAGGGCAAATACATTCCTACCTGATTTATGTTAGTGTTAAGAAACTGTATGGTTTGCCCTTTTGCACTTTAAAATGTACGTGTGTTTTGAAGATACAAATAAATGATTTATCTATCTATCTATCTATCTAACTGCAACTAGACCGTTGTTTAATTAGTAGAACAAGAAAATACCCAAAAACATGAAAAGCTGCCGTTTAGCTCCAATTTGTATGCAATCTACTGAAACGTTTTTTACTGGAATTGCCTTCTGGTCTTGACACAGAAATCGGAATAAGGCACACATCATTTTTATTGGTTCTTTCACGTCCGGCATCTCAAACAATACTCATAAAATAACTCGTGAGATGGTGGTTCCTTAGTCACCTGTGCGGCGACAAGGTCACGCGGTTATGCGACTTCTAGTACTTATTCCGATTTCTGTGGGTCTTGACAACGCGAGCGAAGCCACGGTCGGCGGTTAGTTTCTGAATTATTCCAAAAAGTGAACAACAATGTTTGGTGAATTTCCAACAATCAAGAATCGCGTTTACTAAAGCGCGTAATGGCTTTACGAATTCCACCGAAATGTCACATACGTCAAAACGTCACCGATCTGAGTAGGGAGCAGGCAGGAAAAAATCTCACTTCGCGTTGACAATTTGCTACGGTCAAATGGGATGACAGCTGTAATCGATCAGCCATTCTGGGCTGTTTCCACTCGGTTTGCTTCTAAGTGACAGTTATGGCAACTGGCGTTCAGTGGCTTAGGTGGTTTGCCTATATTAGTGACGTCTTGATATTTTTAAATGAAAATAATTTTCGTTGATCGGCGAACATCGTATAAGGAAACTGTCAAGAAATAAAGGCACGAAAGGCGTGTGCATCCACCCATTAATATTAGCATTAGATGGGGATAAAAAACTTCATCATTAAAATTCGATAGTAGACCAGTTTGCCAGCAGTGAAAGAACCGATCTTGATAATAATGATGATAAACTATTGCAAGTATTTGAGAAAAAACGAGCGGCCATCGCCACGGCCATATATTATTCGAGAGGAATTCCACTGAGGAGAAAACGGATCGAAAAGTGATAGTTAAGTCAGATAAAACTGTCAATGGTAACCCTTCGGTGTTCAATCACTCGGTGGGGATACAACGCATAATATCTTTTTATATTTATATAAAAATGAATCGCTGTTGTCTTGCTAAAACTGAAGAACGGCCAGACCGATTTGGCTAATATTGATCTTAAAATATATCTATGAGGAAAGGTTTAAACGGTGAGAAAAAAACGCAGTGAAACTGCTCAGCTCAGCTAGTATTTGATAAATTCAAACTTTGCATTTTTTTAACAATAATTTGTGATAGAGCTCGTCCGGGAATTTTACTACCATACTTATTCCTGTCGCTCAGCCGTTAAATGCTGACAACGGGTATTACTCTGTGCAACGGGAGCAAGTGTATTGCGTGTGTGTATTTTTACAACGTTAAAATGAATTGCACACGCACACAAATGTCAGACCAGGTGCCTTACTCTTGAATCCAATGACAATTCCGATCCAATCCCAATTTCTATTTTCTGCTGTCAAATTACAATACAGGGAATCCTAGTGTGGGGTCACGGTTATATGCCTGCCGCATGGACACTACTTCTTACCCCTTAGCTAAACTAACCTACTGTAACAAACTTGTGCTAACAAACCTACTTATATTAGTGTAAGACATTGCTTTTTGTGAAATAAATAAACTTATTATATTAAACTTATTATTAAAATTAAATTATTTTGCTCATGAGAACAACCTTGAATTTGGCGCTTGGCTTGCTGTCAAAAGTACGAAATGTCATATACCAATAATTGTCCAATACCGATCGCGTTCAAGATCTTATACTGTTTGGGCTAGTCGATCAGAGAGAGCTAGTGACAACGAGTAAAACAGTTTTTATACCTCTTACGGCTCGTTGGTCGATCAGGCATTTTACGTCCGAGAAATAAAAGTCAACAATAAATGTCTCAGTATATTACGGCAGTAAAGCCTCTTTTGTACAAACCGGGGCTTAACAAGATCCCCGTAAGCAATGTCGCCACTTATTTGATCAGCTTCCATCCAAGCCGTACAAATATTGAATTTAAACCTATTTAACTGAACTCAATACTTTATCCTTTCATACGTGGACTGAGTGAATGACACAGAGTATTTGATAAAACCCTCATATCTAAGTACTTTAGGTAGGTCGCTAACAGCAGCATCATGTTGGTTTAGAATTTCTAAAGAAAATTGATTATAATATAGATTGAGCTATGGAAATTTGCCTCGACGACGCGACGTCACTTGACCTCTCCTGTTTGCGACCTGCCTATTACTCTATACAAATACAATACAAAATATATATATGATACGCTATTTCATGATTTTGTTGCTGATAAGAAAGTATGTCTCAAGCTATCTGACTGATTTTAAGATCCTTAACGCTTGAATGATTACTGTACATCAAAAAAGTAAAGTGATATAACTAATTCAGAGCATACTGTGGTGTTTAGCCAGAAATACTCAATGTAGGTAGTTTAGAAATTGTAATACGTAGGTACCGTCATTAATAAAAGCTGGCATTAGATCTATTACTGATTCACGCTGTTTTATTGCTCATCCAAGATACCTATATATATTTCACATACAAAATCACGACGTAGCGCTTTAATGAATAACTGACTGACAATTGCAAGTCAAAACGATGTCCCAGTGACCTCTTCACAGTATATGTGTACTAAGATAAAAAATTCCGTAATTTTACTCTTTGAATATGAGGCAACAGGAAGATTACCGTTGCATAAAAAAAACAGTGCGAACAAAGTCGCAGTGTGATCTAGTTAAATATAATTGAATAATGTTTAATAAATATTCATGTTATCAGTGTGTTACAATTAAAATAATTGGCATGTATTCGTAATTCTGTTTTGCGATTCAATCGTTGAATTCATTATCATGATTTCAATTTGATTTGTTAACAAAATTTCCGACGGGACAGCTTATTTGTTACTGACGTGATTGTTTGTTTAAATTAAATAAATTACACTGTGTTATGTGATAAAAGCACTAATGGTGTGGAGTTAATAACAATAATAATACTCGTAATAAAGCTTTTATTTAGAACAAAAGTTTTAGGTGCATAGTACCTATATTATTACAAATGCATGGGCAGGATTTGAATTAGTGTTTTTGCCTTGGGCTGGCAGATGGCAAAGATACTACCGTAATACCAATTACTAAAAAAATTTTATGACTAAGTGCTATCAACAAATCTGCATTGTCGAAAGTACCTACCTAGTTTAGTTACTCAACAGTTAGGTACATAAAAAGGAAGGAAGGAAGTAAAGAAACTCTTGATGATCATGATAAGTCTGATTAAAAAAAATATTGCAGTTGAATACTTTTAATTTTAATAATAGTTTTTCATTTAGGAATTTTTCATAAACGCAATTTATAAATTCTCACAAGTTTCCTTCCACTCGCTTATCCACAACAAAAAAGTAGTGATGTACAAAGCATCGATATTTTTATCGTCGCGTAGAGCCGCCTAGATAAATTCGCGACGCTCGACGATACTTTATTTCTGTTAGATGCGTGACAAAGGTCGTTTTTCTCAAGATGGAGTTATAAAAAGTCCTGCGGGAAACTCAAGTGAGTTTAATTACCAGCGCGATGCGTGGGATTTGGGAAATGGGATTTTGCTTGAGTCTTAACGTTTCTGTAAAGCAGCGTCCGTCATTAAACAGTTGCTATAAAGTTTTTGCATAATTTATGATTGTAATGTAAATAGCGTGTTCTTCTATATAAAATAATTCCAATTATTTGTGGTCGAACTTTTCTGCAAAAGTCTGGTTTAGATCAATATCGCAGAGGCAGATATTGTACCTTCAAGCCTGCTATGCAAGTAATACTATATACTGTGTTTAAGTTTGATAGGCAATATAGTAATTTAAATTACTAGGCGAATAGATTTAACAAGTATGTCATAAGGTCACAAGCGCTGTGCAATGCTATGCAGAACTTTAAAAGTAATGTTTCAAAGGCAAACAAATTGATCGACCAGTCACTTGCTTAATAAAAAAAAAATAGAGACTAGTTTACACGGAAGCTATTTAAAAAAAAACAGGGTAATGATCTTGATCAGTTAAGCTATCTAAAGATTGTCTTAAGATGGTCAATGAGGCTAATTTTAATATTATTATATTCACCACATAACAGCATGTATTTCATTCACCACATAACAGCATGTATTTCATTCTAGCTGTCGCTCGCGACTTCGTTCGCGTGGAACTCGGGAACCGTACTTTTTTTCCAAAATAAAAAATAGCCTATGTCTTATTCCTAATACCTGTGCATATTTTTAAATTTCCGCTAAATCGATTCAGTGGTTGTCAAGATATAGAGTAACAAACATCCAAACATCTAAACATCCAAACTTTCGCATTTATAATATTAGTGTAATTCGTCTCAGCTATGTTGTAATAACAACATAAACTGTGTTATTTTGACGCTAAAATTCATTATCAAGTTGTATTTATCGACAATTTTATCGTAATGCGATTAGCAACGCCCCTCACTAGAACTTTGAAATACATTTACAGTAATTATCGCAGCGGAACGAGTATTTCAAGATTCGTGCTATCCGAAGAAGATATACGAAGGCAGGGTAGTAGATAGGCTGGCTTTAGGGCCACCATTCTACTTCAAACTTTATAATTATTCAAATAAATGAATGAAAAATATTGAATAACTAATAACTATGAATTAATTGCAAAAAACTTCTTATAGGACACAAAACTAATGGATAAAAAACCAAATGAAATCTAGACCTATGCATTTTTTACCACACAACCAGTCCATCTTATTTTGGAACATTATCTGAATAAGCGTATCGTAATTCCTGACTTACCTACTAAAAAAAAGGTAGGACATTATTGTTTAGTAGCTAAAGGTTTACGTACGCAGAGCTGTCATAAAAATGCTATGCTCGATTAGACAACAGGTATGGTAAAGTACGTAACTTTGATATTAAATAAAGCGATAAAGGCGATAAAGCCACAGCACACAGCCACATTTGACTCGTACCTGGTATACAAGTATACAAGATTGAACATCGGTTTTAGCGTTATGGCACCTTATTTAGAATTTGAATGTTTTGATAAACTGCGTTATTTTTTTTTATGATTAGCGTTGTCTATGGCCCAGTTTTTTATCCTAGCTACAGCTCTGTATAATGCAAGGCTTAATTACTCCCATTGAGACATACCTATCTGTACATATTATCTATTCTTTGCTACGTCGTAATTACTGGCCGTGCTGAAATTCTTGTTAGGGTATTTATTTTAATTAAATAAGTGATGTTTCTATTTATTTAATTTAAGTCATCATTTCAGTCGTCTCACTTATTCGCCTATAACATTTAAATAAAATAATGCATCAAGCTTCTTGAGCGAAGATAACCTACCATGAATAACGTATTATACTATCTTTATTTAAACAAACTTTTTTTAAATATTTTAATGCACATTTTGCAATTTTTTGTTGAATTTAACCTTAGTGACTAATATAATTTAGATTTGTTGTTGTTGTCTGTATATTAAAAACTCATATTGTATCTAGTCTTCATCTAACTAGATGAAGGATTCTCTTACTACTTGATTATATCATTGTAGTAAATCCCCATTGGGGACTTACAAGCACAGCAGAGCAACAAAGAACTTTACTAGCAATTGTTTTTTAAATATTTTATAAGTCTAAGCTGCCCCACTACTACCTTCTAAATCTTACACCTTCTATGTATCGTATTGTATTAAGTATATATAAGTCATCTAGTACCCATAAACACAGCTCTGTTTAACAGCAGCTTACCTTGGGACTAGATGATGCGGTGTGGATTTTCCAGCATAAAAAAAAAACCCCAGATTAATCCAGCAGTCATACCTTCGAACAGTTAAAGCTCCTCCGATCGATCTCATCTATCATTACCCACGTCAAAATGTCTTTGTCACAGAAAAGCAGTAGAATAGAAATTACTAACGTGGCTACAGTTTTTCTTTTATACAACTGAAGTGGCAACTGAGCGTACGGCCCACTTGATGGAAAGCGGTTACCGCAGCCTATGAACGCTTGCAATTCCAGAGGTATCCCTCGCGGGTTGCCACCTTGAGGCTAAGATCGAAAGCATCATGTGCCAGTAATTTCATCGGAAACCATACCCTTCACACCGGAACACAGCAATGCGAGCATTACTGCTTGGCGGCAGAAATAGGTATGGTGATAGTCCTTCCCCGGACGAGCTCTATCACAAAAACTCTACTACTCTTCTTCCATTTTCGTTCTCACAGTACCTATTTTTACTTATGAATTTATTGTCACACTAGCCGATCTGCCCCAGCTTTGCACGGGTGTAATGAAAACTTAAGAACCCATGCTAAGCCGGGGCGAATTGCTAGTCCTACTAATATTATTAATGCTAAAGTCTGTGTGTGAAATTTGGAATGTAGATGGCCTAAGTTCTGGAATAACACATAGCTAAAATTTTTAAGTATACGGCTTCTAATGGGTTTTCACAAGCAAACAAGCATCATTTGCCAACAATCTAAAGGTACGAGTTAATAGTCAACTGCAGGTAAAAGGAGCTGCAGGCGCGTTACCTGAAGTTACCATAAAGCGACAATGACCGCTCGGTAAATAAGTTCGTATGAGTAAGTGGCAAACCCTGGTGACAGAGTTTTTAGGCCGCCCGAAGGCCGAAAGATTTTTGAAAAAGCCGGGACCGACTGCTTAACGTGCCCTCTTAAGCACGGGAGCGCTCAGTTGAAATTAATACTGGCGGTCACCCATCTAAATGATGATTACGCGGAATGAAGCTATGCCATAACGAGGTGACACATCGCGCGTCGGTCGTCTGCAGCTGCTGTCTACCAACTCGTACCTTTGTTAAAAAAAAGGATCAAAGTAATCAGTGATACAGGCTTATCGATCCACAGTGTAGTGTGTATACCCAGTGATCCATCAAAGCTTTCCAGTTAATAAAATAACGTCACACTTTATTTACAAATTGATAACCCAGCGAACAGCTACTTTACGGTGGCGTTCGACTGATAACGATGATTGAGGAGTTGAGGACACACGGGATAAGGTCATGGGTATTGATAGTAACATATTTTTAATATTTTATTTATAGTGACCTAGGTACTGGCTCCAATTAAAACCATAAATAAAACGCTATTGTATCTAATTTTATTTATTTATTATTTATTTATTTATTTACAGGCTAAAAACCTAATACGCAAATTCTTGGTATTGGAGTGGTTGAGACAAATAAAGTGTAAGATGGTCCTTTGGACTAGATGGACCAGTGATAAAGCAGTCATAGAAAATCGGTGGGTTGTGAAGGCTCATGATCGGTTGGTTGCCATGGAACTCTTCGAAGAGGGTCTCTGTTCATCAGTGGATGTCTATTAGCTGTATCAAAGTTAGATATAGACAACTAAAATAAGAAGGTGATTTTTAAAGAAAACCCCAATTCACAACCAAAAAATTCATGATTTATTTAAATAACAAACTAATGTAAATAGAAACGAGTGAAACGAACCAATGCCTGTCAATGCCTTGAGGTATTACCTTTTTATTAGCATAGGCTTGATGAAAGACCGTTGATAGAAGGCACGCCCCAGAAAAATGCTATTTAGGGTTCCATAAAATATAATTTATAGACATCTGAAATAATTAGCAATAGTTTTTTATCATAATCATTACAACCTTCTAATGTTCTTACTGCTGGGACACTGGCATACTTTCGTGCAAGAGCCAGGGTCTTAATCCACCAAGATGTCTTTGCCCACATCACACAAGAGTAGTAGAATAGAATAGATTATTCTTGGAGAATTTTCGTTCTTGGACATGTCGATTTCCTCACGATGTTTTCCTTCATGAGAGCCATAGCATTGCGCATATAAATTTTATGAATAGAAACCGAGTTCGAACCCACGACCTTAGGATCGAGAGGCGGGGTCACTACCACTAAACCACCGCAGTGCTTTATTTTTTTATAATCTTTATTTATTTTTTATCAAAAAATATTTTCGACATACGTTTTCGGTTAATGACGTTTTAGATATAAAAGTTTACTGACGCTGTGTTTCATAATAACGAAACGTCCGTAAAATTTTCATAAAATAATAAACTGAGGGATGCTAATCGGTTGCTCGTATATTAAAAAAAAATGTGGCACAAGCACAAGCTATTTACAACAGAGCGTACCTTGCAATGGTTTAAAAATTATACCTGATTGCTATAAAAAAAATCCGTAAAAAAGCATAAGAAAATAATTAAATAATGTTACTCTATAGACGGTTTCACAAGTTAGTCTAGTTTATTATAGCAGTGCTAGCTTAACAGTTTTGGATGATAGCTATCCCATCCTAACGAGTGTTATGAGCTCAAAGTAGACCTACTGAACCACACTTTACAAACTAAAACACGCGGAACTTGAAAACCTTATCGTCCTTGTATTTTTTTGTTTTTAATTTGAAGCGAGTCAGGATTACAATTTGAATAATGCCGTCAAACAAACGGGATGAATTAAACAGCTTAACAAAAAGCGATGAAAACACCCTGGGAATTTCTTTTGTTTTAAATTGTGTACGTATTGTTTGGAAATGCTGTGTATTTTTTTTTATCGAGGGTATTTTTATCTTAGTGTAAAGCATAGACAACAATGCCATCAAAGTGAAAAATAATAAATAAAATCACTTAAAAATTACTGTTGGTTTTGCTAGCATGCAGTATTTAGAACCACTTCAAATACATCTTGTCAAAGAAAGGTTTGTTACATGCGTAACTCACAAAACAAACTATCGTTTAAAAAGAAAAACTTACTAAAAACCGTTCGATATTTGAAATTATTTGTCCTTTTTTTTTACTTGTTACTGTTTCATTTTTTAAATACCTACCTAACCTGAGACTGGCTTCAAAACAAAACTCTTTGGTCAAAAACAAACCGATTAAATGAGCAAAAAATTCATCAAACACTTACTGCTTTGTTACTAAGGTTGGATTCGACCAAACTCGAATAAGCACTGTTCTCCAAATAAATCGTTGTTATTCGCGAGTAAACTGACAGTTTACTTGTTTTTGACATTTCTTAATCCTCGGAATAGTTATTTCACAAGTTGGTCGAATCCACCCTAAGTTAGGTACTTTTGAGAAGATATGAGCACTGATTTAGACCAACTTACAATTCCCATCACACTTATTGCTGACAGGACCGTAAGTGGAACGAACGAAATGTTACCCTAAAGCGTATCTCAGAACAAAATGAAGAAATTAACTCTAAATCGTTGAAACAGCGGGGAGATGACTTAATCGTGAGTGAGGAACCGGTATTTTTTCTCGAGGTCAGAGTGGTGTGTCTGCTAGTTGGCTTTGTAGTAACCGCTATTGTTTTTGATTCTATGGACCATGTTTTAAAAAAAAAAGTTAATAGGTTCTGATTAGCAATTCAGTATCTTTATAATTACTGTACCTACTTATACAGTTTCTTTATAAGAGTACCGAGTTTTTTTTAATAGAGCTCGTCCAGGGAAGAACTTCCATCATACCTGTTTCTGCCGCCACACAATAATGCTTCCATTGCTGCTATGTTACGGTTCAAAGGGTTTATAGTTAAATTACAGGCCTAGACGAGTAATATAGTTTAAATATGAGACTTTCGATCTCCGTCTCAAGGTGGCAGGGCACAAGTGATATCTCTGATGTTATATGCGTACATAGGCTACGATAACTGCTTACCATCAAGGGAGCCGTATGCTTGATTGCCACAACAGTAGTTTAAAAAATCTACTTACATTTTGACTGAAAATTTTACGTGTAAGTATTTTTAAGGTAATTCTTAGTTTTGCTTACGAACTACGGTTTTAATATTTTATCTACTTTTTTCTGAGTAAAACCTTTTTAGAAGTTATCAAATAATGTATGGAAATAGATTCTATAGCACTTCTAAGTATCGAATGTCTTCACTGATCACTTTGTGTATTATCTTTTTAGATGTTTCGGAACACTTTAGCCTAATAACTTATTCCATTTATATTATATACTTAGCGGTATTTTTTTTATCAGCACGTGACGAGACGATTAGGTCGTTCGCCTGAATTAAAGCCTGACCATACCGGTGACAGTGTCACTAAAAACTTTAAGTTTTAAAGTTTTTCGTGACATTGCACTCGTTGAAAATCACTTTCCACAGCGCCAATTACGGTAATGCTTGCACACTGCTTGTAGGCTAAATATCTAGCACTGCCAGTGGTACCCTTCAAGACTGACTCTTTGTGAAGAGTCACCACCAGGGTAAATGCTGTTTCACAAGAATTTTTTTGTTGCAGGTGTATCTTGTTTTTAAAGAGTGGATCTGCTTGGTGAACTAAAAGCTAATCATTCTTGCTCGAGAGTAGGTCTCAACAGTTTTTAAAATTTTTACATTTTGACATTGGCAATACCTACTACTATTGGCACCACCTAAGATAGAAAGTGACTTTTAGAGCACTTGTTGTAAAACAGTTTCTACCTACTGCATAATATAACCGGCGCCGGGCCGTCAGCTGTGTTCTGTTACTGCGCCAGTTCTAGGACAGCACACAGTTAAATATGTCAGTCTTTGAGCGCTTGTTGACGAGGATGGACGTATAAGCGGTATAAGATTGCTCCCGAACTTGGAAAAAATGTTCGTGAACAAACGCCTTTATTTACTTGTAATACTAGTGGAACCACCCGCGATTTTGTCCGCGCTGAGTTTTTTATGCAAACTTCATCTTCTCGCTGCGTCTTCTAAAAGTTGAACTTCGAGTATTCCTTTCTTAGTACACCTCAGAATAAGAGCAGTGTAACCAAATATTGTTTCTAAGACTTATGGTTTAGGCTGTGTGTTGATCTATAAGTTAGTCACGAAAACCTTTTATATATCTTATTATAAAAGCACCACACCGTGTAGGTTCGTTGTAGGGTGTTCACGTGAAAGGCTGTCGGCGTCTCTCAGAGGGATATTAGGTCCCGCCACCCGGTCGCTCTTGGGATCACGAACGTGATTTGACATTCGGCGCAAGCTACAAGCTCATTATCTATTTTACAAAACAATGAAACATAATAGACAAGACAATCCCATCACAGAGTAGTTCTATTCAAAAGAGTTTGTTTTATTAAAATTAATATTGTCAAAGTCGCAAGGTTACTGAGTGCATAGCACGAAAAACTCGTTTGACAATCGTAAACGTAAACGTGTCGTCCAGCTGTTGTACGAACTGAAAAAGGTAGTATGTCGCGGGAAGTTGGTGGATGGTTAACGCTTAAGATCGGACGTCGTAGCACTCTTTGGGGGGAAGGAAGTTATGTCCAGCATAATACTTGAAATTACTGACCCGCGAGTGATACCTACCTCTGGTATTGCAAGCGTCCATAGGCTGCAGTAACCGCTTACCAACTTGTGGGCCGTACGCTTGGTTGCCACTTCAGTTGTATAAAAAAAGACGCCTAAACCTACTTATTGGCTGACATAACGATTGACTATTTTTACTTTAAATTCAGTTAAACACGGCTTATACCGCTATTATCTCCTTCCTTGTTACTCGCCTTCCCGTATGAGATAAATTATTATTTTTATAGTACTCAGTCCTCAGATAAATAGCCGTTATTTGAGGCTTTTAGGATTTCGGCTACGGGAACCATAGTCATTAGTATATAGTACGACCAGCGGATTTAGGCTTTCGTGATGTTAGCCGTTACGATGCGCAGTGGAGCTTTTTCGAACTAAATTGTCTTTGCGCTTTACAAACGGCTATTTTCACGAAAGCCTAGATTCGCTGGCCGTAGGAGGTACGAGGCCATAAACAAAATTATTCTTAATGTCTATGGTACTACAAAAGACTTTGTTTGTCTAGCTGATAGATAAAGTGCATAGCGAAGCACTTTTGAAAATTAGTTTCAATTATTATTTTTACTGAACCTTCGATCAAATATACCCAGAACACTAGCTTTTCAGCGGATTAATATATGGCACAATTGGTTACAAGTTTCCACCATTTGAGAGCAATGATATTTGAAAATCTGTTGATATTATTGCCGTAATAATATGATTAATATCCACCAAAGCTGTTGACGCAGGAACCAGAAATTTTCCGTCTATGTGCTTTTCCAGGCTATAATCTATCTCTATGCCAAATGTCAACCAAATTGGCAATAATATAATAATAATAAATAAATCTTTTCAATAAATGAAAATAAAAATAAAATAAATAATAACCGAGGTAAAATAATAACACCGGGGTTGGCACAAACAAATGTTTATTTTTTCGGATTTTTAGTTATCTAGTCCTCATAGTACAAGCTTTGCGTACTTAGTTTAATAGTAGTAGAGTTCTCTGTGATAGAACTCGTCCGGGGAAGGACTACCACCATACCTATTTCTGCCGCCAAACAGTAATGCTCGCATTGCTGTGTTCCGGTGTGAAGGGTATGGTTTCCGGTGAAATTACTGGCACATGAGGCTTTTGATCTTAGCCTCAAGGTGGCTTACCATCTTATGGGCCGTACGCTTGGTTGCCACTTCAGTTATTGTATAAAAAAAAAAAGTTCAAAGGTAGATGGCGCCATATTAATATTCTTACATTATTATTGTTGTTTTTTTATTTTTTGCTGAACAAACTGGTTTAAAACCCACGACAATATTAAGGCATGCTACCACACTACCAGTAGCATGAATTGACTGTCGGTAATTTTATAGCACAACGAAATATACGCCATCATTTTATAACCTACTTATTTCTTGTCTATTAAACAGAATGGGTTTTGTCCCATTTTATTCCTCTCATAAATCAGAGAAGCAATTTTTCTAATGGATTGTCCAAACGAGAGACCTATAAAAGATGGACCAAGGCAGCATTTATACGTAAATCAGGTTACCGGCGCCTGGTAAAGCCCATACCAGCACTGGTATTTAGAAATTATTGACTATGATGGTGAAGACATGTTGATGGAACTTAGTGTCATCAACTTAGGTTTTTTTATGCTAAATTAGCAGCCAAAATTACCTCCATGATAGTAAGATAATAATGTTTTTACTGCTTGAAACACATGTTAAACTAAGATGTAATTTATTTAAATTGTGTACCAATGTATTTTACCCTAAGGGGCATGCAATATTTGATTTACAATGTCAAAAAATTTAGATAGAAATTATAAAAAAAAATATAAATAAATCAATTAAAAATAACAGATAGGAATTTAGTAACAAGTTTAAGAAATATAAAACGTAGGTGTAGTTTATGGAAGCTTGCAATACCAGAATCTTTACTAACGGATTGCCATGAAACTGTTTGAAAGTCATGACCTGTAATTTCGCCGGAAACCATACCATCAGTAAGTTTCGAACCGATAAAATGAAACATTTACAAAGTTTATAAGCCTCCCGAAAGCCTTATTATTATGGACTGACTGATATAATTAGGAATAACAGATTACACGTGCTTTCCGAATCACAGAAGTGTTCAGTTGTATGCAATTAGACAAGCAGTGAAATGCTTGAGCAAAAGAGTGACAGGAACAGTGAGTCTGAGCTATCACTGAGTAAAAACCATTATCTGGTTATAAAAACCGGTTTTTCCCGTAAAAACCAAACGGGCCGTGCGATTGGCGTCCCTATTATTTGTGATTATGGCGATTCTACGACACAGTGCTACAATATCTCACTAAAAAAGTAAGTTTGAGTGAGTAAGTTTTTGTGTAAGTGGCTAACTCTGGTGACTGAATTAGGCCACCCGAGCCATCTGAACTCGGTTATTGACGACCTCGTTGGCGTAGTGAGCGAGTGCTCGGTTGAGGAAAAAGATTGCAAGTTTGATCCCCACTGCGGAACAAATGTTTGCATGACCAGCAAATATAATATGTCCCGGGTCTGGGTGTAAATAAACTAGCCAATCTGCCCCAGCTTTGCACGGGTGCAATGAAAACTCAAGCACCCGTGGAAAGCCGAAGCTGGTCGCTAGTAATAAATATAACCTATGCTACTCAGGGATAATGTAACATTCTAATGGTGAAATATTAATTATGGTTTATTCGTAACAAACAAAAATACACAGATACAAATCTTCTCTCTTTATAATATTAGTAATAGATAAATGAGTATGTATTTACAAGAAAAGTATTTTATCAGTCATGGTTTCCATAGCAGGTACTTACAAACTTTGCTTAGTTTGGGCTAGTATTATAGCTAGTATGTTATCTGTGGTTTGCTAAATGGTGCTGTGTAAAGTATGCGTAAATATTCATAAGTTATTTATTTGTGGGTCATACGCTGTGTCGTAGGATCGCCTTAAGGAAACAATAAGGGTTTATTGGTGACAATCAACGAAGTGGAGACACTGTATTGTTAATAATTACTTGAGCTCCAGTACCAACTCTAGTTTTTATTTATGTCAGCAAGTGACAAGACAATCAAGGCGCCCGCCTGATGCTAAGCACCACGCCTGACTATTACAGATGCAGTGCCACCCAAAGCTTAAAGTTTTTAAGTGTTTACGTGGCACTGCACTGCGCTTATCACCCCGAGACATTGTTAAGTCTCTTTCGCCCAGGCTAGATGATGCTGTGTGGATTGTCCAGTATTATTTATTATTTATCTAGTTTGAGCACCGGTGGTCTAGTGGTAGTGACCCCGCCTTCCAATCCGAAGGTCGTGAGTTCAAACCCGGTCGTGCACCAATGGATTTTTCTGTTCGAAAAAATTATGTGCGCAATGCCAGTGCTCTCGGTGAAGGAAAACATCGTGAGGAAACCGGCATGTCCAAGAACTAAAAATTCGAAAGACATGTGCCATCCGCCAATCCGCATTGGGTCCGCGTGGTGGATTAAGACCCAATCACTCTCGCCTGAGAGTAGGCCAGTGTCCCAGCAGTGGGAACATTAGAAGGCTGTCATGATGATCTAGTTTGTAAGGTGTACACTACACTAAAGAATTTTCAGTCATTCAATATTCTGAGCAAGTTTATCTATCAGCAAATCATCACCACCAACTGTGATATAAATCGATCGATACAAGTAAACTGTGATATAGATATAGACGTTCTGATTGGCTAGCAGAACTCGCTGGGGCTGGTAATCGTGCCTCGTGGTAGTGGGTCCGCTAACTAGATAAAAACGTCGGAAGCCTCGACATCTGAATCACGGCGCCGCCGCGCCGTCAGAGCACAGACGTCTGACAAGGTCAACTCGCGGCCACCTATCAAGACTTTTTTTTTTTTTTTTTTTTTTTGCTGGACAATCCACACAGCATCATCTAGCTAGCCCAAGGTAAGACAGAGCTGTATTATGGGTACTAGATGACTGATATATATTTATTACAATACAATACATAGATAGATATTTTTTATTATACATGGAAAACACCCAGAACACCCGGAACAAATATTTGCAGATCCTACAAACATTTGTCCCAAGGCGGGAATCGAACCCGCAACCTCCGCGTCGCAGGCGGACCTTCGCCCACCGCGCCACATTGGTCGTCAAATTGATCGATTGATGAAGGAGAGCGATGCATTTCTGTTTTTAGGTTGAAACTAATACAAAGACGATTAATAATTGACGACCGATGTGGCGCAGCGGGCACAGGTCCGCCTGCGATCCGGAGGTTCCGGGTTCGATTCCCGCCTCGGGTCAAATGTTTGTACGATCTACAAATATTTGTTCCGTTTGTTACAATATGTGAACCGGGTGTTCTGGGTATTTTTTATATTTAATAAAAAATATCTATCTATGTATTGTATTAACTATATATCAGTCATCTAGCACCCATAATACAGCTCTGTTTAACAGCAGCTTACCTTGGGGCTAGATGATGCTGTATGGATGTCCAGCATTATTATAATAATTGAAGTATTGTCTTACGAAAAGCTCTCGTGACGTAGCTTAATCACCATTTGGATGGGTAACCGTCAGTGACATTTTAACTGACTTCTGTGCTTCGGAGGGCACGTCATTCTGTCCCGGCTTTTTCAAAGCTACCATGATGGAGGCGTTCAGGCGGCCTACTAACCATCACCAGAATTGGCCATTGATTCATACGAACTTATGCAAACGATTTGGTCGTCCTGTCATTTGCTGACATAAAAAATAACACACCGCTGACGCAGGAACTTTTATATTTGACAAGGTCAACTCACGGCCAGAAAGATTGATGTAGGGTTTGGTGCGGATAGAATTTCTTTTCCTGAGTTATTGGAAAGAATTCCGATCAAAAGTGGCTTTACTTTGGCTTTGGTTGATGGATTTATCAATAAAGCGTTATATCATCTATTTCGTTACCGATCTTGGGTTCAGAACAAAAAAAATATTACCTACTGAAATTTTTGTATGAATAAATGATTGGTATCTCACAGTTGGTTGGTTGTAGCAAAATGCATTACTTACATAACAGACCACACTATGTATGTGACTGTGGGGATAACACACCTAACCGTTTCTACAACTCATCACTAGAATTTCTTGTGTCGTGGGTAAAAAAAATATATGTACCCGTACAAATTTCCTTGAACCAGTACAAATATTCGCACACCATGCACACATTTTGTTCTGCATCGAGAATTGAACCCCTCTTGCTTCTCAACCGAGAGTATTGAGACTCACCCGCTTCAACAGGTACCACGAGAGTTAGTAGAATAGTGTAGAAACGCACTGTTAGTGATGGCTAATCAAAAAAAATCCATAAAAACATGCCTTTGCAAAAAAACCCTGCACTAAAACATTTGAAGCTGCAAACTTTTATTTCATGTACCTTCTGCTTCTGACTTGCCTTTTCGAATCAACCATTCTGTATGATTCATAGCTAATACATCCCACAGCACTTACAATTCCATTTACTACTATACTTTTATAGGACTCTCGACCTTATGCACTTTACTTAGGTACCATAAATTGTTTTGTCTGCATGGTATGGCTATTAGTTCTTTTCTATTTTGCTTGTCTTAGTTGCAGTAATTGCTTGAGCTCACACCATCTTTCAACATCAAGTCGTTGCTTGTGAGACTGTCTATAAATCCTCAGGCATGGATGTAGCTTTGAATGAAAGCGTGTCAGGGTCTTAGGTCAAATGTTAACTATCACTTCAATAGGAACTGATGGTTTTGCGCAATACATAAATTATCTGTTAAATTGAAGCTTGTTTTACAGTTTCATTTAAGACAACGGATTTATAAGACCTTTGAAAATTGAAATAATGCTGGACAATCCACACAGCATCATCTAGCCCAAGGTAAGCTGCTGTTAAACAGAGCTGTATTATGGGTAAAATTAGCAGGTTACATGCAAAACGCGTTCAACAATCTTGGTTAGGAGTTTATTAATTTTGTAAAACGTTTGTATTATCACTATGACAGGCACTCTAGTTGTTCAATCAAAGGATAGTGATTTAGATCACGGACAAATAATAAATCTACATTCCTTCACACAAAATGTATCAATATTTGAATAGGAATAAATTATACAAACTCATAAATTAATCCAAAACCTTTCCAGTAATGGAGCATTTTAATAATCTAGTTGTATATCGCCAAGGATAACCGTAAATTTGTGAATGTTACAATAGTATTGAGTGCTCTCCACTTTGTTACCATATTCTTTGCTTTTTGTTTTCTTCCGATGCGGTTGGCACTATACAGGTTTTAAGCAGTAAAGAAAGGAACACTAGTATTTATTTATTTGATCGTATGGCTAAACTGTTCTGTGGTATGACTTAGAATAAAGAGATGGCGTGATGAGTTGGATGTATCAATGTAACTTGCTCACTCCAGGTACCTAAGGAACAGAAAATAAATTAGAAAAAGAGAGAAAGCCTTTGCACTGCAATAGGACAAAACAGGCTGAAAATAAATAAATAAAATTTAATAATATTGCTACATCTTATGAAATTATTAGAAAAACTACACTAGTATCAAATTACAATTTCAGAATTTGATCTTGAAAACTTGATCTGAGACAGCAGTTTTTTTGCAATTTATAAAAATAATTAACACTAATTGCTTCACTTATATCTTGCGTTTTAAACCAATAAGTTATTTAAAAAAAAATTAAGCTCAGAGACGGTGTACACTTTCAGTTTGTGGTAGTGTTTTTACTGTTGGCTATAGTATTGTGCCTCAGTTATAAACGAGGTGGCAGATCGTAAAACTGGCTTTATCGGCGTTTGTCTCACATTGTTTATAGCCTTACAGGATTACGTTTTGTGATTGATTCGAGTTCCTCTTAATAAATTTCTTTAAGGATTACTTCTAAATTTGTCAGCCATTGTGTTTTATGTTTCGGTATTAAATTCTCAAAATGAGATTTACGATGTCGATCACGTTGATAAAGGAGCTTTGCTTATTATAATAAAATTTATCTATCCACCCCGTTCAATAGATTTTGAAGATTTACTACAGACTTTACGATGCTATTATCCATCCGATGAAACTGATGTCAGCAAAGATCAAATTTCTAGAGTTTAAAATAGCTAAGTAAACTGTTTTAACTCAAAAACCTGACTATTATTTTCAGCAATTTTGACGAAATTTTGATTTGAAGCAAATCAATCACATAGCGTTTTCTGAAAATATTACTATTAAATATCCGTAGTAAGATAACTATTATAGCTTCTTCTTCTATTACGTCAAGGTGAACTTTGTAAATCCAATCAGATCAGAATCAGAGAATCAGATCCAATTAGACTAATAAGTGGCAACCGCTAACACCCGACTATAAATATTGTGTGCAATTAATGGATTAAAATTGATTTATTGTAATAAATGAAATGTCTGAACAAATCAACCTGAAGTAAATGTATATTGGTTTCCGACAAAACACGTGTAAAGCAACTGATACTAATGAACTCAAAACGAAGCTGTTACCGATTCTTTTACGCATGTTTCTATGATTCGTTCGATTGTAAAACATCTCTTAATTTGATCTCAATTGAGTTCTGTTTCCAATGTATACCTATTACGAATACAGGATGATCTTTGTTTATCAATAACAAAACAGTGTTCTGATGTTCAACTTTTTTCAGTTTAAATATGTAGATTTTTACCATTTCTATACCTTCCCATACTTTGTGGAGACCAAAATACTACTAATAAAACGTGTGGCTTAGAATCTTACAAATCTGTCTCTTTTAATTTAGGTGGACATGCTAGCGAATAATTTACAGCCAAACTAATGCTGGGTTTATTTTTTTTAGCTTTTTAAGAAAAAAACAGCCTGTATTTTAAATGTTAAGAGTATCATAACGCCAGCATTCCTCTCGCTTGGTTAATGAAGACATAGATTATCGAACGTTTTGGAGTAGTAAATAAAATTGTAATCTTTTACCGTAACGTATAGGCGTCTCCATAACACGCTTTTATCTTCAAATGGTAAGCCGAAGGCATCTTCTTTGATCCCACACCCACACGCGCATTTATAAAGCAATATGCTATCAATGGGTGCAGTAACATTGGATGCAGGTAGCCACATGGCTGTCTAGTAGCGTTTCCTCGCGCACAAAGATCCAACACACAATGGC
The DNA here is from genome assembly GCA_951394395.1 of Colostygia pectinataria. Classification (NCBI taxonomy): domain Eukaryota; kingdom Metazoa; phylum Arthropoda; class Insecta; order Lepidoptera; family Geometridae; genus Colostygia; species Colostygia pectinataria. Next base: position 8,941,337 of record OX596365.1, on the reverse strand, counting down.
GCGACATTGTATCGACTTACGAGTATATCCTGTAGAAACAGGTCACGGGCCAAGAAATTTATGTATACCTAACTGATGGCAAAAGAATCAATGTTACAAACGAATTCACCGCACCTTGCAGAGTTCTTTCGTGCATATGACATTTTCTCTTAACTTTTTGGTGCGTTCGGTCTTCTAAAGTAAAAAGTTTGACTGAGATTATTTCTAACGAGCATTGAATCGGGAATCTATGTCACATCCTTACCTATACCGACTAATTAGTGATGTCACGTTATTTCAGACATGATTGAATTATCAGATAAATAGTTCAAATAAGTTTAAAGATTTACAGCCTTACTAAAGCGCGTCACACACGGTGAAGATAATATAAAATATATATTATCTTAGAGCATATTTTAGAATATCGCTCACCATAGAAATCCTATGAACCATCACACACGACGAAGATAATTTATATTTTATCTTCAGTATCTTAAGATACCGAGCGAATACGCAAATATGGAAATATATATTTCGTATCTTAATATGTTATCTTAAGATACGACGATATAACAAGGAATACGTGTGGCATCAACGCAGACTCGTAAGGAAATGAACAGGTTTTTTAATATTACTGTATCTTAGCCGTGTGTGATAACCTAAGATACTATAATATTTTATATTAGGGCATCTTAAGATAAAATATTATAGCATCTTCACCGTGTGTGACGCGCTTAATAAACGTAGTATAATACCGTGAGAGCACCGGTGGTCTAGTGGTAGTGACCCCGCCTTCCGATCCTAAGGTCGTGGGTTCAAACCCGGTCGTGCACCAATGGAATTTTCTGTTCGAAAAATGTATGTGCGCAATGCCAGTGCTCTCATACGGTGAAGGAAAACATCGTGAGGAAACCGGCATGTTCAAGAACTAAAAATTCGAAAGACATGTGCCATCCGCCAATCCGCATTGGGTCCGCGTGGTGGATTAAGACCCAATTACTCTCGCCTGAGAGTAGGCCAGTGTCCCAGCAGTGGGAATATTAGAAGGCTTTCATGATGAATACCTTGAACCAAACTAAGTTTAAGCACATAGATTCGTATTTTAATGTAGGTATAACTTTATACCACGTTTATTAATAAGGCTGTTAACAAACAAATATAAATCAAATATTATCTAGCCCAGCAGTACCAAAACCGGCGTACTATGTAAATGCTTCCTAGTCTAATGTAACGTCTAATTTTAATGTATCAGTGATAGTGAACATCGTTTGTAGTCTAATGGATATTTGACAATTCTGTTTTGTTTTCAGATCTGTTCCGAGCCTCATCAACATAACGAGTAAGTTTTTCGGTCTTCGAATATAAGGCTGTGCCTATACTATAACATTATAGCAAAATGGAACTGAAACAAAGTCATCTCTATAAAGTTAGTATAAAAGATTGTAGGTACTGTTTTTATGCACCTATCATTATATTGTTCTGTACGCAGATTTTTTAGGATTTACACAATTATGTGAGTTTCGAGTCCAACAATTCTTGATTTTGTCATACAAAATTGCGGTAAGCCCTTTGTGATTCTGCAACTTCAAAATTTATAATCCTAAAGACATTGGTAAAGTACGCGTATAAGACAAGAGTACCTAACTTAACTTTTCATGAATAGTTTAGTAACCAAAATTTTGTTATATTTCCCCTTACACGTCCAATCTAGAGTAAAGTCTACTGAGTATAAGTCACGTCAAAACTTTCTTCAACAAGTTGGGAGCTAGAAGCAACTGATTAAATACTTTAATCTTTATTTACTGGAACGTCTGCAATTTTGTTTTCAGGGATTTATTGTTGAAGTTTTAATGAGCCAGGATGAAGCTCTTGACAAACTGGAAGACTTAAATCAACTAGTTCATACTTCTGTAACAAACGCCATATTTTGAAGCATAATTTAGTTAAAATACACCCTGAGTAACTCCAGGCAAGTCAGTTTAGTCTAGTTTAGCCAGATCATACGCGAATAACAATGATTTAGAACTTCAACGGAAATTTTAAAGAGTTACATTTAAAATAATAGAGGTTGGTAGTTACTTCTTTGACGGTTTTTATTTATAACAATACAATTTTAAAGTATCTAGTAAAAAAATAATAATCATTAGTATTGTCATAACTCGTACAACTTCCATTAAAACAACACCAATGTCATTATTTGAAAATTATCTTTGACATGCTTTCCGTTTTATTTTGATATCCATTGGGATGCCTAATGGATCAAGAAGCCAAACATCACCTATCCCTTTCTTATCTACAATGAAACTTTGAGCTTTAATGTCTTCTTAATAAGGTATGTTGTTGATTTGAGGTTTTGCATGATAGAATTGCGTTAGTAAAGTGAAGAAGTCATTTTAACGTTGTCACTGATGGGGTTTCAAATATTGACTGACCATTATCTCTGGAAGCGTGACGTCGGGTCCAACTTTGATAAGCTATAGTATGTCGCCCTAAAAAGGTTTAGTTTGTTTTTGTGTCTGTGTTTGTTTTGTACGGATATTAAAAGGTGTGGGGCATTTGTAATTAAAATGGAATGAATTTCGAATACCCCTGAATCTAGGGAATCTAAATTTTTCTTATTGACGTCTATGTTTAGGCCACCTTGTATGTAAAACACTAAAGCTTTGTTTGTGAATGTTAATATTATTATATCGTTCATAACATTTTATGAAAGTATGATTTAATTTGTAGATCTTTTATTACGTTTTTTGGAAGAAGCACGTTTTGTACATTTGGCAGATTGCCTTCTATCATGAGCATTAAGGAAATTGATTATGTATGTAGCTCAAACACCAATAAAGTTGCTTCAAACTAGTTTATTGGTATTTTCTTATATTAATTGTATGAAATACCTAATAATTGCTAATTTACATTGATTTAGGTGCTTTTAAATGGCTACGACTAAAAACTTGCAATAGTTTAGACATTGATATAACATTTATATTCAAGCAATTGACTTAGCATAATACAATTCTATCTAAATCTTGTAACTATCTATAAATTTACTCCTATATCTCTAGCAATAAACGTTAAAAGATATTTTCAGTCCATTAATATTAACATAAGTATTGAGCTCTTGGCTCAAGTCTATACAGGGTGTAAAACAACTCCTTATAACTAAAAGCACATGCTTCATGCACAGTCCTTCTGACCCTAGTTAAATATTATGTGAAAGGTATATTCTTTTGTATTGGGTTGTATCGTATAGAACATTATATACCTACACAAAATCTATACAATTAGCAACACAACGTGTCATCAAGAAATATTTATAATATAAAATGCTTAGTAAACATTATATGAATAAAAATTATGGACGTAAGTTTTAACAATACACATCACAATCATCACATAACAATCACAAGAGTAGTAGAGTTCTCTGTGATAGAGCTCGTCCGGGGAAAGACTACCACCATACCTATTTCTGCCGCAAAGCAGTAATAAATAAATAAATAAATAAATAATGCTGGACAATCCACACAGCATCATCTAGCCCCAGGTAAGCTGCTGTTAAACAGAGTTGTGTTATGGGTAACTAGATGACTGATATATATATTTAATACAATTACAATACATAGATAGATATTTTTTTTTTATTATATATAGAAATACCCAGAACACCCGGAACAAATATTTGTAGATCGTACAAACATTTGTCCCGAGGCGGGAATCGAACCCGCAACCTCTGCGTCGCAGGCGGACCTGCGCCCGCTGCGCCACATCGGTAGTAATGCTCGCATTGCTGTGTTCCGGTGTGAAGGGTATGGTTTCCGGTGAAATCACTGGCACATGAGGCTTTCGATCTTAGCCTCAAGGTGGCAACCCGCGAGTGATACCTCTAGTATTACAAGCGTCCATAGGCTGCGGTAACCGCTTACCATCTTGTGGGCCGTACGCTTGGTTGCCACTTCAGTTGTATAAAAAAAAACAAACAAACTTAGATTTTAAATTGAGTGAGGACTCAATCTATCTAAATAAAACATCAAATTGAACCATTTAAATATCGTTTTTTTCGTAGTAATCTATTATACAACATGGTCTGAACGGGAGTAGTGTTTTTACACCCGGTACAACTTAATATCCCGAATATCCCGTACAGAGTACAGCTATCACACATTATTAGAAAATTTCAAAACAATATTTTAATGCAATAAATCTGTAACATCCACACGTGTTGAGAGGTTATTAATTACAGACAGACATCCGACCCAAAGTATTCACAGTGTATATTTCAACTGTATAATTGGGAACAAATGTGTTATACACGATCATTACAGGCTGGAATTCTTTTTTTTTTTTGAAAAATTTGGATATTTGCTAAACAATCAAAAACGTTTTATACAATGGATTTAGTTAAATAAAATACTTTTAGTTGATAATTAAAAAAAATACACAGTTTTTTTGTAAATATTGGTGATGTACTCGTACTTTGGTATAAAAAATACTACCAAAGTTTCAAATCATATAATTATTTGTCTTTAGGTGAAATAGTGGCAAATGCCTGATTATTCAATTAATAGTTAGGGTACATTATTTATTACAATCCACGCACATAAAAGTAACTAAAAATAGTATTTATTAAACAAAATAAAATATGTACATAATTATATTACATTACAAAATATACAAAATACATATGAAACAGTTGAGCCATCTAAAGACCGTTACAAACGACCTATAGATAGCTCAACTGATCCAAATCACTACCAGTAGGAAGCGTTCCCAACATGCTGGCTGCATTGCCACGTTGAATGGCAATGCTGATACGTTGATAATTATAGTTAGGTACCTATTTTTATTATCAAAAACGTATTATTTGACGTTATTAAAATAACTAAGAATAAAAGTTGGTACGAGTCATACTACGAGAGTTAAGTACATTTTAACAAGAATCTGATAATATAAAGTATCATTTTTTATGAGCTACAATTACGTCTAGAAATACCAACGATGATATGAATAAATAACATTGCAGGAACATTAATCTTGTAGGCAAACAAGCAATAAAAAGATATTTATCTCACATCATCGCGAGTATCTCAATAAGAAATCCGATTAACATAACAATATAGGTAATTGCACCGCTTGAAATCCTTTTTATAAACTTCGTCGTTAATTTTTGTAATTAATGACTATTGGTTCTGCTTGAAGTTTATTGTTACGTGCATTACGTACTAACAAATTTTTTTTTTTTATACATTATACTAATTTTAAAATAAAGATTTAGAATGCGCGGATTCTTTGTATTCAAAGCCTGTACAATAATTTTCAAACGTCTAATAAAATAAACCTAATTTTTTTATTAACAAAAATAATACTTACTCGTACGTAAGATTATAAACCTGAAATTAAAAAGGAATTTTTGAAATTCAAGTGCAAAGGACGCAGCTAGAAAGTATTAAAAAAAAGTCACGCAAACTTAGTCACGGCATTTTCCTTCTAATTCAGTAACATAGGTAGACAAACAGTAACAGAAATAACAAACAAAAAACAAACATTTCAGGAAAATACTTAATTATAGCTGTTCTTAAACCAATAAATAAGAATTTGATTGTCAACATAGACTAGACCAAACTCTGAAACTAAATAATGCTGCTATAAACGGTCGCCAGACTACACAGTAAAGCACTCATCGTTAATTAGAACCAATTGTTAGTACATAGTACAAATAATTAACTTTTGCACTGTAAATCAACTCGGTGCGTTGGAAAGAAACCTCGGGCGTAAATTACGAGGCATCCTGCTGTTTCAGTCAGAATTAAGTTGTGTGTTCGACGCGTTGTAATTATCCTGTTTAGGGCTCGTGTTTTCTTTGGCTTTTGTGACAAAGATATGTTGCATTGCACAGTAATTACATTACTATTCGTTTTATTACATACCTGATGATTACACACCTACTGTTTTTGTACAGGAACTGGTTTCAAGAGAAGGTTGCCTGTGAAATAACGTGCATATGAGAATTTTGATACATGTCCTGATGTAGCAACGCCTGAGTTTTAATAGGCTACTAAACTACCTAACATCAGGGTGGGCCGTATGCTTTTTTTAATAAGTAGTAATATTTTGTAAAAGAGGACGCATGGAATGGGCAATAACTCACTTATTTTGTAAAATGTTTCGTAAATTATCCATGCCATTTTATTAAATAAAACTATTTTGAAATATAATTAGATTTTTTTTGCAAGCTTATAGTAATTTGTAAGGTACTGTCCCAGTGCTGAGCAAAAGGCCTCCCCTTCATCCCTCCACTTACTCAGACCTTGAGTTTTTTATTATTTAAAAATATATAAATGAAAGGCATTTCATTTCAACGTATTACGTAGCTTCATATAATAGCATTGGAAGCACCGTCAGGCTAGAGCTCATAATGGCGATACGAATAAAGATGTCGGGCCAGTAAATAAGTAGTAAACGAGCACAATATATTTTATGCTTGTGGAGCACACTCAATAACTTTGCTTGGAGTTCTTTCGTTGGAAGGCTCCGTATTCAAGCCGCGTGTACACGGGAAGAGGCACAAAAATCGTTTAGAGAAACAATATCGTAGCTACGTTTATAGAACGTTCGGAGCGTGGGCGTAGCCGACTACTGGTCAAAATGGCTTTGACAAAAACTGTTGTAACGACGTGAAAGAAAAATAAAAAGAGCATCGTCTGGTGGCAGTGTATCACAAAAGTGGCAACCAATCATACGGCCTACTTGATGGTAAGCGGTTACCGTAGCCTATCTACGCATGCAATATCATAGATATCACTTGGGTGTTACTACTCTGAGACGTTAGATGGAAAGTCTCATGTGCTTGTAATTTCACCGGAAACCATACCCTTCGAACCGGAACACAGCAATGCGAGCATTACGGTGATTATTTAATATATATATGTATTATATATTGACATATTTAATGATATGTTAAGAGCACCGGTGGTCTAGTGGTAGTGACCCCGCCTTCCAATCCTAAGGTCGTGGGTTCAAACCCGGTCGTGCACCAATGGATTTTTCTGTTCGAAAAATTTATGTGCGCAATGCCAGTGCTCTCATACGGTAAAGGAAAACATCGTGAGGAAACCGGGCATGTCCAAGAACTAAAAATTCGAAAGACATGTGCCATCCGCCAATCCGCATTGGGTCCGCGTGGTGGATTAAGACCCAATCACTCTCGCCTGAGAGTAGGCCAGTGTCCCAGCAGTGGGAACATTAGAAGGCTGTCATGATGTCATGAATGATATGTTAAGTGTTGTTTTTAATACTTTAAGAGTATTTCTTAGTTTTAATTTAAGATAGCTAGCGTTTTGGTGTATACTGTAAGCTTCCTATCATTTACTGAAATATTATATATATTCTATTCTACTGCTTGGCGGCAGAAATAGGTATGATGGTGGTTATGCAACAATGGATTATTCAATTAGAAAAATGTGCACAATGCTCTGCTCTCAAACATAAACGGTAAAGAAAAAAATGTGAGAAAACTGGCATGTCCTAGAACAAGACACGAATATGGCGCAATCTACTAATTCGTACTGAAGACCGTGGTGTATTAAGTTCCCAAAACTCTCGCTCGAGAGTGAGCCAGTGTTCCAGCAGTGAAAATATTAAGGAAAACTAGTTAAATGATGATTATCCTTTAAACAGAAAGGAACTATATTTTTCGCATGCGAGTAACGTCTCGTATATTTTAACAGAACCAGGTATGACTTAGTTACTTTTAAAAAAGTCTTGAGAAATATTATGATAATAAAACTACCTACAAAAAGCGTATTATTTAACTTAATATTAAACAATTTTAATATCATTTTCAACTTTATTACAGTCGCTATGAGTCTTGATGACTGCTTTAATTGGCTATTCTGAAGTTGTTAATTTTGTTCCATAATAAATTGTCAAATTAGTTTGATTAATACGTTTGGAGAATCGACTCTTATTTTAAATAATCTTAAATAAAATGCCAAAAAATCTTGCATTGTTACATTATCAAATTTATAATGTATTCCAAATATTTTAAACGAGCAGAAAACCTCCTAAATATTAGGAGTATTTAAAATTATTATTTTTATTATAAACTGGAAAAGGCACAAGATTATTTAAAATAAGAGTCGATCCTCCAAACGTATTAATCGAACTCAACTTCCAATAAATCGTAGTTATTTGCGAGTAAACTGTTAGTTTACTTGTATTTGACATTTCTTATTCCGCGGAATAGTCATTCCAGAAGTTGAACGAGTCCAGCCTCAAAACGTCAGCATGAATGACAAAACCAGTGGTAAATAGCCTTTTCATATTATCAACATTACTAAAATGCTTCGCAATGTAAGCTCGTGTCATAAATCGCGTCATTACACTCGTTGCTGTACCAGAAGCTCCCTATATCAGTGCGTCTCACAACATTCTTGAGTGTTGGAACGGGTTCTCAGCAAAAAGGAGACGACTACCGGTGTCCCGGTATTCATAACAGTTTTTGTCACCTGTCGCCACCGGTCTCGGGTATACCTTTGAGTAATATGAATCGGGAGCTTTAAAGTTTGTTTGGACTTTTACGTATTATACTATTGTTGGTATAAGAGATTTGTAGTAAAGATGATTGACGGGATGTTGTTGAACGATCGTTGCTTTATGAAAACAAAATGAATATCAAATGCAGACAGTTTTATCGTGCTCGTGTTTCATAGGGTGCTTTTATATGTTTGTTTTTGTTAAAAAACAAAAAATATCCATTCTGCAAATAAAATACACTCTCTTCAGGTACTGAGCTACTATTTTTATAGTTATTTTTTTGCAACTATTTCGTTGTTTTGATTTATAACGTATTTCCTCGCTTAAGTATTTTAGTAATTTAAGGCTTATATTCCTTATCTGGCACGAAATGAGGCATGTGTTTGATGTCTAATTAGTGTTTAAATTAGACAATTAGTGTATAGCTTTTGTACAATATTGCTACTTCCTTGCACAACTTTTCTATAACTTAAGCACTTAAAATTAATATTGCACGTACCTAGTTAAACAGAATTTCTATTAGTTTATTATAAGTATTTCCAAGTTTCTGCCCACTGACTGCAATCTGGATTAACTGGTTATAAGTACTTTAACAAGATCAACATAAAACACTGTTATTTAAGCCAAACGCTTAAGCATTACATTAAAAAAATTGTAATGGCTTTATACAAGAAATCGTATTATAAAATGCATGCCTAATCACGAAAGTAGTAATTACAAACTTGCAGGATGAACAAGCCTAATAAAATAAATTAAAAATGGCGGTGGTTTATTTTTACTCGTGAGCTTTTATTAACTTTCGGCCTGATCTACAAATGTCAGAACTTTAATTATTCATAACATCTTAATCGCTAGAAACGTGAGTGTTCGTTGGATATCAGCATTAAGACTAGCAGCAATTTTATCAAGACCTGTAGTTTCTTATTCTTTAATTGAAGGTAGAGTAGCTTGGATATCTTGGTATGCTGGTTATGATAGGTAGATTATTACGTTACCCTCACTGGAAGATACTAGTTTGCTGTCAGAGCGTCCCGCTGCGCGTGATGTGAGGCGCTTACAACCTCCCACAAAAGTTGTATCACTTTCAAAGCAACTCGTTAAGCAATTTGAGCATGCTAGTTGCACTGTACCCTTTGCTTCATTACAATAGTAACCTTCGTTTATCATACCTTACATTGCCATAATTTATTCAAAAACCGTTCCGTTTTATTTCAAACGAGATCGCTTTACATGGCGTTCTCAAATTTCTCAATACGTGATGCAATTCCTTGTATGAAGTCATCGGATTGAGATATTGTTGTTTTATTATCGATAACAATATTTTACACGTCGCCGAGAGAATCTTGTAAGGTGAAACCTTTGTTATTTATGTTACGACGAGCATTGAGCCTTTATCAAAGATATTATTTAATGCGTCTTCGTATCACGGATCGTATATCAGCCCCTTGATTTTATGAACTTCTTTTGTGAAAAATAATTTTATGATCGTCTTTAAACGACTGTAAACTTTTATTGCCGATTATAAATTCCTTGCTGGGCTAATGATGAAAGATAATTGAACAGTCTTAATTCTAAGAATCGGATTGGCATCGTCATGTGCATCGTTTTGATAATTCATACACGTATAATAAAAAAGATAATATTCTCATACGGTGAAGGATAACATCGTGAGGAAACCGGCATGTCCAAGAACTAAAAAATCGAAAGACACGTGCCATCCACCAATCCGCATTGGGTCCGCGTGGTGGATTAAGACCCAATCACTCTCGCCCGAGAGTAGGCCTGTGTCCCAGCAGTGGGAACATTAGAAGGCTGTCATGATGAATAAAAAAGCGTACGTACGTCTTATTGTACCTATATAGAAATTGATTTGATTTAAACATGTAAAATATAAAAATATGGCAATAACTTTTTTTGGATATAAAACCAGTCAAAGCACATGTGATTAATATCTAGGGCAGGATTCTCGTTTGTACACACTTCATGTCGTTAGGTTAAATAACGTAAAATCTAGGTGTAAACAAGGCGACTAAGATTAAGATATCTTGCATGAGAATCTGAGTTCGTTCGTTCGTTCGTTCGTACGAATGAGTCAGTGGCCAACTCTGGTGACAGAGTTTCTAGGCCGCCCGAAGCCCTCTGTCATGGCCTAACAACTTTGAAAAAGCCGGGACCGACTGCTTAACGTGCCCTCCGAAGCACGGGAGCGCTCAGTTGAAATAGCCACTGGCGGTCACCCATCCAAATGATGACCCCGCGGAACAGTGCTTAACTTCGTTGATCTGTTAAGAACAACTTAGCCAGCTACGTCACGAGCGCTCCAGATCTGATCCAGAATCTGAGTAATCGGTGCATATAATGACACAAACTGAACAACTGACGAACATCTAATCTGAAAACCATAGGATTTTTTATTCCAGATCTAAAAAATAACATTACGTAACAATTAAGTATGCAAAATACTGTCATAATAAATAAATAAATAAATAATTAATGCTGGACAATCCACACAGCATCATCTAGCCCCAAGGTAAGCTGCTGTTCAACAGAGCTGTATTATGGGTACTAGATGACTGATATAATATTTAATACAATACAATACATAGATAGATATTATTTTATTATATATAGAAAATACCCAGAACACCCGAACAAATATTTGTAGATCGTACAAACATTTGTCCCGAGGCGGGAATCGAACCCGCAATCTCTGCGTCGCAGGTGGACCTGCGCCCGTTGCGGTACATCGGTCGTCATAATGAAAAAGTTGAAGCATATAAAGGCCGTTAAAAATGATCTAATGGATTACTCAACTGATCCAGATCACTACCAGACGTATCCGTTCCCAACATGCTGGTATTACCACCTTAAAATAAAATACACTTGTTCATGGCAAGGCACCATTCGGAACCAATACCATTTGGCATAAAAAGTGAAGTAGATGAAAAAGTGTGGTAGAAGTGTTAAATATTTCTCAAATAGAAAATTAAGCAGATTTTTTTATTTTTTTTTATCTAGCCTATACTGTCCCACTGCTGAGCAAAGGCCTCCCCTGCATCCCTCCACTTATGCCGGTCCTGTGCCATCTCCTGTCAGCCCTTGTGGAAGACGTCTAGGTCGTCACGCCAGAATTTTACGAGAAAAAAAAATAGACCTTGTTCGCAAGAAAATCTAAGCCAATACAGATATGCTATAAAACTATTTGGCATAACGCAAGCATAACTTTGAAATGAAACCATGCACTTCTAACGTGTTAACCGGCCAATCACCCGCCACACTAGACTCGCCAAATCAATTTAATTTCAAAATGTTATATTAGTTGGCTCATTTTTACGCTGGCCGCACATGGGCCTTTTTTTATATATTTTTTTTATACAACTGAAGTGGCAACCAAGCGTACGGCCCACAAGATGGTAAGCGGTTACCGCAGCCTATGGACGCTTGCAATATCTACCAGAGGTATCACTCGCGGGTTGCCACCTTGAGGCTAAGATCCTCATGTGCCAGTAATTTCACCGGAAACCATACCCTTCACACCGGATCACAGCAATGCGAGCATTACTGCTTGGCGGCAGAAATAGGTATGGTGGTAGTCCTTCCCCGGACGAGCTCTATCACAAAGAACTCTACTACTCTTCATTTTTGCATTCTATTAATCAGGCCGCATATTACCTGATTAATAAAGCTCGGCTACTTTTTAGCTCTTGAAGCGCTCAGCTACAAACTTTTTTACAGCTACACTTTTATGTAATTAAATGAATAAAAACTCTATATATAAACACTTTATAAATTCAGTTACATAATCAATAAACAAATGAATAAGTATTGATTTAGCGGGCATCCTGAGAGGCAGATCAAAAGTCTTATAAGCCAGTAATTTTAAAATTACCGGTACCTAACATATTCTTCGAACCGGAGAACACCAATGCAAGTAATATACCAAGTAATGTAGCAGTATATTATCTATTGATTATAACAGCAATGTGCGGAGTAAAGCAGCTAGTCGCTTGGGTGTTGTAGCCCATGTGCGGCCAGCCTTAGCGGTTTCGACATGATTTATAGATGTTAATGCAGTTATAAACGTATAACTGGGCATTAGCGTCAGTGATTATTAGTATGCCAGTGTGAATATTGGTTTTGTAGTTATAATTCAAAATGAAGTTGATTTAAGGCTTGTGAATGAGCTTTACTGTTATTTTATATTTAAGATCTGTCTTTTAATTTGTATTGTGAAATTTATCACTAGAACGAGGCAAGCAATTATAAAATTGAATTTTAATAAGTTCCCCAGTCAAACTAAATTCAATTCTTACATACTTTCTTACTCAACTTAATAACAACTTAATATTTATGTGTTCAATTTTTTTAAATGAATTAATAACTTCAATATAATGTGTACTCAATAATTATGATGTTCACGTGCCTGTACTCGGGCGAGATATGCAGCTCTATAATTTATATTTTCCACCTAATGTAAAATGTACCATGTCTTTAGTGAATAAACCTACTGAATTACTGAATTACTCATTAGTGTTAAAATAAAATACAATTCAATAGGTCAAAATTTGAAACTATTGAGACAATCTAGGACTCTCTTACTTGATAGATCGTCATCATCACTCTCGCTCGAGAGTAGGCTAGTGTCCCAGCTGTGGGAATATTAGAAGGCTGATGCCGCTGAATCTCATGATGGAAGATTTTAAAAAGCTATTAAAAATACTTCAACTGCACAAGCGTTTCGTTTCGATCTTGAGTTATCAAAACAATCTCATCGGGGCCGTCTAGATCAAGATATAGCCCCCCCACCCTTCGTCACTTACGTTTTTGATTCTTAAAAAACGTGAACCGCTTTATGACGTGACTTGGAAATCTGTTTTATAACCCTGCTTAAAAAACAGATTTCGGCTCCACTATGGTATAATAAATTTAAACAAATAAATAAATAATGCTGGACAATCCCCACACCATCATCTAGCCTCAAGCTAAGCAGAGCTTGTGTTATGGGACTTATGGGTGCTAGATGACTGACATATACTTAATACTATACAATACATAGATAGATATTTTTATTATACATAGGAAATACCCAGAACACCCGGAACAAATATTTGCAGATCGTACAAACATTTGTCCCGAGACGGGAATCCAACCCACCTCCGCGTCGCAGGCAAACCTCCGCCCGCCGTCAATAAGGTGAAGTTTTTATCACACAAAGTATCTGTTCTGTGATCCGGGGCAGTACTGCTATACATATTTCTGCCGCCAAGCAGTAATGCTCGCATTGCTGTATTCCGGTGTGAAGGGTATGGTTTCCGGTGAAATTACTGTGCACATGAGGCATTTGATCTTAGCCTCAAGGTGGCAACTTGCGAGTGATACCTCTGGTATTGCAAGCGTCCATAGACTGCGGTAACCGCTTACCATCTTGTGGGCCGTACGCTTGGTTGCCACTTCAGTTGCAATAAAAAAAATGTATTAAAAATGCTACTTCACGAAATGCTATGAGAATACTAGATTAGAAAAGTTTTCATTTGTTATCAATAAAAATCTTACCGCTATTAGCAGTCATTAAACGTTCTTAGTGACCTATAAAACAAGGGTTTAAATTCCTTATAGGCTGAACCTATTAAAATGTCCGTAAACCGACAGTAATGTGCTGTAAGCTGGCTCTTTTGCTCTTATTAAGGTGATTCAGTCACGCAAAAAGTACCTTAATAGATTGGAGATTGCGGAAAACCAGCCTTACAAGATAGAGCGTTAGATTTGAAGCCTTAAAAATTGTTAAGTAAGTAAGAGTAGTAGAGTTCTTTGTGATAGAGCTCGTCCGGGGAAGGACTACCACCATACCTATTTCTGCCGCCAAGCAGTAATGCTCGCATGCTCGGTTCGAAGGGTATGGTTTCCGATGAAATTACAGGCACATCTAACGTCTCAGGGTGGTAACACGCAAGTGATATTTATGATGTTGCATGCGTACAAAGGCTACTGTAACCGCTGACCATCAAGTGGGCCGTACTCTTGGTTACAACTTTAGTAGTATAAAAAAAAAAGTAAGTTTATACGTTCGTTCGAGTCAGTGGCAGACTTTGGTGACGAAGTAAATAGGTCACTTTAAAGTTTTCTTTATTGTTAAGACACTGCACTGTGCTTGCTACCCCGAAATCTATTACCTATAGGTATTAAATCTCTTTTGCCAGTTATTATACTTGACTTTATTCTCGATATATTCACAACGCAGCTTCCTTTTAGTAGCTGGCAACCGACGCAATTCAGATTCTTAGCCCTAAAAAAAAAACTAAACACACACATTTATACTCTATGAATCTATCTGTCTAATGTCATTCTTTTTGTATGCGCGGCAACCGTTACGTATTTTTCATGTAGAAAAAGTTATAATTATTTATTTCAGCTAGAATCTGTGAAAAGTGTGTATTATAAATAACGCTAAGACGATGCCTAAGCGTTCTAGAAACGAGAAACCGGATAATTTGGAATATTATATGGAAAAAATTAAGAAAATCGAACGCCGTATGAAACGACGACACAAGCGTCGTCGCCGAAATGATGAGAGTTCTTCTGAGGAAAAAGACACATTGGCGTCTTCTTTACCAGGTAACTGTTGTACCTACTAATATCGATATAGCACCAATTGATATGATTGGCAAAGCTGTGGGGGTTTTTTCATAACCTCAATATCGATAGACGCGGGTGGTGTACGAGATACACTGACGTGATCATTCGACTCGGGTCGTACACGAGATGTATGAACGAGGTCTTTACTCATAGGTTTGGTCCAAGAGTTTATTATACTTGACTTTATTCAATATATATTCTATGCAGTTTTTTTTTGTACAACATGGATAATCGTTTTTCAGACTCTGGCAAGTCAGACAACGATGATTGTATCGCAAGTGAAAAGGAAACAGAGCTGTCTCCGTCAAAAAGCCTACCAACACAAATTCCGACGTCGGAACCTTATGATACAGGCAGCATTCACATGCTAGCAGTGACTAATACTCAGACCATGCCCGCTACTGACCCAGACGTCCTGATGGCGTTGGGAGACCTCATGCCAGAAAAACCAAAATTTGGCCCTGCCATGAACAGTGATGTGGCACGTATTTGGACAACAATTTTAAAAGTTGGACTTCAAAAAGATAATAAGCACAAACTGATGGATCACCTGATACCAGAAAACTGCCCGCTTCTTAGGGCACCAAAACTGAATCAGGAAATAACTAGCTCTGTTACTGAGAATATTGTCAATCGGGACAAAAAGATAGAAACAGAACAAAACCAACTTGGAGTGGGGTTAGCAATATTAAGCAGTGCATTATCCACATTAATTCAAAATGAACAAGTCGACAGACTAAAAATGATAAGCATATTAAGTGATGCTGGAAGAGTTTTGGCTGACTTACACCAAGTACAAACAAGGTCAAGGAAAAATCTGGTATTACCAGCATTAGATAAAACCTTTGTGGATACAATTAAAGATGTTGAAAGGGATGAATACCTTTATGGTACTAACTTGATTGAAAAAATCAACGTACTCAAAACCTGCCAACGAAGCGGACAATCAATCAAAAAGCCTGCTGCGACTAGCAACTTTAATAACAACAATCGCCAGGGAAACTTGCATGGTCCTCCTCGTTACAACCAGCAGAGGACAGTACCGAGGTATGGACACAAGAAGATGCAGTCCTCATCCTCAACTCAGGCTCGCAAGCATCCACCTCAACATTACCAGTCCTCAGCGAGGAAACCAAAGATGCCACAGGCAAAACCTCCTGCTCGGACATAGAGGTAAGTCATGCTGGAAGATTGTCACATTTTTTGCAATGCTGGAGAAAAATCTGTCATGATGATTCCATACTGGATTACATTTGTGGATATTCAATTCCATTTACCACCGAACCATACCAACATTTGGTACCAAAGACTTCTTATGGTAACTCTATTTCTGAGGATGCTGAGATGTTCTTATCTATAAATAATTTGTTAACATTGGGTGCAATTTCTCCTTGCAAACCATGCAAAGATCAATTTATTTCAAAAATTTTTCTGATACCTAAACCCAATGGCAGTAAAAGATTTATATTAAATTTAAAACCGCTAAACAAATTTATATCTACTTCTCATTTTAAAATGGAAGACCACAGAACAGCAATATCATTAATTTCAGTAGGAGATTGGATGGCAAAAATAGATTTAAAAGAATCATATTTATTAGTAAATGTAAATCCACAATACAGGAAATATTTAAGGTTTCAGTTTGACAAACTGTACGAGTTCAATGCACTCTGTTACGGGCTCTGTTCAGCGCCCAATGTTTTCACAAAAATAATGAAGGTTGTAGTAACTCACTTAAGGGAGAAAGGCTACAAATCAGTTCAATATTTAGATGATTTGTTATGCATAGGATCTGACTATAAGTCCTGCATTCAAAATGTCCAAGAAACAATTTCATTATTACAGTGCTTAGGCTTTGTAATAAATTTTGAAAAAAGCATAACAGTACCTTCCCAGACTTGCCAATTTTTAGGGTTTATATTTGATACTAGAGATATGACATTACAGTTACCTATAGAAAAGAAGATATGTATTAAAAAGTCTGTTAAAAAATATCTTACACTTGATAAATGTTACATTCGCGACCTTGCCCAGTTAATAGGGACACTAGTGGCAGCATATCCTGCCACCACATATGGTTGGCTTTATACTAAACTTTTAGAACATCATAAATACCTTTATTTAGTTGAAAGTAATGGAAATTATGATACAAAAGTAAAATTAAATTCTGAAATTAAATTAGATTTAAATTGGTGGCATAATAATATAAATTCTACTCAAAGAAATATAGCTTATCAAAAATATGATTTGGAGATGTTTACTGATGCTTCCAGGACAGGCTGGGGAGCATTTTGTAATAACAATAGAGCTAATGGTATTTGGAAAGAAGAGGAAAAAGAATTTCACATCAACTACTTGGAATTACTGGCAATATTTTTAAGTCTTAAATTCTTTGTCAAACAAGATCAAAATATTCATATTTTGCTAAGAGTAGATAATAAAACAGCAATATCATACATAAACCGAATGGGTGGTATTCAATTCCCTCATCTCAATAATCTGGCTAGAACTATATGGCAATGGTGTGAGATGAGAAAAATCTGGCTTTTTGCCTCTTATATCAAGTCATGTGATAATAAGGAGGCAGATGAAGAATCTCGAAGAGTCAACCCGGATATTGAATGGGAATTGAATGCTATTGCTTTTAAAAAAATTGTATCAATATTGGGTCAACCTGATATTGATTTGTTTGCATCAAGAGTTAACGCTAAATGTCCATTATACATATCTTGGAAGCCAGATCCAGATGCTTTAAATATTGATGCTTTCACAGTAGATTGGTCTAAATATTTTTTTTATGCGTTCCCTCCATTCAGTCTAATATTGAAATGTTTGCAAAAAATTAAAAATGATAAAGCAACAGGCATCATGGTTATGCCATATTGGCCATCACAACCGTGGTACCCACTACTACAGACAATGTTAGCTTCAAAGTTAATATTTTTAAAACCACAAAAAGATCTCTTACACTCTTGTTTCAGGGACAGTCATCCCTTACATCACCAGCTTACACTAATTGCCGGGATTTTATCAGGCAAGCATGGTTGAAGCGGTCAATTCCTCCCACATCCATGGAAATAATGTTAGCCTCTCTTTCTAACAATACACTTAAACAATATAATGTCTCCTACAAGATTTGGTGGGTTTTTTGTAAAGAACATAGTATAGATCCATTTGCACCTTCAGTGCCTAAGGTTATGTATTTTCTAACAAAAATGTTTGACTCAGGTGCTGCTTATGGTTCTCTAAACTCTCATAAAGCAGCACTCTCTCTTATTGTTGGCTCTAAAGTTGGGGAAGATGATCGCATAAAGAGGTTATTTAAGGGCTTCTATAAGTCACGACCACCATTAGCAAAATACCATACTATCTGGAACCCTAATACGGTCCTAAATGTGTTACAAGACTGGTACCCAAATTTGTCTCTAAGCTTTGAAAAATTATCAAAGAAATTAGTAGTTTTGCTTGCATTGAGTACAGCACAAAGAGCGCAGACTCTATCTCTTATAAAAATATCTAACACTAAATTCCACAATGATGGTGTAAACATTGTTATAAACGACATTACAAAAACGTCTGCTCCAGGCCGCGGTCAACCTAATTTATATCTGCCTTATTTTGAAAAATCTGAGATATGCCCAGTGAGAACTTTGTCGGATTACATATCTTTTACTGAAGAAATTAGAAACCATAATGATCATTTATTACTAACTTTATCAAAACCCCACAGACAAGTTTCATCATCAACAATAGGAAGATGGATAAAAAATACTCTTTCTGTGTGTGGTATAGATACAACCATCTTTTCAGGGCATAGTACACGACATGCCTCTACTTCAACTGCCAAATCAAAGGGTGTTTCTTTAGATGTGATTAGGCGGACCGCAGGCTGGACAAATGATTCTTCAACATTTGCAAAATTTTATAACAGACCAATTGTTAACAGTCCAGGAGAATTTGCCCATGCGGTTCTCAACGCTAATCTGCAATGTGATTAGAAATAATTCATAAATACTTATTAAGATATGATTAATTAGATTTTAACTTTTTTAAATACTAGATATGTGTGTCAAGCACCTAACTTCATTAATTATTGTATTATTAATGTTTAACCTAAGGATACCTCAAGTAGTACTTAATACTCATGAGGCCATGAGACTGATTGTGATTTTATTGGGTGATACTAGTGCCTACTAAATTTTTAAATTATTCAGAAGAGTTTAATTTAATTTTAGTTTAACATTAGAAGATTGAGTTTTTATTTTTAAAATAAAAGAAATTTAATTGGTTTTTAAAAAACATGTTTATTTCTTCTCTATCAGTACAAGTATCTCAACTTTACCAATATATCTCTGAACATCTGCGTTGTGAATATATCGAGAATAAAGTCAAGTATAATAAGTGATCAAACTAACCTGTGATGTTCGATCATTATTATACGAAGACTTTATTCGAAGATATATGAACCCTGCCCACCCGGCCCATTGGTAAAGTTGAGTAGGTTCTTGGGGCTCTAAAAAGAATGACATTAGACAGATAGATTCATAGAGTATAAATGTGTGTGTTTAGTTTTTTTTTTAGGGCTAAGAATCTGAATTGCGTCGGTTGCCAGCTACTAAAAGGAAGCTGCGTTGTGAATATATCTTCGAATAAAGTCTTCGTATAATAATGATCGAACATCACAGGTTAGTTTGATCACTTATTATATTCACTTGCCCTTCAAACCTGAACACAGATGTTTCATAACTACTGCTTGACCCAAAAGCCTTTGTACACAAAGCCTGTTATAGTCAGGACTGACCATACGTACCTTTTAAAGCACGGAAGCGCTCAGATAAAGATACCATCATAATACAGTTTGGTATAGTTTTGCGCCAGTCACAAACAACCAAACACGACAAGCAAAACTTTGAATATAAGTTTTGTACGGTGAAGAGTTTCTGCATACTTTTAGGAATAAAACTAGGAACATTGTATTACATTTGCGACCCAACCTGGGTTGAGTAATATGATAATAAGCATTGTCCGTTTCAAATCTCTTGGGTTGAACTGAATTTACATAGAAAACATGAACTGTAAACATAGGAATCATGTAGATAGATTTCTTTATCGAAATGTAGTTCTATATCAATATCACTATAACATTAATAAATAGAATATTAAAAAGACATGTTTGCAGTGGAGATTGAACCCGCAACTTCTCGTTTCTAAACCAAGCAAGCGAACAAGAACCAATATGTATTATTCGATTTAAATTCGAATTGTGATATTTTTCCTTATTCGACCTAGAACTTAGCGCGAACGATAACCGATTCGTATTATTCGATAAGTATTCGAATTGTGCTATAATTTAAAAGTAAAAAGCGGTTACAATTTTAGAAAACTAAACTGGTTTGAAGCCATTTGATACAAACTTCAAGATTTATGTATTTTATATTACTGCCAAGGGTCAACTAAGGCAATTCTCATCATTTAGATCCAAATGGGCATTTACACTATCTATAGTTATTTTAATAAAACCACCATAAATATGGAATCACTAAAACCCGAATACCTAAGTCACTGAGACACGAATAAATCACTTAAAACGCGAACTAATGGCAGAACATCGCGGTTCAATTATCAAAACTAATTTAAATTGTCGAAACTGTGAATTTATGGCTATCGCGGATAAATAATAGTTTTACTACAGCAATCAGTGTGAATTGGTTTATCAAAATTAATTCATCAAAGATAGTGTTAAATTGATTTTGTGTTTTTTTTTACTAATTTATTTCTTCTAGTGTAAAACTAAATAAGCTATCAATATTATAGCTTTGAAACTTGAAGACCGATGTGGCGCAGCGGGCGCAGGTCCGCCGGCGACGCAGAGGTTGCGGGTTCGATTCCTGCCTCGGGACAAATGTTTGTACGATCTACAAATATTTGTTCCGGGTGTTCTGGGTATTTTCTATATATAATAAAAAATATCTATCTATGTATTGTATTGTATTATATATATATCAGTCATCTAGTACCCATAATACAGCTCTGTTTAACAGCAGCTTACCTTGGGCTAGACGATGTTGTGTGGATTGTATAAAAAAAAAATTAGCTCAGTGACAAGATAGTGTATTATAGTTTTAATCATCACACTAAGGGAATACCAAACATTATAATATCCAAAGAATTATTTTGTCTCTAGCGGTATTTGAACCCGTAACCTCCGCTTGATACGCGGGTGCTCTACCAATTGAGCTATCAAAACATATTAACTGTTTTATTTATAATCTAGTCCTTAAAATGAATTCTGCACCACAATTCAAATTTATCCCGCGACTATGCAGATAAAAATCTTAGTAGTAGAGAAGTAGAGTTCTCTGTGATAGAGCTCGCCCGGGGAAGGACTACCACCATACTTATTTCTGCCACCAAGCAGTAATGCTCGCATTGCTGTGTTCCGGTGTGAAGGGTATGGTTCCCGACATGGCTTTCGATCTTAGCCTCAAGTTGGCAACCCGCGAGTGATACCTCTGGTATTGCAAGCGTCCATAGGCTGCGGTAACCGCTTACCATCCTTGTGGGCTGTACGCTTGGTTGCCACTTCAGTTGTATAGAAAAAAACCTATTAGTTACGGTTCCAAAATATCAGTAACTTAGATTTTATCACTAATTTTTTTTTAACTGAAACAGGAGATAAAGCTACTACTTTTTTTGTTTGTAAACATGTTTTTATTAGAATAAACAAATTTGTAGATATATCCATAAATCCGAAAGTTTGGAATATGTTTTTGATTGAATCACGCCCAAACGGTTTTACGAATATAAATACAACTTTAAGTAAATTGTAGATAAAATAACGAATTGGCTACTTTAGATGTTGGCACGCGGGTGGAACCGCGGTCGAAAGTTAGTCTAACTTAGTTGTGCAATGTTACATACATCAATTACCTGCTTTCTTGTTGATTATATTACTTAGTACGACGTACACAACAAATCGTTTTCAGATGTAGTTTTCATCAAAAGATTAATTTAATAGTAACTTTATGGTATAAAACTTGCTCTAGATTTACTATAACTAACTACGAGCATACGTATAAACTTTAGAAATGCATAATATGCTATAAGCTAGCTAATAACAAAAAAAGGTAGGTACTTAATCTTATTTTTGTAATTGGTAACATACGTAGTTAGTCAATAAAATTGCTGACGTGTTCTATATAAGGTCATTCATTATCAAACTGACAAACTTAAGGGGTAGGTTCCACACATAAAAAAAAAATACCTTTTTCTCCAAACGTTTTTTTTTTAAATAAAAAAATAATAATTATGTAATTCTGCTTAATAATTAGTTATCCTTGTTAGAAATCAAAAAGGCAGCGCTCGGCACGTGTCAACCCGCGCGTCAATGAACCGCGGGTCAATAACTCGCGCGTCCTTGACCTGCGCGTGTCCTTGACCCGGTACGGGGCGCGCACACTCGAATATTTCATTATTACGTCGCTTAACTCGATTCCTAACAATGATAAATAATAATTGAGCGGAAAAACGTAATCGATTTTTTTTGTTTACTTGGGGTTTTTAAGACAAAATATACTTTAAAAAAAAATTATAGGTACATATATTTTTTTTTATGTGTGGAACCTATCCCTTAAGTTTGTCAGGTTGATAATGAATGACCCTGTACTTGTGTACCAAATAAAAGATAATATTGATTTTTGAATAAGTTGCAAACCTGTGTTAGGTGTTCTAATTAATAAAATATTTATTTTAAAAAATCACTATAATTTATTTCCATAGCAAAACTTCCCTAAAACATTATGTAGAGTCGATAGTATGTTTAAACGCGTTCTAGCGTCAGGTGGAAATACGAGTCGAATTCAATTAATTATTCTGACAGTATAGTTTGTTCGGCGATGCAATCGTTTTTTTACTACAGTTTCTTCCACTCTGATAGACTTTGACTTCATTAACTCGTTTAATCGTTAGGTGGGTTGTTAGCTCATCCTTGTGTGGGAGTTTTGTGAGAAGTTTCTTTATCCAGACACCTTGCTTGATGTCTTCCGATAACCTTATTTTCTTGCAATGATTGCAAGATCCTTATAATTAAAAGTAGTTTTAATAAAACAAAGAATAAAAAAGCATATAACTCAGTTTCATCTGTGTGACGAATAAAGCTGCCGTCAAATATCTTGATTCCGCGACTGACTCATTTACGCGCGTTATTGCAATCTAACAAGGATGCAACTAATAAAAATTGCGCTAGAGTGAGCGAGACAAACGATCGCAAACGCGGTTCGGTGCATCGGTGTACTAAAGGCGGTAACGGCCAACAATTTGTCGGTCTCGTTGACTTGATATCTAAATTAGTATGGAGACAGCCCTTTTTTAGTCCCGACAACTGACGTCTCAATTAATGATGTGCCATTTCAAAGATCTGGATCGCTGATGTGCGACGGCGAAGGCACAGTGTGCAGCGAAGCGATGATTATCCGTATTTCGTTTATTCATAACTTTATTATAAGTTTCAGTTTATTCACATTCAAATTCTGTTTCCCACTGTCTTTATTTTCTTTTATTTTTAAGTACCCAAGTATTCGTATCATAATTGGTAGGTATGTTTAAGCTGTTTTCATTTTTGGTTTCTACGTGTTTTCCAATTTAAAAAATTGTAATATCGTAAAGGTAATTGACCTGAGTATAAAATGCTGTGTGCACAACGCAATTCGTATTGTTTCTTTGTTACAGCATCAGCGAAATAAGTAAGCTATATATAAATCTGCCGTAAAAACCACTTGCAAAATTTTGCTCCATTTTTTTAATTTACGAGCAGAAGAAACAAAACAACAAACAAAGAATGTCTGTAGGTTTTGTCACTGGTCTTAGAATAATTATATGGCAATACTTTAAAATTCCCTGTGCAAAAAATAACCCTAATCAAATTCCTCAGTATACTTTGTCAAAAGTGAATGCAAAATAATACAATTTGGTTAAGAGCGTTCGTCGGGCCGTGGAAGGCAGAGATTGCAAAACTCAGCTAGCCATCCGAACAGCAGCGTATTTATTTTAGTATCTAATTTAAATAAAACAGGCTTAAGTTCTTTTGTGTCTCTGTCAGTATTCGTAAACAAATTAGCTTGTACCAAAAGGAATATAACATTTCCAAGTTTCACATTATCATCCTCAGAATAATTTGTCCCTCAGAGTTTGTTTAGTGGAATAAAAGAATTCCTCACGCGTTTTTCATTTTAAGTTTCGAAGCTAATTAAGCTAATGACGTAACAGCGAGTCAAAACAGTAATTTAGGAGTCTCCCTTGAAGCGTTAAAGAGTATACCTACGGTGAGAAAATACCCACAAAAACTGTACGATCCATCATAATAGTGCCAAGCAATTACTGTTAGAAGCGTTAATGGCCTGCGTCCATTTAATAATCTATACGAAACTTGTTTTGAACTTTTAAGACTTATAGTGATTTCGATAATAATCTTGTTTTAATAATTACTCACTTATTTCTCTTCCCGTAATCTTGATCGCCTATTTGTATGTTATTTTTCTTTCCGTTAGACTTAATTTGGTCGCTTGACAACTCTTTTAGGAATGTTTAATTCTTGTGATTCTTCTTCGTCGATCTTATCGCTCGAGATCGGGGGAGAGCTTCTAGGAAGTTCATTATTTTTATTACTTTTATATACTTGCTCTACTTTTTAAAGGTAGGGTTTTAAAATAGCGGTACCGGTATACGGTGTTCGGTACGGTATGCATCCAATTATTGTATGGTATTTAACTTTGACGACATTTGATGATCATTCACCATCTGAAAGAGATATTTTTTAGCGATTGGACTTCCTCAAAAATTTATCTATTGTTTAATTAATTTATTTTGTTTATTGACATTACATAATTATTGTTCACTGAAGACCTTATTCATAAACGTACTTTAAACCTCTGTTAGCTAGTTTCTGTAATTTTTTTTTTTTATCGTTTTCGTTAAGAATGTTAAAAAAAAGAAAACACTGAAGGATTTGCTAAAATGACAGTATCTTTTATGAATAAAGTATCCGGCAGATTTTCAGTGGCGTCATTTTCTTAAAAACCCTTACTTTATAGTTTTTCAGGATTAACTACTTGGTATGTTTCCAAAAATGTTTATGCAGTTTGCTCTATTATTGCGCACATTATTTTTGGTACTGTTATGATTTGCTTACTTTGAAAAGGTATTAGTCTTGTTTTGTATGATGATAATGCTGGGATAGTGATTTTTTCTTACTAAATTACTCTGTCTGTTTAGCGTTGTTTTTATTATCGTCATTTCATTTTTGAATAGATTTTTTTCTATAATCAAGGTGCAAGATGATGTTAAAATGAGAAGAAAGCCTAAATAATGTTTATATATGAATATAATATGAAGAAGAAGAAGAAGAAGGTGACATAAGACACCTTCATTTCCTCTGTGTTGTTTATCGCATTAAGAAAACTCAATTATAGTTCGCACGGCGGATTTAGGCTTCCGTGAAGTTAGCCGTTTGTGTTGCGCAAAGACAGTTTTATAATAATAATAATAATAATAATAATAATAATAGTTTTGTTCGAATAAGCTCCATTGCGCATCGAAACGGCTAACTTCATTACGGCCGAGATCCGCTATGCGAACTATACGTTTCTAATCCTACCAAACTCGTTCATAATAAAAATTTGTTGTCATTGCGCAACTAAAAACTGCCCGGATAACTAATAAATAAACTAACTAACTCAAGTAAATGTTTCCTGCTACTGTAAGAAAAATTACGAACGAGGAATTTATTTTATAATAAGTTTATTAACATAATAAGAGGTCGTAGAGCGGGTGCTAGTGGTTATTATAGCGTCATTGTTTACTGTATTATTGTATCACTCTCACATTTGAATATGTAAATTTGGATTGCAAGCTTATTAAAAACAAAATTATCACGGAACAGATAGTAGGTACTTTTATGTCTTTTTTATACCACTTGGCAAACCCTCATACAGCCTGCCTGACGGTAAGCGGTTACCATAGCCAATGATTGCAATACCAGAGGTATCTGAGACTTAGATCAAAAAACTCATGTGCCAAAAGTGTAAATAAGTACAGCCGTTGAACGAAACCTGTCACCAAAAATCAGCTATGTATCATGCCTTGAAGGTTCAATTTTGTTACGGGAGAATGTTTGCATGATTTGCAATTTTTTTTATTTTTTATATAAATTATATTTTTTATCTTGGTAGGCAATTCAAATAATTTTATACACATTTCGATTGAAGTTAAGTTTTATAATAGTAACAAGCTGTATTTTTTAAATAATGATTATTAATAAAGGAGCTGTTAATTTTATCATCCACTAAACCTTTCCACGTGTCATATCCATCACTTTGATCAACTTATCAAACCTACACCTCTTTGTATACAAATATAGACGCCATTTTGTTTGAACTCGTTATAAGTCAACGCACGCCACCGGCCCTCCTAATTACAATGTTGGAGTCGTGTGCGTAGGCCCTAAAGGTACGCAAATAAGTGTATGCGTTTGCGCATGTGTGCATGTTGATTATGTGTCGGCTTTTTTGAATGTCTAATAATTATTATATAGCTTACGCTACACCCGCTGGCGTGGTCGTCCCCTTTAGGGTTCCACTATGCGCGTCAGGAAACGGCATGTCTTAATATAAGTGTTGATATGTGCTTCCCTTGAGAAGAGAGTCAGTTGTCAGTCAAAGTGAATTAGTTTTGATATCTTTGACTCAAATTTAATCATGTTGAGCTCTGGTTGTTGTCTTTACTCGTTATTCTTGACTGTCAAGAATATTAAAAGCACGTTGTAAATATCATTTTCAGTTTATATTTTTACAATCAAAACACTTTTTTTAACCTCTGTAGCTCTTTAAGTGAGTGCCCGTATCGTAACTACCTACACATTTTTTATGCCTTTAATCATAGAAACAACTGTGACTTTAGCAGCTTGCTAAATATAAGGTCATTCATTATCAACCTGACAAACTTAAGGGGTAGGTTCCACACATAAAAAAAAAAATACTTGTACTTTTTTTTTTTTTTTTCTTAACGTTTTTTTTTATAAAATTTTAAAAAAATAAAAAATTATAGGTACATATATTTTTTTTTTTAGGTGTGGAACCTATCCCTTAAGTTTGTCAGGTTGATAATGAATGACCCTGTATTTATATTCTTTGTCACTAATTTGTAATTGTAATTTATTTATTTATCCATAGACATAGTGCCATTTACTTAGATAAGTCACACAATACAAAAAATAACTAGGTAATTATTTCAGGTTTCATTACAGAGGTTTAAAGTTTATGCCTAAGGTCCATAGACTTCTACCGGTCTATAGACTACCTACCGTGCTTCGGAGGGCAAAAGTAGTCAGTCCCTGCATTTTCAAAGTTGTTAGGCCTTCGGGCGGCCTTAGAACTCTGTCACCAGAGTTGGCTATTGACTCATACTTACTTACTAGACTCCTAGCATTATCAAACCTTTGATTCTTAACCTATTCTCACTTGACCATGTTTGTTATCAAAGAAATCTCAATCAACAGCGTTCCCTCCCAACACCTGGGAGGGTTTTGGGAGGAAATCATAAAACCGCTTGTATACAGCAAACTGTTTATCGGCATTAGAAGAACTGCCTCAAAGATTTTTTCTATCTAAGTAGTATCATCATCATGACAGCATTATAATGTTCCCACTGCTGAGACACTGGCCTACTCTCAAGTGAGAGTGATTAATCGCCCACGCGGACCCAATGCGGATTGGTGGATGGCACATATCATTCGAATTGTTAGTTCTTGGACTTGTTAGTCGTTTTCCTTCACCGTAAGAGAGCCTGGCATTGCGCACATAATTTTTTCGAATAGAAAGCAGTATTTTAAGTGTAAGAATATAAGTTAAAGAAGTATTTATCATCATCATCATCATAAAGTTTATTATAGACGTCCATTGCTGGATTTAAAAGCCTCCCAACTTCCGTGTATATCATCGGTCCATTCTAAACTTAATTTTCCAGTTTAAAAACGACCTTGGTGGCATGGTGAGCAAGTACCCGGTTGAGTAGCGAGAGGTTGGAGTGGGTTTGATTCCCGCTGCGGGACCAATGTTTGCATGATCTGCGAATACTTGCTTGTTACTTGTTGGTTTGTTTTTTTCTATTTGCTATCTTTATAACAATGAATTGCTGTGCGTTAGTCTCGCTAAAATTCGAGAACGGCTGGACTGATTTGGCTAACCTTGGTCTTGAAATGTTTGTAGGTCCAGGGAAGGTTTAGACGGTAAGAAAATATGGAAATGTTGCGAAAAAAATAACGCTAGTGAATCCGCGCGGGTCAGTTTACTAATAAATAAAAAATAAATAAATTAATAATTCTGGACAATTCACACAGCATCTTCTAGCCCCAAGGTAAGCTGCTGTTAAACAGAGCTGTATTATGGGTACTAGATGACTGATATATACTTAATACAATACAATACATAGATAGATATTTTTTTTTATTAATATAGAAAATACCCAGAACACCCGGAATAAATATTTGTAGATCGTACAAACATTTGACCCGAGACGGGAATCGAACCCGCAACCTCCACGTCACAGGCGGACCTGCGCCCGCTGCGCCACATCGGTCGTAAGTAAGTAGGTATTCTATTTGCTTGCCATATTATAATCTTTGCATAATTTCGGTCTAGATAGCGTTGTATAAGTTAATTTATTTAAACAACTTTAATTAGCGATTGGCTAACTAGCAAGTCACGATACAAGCTCCACTGCTTCCTGTGTGAACGCGCCCTAATGGTTAATCATGATTGCGATCAGGGGCGTCGGGTACTGCAAGCCAAACATTAGCTCTGCACTTGGCAGCGGCTGTTTACATTTGCTTTCATATTAACTCGTTTTGTCCGATCGGCATGCTGGGAATTGGATCGAACTGGGCCCATAACCAGCTATTTTTCACGTTTGATTTCTCATGTTAGATGATGCTGTGTGGATATCATAATATAGAAATAAATAATAATGCTGGACAATCCTCACAGCATCATCTAGCCCCAAGCTAAGCAGAGCTTATGTTATGGATACTAGATGACTGATATACTTAATACAGTGCAATTATTAAGTAAGCAGTCGGTCCCGGCTTTTTTTCTTCCCGGTTTGATTTCTCATGTTAGATGATGCTGCCCAACATTAGCTCTGCACTTGGCAGCGGCTGTTTACATTTGCTTTCATATTAACTCGTTTTGTCCGATCGGCATGCTGGGAATTGGATCGAACTGGGCCCATAACCAGCTATTTTTCACGTTTGATTTCTCATGTTAGATGATGCTGTGTGGATATCATAATATAGAAATAAATAATAATGCTGGACAATCCTCACAGCATCATCTAGCCCCAAGCTAAGCAGAGCTTGTGTTATGGATACTAGATGACTGATATACTTAATACAATGCAATTATTAAGTAAGCAGTCGGTCCCGGCTTTTCCAAAGTTGTTAGGCCATGACAGAGGTCTTCGGGCGGCCTAGAAACTCTGTCACCAGAGGTGGCCACTGACTTATACGAACGAACGAACGAATGCAATTATACATAGATAAATATTTTTATTATACATAGAAAATACTCAAAACACCTGGAATAAATATTTGCAGATCGTAAAAACATTTGTTCCAAGGCGGAAATCAAACCCGCAACCTCCTGCATCACAGGCGGACCTTCGCCTACCGCGCCACATCGGTCATTAATTTATTGATTGCCAATATGTAATAGTTAGTAGTAGTTAGCTTAGTTCTATAAAAGCTAAGGTCAAGTGCTTTGTTTTTTGACTTTGTTGGGCACAGCAGTGAAAAAAAAGTGGATTACTTGGTGGTAGGACTCTTCAGCAAGAGTCCGTCTTGGTGGGTACCACCGCAGTGTCAGATATTCTACCTCCAAGCAGTAGTGTGCAAGCATTACTGTATTTAGGTTTGAAGGGCACTGTAGCAAGTGAAATTACTGGGCGAAAGAGACTTAACAACAATGTCTCGGGGGTGATAAGCGCAGTGCAGTGCCATGCAAACACTTAAAGACTTTAAACTTGGGTGGCACTGCATCTTTAATAGTCAGGCGTGGTGCTTAACGTCAGGTAGGCGCCTTGATTGTTTAGTCACTTGCTGACATAAAAAAAAAAAGTCCGGATCTTGGGCTTGGGGATCTTTGAACCAAGCCCAATTAAAATACAACATTTTCAATCAGGTTTTTTCATCAAGTAGGTAGATAATAAAAATAAAATGAGACAAAACAAAATAACAAGAACAATGAGTGAAAATAATAAAATATAGGTTTGTAATAAATTATAATTATTAGGTACCAAGACGGTTCTTATAAAAAACTACCTCAAACAAAAATCGTCTAGCATAAACTTGGCTTGAAACTCAATTCAGTTAATTAACGTAACATTATCCTAAGAACTCTTGAATCATTCACAATTAAACTCAAGGCAAACTCAACCTTTTTCTTCTACAATAATTATTTCGCTGAGATTCACTTTTAACAATCTCAAAAGAACATTGTTAACGATTGTAAGCCACAAGACCCTTACAAAGTTTGCGTTGCACTCGCGGGGTCTAAAAGCAAAATAAAGCAATCATTAGAGACCTCCAAGGCACAAAACAACGAGTAGACCCTACAGGTTGCAACGTCTCAATCTACAGCCACTTTACAACGTATAGGACGGCTTAAGCTTAACCGGGACGGGATGAAACGTAAAACTACATTTATTTCAACACTGGTGATGCAGAGTTAGCAAGTTTGCTTTCTGATACAATAATTACAAAGATGGTACCTGTAGCTCTATTGCGTAAGTCGGTTTCAATTCAATTCATTTCAATTCAATGTCTTTATTTGTTAAACACAGGTATATACATTTTTTAAAATTAATTAAAGAAACAAAATTAATTTAAAATTAATTAAAAAAAATTAAAAAAAAACTTCGTTCGTTCTTTCGTTCGTATGAGTCAGTGGCCAACTCTGGTGACAGAGTTTCTAGGCCGCCCGAAGGCCTCTGTCATGACCTCACAACTTCGAAAAAGCCGGGACCGACTGCTTAACGTGCCCTCCGAAGCACGGGAGCGCTCAGTTGAAATTACCACTGAGCGAACTGTCAATATGCTGTCACACTCATACAAAATACGTCAGTTTTTGATTGAAATCAAGTGAAATCGATTGCAACCGAATTACGCAATCGGGGGGCTGGTACCTACAAATTCTTGTAATATTACATGATTTCATAAATTTTGACAATTTTTTACAGGACCAAAATTAAAATATTACTTAATCATTATCACATAAAAATCATAAATTCCAATTTCCAGTCGTACGTACCTATATTTATTCTACTTGGATAATATTATTACAAAAATAGTAGTTATTTAAAATCTCACGAGTTTCTTTTTGTTTTAATATTTTTCGTTTTTCACTTGTTACTTTATTTACTTTTGTTTTAGGGTTAAAATTTCTTCATTGAGTACCCTAGCGATTTCAAACAATGATGAATGTTTCTCGTTAGATTTTAAAATTTTACTGAAATATTTTTTTTTATTTACATACTTTGCTTGCACCTTGACAATTTTTTTTTTAAACCACCAAGGTAAACAAGCCTAAAATAATTAATAATTAAAAACACTTTTACGCAAGCATTACGATTTGCAACCTTATCTAGACGTATCTAGACGTGATTCAAAGATCGGATCCGGGACGGTTAAGCAAAAATCACCCTCTTACCGTATAGTATACGATATTTTAATATTCGTATAACTATGGGATCTGAGAACATAAATTGATAAAAGACAGAAAATAGGAAAAATCAATCTTCACCGGACAGGCATGAATATTTTGGAATTTACTATTTTAAGCGTAAGTATTTAAACGAGACTAGCAATATGAAATATCTAACCAGAAACTACTACTAAACTACTAAGAACTAGAACTGCTGAGTGGGCCCCAGGTAGCGCAAGGCGGCGACGTGGAAGACCCAGAATGAGATGGCGGGACGAACTCGACTCACATTCAAGCTCATGGCCTGTCACGGCGTTAGATCGCGAAGAGTGGAAGAAGGGAAGGGAGGCCTTTGCCCTGCAGTGGGACAATCACGGCTAAATAATAATAATAATAATAATAACCAGAAATAACTCGTTTAGAACTTAATACTTGTTACAAAACCGCGAAAATTTCACACACGGATTTTCCTCGTCAAACTTCACCGCCGCCTTAACGCGCGTGTTACGCTTTACGAGTATTTATTTACGCGCGAGTAACGAAAAGCGCGACTTACTGAGTTAAAAAAAAATCATTTCTGGGAAGCGTGCGGTTTAAAATACACAATGTGTGTCACGTCAACTAAATTACAACGCCTTTATCATCGTCGTCTAACATTTCGTACGTATAATATAAGCTATACTTAGGTATTTAACTCATACATAAGTATTTTTTTTACTTCAGACATAAACATCGTTGGATTAAGGTTGAAATCAAAATGCATTTCGCTGAAACACTTACGACAGCTCTGCGCAATGCGCATTATTTATTAAGAAACAATTGAAAAGCTTTCAATCTAAATCGCCCGGAATTGGTTTAACCAGCAATTTGAGTGAAAAGTCGAACATTTCGAAACGAGGCCAGCAATCTAAATCACGACTGATATAACCGCGTAAAGATTAGTGGTTGAGGCTATTAGAGTTGTCAGTGCTATCACGACTGCCACTCTTCATAATTGTAGCTTTAAAACAGTATACCTAATTGTCGTGTAAAAAGCAGACTAAATTAGGTTTTTAGGGCTCCAGATAGGAAGCTTTATTCGATACAACAATTCAAGTTTAAAAAAAATAGCG
Organism: Colostygia pectinataria; assembly: GCA_951394395.1. Classification (NCBI taxonomy): domain Eukaryota; kingdom Metazoa; phylum Arthropoda; class Insecta; order Lepidoptera; family Geometridae; genus Colostygia; species Colostygia pectinataria. Next base: position 8,908,339 of record OX596365.1, on the reverse strand, counting down.
TCGTAATTTTGTATTGAATAAAGAAGCAAAGGTGCAATAAGAGGTTGGGAGGCGCTGGGTTTTTAATATTAACAAGTGTCAAATAAAAGCATTATATTTCATTTCATTTCATTTCATTTCATTTCAAGTAAAGTCACAAGAAACTTGTTATATCTGATAACTCGGTTTATTTTTCCAACTTTACTTGTTGGTTCAAAGAATGTTAGACGTCTCCATTTCGATTCGTTGCGCTTTAGCATCATAGATGACGCTGCGTTTTTTTCCACTTTTCCTACCATTACTATCTTTTTTTCGATAAAAACTCTACTAAGCACACTATAAAGCCGTTTATTGCATAGCCCGATGCATCTTAAATATACAAGTGAAGTAGCGTGAAGCCCTCAGTCGGTGATGACTTAATTTTAGTCGTACATTTGCTATGCCTGTAGGGTTTGCATTCCTCGCTTAGCTTTTTACTTTTATTTGAAGACTTAAGTGCGCGTATGAGAATTATGGATTCAAGAAATCAGTAGTTTAATGATAGGTTTACACCAGGTTAGTGACTGGCATCAGTTTATTAACAAGTCAACGCTGAGGGGATTTTTTTAATAATTAGCTGGTTTATTGCATGGTTTACGTTAGAGTTTTTGTAATAATATTACAGACATTAATCAAAATAATTCACGTCTAACATATGTTAGCTAATGTATCACGTCATAGATTAAACTGAAAGAAAGAAAGAAAGAAAGGAAACCGATGGTAAACATTTCCAGCAAAAGTCCGTTGGGAATCACCGTTATGTTCCGACTCCAAGCAGTTGTGTGCAAGAATGACAATGTTTAGGTTTGAAAGGTACTGTTACAATTAAAATAACTAGTCCAATAAGACTTAATAACTATTCCTCGAGGTGACGAGTAACGTGTAGTGTTTTCAACAAACATCTAAAAAAAATATATTACCTCCAAGTCATGCTCTGTCTGCAGAGTCTGTACAAAAGCAGAGCCGTGAATCACTGCATTTTGTTTCCTATATCAACGGCATAAAGGTCACCGGACGACTATTCTCCAATCACAATACCCTCTGCAAAAAGACAATAGTGTCACCAGGCACGTTTGGCACAACAGTTGCTGTTATTTATGTGTGTCAGATCCAGATATAATCTGTAGCGTCCTCGGGGATGCGAGTTAACATGGCTGTATATGCTTCTCGAATGTAAAACCTTTGAATAACATGGAAAGGATTATTTCCACGAACCTATTAAGCCGTGTTGGTTTAGTAGGATGGGTCTCAACTTCCGATCCAGGGTGTCCTGGGTTTGAATCACAGCCATACACCGAATAGATTTTTTTCATAGAATATATAATTTTTTTCTTTATTTGTACCAAACCTCTGCTAGCAGGGTATTACAACCAAATATGTGCGTATTTAAAATGTTAAAGAACCGTGTTGGCTTAGTGGATGGGGATGAAAATTTCCGATCTGGATTTCTTGGGTTCAAACCTTGACCGTGCGTCAATGGATATGTATTTGTAACAACTTTGAAAAGGTCGAGAACGACAGCAAAATGTGGTAACAGCGACAGCAACTAAAGCTCAGCTGAAATTACCACTAGCGGTCACCCATTCAAGTTTACTCGGAACAGAGCTTAATTTCCTTTCCTTAATTTCCTTTGATTTCCTAAGATGGAGCACGCTTGGCTAGAATATACCTGTTCACTCTTGTTTTGAATATTCCTAAATTGTATTCTTCTGGAAAGACTGACGCCGGCAACGAGTTCCACTCTTTGGCAGTGCGAATGATGAAGGTAGAGTCAAACCGTTTCGTACAAATTGGTGGAATCTCTACAGTGTAAGGGTGGCGTCTTTCCGATTTCCTTAGTTGTCCGGTAGTGGAAAGGAGAAGAGGGGATGAGGTTGTATACATAAACTATTAATTATAATTCATAATTCAAATCAATTTATTTAGAATTCAGGTTTGTTAAGAATTTGTCATTTAATAATAATTTATTCCTGCGAATGTAATACTTTTTTTTTTTTTTTTTTTTATACAACTGAAGTGGCAACCAAGCGTACGGCCCACAAGATGGTAAGCGGTTACCGCAGCCTATGGACGCTTGCAATACCAGAGGTATCACTCGCGGGTTGCCACCTTGAGGCTAAGATCGAAAGCCTCATGTGCCAGAAATTTCACCGGAAACCATACCCTTCACCCCGAAACACAGCAATGCGAGCATTACTGCTTGGCGTCCGAAATAGGTATGCTGTGACATAAATCATTAACGACACGCGTTTCCGGGTGCTATGACAAAATTTGCAATTTAAATATTAAGGGACTTACAGACGAGAGCAGTAGCCGGCGCAAGTGCTCTCACTAGCTAAATACGCATAATTATGCACAATGGTTTGACTTGCATCACATTAATCACACTTAAAATTATTATAAATGCAAAGGTTTTTTTTGGTTGCTTTTCTAACTCGATAACCACTAAACCGATTTGACTAAAATTTATAACATAGATAGACAATGACCGAGAATAGGACATAGACTACTTATTATTCTGGAAATAAAACCGTTCCCGAGTGTCACGCAAACAAAGCCGCGGCAACAGCTATTTTATAAAATTTCGAGTAGACCACAACATAAACCAATGATTATCAGACGGAAGCGTTTAATTATTAATTACATTTTAAATAACCTTATTGTTTAAATAATTAGGTTAGACCCGAAATATTACTCTGTGCCTGAAACACTCGTGCAAAAGTCACTTAAATGCAAATTAACAGTGAACTAATATTAGAGTCATTTATGGTTCCAGCAATAAAGCAAATAATATTGTAAGCTCTGTTTCAGAACACAAATTGGACATAAATATGCATATAAAGTGTCCGTAATTCATGTAATTGAAGTTGACAATATCATGATTTACAAAACATGTTTGTATTGCTTATCCTTTGAGTATTTAGCTAGAGTTGACAACCATACTCTTTTCTCTCTGCCTCTCTATGCTATGTGGTGCTATGTGGTCAAAAACTAAGTATAAGATTATAATATCCCAAAAATTATTTCGGTTCAAGTGGGATTTCTTAGTGTGATGGTTAACACTAAAAAAAACTAAGTATAAGGTTATTCATTATTTCAACGAATCATACAATGACAGATTTAAATGACACAAATAACAGAGGTTTAAAGTACGTTTAAGATATGTTATAATAAGCGTAAGAAAGTAAAAACTTGTTGACGATAATAACGTTTTTTACTAAATTACTATCATTAAAAGATTTGTCAAAATCACGTAAACCTTGTGAAAGTCTAGGTCAGTAAGTCAAAGTACTTCTTGTAATTGTAAAAGCAGAATCATGTTTCAATTTTTATATTTATTCCCGAAATTACAGATAGGAGAAAGCACCATTTATTACTTTATGATAAAACAGAGACAGATCGACGGGATATTGAGAGATTTTATTAGGTAAAGGAAAATACAAACTGTGCCATTGTATCGTAGACTTGACAGTCTTTTCTTCTTGTCTGTCACTCCAAACCATAGATACCTCTATTTCCTCTATACAGAGTTTAGTTTACACGGAGGTTCCAACACTACCCCTTAAACTTAACCGTATAAGTTAGTCATCCTATGTTGAGTACACACTTAAATATACCAAGCATGTACCAAAGCAAAAATACTACTTTAAAAAAATATCGTTCTCATACAATAGTTACATTTCATATGAAAAAACAAAAAACAATATTACGTTACCTACTTACTTGGAAAAAACAAAGAAACAAACCTAACATGTTTTTCCTTAGATAATGGTTTAGTTAACACATCTGCTATCATTTTATCCGTAGGCACATAACCTATACACACAATCTTTTCATTGACCAACTGTCTTATAAAATGATGCCTAATATCAATGTGTTTAGTCCTTGCATGCCAAATTGAATTTACACACAATTTCTGTGCTGACTGACTGTCATTCCACAGAGTTACATTACAAGTTATGTTCATGCATTCTGATATAAATGTACGTAGAAACAACGCCTCTTTACACGAGTCAGAGATTGCCATGTTTTCTGCCTCAGCACTGGAGAGAGCCACAGTCCTCTGCTTACGGCTTTCCCACGAGACCAATGAGTTACCAATATGAAACACATACCCGGTGTAGGAGCGCCGATCCACTTCATTCGCAGCCCAATCCGCGTCCGCGTAGGCAGTCACCTCATGTCGCCTTTCTCAAACGTAAGACCGTATTCAACCATTACCCTTCAAAATGCCTCATAGCTCTGCATAATACTTGCACCGCCTCTGGAACGCCAATTTCTTCATTCCAGCAAGCTGCGCGTATTCGTGTACATCTTCAAACTCCAGCTCATCTGATTCTTCAACTGAAGAATCTGGAACATAAGTAGGATCGGACGAATCTTCTGTTTCATCTACCCCTGTCTCATCACCCTCCTCTGTCTCATCAGATTGGTGATTTCTCTGAGGTGAAGCAGGAATTAACTCTGTCTTACTTTCAGAGCTTTTAGAATTGATCGGACATTCATAAACACCGACTGAAATGTCTTTGTTATCATCATGTGATGTATCCCCCTTAACAAATACATTCTCCAAGAAAGTTACATGTCTTGCTTTTATGCATTTCTTAGGACATGATAGATCAATCAGCCTGTAACCTTTACTGTCCTCGCAATAACCCACGAATATGCATTTCTTGCTTTTAGAATCTAGTTTTCTTCGATTCTCCTCCAAAGCATAAGCAACACACCCAAAAATCCGAATATGTCTGACATCTACCTTTTTCGAAGTCCACTTCTCCTCTGGTACAACCCCCAGTACCGCCTTAGTAGGCGAGCGGTTCTTCAGGTAAACTGCTGCATTCACGGCCTCCGCCCAGTACTTTTTCTCCAAGCCTGCATCCTGGAGCATGCATCGAGCCTTTTCCATAATCGTCCGGTTGGCTCTCTCTGCTACTCCATTCTGAGAACTGCATCGCGGGACCGTAGTCTGATGTCGGATCCCACTGGCTTCCAAGTACTTCTGAAATGCACGGTTGACATACTCAGTTCCATTGTCACTCCTCAAAGACTTTATTTTTCTATCGGTTTGTTTTTCTACTAAGGCCTTGAAACTCTTAAATTTATCGAAGACCTCATCCTTAGTTTTCAGAAAATAAACCCACGTTTTCCTAGAAAAATCATCTATGAAGGTAACAAAATACCTAGCACCACTGAGTGATGGTGTCTGTAATGGACCACATACATCTGTATGCACCAGGCCTAAAATCTCCTTAGACCTACTCGAAGATTTCTTGGGAAAGGGCAACTTACACTGTTTTCCCTCAATACAGGCAACACAATTTTTATAGTTTTTATTATCAAAATGCATACCTGAAACCATCCCATTCTTCATTAGGTTCATACTTCTGGAGTTGAGGTGACCCAACCTCTTGTGCCAAACCTCCTGTGTGACCTTGTCCGCAGCTTTCCTGCATACCTCCTGTGACTCCTCACAGGCCTCAGGCTCCACCCTAGAATTCATGGCAACCTCCGACTCCCCAACAGTGTCTAGTTGATAGACCCCATTGATGTATGATGCTGTTGCTACTACGTTATTACCACTACCTAAGATTTTACAATATTTCCTATCAAATTTAACCGTATAACCTTTCCTAGTCAGCTCACCCACCGACAAAAGATTCGTACTTAAATTTGGTACATAGTAAACGTTGCTAATTGTCTTTTCACAGTCCCTTAACCCTTCACCCTTAACCCTTATCACGCTTCCTCGAACAGCCGTTGCTAACTTTGCCCCGTTGGCAACATGCACCTCCAGCGGTTGAACCGAGATGCACTCACACATAATGTCTTTCCTGTTGCACATATGATTCGTAGCTCCAGAGTCGAGATACCACCGATTGTCCTTCACGTTCACCGCAAGCGCCGTCAGCAACGCGTCCTTGGACTTGCTGCCTGAATCCGTCGCCTTGCTGGTATTAGTCGGGCAATCTCGTTTGTAGTGGCCAGGTTTCTTGCACTTAAAACATTTCACCGTCTTTTTAACAACTAAAGCCGATGCCTCCGGTGCCTCAAACTTGTCCTCTCGCCTCTGTGTCTCTTGGAGCAACTTTGACTTAACTATGTCCGTAGTCAACTTCATATTCGAGTTTTCCAGCGCCATGATAAGCGGATCATAGTCATTAGTGAGTCCACTAAGCATGATGATGGCCACAAACTCGTCGTCCAATGGTGAGTCAATTTCTCGCAGCTGTTGTGATAGTTCTGTGATTCTGGTAATATACTTTTCCATGCCTTCGGTCTCCCTTAACTTAAGCCCGAAAAGCGATCGTAGCAAGCCAAGCCGTCTACTCAATCCTCTATCCTCATAAGCACGTTGCAGGTTGTTCCACGCTTCGAACGCAGAAGAAGCATTTTGTACATGCGGAAGCACCTCCACACTTACCGACAAGCAGATCTTGGCAAAAGCCTTCTGCCGCTTCTTCTCGTCCTTACAATCGTCTGATGTGACACAATCGAACATGTCTTCATGCATCAGAGTCATTTTCATAAGAAACTTCCACGTACTATAATTTTGAATCCCTCGAAGTTTTTTGATGGAAATCGATCCTCCCGTCGTCCCAGCTGCAGCCATTGCGTATACAAATACTGCTGGGCCCAGAACCTGATAAAACAGAGACAGATCGACGGGATATCGAGAGATTTTATTAGGTAAAGGAAAATACAAACTGTGCCATTGTATCGTAGACTTGACAGTCTTTTCTTCTTGTCTGTCACTCCAAACCATAGATACCTCTATTTCCTCTATACAGAGTTTAGTTTACACGGAGGTTCCAACACTTTATCACAACAAGTTTTAAAAATAGGAATGAAAAGTGTTTTTTCTTAGACAGTTGTGAAAATCAGTTGTGAAAGTAAAACAGACTATAGTTTTATGTAGACGCAAGGGGCTAAGAGTGTGATGACGATGATATTCATGCAATAACCACATTTGTTCATTCTGGTAATATAAATATTTCGCAACCCACGTAGTTTTAATCCATTAAAAACTGACCTATTTACTCTCTGTACGTCGGTCTATATTAATATTAAAATAATCCATTCCATTAAAAGCTTTTATAGCGGTTAGGGAATGTCGCCATGACTATGTGTGCTATGGTTTGACAAACACATCACAAAACGTAGCATTACACTCGATCATGTAATTACACCATACAAAAACGGTAATAATTAAATGCCATGAATTGAATGTCATCATTGACCTCATGACTTTTTGGGAAGAGCTGTCTAGCAATGAATATCTATTGACTGATACAATGATTATCCAAATTATACATTATTGTTTCACTGTCATTTGTTTGAATTTAAACAATAGAAATTAGGAATAAGTAGGTGTGGGTAAAAAGGGTTACTTGAATCAAATGTTTTGGGTCGAACGTAGCAAAATACCCATTGGGTAGAAAATTCTTGGGTCGAACAGGTAAGCATTCGTCAAAAATGTGAAAATTGATCCGCGTCGTGGTGGAAACCAATTACTCTCTTCAGAGTAGGTCAGTGTCCAAGGAGTGCCAACATTAATGATGATGTAAAAATCTGCGTTTTTGTATGTATTTTCCCAATCAACTTCAAAACGGCTAAATGGTTTTGGATGGAAAGAAACCTGACTGTCTTACGAGCAGGAGCGAGCGTTCCCACTAGCCAATTTAAAATCCATCGTAAAATTTTACTCTTCTAACAAAGACTATCGTTACTTTTCTTTTACTGACTTTCACCAAAGGAACTGAAGATTAGCATTAAGTATACCCACTAAGCAAACACCATTAAATTTTACAACGGAAGATGGTCGATAGGACCTTTTTAGCATGAAGGGTAGTGGAGCAGTATTAATCCAAAATCCACGTTCGATCAGCAGATATTCTGCTCAAGGACTTTCAGCCCTGTTCAAGCGGAGATAAAGCTTAGGAGCGCTTGGTACTGAGAACAGAACTGTTGGTCTCTCGTTTATTCACAGCCGGCTTATACATAGCGTTGTACGGAACCAATAAACCGTCAACTAATATACCTGAGTATCGGAATTTGCATTTCAAACGGTATCCCAAAGGACCCCGATACTCGGCTAATGTTCTGTGCGGGGAGACAGAAATTTAGCCATATTAGTTTGCCCGCATCGTTTAGCCGAAGCAGAAATTGTCAGATGTAACTAGGACTAGACTTTAATTATTATGATCATCTTCATATCAGCCGATAGTCCACAGCTGGATAAGAGCGTCATGGTGATCAATTTTGAGCCTGCACCATCCACCGACTTTCTGCGACTGCTTTATTGTCATCGGTTCATCGAGTAAGGGCTGTCCTATTTCGTTTTCCAGTTCGTCGTAGAAATGCCTTTATTCTCTAGCAGTAATCGGTTCTACGAGCAATATAACTATAATATGCTGCCTACTGCCACTTCAACGTACTTATTCTAAGAACTATGTCAGCGACCTTGGTTCTTCCACGTATTTCCTCGATCTCCACAATTTGAATTTTGATCATCCTGTGGTTTTGACCTCTTTATTCAGTAATTATCACAAGGATCATTTTGAAACGTCTTAAAGCTAGGTGAATTTACGTCAATTCCACGCGCCACAGCCTAGAAGAATCTGGCAACAAACTCGGCTAAGTTTTTAGCTTTTTTTTTGATAATTCCTCTTCCATTACCATTACCATGACCTTACCATTTTAACTGTGCGTTGATTCTTAGTCTTTTTTTTCCAACCTTTGCTTTGCATTTAAAATGTCCCCACTGCTGGGAAACTAGCCTAGTCTCAAGCGAGAGTGATAAGTTGGCATAATATTAATTCCTAGCATTACTGTGAATTGTACCATTATAATAAGCGTTAGAAACAGTGATAATTTATTAAGACGAGATAACACACAGCTGACTTGTGACGCGTGCTTATCATATTACATATTATATTACACCTTAGGACGCATTCACATTAGGCTCAGTACGTCAAACAGGAATATTTCTTACATCAACTTAGCGCCATCTAGCCTCAAACTAAACAAAGCTTGTGCTATGGGAGCCAGATTTCTGACAGAACAGGTTATCATATTTTTTGTAAGTGCAACTGTAACACATAAATACACCCAGACTCGGAACAAATACTTGCAAATCATGCAAATGTTTGCCCCACAACAGCGGAGAAAGACCTACCTACCTACCTATGTCCAGCAGTGGACTTGCTGTTATGATGATCCTTTTATTACTAGTGTCAAAGATATATATATATACAGGTGGTATAAATAAATGATTACTGCTCTAATATGTCACAGTAGGACGAGCAGAAACTGGTCTCTCTCGTGGTCCTACTAGTAAGATAACGCAGCCTTAATTATGAAATATAAAGTTATCAACATCATCCAAAGCCTGACTTCTCCCACTGCTGGGAATTAATAGAGCTTCGTTAGTTTGTGCCATCTGTCATCCAGCACTAATCTGATATATTATTTATTTTGTAGTAATTAGAAACAATTATCTTAACTGTTTGGGCTATTCCCAGTAGTCTTAACAGTCCAATTTTATCTATAATAATCAAATTGCACTGAGTTATTTTCCTTCGTGAAATTGTAACAAGCATAATTTTCAGAAGCTTTCACCTCCTATTGATGTGCATGCTGCTTTACAATGTTCCGCTTAGTGTTAAGTTCACTCATTTTGTCGTGTCACATAAGGGTGGTGCTACACTGTAGCCTTCAACACTTTACAAATTATTATAATAAGAGTAGTAGAGTTCTTTGTGATAGAGCTCGTCCGGGGAAGGACTACCACCATACTTATTTCTGCCGCCAAGCAGCAATGCGAGCATTGCTGTGTGGTTCGAAGGGTATGGTTTCCGGTGAAATTACAGGCACATGAGACTTTCCATCTAACGTCTCAGGGTGGTAACACGCAAGTGATATCTATGATGTTGCATGCGTACATAGGCTACGGTAACCGCTGACCATCAAGTGGGCCGTACGCTTGATTGCCACTTTAGTGGTATAAAAAAAAAAACAGACTTGTATTAAATTATTAACGGCTATTTACCACTTGAATTTGTCATTTATTCTGACGTTTCGAAGCTCTTTAGAAGCTCTTCTTCATGATCTTTAATATTATTTTTAACCACTATAGTTTTAACTTTTTATTATAAACATAATTTGTAAAACCAGTTTTCATCCCTTCTTATTAACATTTTAACCGTTACTGCTCGGGGGCGAGATATTTTGATTTTATTGGAAATTTGAATCGGACAAACAAACTCTTTTCCTAACGTCCCAACGACGGTACCAATGCAAAAGCCAACGTGTTGATACGAGCTTGCGCTTATTGGTGTAAATTCCTTTGATTAACCGACACCGTCAACGTAGAGACAAACGCTTTTTTTTGTCAAGCCACATGTTGAGTAAATAGTAATAGGCCAAAACACGTTAAAACTGATGTGTGAAACTGGCATAAATACTAAAATATACAACAGTAGCTCAACTCTAACTTGAAGAAGATGCGATTAATTATAATGAACGTTGATGAATTTTAGGATTTGTGACAGAAATTAATTAATGCAAATACTCAAGGTATGTTATGAATACAGTGGTGTAAGTAAGTCCTTAAGGTTGTTAGTAGAGTAAGTAATAACCTTGTATTATGTTATGTGTATAATTAATTAACATTCGATGGACAAATGACATTATAGCAGTTGCAGAAAGTAATCGGTCGTTATGGCGCTCTGAGGAAGGATTTGGAGCAATGTCTATTTTTGGACGTTTTAATTGATGCTAATGATGAACGTTTTAATTCAATATTAGATCATGACGGAGGCCTTTGAGCAACCTTTTAACTTCATCACAAAAGTTGACATGCACGCATAGTCATGCGAACTTACTAATTATTATTTTTTTGGCTAGACGCCTTGGTCAGACTAACGTTCCCCTATATATATATATATATACCTACCTCTCGTTAGACTTACACTTCTGTTATAGAGTACCAGAATGACCCTTTCAAGTTTATTATTTCAAAGGCATCCACCATTTTTCTGCGACCGCTTAAACATAATCGTTACATCGAGTGGACCTCTCTTCACTTGGTTTTCTAAACGTGGTTGCCATTCGAGAACTTTTTATCCCCAGCAATTTGTAACCATAATATCACTGTGAAAATAATAAAATAATATACTTAGAAGAAAAACATTAATTAACATTCCTAAAGCCATTGTAATCATGTTACTGTCAGTTTAGAAGATAATTTTCATGCCAGTCTGACCTTCCGTCACGTCTCATGATCAGATCACCAACGCCTATCTTAAATCATGTACAAAAGCATTTCATATGCATTTATCATCTTATCATCCGAGATCGGTAAACAAAAATGTCTGTAGCCATCAATCAGAAATCGTCCGGCCGTTAAAAATTGTCTCTACCAATTACGAATCGAGCATTCCACAAAAAGTTTGACACTTATGGAATATGGCGTTCTAATTTAAAAATGAATTAAATTAAAAATTATAAAAGTCGTCACCATCATGGCTTCTTTGAATGTTTCTTCTCCCGGGACTTTAGCCTGGGGTCATAATAATAAGACCCATGATGCAGATTATTGGATCGCACTTTTCGAATTTTAGATCTGACTACCGTTTTCTCATGATGTTTTTCTTTACCGTTTGAGAGCACTGACTCCGTTCATAAAAATAGAAAACCGATGATGACCTTAGAATCGATAAGAATCAGTTATTAAATGTAGCGCACCTAGCCGGGTACGCTTTGTGGAAGTGCTTTGGTCCTTTCATCTAGGTGCGCTACAAAAAAAACCTCGGCTACCAGTGCTTAAATTTAAAAATGATTTATCCAAAATATTAAAATTTAAAAATGGTTTAAACAAAATGTTAAAATTTACACGTCAATTGGTTAATACGATTGAACATTTGGGCTATATGAGTTATAGGCGGAGTCTACTGTAATTAAAATGCATGATTTTTATTGCCCTACCTTGTTTTATTTCCGGCAAAGTTAGAGTAATAGTTATATTCTCGTATATACTTCTAATTCTTTTGTTTTGATGAGAGCGTGAGCATTATAATGCTTCTAATTAAATTGTTTATAGTGGTATTAAAATAATTAAGTCGTACATGTATTCTGCTATCTCTTTTATTACTTAGACGGAGCTTATCTGAGGGATAAGTTATGAGTTCATAAAGTTTAATTCGGAAGTAATGTCTTACGAAGAAATCACTTATTCCACGCATACACACATCAAACTATTAATTTAATTGACGACGCTGTAATTTTTGAATTATTCTCAGGAAAAAACTAAACAAATAAATAAATAAATAATGCTGGACAATTCACACAGCATCATATCTAGCCCCAAGGTAAGCTGCTGTTAAACAGAGCTGTATTATGGGTACTAGATGACTGATATATATTTAATACAATATAATACATAATAGATATTTTTATTATATAGAAAATTCCCAGAACACCCGGAACAAATATTTGTAGATCGTACAAACATTTGACCTGAGGCGGGAATCAAACCCGCAATCTCCGCGTCGCAGGCAAACATGTTCTCTTTTTAATAATAATTTCGTCATGAAATATTTAGCTGTTGTCTAATAATATACTTAAGATTAAAATCTATTGCTCATATTCATAAAAAAAATAATTTCAGCGGTTTGCTAAGTTTTGTCTTTCCTTTTCATCCCTAAGTCAAAAAACGAGACGATTTAAGAAAGACTTAGCTATCAGAGGTTTAAACTACGTTTATGAATAAGGCCATATTTTTTTGTAAAAACAGCAGCTGCTTGTAAAAACCAACATGACAAGAGCAACCTCATTCTTCATAACAAATTATTCCTAACGGTGATCCAGCATTTCTGAACGAATTAGAACAAAAACAACTCTAATGATGACCACTTGAGCTCGCTTCACACGTTCCATGGAAACCTTTCGTAGCGGGCTCTTCGGCGCCAATCTTTATATCCCCGTCTTACTCTTCATTATTGGGTCGGTTATCTCTTTCTCTTTCGTTAGTACCCTTTGCGGCATGGAGAGTTCTGAATTAAGCAATTATGGTTAATTTTGAATCTACCCATATTATGGACCAGGTCCGTCGGCGATGTGTTATTTTGGATCATAATTTCTGTGAAGGCGTCCGACTGAGCAGCTGTAAATTACATAGGAACCGGATAAAAATGTATCGTTTTTTATTTTGTGTGTTATTGGACTACTTAGTAGAACTGTTACGCTTTGGAGTTCGATAATAGCTTATAAAACTAAAATTCAAATTCATGATAGTTATAATCAATAAAATTATCACAAGGATCACTTCGGAACGTCTTAAAACTAGATTAAAAATGTGATACATAGTACTATAGCGTCTTTTGCCTCAACTCACAGCTCAGGGGGCTTATTCGCTATGACCTAGGAGATTCCGTACCAATGACGTGTAACGTTATTAACGTGTTCTATACGTGCCGTGGTGTGAAATTGTAAAATTGTTTTCTGTATCTGTGTTGTTTCAATAGCGATAGTTTCGCTATCGATAGGTTGACTTTGAAAAACAGTCAGACGAGCGCCAAAACGTGGCTCGTCGACAACGATTCCTCGCAGATATCGTAACCAGCCCGCGTTTGGTCATAGCGAATAAGATAGGTTGACTTTGAAAAACAGTCAGACGAGCCCCAAAACGTGGCTCGTCGACAACGATTCATCGCAGATATCGTGACCAGCCCAGCCCGCGTTTGGTCATAGCGAATAAGGCTCCAGTTAGTTTTCAATATTTATTATTTTGTTCACTATTGCAAAATACAATCATTCTCTATTATTTACATTTTCTTATTAATTAAAAATAAGATGATTACTGTTATTGTTCAATAGTCATCAGTGTACCAAACCATAATAAATAAAATAATTTAGCAGACATTTCAACACAGCGCAGCCCTAAACTAAAAAAAAGCTTTTAATGGGAACCAGCTAACTGTGAGAACTTTTATACATTGTCTTTGTAAATAAATAAAACATAGTGCTTTATGATACATATACCAAGATATTTTAACATGATCAAATTATTTTACAAAATACATCAAACAAGCAATTTAATAATAAATACGATTTGTGAATAATCTTCTGACACCCTAACGACTCTTGTTAAACTTGTAAACGAGTGATGTACAATCAAAGTTGCACGAAACAGAATTCACCACAGATAGAGTTGGACCAATTTTAGTATGACCCTGGGTAAACTTTTGGCCGGATATTTTTACCTTTCAAATAAATTCCTTTAAAATTTTGTGTTCCTCGTTGCTAAGTAACAATTGAATGAATTACTTGACACTAGCAGAATGGCTACAAATAAACCACAGAGCAGCTATTAATGAAGTGAAGTGAACCTTTTAAATAGCTGGGCTATCCGGCTAAAAAAGATAAGATGAAATTAGGAGAAAGATCAAGGTTTGAGTCTAGCAATTTTCATAAAAACGTGCACAATGAAAATTATATTAGGTACTAGTTTTTCGCAACATTGATTTTTATTACCTAAATTGGCAATTATGGTTGTGTTTGACAAAGAGGTTGACTATACGATGGGTTGATGACAATGCTAAATTCAAGGGCATCTAACGTACAAGGCAACTTTTGAATAAAAAGCAATGTACCTACTGGAAAAACTGCGTAACATACGAAGAGGCTTAGCCTGCTAGCTTAGGCCTTATTTGGCTGTGGATGATGAATGAATGAAATGAATTAATGAATTAATGAAAATTCTTTATTGTACAGTGTACACCTTACAAACTATAAAAAATTTGTAATAAAATAACGGAGAATAATCACTACAATTGGGCGGTCTTATCGCTAAGAAAGCGATCTCTTCCAGACAACCTTTGAATGGAGAGAAGCCTCAATAAACAGAAGATTGGACGGGGTGCACTCATAAATAAATAAAACTTTAAATGAAAATGAAATGAAAAATGAAATTAAAAAAAAATGAAATGAAATGCTTTTATTTGACAAACACAAGAACAATAATAATAAGTAAACTTTGAAGAATAATAATAAAAATAATAACAATAAAAACAACAATAACCTAGGTGTGTACATTTAAACTACATTTTACACATTAATACTTAATAATATTATTATAGTGTCAATTTAATAAAAGAAAATAAATCAGAGTGCAGGAATTGTTTAATTTCCGGCTTTTTTATATTTTGTCAGTTCTAACGTTCACAATTCGTCACGAAATTTCGGCAAGAAACAGACTAAGGAAATTGTTCGCCGCTAGCGTCTTCCATTATATTCTTTTGTATTAACTTTATGACTTGTTATGATACTGATTCTGAAAATAATGGTAGGTACTTGAGTATCGAGTTTGAGATTATTAAGAATTTATGGTTTACCTGTTCAAGGTTTTTATGCCAAAATGTACGGGTATTATTGGGTATTTACTAAACTAGTCCTTTTGTGGTGTATAGACACTAAAAAAATAACTACCTCCTGGTTGAGAAGCGTAAGGTTGCGGGTTTTGTTCCCTGCTGCGGGACAAAATGTTTACATGATCTGCAAGTATTTATTTGTTTCGGGTGTCTCTAGTATTTATTCCAAAAAAAAATATACTAAAATATATTATGTGTAAGTACATAATGTACATCATACATAATTCTATCAGTTATCTGGTTTCTATAGTACCTACAAACTTGGTTTAGTATAGATGGCGCTAAAAAAAAGTCCTTTAGAATTATTTATATTTAGAAAAATACAATGTAGGGGTGATCGAGAATAAATAAATAAATAATAAATAATGCTGGACATTCCACACAGCATCATCTAGCCCCAAGGTAAGCTGCTGTTAAACAGAGCTGTATTATGGGTACTAGATGACTGATATATATTTAATACAATACAATTACATAGATAGGTATTTTTTATTATATATAGAAAATACCCAGAACACCTGGAACAAATACTTGTAGATCGTACAAACATTTGTCCCGAGGCGGGAATCGGACCCGCAACCTCTGCGTCGCAGGCGGACCTGCGCCCGCTGCGCCACATCGGTCGTCAGAATTACCCGATATTAAACTCTTGGCAGACTTAAACTTTATTAGACAAAACCATAGAGTCGAACGGAGATTTTTTACTACTAAACACAACTATGTCCGCAGCTTCCATCGCACCTGTCGACCTATCTCATTCTAATGAAGACACCTCATTTAAGCAGGTGTCCATATCTAAGCTATTATGTTGTTTAATTCATTATTCGCTTTGTTTCTTCCTTATTTTTTGTTTACCGCAAACTCTGTTTATTGCTGAACAAAAGGTGCATTATAAATCGTGTCAGCGCGGCTTCAACACATGTATGTAATTAAGCTGTAAAGTTTTTTTAGTCATCATGGAACAGTGGGTACCAGGCTTTATAAACTCAAAAAATCGTTTTGTATGTCAGTCGATATAAAATAGTTAATTTGTTTTAAATTGCTAGCTGTATATAGCTCATCATTTTATTTTACCCTGGTCTTAATTAAGACGTCTTACTTTGTCCAGGCCTTGGAAATATTTTATGCGATATGAGTTTTCTTATTTTCCACCAACTTGTTGGTACAAAATGTAGAATATCCATCAGAATATTTATTGAATTTATGACATCTCCAGACTTAACCATTATTAGAAATCTAAAACTCATAATTGCCAGTCAGACATATCAAACCTATATCGTACGAGCCAGGCAGGACTAACCGAAAGCATTATTAGTATTTCAAACTGAAAACTCTCTGCACATACTAAATTTCCCAATCTTTAAATTTGCCACAAACGATGCTAAGCCTATAAAAGATTACAATAAGCTTCTAAATCGATTAAACCTAACGCGACTCTTGTGACTTTTGAAGTCAAACGCTTTCAAGATAACACACGATTCGATTTGAAGTTTCAGCAAGTCGATCAGTTCAATCCAGTCTTTACTTTTATCCGATTAAGGCTCAAACTCGATTGGTTCGGCTAAATCGGCTTGAAATAAAAATTATTGAATGATCACTGTTTAGATGATTATCGAATCGGACTTGGTCTGTCTTGTAGAACATTTTATATGGTAATTGAAATGTAATATAAGCATTCGATTTCGAGTTCGTTATCGATTAGTTTACGATGATCGTATCGAGAACACGACTTTCTGACAGACGTAGTGTTATATTGTGTACCACTGAAGGCCGACTAAGATATTAAAAAGTTCGGGTTTCTAAGGTTATTTAGGTAAGTACTTGTAGCTACTGTTCTTAGTAGTAACTTTAGACCCTAAAATCATTAAATGCAAGCGTATAAGTCACTAAAAGGTATTGTAAAGTACGAAGCACTCGTTGCATGAATTAATTAATTTTAAGTACCTCAGTTATCATATTATGTTATTATTCATCCAAAAAAAACCACACTAAAAACAAATATGTAAACAACAAAATTATTTTGTAAACATTATATTAATTGCATTTCGGTGTAAGTATAGGTAGGTAAATACAACACATTATACAAAATATAAATAACATTTTACCTAGTTTCCTATCGAATAATTATGAAGTCTGGTATCGATTTCCGCGAACGGTAATGAGCGTATCGCAGAGAGTTCAAATGTGTATGCTGGCATGCCATTAAAATTGATACTTTGATAATATTAATAGTAATTTATATTATATAACTATTTACTTTGTTATAATTCATGTTTACTTTTTCATTACAATTAACAATGTTTTGAGAGCAAGTACCCCAAACTGACTTTCACAAGTCGTCGCTTTTTGGTTTTGTGTATTACCTAAACTAAAAAAGGAATATAATATGAAATGGCGACTGCAAACTGGAAAACAAAGAGTAGGACTCTACTTGATAACATTAAAGCGGTTACAAAAAGTCATAATGGTGAAGTCTCAGGATTGGTCGCCATGACGACCAATTTTTATTATATATTTATTCACCAGTGGACGTCTAAATAAGCTGATACATTATGTTGATAAAATTGTAAATTACCAACTTAATTAGTTATAACTTTATTTGTATCATAAATTACATTTAACACAAAACAATTTTATATGTCTCATTTACTGACTGCGTCTTTAATTTGTTTTAAATTGATAAACTAAATCTTAATTTTTGACATAACCAATAGGATAATAATATTAGTAATGTTGGTTGGTAATCAGGGATGATACTAAAAAACTTCAACTACAAGCTTTATCAAAAACGACTTTGAAAAACAACTGCTATTTCTTAGAATGTATACTTAGTAAACCAGTGTAGAGGATTAACTCTGTCAAGCTGTCACCAAGGCTTTTGTGTAAAATTAATTTCGTTAAACTATACGCCCACAATCGGTCTGAATGTGCAAAAAACGAAATTTATTACGTGTACGTTAAAAAAAACGTGGTCTGTTTCAGAAAGTTATGTTAATATAAACCGTTTTTGTAAAATAAATACTCATAACATTCACATTATTTGTTAAAATTGTCACCCCTTTGTTTTGGTGCTTTCTGAGCAACTCTAGAAGAGTTCAAAATGGATAATATAGTGTGCCTACGAAAATTAGACATTATAGATGAAAATGTATTGCTACCAGTTAGAAAAACATTTTATTCGTTTAGGACACGGATGCTTTTTTCACTGCCTTTTATAGCTTTTGGAAGAAGAACCTTATGGAGGTGGTAGATTATAATATTTTTAATAAAACTAGGTACTTACTTTATTATTTTATGTAAAAAAGTTACACACCAAACTGTGTTTTCATCCCAAATGATTTTATATACAGTGCCAATGTAGGCTATCATTCAAACAAATATTATTTACTATACTTAAGTCAATTTGTAAAATAAATTTTGTTAGCACAAACTCGCAAACATTTCTGCTTTGTTTGCCCACTCATTGAATCTATTAACCTTATTCCCTAGTAAAATAAATTGTAACATAAAACCCGAGCTCTAATAGTTTATTTTCTCTTAAAACAATCTTTCTCAAGTTACAGGCTCTTTAAAACGTGAAATGTTTACAAAGTCACGATGCTGGTAATTATTTCGCCTGTGTCGACGGCACCCCGGGATGCGCGATTGGCGGGAATCTTTCAAGATGGCCGACCTCGCCTGACCCATCCGTCAAACGAAGGTGGAACATCTGTTTTAACATGTCGGACTGGCAGTTAATAAACGAGTTCCATTTTCAAAATTTAAGAAATAATTTCTATTTAGTATTTATTCATGACGTGCTTGATTGTGCCACAAAGTAATAAATAAATTGTGCGCTGCTAATCACGCACGCACGATGAAACGACTGAAATTATAAGGCTATAATATGATTCACTAGGTAAGTAAGTACCTATATAATAAATTATTTTCATCCGGGTTAGTACCCTTGGTCAAAGCTAAAGGTGAAAGCTAGCTAGCTAGCTATTCATAAAATATAATAATGATAAATAATAATTCGTTTCATGTTCTACCTTCAGTTTTTCAAGAGTGGTTTTTAACACCTAATAATTATGTTTTTGGTGCTACACCTTTTATAGGTACTTAATCAACATTGATATTTGATTACAAAAAAGTAAGTAAAACATGTTTGTAATCCAGCTGATGCGAAAAAAAATGAGTGTATGCTCAATAATAATAAAGTTATAAACCGAATAGATTGACATGACCAGTAACCGTTATAAAATAATTAAGAGCAGTGCATCTTAAAAATAAAAAGCTATTAATATATCTACTACCCAAAACCCTAGCCAAAACATATTATAATAAACAAACTTTTAGTATGGTATTCTAACATTAGTTTTCTGACTAAGCTAAAATTCAAACCAAATAAACTTTACACAATAGAGAGCTGACCAAAACCACACTCCGGTCATGTATAAAATCATAAAAAACCACCTTATTCCAAAACATAAAAAATACGGCAGATGGTTCAAACAATTAATTTGATATAAAAGTAACGTCTCTATTAAAGGAAACCATTTCTCCGATTTTGACGTGTTATAAATTTTTGTGTAGTTTTTGTGGGCCGGGCCGCGTCTGGTCTTGTATCGTATCTGTATTGTTGAACTCACAACTCAGACAGAACTCGCAGGCTCACTCAACTCAGTCGTGGTTTAGACCCGGTGCAGTGAGGTTGTGGTATGTTTTTGTGTTCGGTGTGCGGGATACAGAACTTCTGAGATCGGGAGCTTGTTTGTCCGTGCAGTGATTTGAGTGTTGAGTTTGAGAGGGAATTCTATCTGTGTTGGAAACTTGTTGAGAGGATTTTGTGTTGTGAGAAATTATTGGTAAGTAATTGAGTTTAGACCTAAGTTATGTGATTGAAATGTTATTCTAATTTATTTTTTACATGGAATATGCATAATTATTT
Source organism: Colostygia pectinataria (assembly GCA_951394395.1). Taxonomy (NCBI): domain Eukaryota; kingdom Metazoa; phylum Arthropoda; class Insecta; order Lepidoptera; family Geometridae; genus Colostygia; species Colostygia pectinataria. The sequence continues at coordinate 8,887,963 of OX596365.1, read as the reverse complement.
ATAGTTCTTTTTTGTCAAATCAATAATCAGAAAAAGACTTAAGACATAAGATTAATGATTTAAAATTATTTTTAATTAGATTAAATTATTGGTTTAATGTTTCTTTCAATCAAAAAAATATGCTAACGTTTTCTAATTTTTCTAGAAACTCGTTCTGTTGATATTATCAATATTATGTCAACATAGAATGAGTTTGTGTCAAAATATAAACCATAATTTAATAGATACAAAACATTCGTAACCACAACTATAACAATAAAAATCATTTGACATAACAACGCCCGTATTATTTTTTTAAAGACAGAAATGTCATAATCCATAAACAAAATTCAACCTCGACAGATGGCCTAAACGTCTCCCCACATAAATGTTCCTATTGTGTCAAAAACTATATTTTTATACCATTCAAAATCAACAAATATGACCTAGGGAATCGTATTTATTGTGAACCTAATTCAATTAGTATAAAGATCAGAATCGTATAAATTTTTGACAAAAGAAGCCAAATGGAGTTGGAAATAATAGAGCGATTTGTGCACTGTTTTTTCTACACTACAGAAGTTGTCGGACAATATATTCTGCAAAAACAAGTTTAGCCCCCGATCAAAATTCAACAGAAGGTCTGATAATAAATATATTTTGTCATAAAACTTACTGCATTAACAGATGTAAAAAAACCTAACACCAACTAAATTTTTGTATTGGCCTTTACCCCCTTTACATTTTTACTTACTAACGAGAAATTTGAAATTGTTAAAAACATTTTTTTTCCAAATCCGCCGATCGAGCTACAACAACCAAACTTTAGTATAGCTTTTTATAACTTTTTATATCAAACATTAAAGTTTTTTTTTAAATAGGCTTGCTTTCGATGTAAAGAAACGATGTGCTCTACCAATAGATCATACTTGCCTAGAAGAAACTTATTCACTCGCTACTTGAAGACTCTCAAATAACAATAATCAAGAAAAAGACTCCGGCAAAGTTTCATTCTTTGGCAGTGCGTAAAATAAATGCTATGAAACGTTTTCAAAATGTTCAAAGGCTATTTTTTATAGACTCATAAACTAACCCTCTCCTTTTCATACACACGTTTGCTAATGAGCCTTAAAAGTTTAACAATCAAAACCCAAGTTCTTCAGCAGTAAAGTACTTCCATTCAGTAGCAAAACATTTTTAGTCATCCTGACGAGTAGTAAACAAACTTTATGTTCTCAGAGGGGATCGTTTTTACTATTTGGTTTTAGGGTTCCGTCAAGTAGCACATCAAAACTTATTAGTAAGAAAGGAAGGACTGTATGCCTGTATTTTATTAAGTAGGTACTAGCTATTTATTACGTAGCTTCAGTTAGGTATAAATTCCGTAGATACTAAAAATACACACATAATACAGCAGTGGAAGATAAATTCTATGTAAATACCACAAACAGTCAGTCAAACCAACTCAGACGTCAAGAAGATGTCAGTTGATTTACTTAGTTTTATATTACTTTGCAAAAGATTTTTTATTCACTTCAAGCAATTTTTACTTATACTTAAACACAATTTTAAGAGTACAAGTGTTATGATAGTTTCTTTCAAAAACTTTTTTCATTCGTAGATTATTAGACAGAACCTTAAACGAAACTTTATTCATCTATGATAGAACTCAACCCAACTTGTAGAAACAAACTTGTTCATTTTTTTTGCGGCACATCGTTAACGGTTGGAGTAGTTTGGTTGCATGTGTATGGCGCCATGGGACCTAAAACAATAACGTTTAGCGCCTTTATGTGACCCATAATTTCATTAAAACCCCATACAACATTAGACTAAAACACAACATTTGACTACAGTGTAAAAATCACTGTATATTTTTTTTGGCTTTAGACCTGCGAAACAGATTTGTGTGTATAGAGTATGTACGACAATAAAAATAAATGGCTCTTTTAGCAAAGAAACTAAATGTAACAGAGGCAAACATCAAAACGGTAAAACGATGAGTTCTTGATAACAAATCATATTTCAACAGTATGTACCTATCTACTGAAAGAGAAGCCGATGCAATTTAATAGTTTTCTATTCAGTTCAAGAAACGATGTATTTTACTCATTCATTTTATGACAGTAGAAATATAATCCAAATACATGCAAATAACTGTATTGTTTGGACAGCAAAAAGCCATTTTATTGTCAGTTCTATATTTACGATAATGACACAACTACCGCCAGTCTCAGCATAAAGTTAAAATTAAAATGCCTCCGTTGATCCGGGCACAAGTCAAAACTATCGTAAAATACCAACAATAAGAATAAAATAGTTAATTTATCTTCACTATACATCTACTGCAGCCATTGTGTGATTTCACATTCAGAAGCACCATGATTGCTACTTTTATGAAAATGAGTAAAACTGATATAATCGTAAAGTAGATTTTTTATTGTAACTTTCAATTTTTAAACGGAATAACGGAGAGAGCCCATTGATTTTCGTTATTATTACACAGTTTCTCAGTAATGCTGGACATCGGACATAAAGCCTTTATTTAATTTCCAATCCCATTCCAAAATCAACTCTTGGCTTTTGTTGGTAAATATAAACACCCAATATTTCATGTTTTCGAAATCAGTGGTGCGTCTACACTGCGCTAATTTAAAAGCTCATCAATCAAGTTGTATAAGAAACGCAATTTAGCGGCATAAGCCGGGTTCTCTACCTGCGCTGAAAGAGATGAAAAAAAGGTGACAATGACGATGGTAGAATAAAGTAGGGAGACATCTCAATTTATAAGGTTGGCTTTACACCGCTGAGGTCTAAAAGAATCAATTTGTTCTTGGAAACTCTTGAGCCTGGGGATATAAGTTGAATGCGATTATTATCTACAGCTTGTATATTTTATGTCTTCATCAATGCTTTTATATTTGCCGAACGAAAATAATACATTTATTAGAAGTTATTTATATTCAGGTATGTAGAAAGATCCTATCCAATACGGTTCATCGGTGACCACTGACCGTGTCACATTCCAGAATTTGTGTTTGACAATAATTCACATAATCTCCAATCTAGACGGCTTTTGAGTCACAGCGCTTGACAACTCATTTTTTCTGTCTTGAGCTGCTATAGTGTGAATTGGGGTAAAATATTCACTGGCAACAAAAATTTTCATCGGTTCATATAACCCGATGACTTCTTGGAATAAGATGCATATCGAGTTTTTCGCTTTGTGTCGGCATTACTAACGAAGGTCGGCTGGTACCTGTTTGTTTTTTTATGTCGTATCCTTCGGTACATCATTGAGCACCCACATGTTATACGTGAGGAAGACAGCCGATTATCGACGGCCACCGATCGCTGTCAACGGGAGTTTTGTTACCGCAATAAATTTACAATTGTCAACGACAATTTTATCTGTTGCTCTACGATATAAGGTTCATTTTAAGTTTTAAGGGTGGCGAAGAAACTTGTTGAAACGTCATAACTCTGATTGGTTCTGTGACATTTCAATACATCTTTCGATGTGCCAAGAGATTGTATCAATTCTTTAGATTTTTTATCCTTATCTAGTTTGTTATTCTAAACTTCATACTCTTATCTCTCTTTACCCTAAGCGAAGCATCAAAAAATTTAAAAATTGAAATGATAATAAATGATATCATTTTAATCCGGCTCCCGACCGTTGTCCAAACGCATATGTCGTTCAGTTAACGCTCTTTTGTAAACCGTATCAAAATTAAGATAATGGATAATGTCCGACGAAATTTCTACTTTATTATTAGCCTCGTACCTCTACAGCTGTCGTGTTTTGTTATTTTTTGTATAGTGTAGTGGGCAGTGGCCGACCGTTATAGATCGGCGGTCCCATAACAGGTAATGAGCTTAGAAATTGGTAATGACTATATAACTTTGATACGTGTGTACGCGCCTCGGTGTAATTTTGAATTATGACTGCATATCCTTCATCTGTTTTATGATTCGGAACGGTATCGAATAAATTGTTTAGCGTTCTTTTATTACCATATTTTGTGTTGAACTCTTTAGAGCGTTACCAATGTATAGACCAAAATTGTTTTTTGTTGTTGAATGACGACGCGAGACGAACAGTTGGCAAACGTCATAACAAAGCTTTGATGGTTTGTTTGTTAGCTTTTGTATTCACTTTCTCATAGTTTGTTTCACATTGGAATTCATTTGTTTAATTGAGCAACCAAATATTTGCCCCGATTCTGTCTATGTCGTTAGTTGTTCCCGTTCTGTCAATACGTCCACTAATAAAGGACAACATGACGCTTTGTCACCTCTGTTACTCGCGATATTGCGACTTATTTCGTACGTGTTTAGAAGCTAGAGTTGCTTTTGCCGACGCGGAAATAAATTGTAGGTGGAATTCGGCTGTGCAATTGGCGGGCGGTAATCAATAGAACGAGAGCTCAATAATGTTGCTAATTTCACCCGTCACGCGATCTGTTATACTGGCAATTAGTGCGTGTGCCTTACGTCACTCAATATTGCCAGTAGTACTGGTTTTATATATAGCATAGTCCCGAACGTATGCGTAATTACCCTGTCAGATAGACCTTTCGTCTAAATAAAGCTTTAAATTTTCAAGTGACTTACGAGTAGTTACTAATTATTTATACAAGATTCAAACACTCTCAGTAAATAAATATAATTTCTTTACATTTTCAGTAAGCACAATTTTTTATTGTCAGTTAAGACAGGTTTGCAGCAAATTTTATGGGATCAAAGTTTTCTGACTGTTCACCGTCATTTTATTAGCCTGTGGCCAGTATTGGTTTGGATGAAGAAAAATATGTTTTTATTCTTCATAATTTTTATTAACAATTTCTATTTAGTCTGTTTATTTTTCTTCATTATTTGCCAACGAATGCTTTTTCGGGGAAAATCACCACATTAAATGCCTTCCAAATTAGTTTTCTTAATTTAGCTATATGTCTAATAGACACCAAAAGCACGTGACTCTCCATATAAACCAACAATAAATCGTCTGCAAACGGACGAGCAGTTTCACAATAAATATCCAATCTAACACCGTCTTCCTGCCCACGTTCATAATTCACAGAGAATTATCGGTATAAATTAAATAAACATTTCAAGTGAGACATTCACAACGTATATCTAAGTCACCGCGAAATTATTTAGAGAAACCCTAGAGCAGATAATTGGGTCTAAGTTTCGCAAAGTGCCTACGATATAAACAGATTAAGTAATACTTAAGTCAGTATCAAACCATTACCTTTTAATGGTTCCAATAAACACATTGGCTACATCCGAAGTCATAAATATTGCAATAATTTCAAAACCAAACGTACACTTAGTGTTTGATTATTATGGCTGTAAAACACTCGATAGACTTGAGTGGGTGTTAAATCTCTTTCTGGATTCTCTTAAGCCTGAACGAGCAGACGCGATAAAAAGCAAGATTTTACGATACGGGAATATTTAAAACATTGTTCTGTTCATCTTGGGTGGTCATATAACTGGCCTGACGTGATCTTGGTCTAATAAACACTTGATGTGTGTTTTGCCGGCCGGTTCTATGTTTATTTTTTAATCATGGACTAGACAAACCAAAGTTCTATTTTTGTTCCGTTTTGATGTAATTTAAAGCAACTTAAAACATCCTTACAAAAACATTCGTTTAGAAGTGTCTCACTCAAAGTTGTTTTCTTCCATCGTGTAGACATAATATTTCATCTCGGGGACATCTGTCAAGTTGAACGAGATCGACTTTGTAGTTGCCATTGGTATTAATTTCCCTTTGCTCTCTCTTATTGACTGTGATTGGATTATTTCCGAAAGAACTTTTTACTTTCCAAGTTTCAAAATAAGATTTGTTTCTTGAACATTTTATTTACAATCCGGATCCTCCGTTTTGATTTCTTTAAGTGCATTTAGAAAGTTATTTTCTTCCTGTCGATGAAAGCTTGTTATCAATGCTAAAGGTGTTCTGATGTATGCAACAAAGATAAATATTCGACATCAGTCATTTGTTCTTTCAACACTGCTATGTTTGTTTTCGAATAAATCATTTGTCACGGCATTGATGGAGCTTTGTGTTATTAGAAGGTATCGAGTGCGATAAGAAATAATAGACAGGCTAATATTGTAAGAGAAAGAAATCTAAAACTTAAAAAAACGTAAACAAAAACAAGTATTAAGTACTCGAATAAGTTCCCTAATGCATTACGCAATCCTTAAAGTTTTTATTCTTAGGTAAAAAGTGACAAGAGGAACGGCCGGTGGAGTGTCATACATTTTGATGTCATTGTTTTTATTCGCAGTTGTTATTGTTCCCACAAAAACAGCGTCGTTCACCCGCTTTTTGCTCGCTTGACAAGTTACTCCTCCGATACTTAAATTCGTTCTGAATAATTACATAATTGCCTGTCTTGTTTTATGCTGTCGGTATATTTACGACAACAAAGTTTTTGAGACTCAAAGACACAATTAAAAGTACCTAATTGATGTACTTACGAGAAGTTTCTCTAAATTGCAAATTAAAACATAAATCAGTCTGGCAGAATTACGGTACACCTAACTCAGAGAAAAAGTTTGTTGTAATTGACTCTTGTCCAAATTAGGCGAGAAGTTTGGGGTATCTTTGGGAATAACTTTTCATAATCTTAAAGGAATATGTCAAGGGACGAAACAGCGAAATGAACTGTCAACTGGGACGTCCAAATCCAATTTATTGTTCGGCTTACAAACGCGAGTATTCAAATTAACCTTCCCTTCATTCCTTTTTGCGGGCTGCGCCGGGATTGTGTAGACTTAACTCCGCTTTTATGCTATGATACCCAGTTATTAAGATTCATTTTTACTTGCTTCTCGCAATTAATAACTGAGATGACTTTTGTGACAGGATTTTCTCGTTTTCTCTCAGGGTTTTTGTTGTTGAAATTGACCTGGGAGATAAATAGAATTTGTGTAAACATGACGCTGACCCTTTTGGTGGGGTTTTTGCGTTGAGCATTCTAGATTATTTTACAGTGATGTTGAATTAATATACGATAAAAATATGTAAATAAAACATCAATATAATTATTTTATCAGTGTTTCTCTAAATATGCTGGTTATGTACAAAAAAAAAGGATTTTAACTGCTTTGGTAAAAAATATTCAAACCATAGATAGCTATCATGCTAAAGCTAAATCTAATTACAACAAAATAATCTTGTAAAAAAGAGGATAATATGATCAAGTAAATCTTTACTCATTGACACCTTGCGAATACCCCAAGATACGAGGAACAAAAACAGCTAATCAATCAATCGTAAGCCCCACTAAAGAAATCAGACTGCTAGAAGGAAATGTGTTGACAAATGATACAGTAATTGTTCAGGATAATGGGGTAGACAAAGATTTGGGGGAAAAAACGAATCGGTTGAAACATTTGCGAACAACTGATGAGATTGAGACAAATGGAAGCGAACGTCCTGATGTTTCCTTGATTGAGATACTGTAGACAGTTAGCTGTTGTTTCTCCGTTTTGGACACATTTTCTTTAAGATTTATTATTATAAACTTTTTTACAATTACCTAATACTGTTCATGAAGTAAGTATTTTTAAAGTTTAATACTAAATACCCAACTAACAGTCCTACAAGTCTTGTTTGACCACATTTCTTCAGTCGTAGGTATCAGAAACTACTAGATTGTTATGGTATTACAACCCAGACCCAGAGGAAGTATTTGTAAATCATTGCATGGTTTGTTTGAGTCTTTCGTCAACTCACACCATGAATCTTGTCCCAAGTTGTGTGAGTTGACGAATCGTAAAATAAATATTAGTTTCGTTCTGCAACTTACACCACCCTTTGCTTCACATAAATCTTACAGGAAGATCATACTCGCAAGTCGCAACCAAGATCATCAAAAATAGAAATATTATAAGCTTTACAAAGGTTTTGTTTGTGTAAGGGGTTAGGAAACCAACGACCTTATTTTGCTAATGTCTTTTGATGCCTTGCATTAAAAACAAGTTCATAAAGAAAGCCATCAACATCCAAAAATAAAACACAGCAAATCTGTGCAGCAGATGCAAAAACCAGTGCCACGTTTTAATTTCAATAAGACGTGAGCAAGAAACTGCATTCGGAAACCAACATTCGCAGCCATTAATTTTATTCAGCTCGCAAACTACGGCAGGTGCACCCTTATTCAAAACTCAGTGGAGGTCCCGACTTTCCCCAATCTCCGGTGACCCGGAGAAAAACTCGAAAACTCCTAAATTTACGACTCTCAGTAAACCATTACGGAAAAACTCAAAAACTCGCTCTCAACGCTTTAGGGGTTTTTGAATGTCGCTAAAGGCTACCAATTTAAAAGTTCGATATGTTTTACGCCGTTCACTTTATACGCTTTCTTTGATCCTGTCTTTACTGCTGATAGCTCATTGTTGTTGCATTCTGATTCCTTCACGGTGACTCCGTTTAAGGTGATAACTTCTTGTACCTCTCTAATCGAATCTGATCAATCGATCGATTCTAAATACTTAACACAATAAAACAATAAACTGTTCTCAATTTAAATAATAAAACATACATTGTTTTATTACCTTAAAACTATCTTATCCGATCAGTTTATATCGCTGTTAAGCTTTCACAACATTGATTTTACGCTGTTCTTAGTTTTTTAGTTGATATTATGGCTACTCCTACAATATCTTTGCTTAGAATGCAACAGTTCTAATCGTATCAATATGTTGTTCGTTTTTACACACGAAGGTAAAGGCTCAAGATTGATCATCATGGTTTACATTGGGAGAGGCCTATGAGATATACCAGCCAATAGAGATATGCACTGCTGAAACATTTTTAATATTCTACTGGCTGATAATAAAAGTTTTCATACGCATATGTAGTGAACAATTACAGTACAAATACTTCAGCGACTTATTTATTGAACTTAAACCTTAGAACAACAAAGAACTTGAAAGTAAGCTCTTTAACTTCCGATTTGATCTTTGCATTGAATTTAAACCATAAACAAACGCTTGGATCAAACTTGCGTCTCATTCTACTATTGCTGTTTCTTTCTACCGTGATATTTCTACTGTCAACAAGTTTACTTTTTGTCAAAACCGAATCACGATGTCGATCAAACTGTACGTGCGTTAAGAATCCGTTTGCAGTAACTATATTTATTCTGTGGTTGAAATTTTTTCGTAGGCGATGTGGTTTGATACATTTGATGTCGTAATCAAAAACTTGAAAACGTTCCGCGTTTTTGTAACTTGTTGGTTTTTTGAGTAAAAAGTTGTTTTCATTTGGATTTAGGACGAGTTCATTTTAGTTTTTTTCTTTGTCACGAGCACTTCTATGTAGTACCTACGAGTATTGTTGTAAATTAGGAAGAAAGAAGTAAGAGATTTCAATATAACATCCCAAGCGTCAAAATGTAACATTTTCTCTCAAATTGACAAGACAACCTGTCAAGTGTCAGTGTCACACAAAAACACAGCTAGCTAAATTAATATTTGTCATAGGAATATCAAAGGCGTATTGTCCTTATTTGAGTCTTTATATTATTGCTACTCGACACTCTGCCATTTGTTTGAGGCTAACTCGACATAATACAGTTCTGAATAATAAGGCGGTTCTCATAAGAAACACCATTGATGTGATTCGTCAACCGACAATCAAATATCTACTCTAAATTGATATTCTTTTGTTCTTTATTCAATTTAAAGATAAATTTATTTAGATTTTATCTTGTAATGGATTTCCGCAAAGTAACGCCTGAATCTATCAATTATCTTTATTCAATTATCAAATACTTTGCACTGACAAGTCTGCGTTCTAACACTCGCACAAAGTTTTAAATAAATAAATTATATTTGTAACGTTTCTTGATTATTAGTGTTAAGGTACGGAACCCTAAAAAGATCAAGCAAAACCAAATCAGTCATCATAATCAAAACGTACCAATTTATTTAAAACAACAGGAGCCACTCATCGATAATTTAAGAATTGCCAACTAAAATAGCTCTCACGGGTCATTTACCTTCGATCAGGCTAAATGTAAAAAAATCAGAGGTATTTGTAGAAATTATATTCGCCTCTTTAAGTGTAACCGCAGTATCTAACTTTTTCAGTAGATTAGAGTCTATCTGCATATAACAATAGTTTTTTCAAACTATCTCTCTCTTTCTCGTATTCTCGTATTTTTTATCACGGACCATTTGAACGAATGAACATAATGAACAGCCATGTACTGTAAGGGGTGCAAGCAATCCATTTTCTAGACTTATTACACGGGACCTGTCATTGACGATTCGTCATTAAAAACGAAAGGTAAAAGTGGTTTTGCAATATGATCATTATTCATGACTCATGTTTTATGTGAACACGGCCATTTAAGAATCATATTCTACCGATAGTCGTCCACTGCTGGACATACGCCTTCCCCAAAGAACGCCATGATGACCGATTTCAAACCTTCACCGTCCAGTGTCATCCGTCCATCGAGTGGGGGGATCTCCTACACTTTGTTTTCCAGTTTTTGGTCGCCCTAAGAGAACCTTTATTCTAACTATTTCCCAGCGGTTTTCGGTTCTGCGAACCAACTTGCCCACTGCCTCTTAAACTTATTTATTCTAAGAGCTTTGTTGGTGATCTTGGTTCTTCAACGGATTTCCTCGTTGCGGATTCGATCGCGTAGTGAAACTCATAGCATAGCTCTTTCTTTAGCTCGTTGAGCGACTTTGAGCTTTTAAATAAGACCAATAGCTTATAGCTTTTGAGTAAAAACCATTTCCGCCATCAATAAAATACACGAATCGTTCTCGTGTGCATAAGCTGTTAGATGAACCATGCCACATGCTTCATCATCTTCAGCCTTTTAATGTTCCCACTGCTGGAACTCTGGCCAACTTTCAAATGAGAGTGTTTGGGTCCGGACCCAATGCGGATTGATAGTTAATACTAATTCTGGACCCTTTTTAGTTCTTGGCTGGTTTCCTCACAATGTTTTTCCTTCACCGTATAAAAGCACTGGTATTGCGCTCATATTTTTTCCAAAAAACTCATTGATGCACGACTGGGTTTGAAACTTTACCGTAGCATCGGAAAGCAAAGTGTTCCCACATTCCTACAAGTTTCTATCAATATCGCTTCCGTAATTCACCTTAGACGAGCTCTAAGGTTTCTTCGCCCGCCTTGGAGCTGTCAGCTGTCACATGCTACGTGCCTAGAAAACGTCCAGCCTCCACGACTCGAGTCTAAAAACTGAGCGACTTAATTAGGATTTCAAACGACGCCAATTTACAGTGCCCGTAGCACTACTTTCTGGTACGGCTTTCTGATTAAACGGTTAAAACGGTAGTGCGGTGGAAACTTATAATGAAAATATTTAAAGCAATTTCAGACAATACTGTACAGTAGCCAAAAATTTGAAGTACGAAAGAAAGGGACGGGCCTTTGCCCTGTAGTGGGACGATATAGGCTAAAATAAAATAAATAAGTAAATAATAATTTTCAGACAGCGCTATCTAGCAAATACTCTTACCAAGCAAAATTTGTATAAAGGGAGCCAAACAACTGATTTTGAACTACCTGTTTACATTTTTGTTTTAAAACACCCAGACAACATAATAGTCTTGCGGGACTTTTGACATTTGTGACTCACACGCTAGTGGTTTAGGAAACCAAAAACTGGTGCCAAGGCGTTCTGTACGTGACTGTCGAGCTGAGATGCTATTTGAGAGGGAAATAGAGGGCGGATCTGATTAGTACGATTTTATTTAATTAAACAAAAAAATATGCAGCAACACATCGGTAACCCTTTTTATCAAAAATTCAAAAACGCTCGTGACGTAGCTGGCTAAGTTGTTCATAACGATCAACAAAGTGAAGCACTATTCGCGTAGTTAGCATTAGGATGGGTGACGTCAACTGGACGTTCAACTGAGCGCTTCCGTGATTTAGAGGGCAGTTGGTCGGCTTTTTTCAAATTGTTAGGCCATAACGGAAGCCTTCGGGCGGCCTGTTAACCCCATCACCAGAGTTGGCCACTAACACATACAAACTTACTTACTTTGACTTTTTCTGCTTTGTCCAGGTCAGTTCCTACAATCTACAGGTTGTAGGAACTGACCTGGACAAAGCAGAAAAAGTAGGTACAATCAGCAAAAAAAGAAGTCTATCACTTTTGACAAAAAAATCTGTGAAAACAAATCACAACCTTAGGGTGGTAGACCACATTTTTTGCTGACTGTACCAACAAACTGACAGACGAAAGCAAATAATGAACCTGAAACAGAGACGCTTTACTTGCTCGGTCAATAAAAAAAAAAGTCTGCACTTAAAAAAAGCTTGGACTTAGTTTTAAAAATTACAAACACACTGTCGAGATCATTGTATTGCACCCTCAAAATACCAGAAGCAGTCAGATGTAAATACCACTAAAAGTAAGTTAGTATAATTTGTCACCTTGATTTTATATAATTAAGTGGCCAATTCGCTTAATAAAAATATACTTAAATCAAGTTTAGATCTTGTCTTGTATAATATCACGAATGGTATTCTCTTAACTAAGATAACAAGGTTGCAGTGACATTAGATTGTAATGTGATCGAAAGTTGAACGATGCTAAATCAGTATTCTGCTAGCAAAATATATCCACAACTTCAATCTTGAATTTGCTAATATAATTATTAGTAGAAAATAAAAGTATTTTATTCAGTAGCTAAATAAGAAAATAAGGGAAGTATTTTTCCCAGTGAATAGGGGGCCAAATCTGTGGGTCATCGGGAATAACCCAACTTTTTACATATCTTTTAAGTACATATACCTACTTGTGAAAGATTGTGTAGAAGATTCAGCTCTTCAATATCCATAATTATAGAAAAGAGTTTGTCATCTATTCAATCATTTTTTACTTATTAATCTAGATTTGATTAATTTTTTAATTATGCTGTTAGATAAATACACAAATAGGCCTACAGTTAGGCGTGTTAGCAATGCCGCTAGCGTAATGACATAATGTAGGAACAAAAGTACCTACCCACCTCAAGAAACAAGTATTACTGTAATTGGGTTTTGTGAGAATCCCCGAGTCCCAAACTCGGTTCCTGCCAGTTGTCATAACCGCGTACGTGGTTCGATTTGAATTTGGGAATGCATTCTTGTGAAAATTAGGTTCCGCATTTTATAGTCCGAGAGCTAGTGCTCTACATTAAAAACGTATAAAATCTTTGGCTCCGCTGCCAATGCATTTACGACGATGCCAGTAAACTTTATATAACTCGGGTTTTAGATGAATTAGTCTACAGTCTATCTCTAATGGTTTGCATTTATTTTTACCTTTATTTTATCACACGTTTATTTACAATCTACACAAAGCTTTCACTACAAATCTGAGTAAAACGAATAGGAATAATAGTTGCTGTTATTTATTGTACGCGGAGTAAATAAATATGCCATAAACTGATATTTTTAGTGTATTGTCTGGTTTTTTACAAAGCCAATTATTTTTACCTACTTCAAACAGTCTAGTAAGCTTATAACGTAAGAATATCGTCGCTGTTTCTCAGACTATGACTTCAAGTTTGTGTTTGCTCGTGTTAATTTAAGTTTCAAAGCTGGTATTGGATTGTTGAGTTCAATATTAATGGATTATTGAGTTTTGTCATGTTCACCTACAAAGTTGGAAGTTTCATGTAAAAGACTTTATGGTTTGTTACGATTTATTAAAACCATCAAACAACTATGTTACAATCGATCGAGGTGTATTTCCTCTTTCGTTTGCTTCGTTCAACCGACAGTTTTAAATTCTTATTTCATTCGGAAAAGTATTCTACATTCAAACGGCGAAAATTATTTACTTTTTTCCACAATATAACCGTAATTGTATTTCTATTTCATTTGGCAGCCATAACAATTAGTTTTTAGAAAAAACAAAAACCGACTTCAAACTAAAAAAAAATCAGCAAATTGTGGTGATACGGGGTGATGTTGGTATGACGCATTTTTTATGATTTATTCAAAAGTACTGAACCGATTAGATAAAATTGATTAATATTTATTGGCAGGTATTTTGTATATACATACGATTTTTCTTGTAAGTTAAATAAAAGAACAAGAATAGTTTATTATATAATAGACGATTCTTTTTAATTTTTTATTTATTATACAAAAGACGATGTCCAGTCAATATACCCGTCCATTCTACTAGAAGTAAAAGTAAAGAGAACTGAAAAGCAGACATTTTATTAAATTTCCAGGCGCCATGTCTGTAAGTTTAAGACTGCCTGTGCCACTTAAAAAGAGTTCTTATGTTTTTTTATTTATTAAATAAAAATGGCTTCATCTTACAGCAACAACATCGCTAATCGGTATTTACAAAGTTGTGAGATTATTTATAGAGTAGCGGTAAAAAGTTTATTCTACTAGCTGCTCGGCATCAAGTATAGTTAATATCATTTAAAAAACCTATGGAACCCCAACCGAATGTTCTTGCTATATTCTTTTTACGGCTTGGGTACTTTGGAAGTAGCAAAAATTCTCCTAAACTGTTAGACATTTCAAAGTGACTGTGATTTTAATAAATACATAATGAGGACCTAATCATTTTTGATCAAGGAATCGTTTATAACCTTTGAAATAGTATATTTATAAGCATTACTTACAAACGAAAAATGTAAATAAATCCTATGCCAGCATCACAGAGGAAGCTAAAGGGATTTCTGGACAAAAGTCCAAACTCCCCTGCGCAGGGCTTTTCTGGAGTAAACCAGTTTAGTGGCGTTAGAGAAAGCTTTTGCATAGTAGTACTACTTATTCCTTGGCGCCTTGTCTGTCCATTCTAGCCGGGCTGCCATCAGTATTTATGTTGTCAATAAAACTGAGAGGACTCCGTAAACTCCGTATACATGAATGGGAATAGCGTAGATGTTCCCAGTTTTAGAGTACATTCTGGAGCTTGAATGCACTTAGCATTGCGACGCATTTTCGGTAGTGACATCAAACAAAATACTGGTAGTACTATTTAGATAGTAGGTGTATATTTCGAGTTATTCCAGCTCCCTCACGTCTCGTTTCCACTGGGGACCAATCGACTAAGATTAAAATAGTAAAAATACAGTAGTGTGCGTTCACCCTTTTGATTTCAAACGTTACTTGGCCGAACAGCCGTTAGTAGAAAAATTTTGCTTGTGTCGAAAAAAATTACACAACTTTTTTTTTTCCATCTTTATTAAACCAATTTTACAATTTTAGTCAACTAGCCTATTGTAGGATTTAAAATTACCTTATTATCTACGGAAGTTCACAGAGTTTAGTTACAGTACGAGTAGTTCTAAACTGAAACTTGAGTAAGTATTTTGATATTTAGGCTCGGGTCAGAATGTTTGTGAGGATCTCAGTTTCAAAGTGAGTGCTTGAGGGTCTACCTTACCTCAGATTAGCACTTCGACGTTTAACCTTTTTGATTTCAAACTTTAAAATTGGAATACGTTTCAACGTGACACTCAAACGGCCGCGCGGTCCTGGTTAAAAAAAAACAAAATTTTTCCTTGTGTTAGAAAAGATAACGTTAATTTTGTAAATGTAGCTTACAATAATATTTTTTCTTAGATTAGTATAAAATCTCATAAAATTTTGTATATTTAAATATGATTGTGTGGGGCTGTTTATTGAATATACAAATACACAAATACAAATGTTTTATTAACCACAAATATAAATGTTGACACAGTAGTGAATCACTGATTTATTTGTTAGTTTTCACTGTGTTACAGAAAGACAGTTGAAAAATTAATTATTAATTAATTAATATTGGATATAAAAATTCCATCGAGATAATTATATTTTTAGAAATCTAGTTTTCACCTCGTTATAGCATTTATTATAGCTTTGTCTAGTT
Source organism: Colostygia pectinataria (assembly GCA_951394395.1). Lineage (NCBI taxonomy): Eukaryota > Metazoa > Arthropoda > Insecta > Lepidoptera > Geometridae > Colostygia > Colostygia pectinataria. The sequence continues at coordinate 8,872,097 of OX596365.1, read as the reverse complement.
AACATCACTGATGTAGATATACTTTTTATTAATTAAAATAAAGATAAATATTATGTTTAAAATAATAAAGATCACATTGATACAACGTTTTACAAGCGATGTGAATTTATGCAAGTTCAAACGTACCCAAGCCAAGCAAGTAAAATAATCTAGCAACAAAAACGGCTGGTTTACTAGCCCTTTTACATGAGCCATGCTGTTATTAATGCCAAGTAGAGTTGAGCTCATTTCGTCGTATCTTAGGAACAAGGCAACGGTCGCAACTGTGGCGTTTCATTTTTTTTCATTATTGGAATTTACATACAATTTTACATCATTTTGTTTCAAGGTTTTTTGAAGTAACTTATGTAAAGCTAGCACAAAGTTATTATCATAACGTTTTCTCAATCGGCTATAGTATTTATATACTGTTGCTTAGCTCTGAGCTTCTAAAATGCATTTCTCTTGCTGATTGATATTGAAACGAATTCTACACTGTTTACGGTTCAGAACAACATTGGCACTCGCCACAAAATCGCTCTGTTACTCTTGGGTCTGAAACAAAGAATACATCAAAGAATTTGCCTTCATTTTCTCTTTGACGCTAAAGAATGCGATGGAATAATGGAAGGTAACTCTTTGCTCTCGCTGGATAAATTGTTTTGTTATTTGAAATGGAATTGTTCTGGAACAATGCTAAAAGGTGGCGCCACTTGCAATGCTCAGGGGTAATAATACCTCTAGCACCTATTTGAAGCGGTCTTCGAGCTATGAGTCCATCTTAAAGCTCTTAAAGCTTAATATTAAGTAATGGTATTTTAAAAGTAGTAGAGTTCTTGATAAAGCTTATCCAGAAAAGTACTACCGCCATACCTATTTCTGCCGCCAAGCAGTAATGCTTTCATTGCTGTATTTCAGTTCAAAGGGTACGGTTTCCGGTGAAATTGCAGGCAAATGAGAATTTCAATCTACGTCTTAGAGTAATAACCCGCAAGTGTGATACCTCTGGTATTGCAAGCGTCCGTATGATGCGGTAACAGGTACCTGGTACTATCAGGTGGGCCGTAAGCATGGCCATTAGAGTTGAATAAAAAAAATGGTTTTATTATTAAAAAACTGATTTACATTTATTCTATTATTTAATTTATAGTAAAAAATAATACAAGTAAAAATTTGTAATTTTTTTAAAACTGGAAAATCTCCTAATAAATTTGGCGAGCACGAGTCATCTCGCTCAAACAAACGTTGAACTCAATATGCGAGCAACCTGAATGGATGCCAAAACTTACCCCCTGTTGGGGGGTTTTAGACGAACAGACAAGATAACGGTGTACGACACGATCTTTTATAAACATCGTGTGTTTGGTAGCGTCTGCAGTCTCTCTATGTCATTCTCAAGTCTATGAACATAGATGACTTTTAACGCCATGCTAGCTAACAGAGGTTTGTAGTACTTAAAGAGACAACTCTATTTACTGAAATTCTCTGAAATTCTCTGAAATTCTTGATAGTCGCTCGGTTTATCTGAAGATATCGTACCGGAATAGTACCGTTAATATAAATGCTTTACAACCTTCATGGTATGCGAGATACGAATGTACCAGGCCTTGGCAGGAGTATCTTGCCAAGTGTCACTATGTAACGGATACCTACCTACTTGGAACTGTACCCATGTTTAGTTCTATCGAAAAATTGGGTTAGTGTTACTGTGACGTGGAAAGTAATATATGGGCTCGTGTTGGAATGTTTTCGTTTACTGGCAAAATACTTACGAAATGGATAAAGGCATGACTTTTAGATAGAGCGCTAAAGATTTTCGGACATCTTTCTTTAGGGGTTTTTGCGCTAATTTTTAATGAAACTGGCTATCGAAAGTTAGTGTTAGAAAGTTGTTTTTTTTTAGTTACAAACATATTTCATCTTTGAATTCAAGTTTAAATAAGAATGCGTTTTGCGATAGCTCTATGCACTGCGTTCTCATTACATAAATTTTTGTAATAAAGCTATTTGCTTTGCGTGGTTTATTATATTGGTTTATTGTTATGCTTTACTAAAAATCAAAAGACAGTGCCATTCACAATAATATTTTCCATACCCAAATTATAAGAGTTCCAACAGTGTCAACGTTAGAAAACCGACCATAATGATTCTTGATTTTACACAACAAAACTCCTTTGACTTTATCATAAGCTGTTTCCACTTCCCAGTTACACAAACCGGCAAGAAATCGATGGGTACACAGCATAAGCCCCTAAGAGGGTAAAACGTGTTTACATGTTTGCATTGGTGTTAGCCGAGGTCCGACTAATGGGCTCGGTGGCGGCCCCCTTGTTCTTCGGAAGCTGATATGCACACAGTGTTATGAAGAGCAGTAAATGTAGTTTCAAATAATGCAATACACATTATTGTAAGATGGGGAAAATAAAGTGGTCTGTTCAATTCAAGGGGACCGCAAATGCGTTGATACGACGATATAAAAAGAACAGGTGAAGTTAATTAGATAAGTAGAGATCGCACAAGACCGAAAGAAATGGCATCATAAGTGAAGAAGACCTTCAGTTTTAGGGTTGAATGTGGCTTAGAAGAAGAAGAAGAAAAAGAAGAAGAAAGTCTGTTCAATAAGACAACCGTCGTCAGGTAACTTTTATGACGATCATGTAGGAATTGAAATGGATTGATTAAAACAATTTATTATTTATGACAATTAAATATTAAACTACACTAGGATTTAAAACTACGAGACCCAGGGTTAAATACCCACTGGAACAAAATATTTGCAGATCATGCAAACATTTATCGTCACTGCAAGACAATAGTTGAGTTTAATTCGTCCAGTAATTTCTACAAGGCACAAACCTACACACAGTAGTTCTTGCACACTATCTAAAGCAGAATATCTGATACTGCGGTGATACCAACCAAGACGGACTCTTGCTGAAAAGGTATCAGGTAAAGTAAACGCAATACTTGACCTTCTGTTAATATTAGTATTAGCTCGCTAAATACAAGTGATAACACTCAAGCGGGTTACGCTTAGCACTTTACAAAGCTAAAGACCACCTACTGCGGCCCTTTGATGACTCATCTCGTGTGCAGAACCTTACGAGGAATAAGGTAATAATACGATGAGTCAGAGCTATGGAAAGAGCTATGCTAGGAGTTTCACTATGTTTCAGGATCCAACGTGAATCACTGATATAGCTTTCACTAACAAGTTATGCAAGCAGGTGCAAGCCATGTTGCTTGCAGAACCGACAACTATCAGGGTACAAAAAATATTTCGACCACGAACCTGGATATTAAAGTGTAGAAAGACCCACTATAGGGTGACTGATAAATAGCAGTGGCTGGAAGTCTGTGAATGGTCTAAGTTAATGGTTGGTTATCGTGAAACGCTTTGAAGAGGCCCATGTCTACCTGTGACATCTAATTGGCTGAAATGCTGATGAAGTTGAAATAACTTACAAGAAACAGACATTATGTTTTCGCCCGTAGCAACAACATCCAGCTATACCACCAAAAACAAGACAAGAGGCGTTATATCAAACAAAACCCCCATGTTTCAACGAAATACTTGCCAAAATACGTGTTCCAACTTCAGTTACGAATAAAACTATTCAACATTCCTAAACTGAAAGCTAATGTAGCAGAAATAAGGTTTATTATCAAAGGTGGGGAGAAATTGTCGAAATGTGGAAAGCAAATCTTCATAAGGCAACTAATTAACAGATCAAGAACACTCAGTGGATTAATGTTATTACATATAAGACAAATAAGGTAGTTCTATTTGGACGTAGTAATGTACTGATGGCTGCTATAGACTTTCAATTATAATTTGTGGAGTATTCAGGTTAGTAATTCTATGTACACTAATTTGCGGTTTATAATTTACAATGAAGGTTTCACACTTCAGAGGATCAAGATTTTGGATAGAAACTAAAATATAGCAGAATAAATTAGATTCACAAACATACTTGTTCCTATTTACTTAACTCTGTCGACGCAGTTGCCTACCCAGCGACTCAACAAAACATATTTAAAATTACTATATCTTCCTCTTCTATACCAACATTATAAACAGAGGAGATTTTTGTCTTTTTGTTTTTTTGTTTGTTACAAATAAACTCAAAAACTACTGATCCGATTTCAAAAAACATTTCCTTTTAAAATGCTACATTATCCCTGAGTAACATATGCTATATTTATTACTTGTGACCCGCCCCGGCTTTGCACGGGTGCTTAAGTTTTCATTGCACCCGTGCAAAGCTGGGGCAGATCGGCTAATTATATAAAAATGAATTGATGTTCGTTTGTAAAGAAAAATAATGCGAGTGAAACTGCGCGGGTCAGTAATTCATACTTAGAAAGCAACAATAGTTTTTTTTATCAAATAAAAGTAGTTTTTATTGAAAACATAAGCATGTTCTGAAAAACCAAGCTACACGGACAATAATAAACATTCAAACTAAGCATGTTATGTCTATTCTTATGCAGTCGGGTCTTCAGAGCCCATGAACCGTTATTTCCATAGACGTAAGACCACCAATTATTGTTATCAGAGCTTGAACAGCGGCACAATTAATTGTTTATTTGATCACCAATTACAATCCTAAATTGTGTCTGTTTGCGAATTCTAAGTTTGTTTAAATTATTGTTGTTTGTTTTATTAGCTTTGCCCGCTGTTTGTCGCGAGTCTCGAGTATTATTTTATTATTGTTTTATTGCTTATACAAATTAACTTAGACTAATCGGACGAAGGCAACACATTTTTATTTACATGATTTGCAAATATTTGCTCGTAGTTTTGCATACTCAGTGTAAAGTCAAAATTTATGTAAGTATGTGACTGTTGGGTGTATGGTATATTATTTGCATCGCTTACCACTGTTTTGAGGTAGACTTAGGGTTAAAGTAAAGCTCCCACGCGAACGTAGTCGCAAGAAGTCTGCTAGTTACTCATATTACTCGCCTCTATACCCATCTTAGCACAATTAACATTTGGCATGTTCCACTCCACGTCAGTACAGACATCACCACAATGGCTGAGGGCCCTTCAGAACTAACGAACCTATTCTGTAGGTATTCTCACGTGAATTTATCGCGAGTCAATTGCAATTGACGTGGATTGTGGGTGATTACTGTTTGTTGCTGGACAGCTATTGAGTTTGCGTCGGCTTTGATAGGGTTTCATTTAACAAGACAAGTGTTTAATACATTATCAAATATTGTTATAAGCTTTCTGGAATTTGCTAGCTAGTAGCAAGTGAATCTACTGGGCGAAAGAGGCGTAATAACTACTTCTTGGGGTAGCGAGAGCAATGCAAATAATTTGAATCGCTCTAAGAGTTCATGGTAACGACTTTGTAAAAATAACTGTGTATGAATGTTGTGCGTGTGTTAGTGGCATACAGTTCCCGTTACTTCAAAGTATTTGGATAAAGATGTGTCTCGTCGGCAATTATGCATGCGTAAGCTGTACGTAAGATTGCGGGGTCGAGGGTCAACAGGGGGACGGCTCTCAGGATGAACGGATAATATATTGAGTGGCATCGCCGCATACAAAGCAGGATTTGAAGTACCGTTCGGTTTGAGCTGTGCTTGACTTATTAGATTTCTATATTGTGCCCAAAGACTAATTGAGAATAATTCCTCTGCCTATAACTTTACTGGGAATAATTTTTGTGGTGGTGTTTTCAATTTTATGTTAATGATGCTTTAAATTTTTCTGAATACTAGATACTAAATCATTTATAATCTTAAATGTAAAAAGAATTAATTAATTTATATTAAAATATTCGAAGACAATACACAATACAGATTAAATTTTGTTATCAAGTTCTTATAAATATTCAGCTCCATGTATCTATTTATTTAAATACCTACTTATATTTTCAATATGAATGCTAAATTTCTCACAGTCTATGAACAGGACTGAAATAGCTTCATAAATTCAATTTGAAATACCATTTTTACTTGGTATCAAGATCATGCAAAACGTGAATTTATACCCCTTTCATTCGTACATAGCTCAAGCACCATCGGAGTTAAATATCAAAAAACGATGAACTTTAAACTTTCGAAATAGCTTGGACTGACAGGTACGGCATGATAGCAAATGAAATACCGGGTCTGTTGGGAACAGAACAGCTAGGAAACTTTAAGTTGCTTGTACAAAAATACACTCGAATAGCTAACACAAAATATAGAAGAGACTTTTCATTCCATTGCATTCAGTGCGTCTTCTAGGAGTTAAATTTTGGTCTTCTAAAAGTTGAATTTAGAGAATTTATTTCTTAGTGGGCACATCCTTTTACATTAAAAGAAAGACACTACTAACCAAATTTCAGGTCTCTAGGACTTACGGCATATGCTGTTCAGTGTTCATTGATTTTATCTATGGTATCACACACACCACCACATCGCAATACAAATTGAAGTAGCTGCTCTCTCTAGTCTGTGGTGAAGAGCTAGAAACCGTCCAATTGGATGCGATAAAAAATAAATTAAAATAAGCATCGATGATATCGATCCGGGTTCCGCTTCCATTGTAGTTACAAAGTGGCAGCCTCTAATTGCGGCTGCTTTGTTAAACAAAATGAGGTGTTAGCTCTACTATTAAATAATAAGTTTGGATAAGGAATAACGGTCAATCATCGTCCATGTTAATAGCAATAGCAAGTATAATTAATTTTGGCTTTACTGAAGTTGAGCTTATCAAAATAATAAAGGTTAACCAGTATTTGAACGTAAGTTTTCACAATCTATATAAAAGAAGGTGTATTGAATCTCATTAAAATAAACTTATTTTATAGTAATTAAAACAAACAACTGTGGTTTTTTACATAAACGGTTACCTTGTTTAGAAAGCTGTATTCTAATAATTTCTGTTTTTCATTTTAGATTGTATTGTTGCAGATAAACTTGCAGAACGCTGCGCATGGCCGAAAGATCTCACAGGAGTCCAATAAGAGCGTCTTCGTACGCTGTTTGGACGTACCAACATGTCCGCGACAGAATCAAAAATAGCGTAACTGATGTCAACAAAGAACCAAAAAATGATCATCAAACTAAAGAAGACCACTTAAGAGTTGGTCATGAGACAGAAGAAAGAACTAGAGAACAAAATGATAGACAAAACCTTATAGCAGACGAAGATGAAGCGGTTAGAAAAAACGTATGGAGTGATGTTGATGACGAACTATACATAGCAGAGATAATAAGAACTAATGTGCGCACAAAACGTGATACTAGTGTAGTTGACAGTGAGGTTGTGAATAGTGTAAGTGTAGATTACGAGATGTGGGAGATAGACGCGGACTATACGGAGTGCGACTGTTTGGGTCCGCCGCCTGAGTTCTTGCTGCCACCGCCGCCGCGTCCGCCATTCTTACATTCGGACTATTACTGTGGGGACGATCCGATTCCAGATTTGGAGACTTGCGAATCAGAACCAGTAAGTTCATTTGTTTATTTTGTACTAGCTATTGCTTGTAAAAGTTCCTTATTTATAAGTCCAGCAGATATACCCATTAGCAGGCTTTGTACCATCTTCTACTAAGATTATCCGTAGCCATAATGAGACCTACTTTTGTGATATCAAGTTATAAAAGCCACTTTATATAGGTACCTTTGATCTGCAGATGAAACTAGAGTTATTATATACATATACAGTATTCTAAATACGAGTATTATAAACATTCATGACGTCTCAATCGTCTTATTAAAAATGTTGATTTCAAATCTGATCTATGCGGCAATGCGTTGCATTCCTCATAAGATGTCTGACACGTTAGTATTCAACGTTATCTCAAATTCTACAAGTAGACAATTTAATAGACAGGTAGAGAGTTCTAAAGCTTTACGAGTCGGTTTAATAAGTACCTAATTCAAACTAAAGAATTTTGACAACATTGTTAGCTATTTATTATTTAATGTAATGACTAAACTTTTCGATTAATTTAAGCTAGCCAACATTACCCATTCTAACCTACATTAAGGGTTAGATTCACGATCATTGATTAAGTGTTGGTTTGCCAATATCGTCCCTGTCTATCAGTCACCGTTCGGGCAGTTATGCTAGCTGACCGGCATTAAGCCCACTTAACATACTCGAAGACCGTGAAATAGGCCCTAAGTCTGGTAAATGACGGTCACGGCTATCTTAAACCCTGCTTAAGCCCTCAAACGTATTCTTTAAAACGCGCTGCTCCTCTTAATCTATGCTAAGCATCTGCTAATAAAGCGGATTATGAAATACCGAATCCCGGGAACGCCTGACTCGCTAGATTTCGTAAATCAACATTTACTGTACTTGGCATCTTAGGAAGTGTCTCTTGTCAGTTGTCAGGAGCCTTACTCTTGAACGCGATCGGTATTGGACAATTATTGGGATATGTATGACATTTCGTACTTTTGACTGCAAACCAAGCGCTAAATTCAACCTTGTTTTCAAGAGTATACAAGTAAATTGGAATAATAAATTGGATCGGAATTGTCATTGGATTCAAGAGTAAAGCACTTGGTCTTTCGTTATCATATTATTACCTGCTTCATTTATTATCCATCCTTACTAATATTATTTAATATTATTGGAAAACTGATAAACAAAGTGAAAGAAGTTGGTAGATCGTGAAGGCTTAAATCGGCCACCATGGTGCTCTTTGGTGTAAATTTTGTATTATGCAGTGTACAAACACATAACATTCACTACGACCTCCCAGGCGTTTCCTTACTCGCAAGTGTTCCTGTCAGAAGCAACATAATCAAACGCCGGTAGTGAAATTATCTCAGCTTAGCTGAGGTCATATTTTCCACCGTGTTTGAGAATGTACCATAATATATTCTGTCTCATAAAAGCTGCTAAGATCTAATATTTACATTTAGAAAATCTCATAACTCTGGACTTATCAGGCATAATGACCATTACATAATTTGTATAATTCAAGTCAAATAAATAGACAATTTATTTTATTTTTATCTAGCGAACCTAACAGTTACAAATGTATCCTGGACCCCACACTAGGATTATCTGTATCGTGTGTATCAGAAACTAGCGAAGCGCTCGTGACGTAGTTGGCTAAGTTGTTCTTAACAGATCAACGAAGTTAAGCTTTGTTCCACGTAGTCATCATTTGGGTGACCGCCAGTGGCAATTTCAACTGAGCGCTCCCGGCTTCGGAGGGCACGTCAAGCAGTCGGTCCCGGCTTTTTCAAAGTTGTTAGGCCATGACAGAGACCTTAGGGCGGCCCAGAAACTCTGTCACCAGAGTTGGCCACTGACTCATACGAACTTACTTTTATTAAAATAAATAAATAAATAATGCTGGACAATCCACACAGCATATTAGAAACTAGGAAATAATGAGTTGGTCACTGACTCGTACAGCTACGAATTTACTAACTTTGTTATTTAGTTAGTCTTTAATATGTTACTTTGTAATACATAATTATTTTGGTAACAAAGTTGGTAATTAAAGTTTTAAGAACAAAGATGTCTTATTTCCGTTGTCAAACATTGCAGTTAAGTGCTTAACAACACTGTCACGTTTTCTAGTCTGTTTGCTCGTGTGTTTGTTTGGTCAGATAACCGTAGTTCATGGTATGTATAATTACAGTTACGAATGAAAAGGTACCTTTTAGTGCAGTGGTCGGCTGGCTAGACAAGGCCAAGTTTGATTCTCGTTGCGGGCCGAAATATTTCCAGGCACATCTAGCCTTTAGCTAAACATTTTGTTGATATTTTGGGAAAGCTGATTTCTGTTCTGATCCTTAACAGACTACCTATGTGAGCTCAACGCTGGTCTTAGCTGAAAATCAGCGCTGCAGCATGAAAACATGCAGCAGCATATGTTGAGCTAAGGTCCCTTTCTCCACCACTCAACGCCGAACTATTTCTTACTTCTAGTTCCTATAGATATCTATATAATGTTAATGAAATTTTTTTAAATGATAGGATAGATAAGCTATAGGTAGGCACTTGGTATCCATATTTTTTTTTATTTTCTATTACTTTGTGGTGGTTGTATAAATGGTTTTCTTTCTTTCTTTCATAAGCATACCTACCTATTATAAGTATGTCGTTTGTTTTAGTTATGCTGTCTATGGATCATATAATAATTAGCTTAACTATTTCACGTGTATTTTGGACATTATTTGTCTCACAAGCAATGACGAGACTGTCTTTTACGTTCCGGCGATTTTGACACCTTAAAATGCTTCAACAACTAAAAAAAAGATTCAATGATAGACCACCAAATCACTGCCCAGTAGCTGGAAAACTCATTTAATCCACATAGGTACAAGAATACTGCCCACTTAATAAGCGTAGGTACACTAGGTTAGCGTGGGTAAAGTGTGGGCTAACTACAACAATAAATAATTGGTTGACTGATCAACTTTGAATTTTCAATAGACTTGACTTATGACCGAATTTTCAAGCCACAACTTTAGATAGCTAAATAAAATAATTCTTACAAATAAAGACTACAATTGAGTATTCCCGCGAACTGCACAGTTTTAGTGTAACACTTTTTAGTGCATACTTTTTATTCCCATTACTGCACAGAATATTATGTGCCGTTTTTCACATAAATAACACCTTGCTCCAGACGTTGAAAATGTAGTAATATAGGTAAATCCAAACTTTACGCTTACGTAAATAAGTTCTTGTAGATTAGCCAACTTGTGTCCATCCTAAAACTAACATTTGTTGTAGCTTTGGAGCTTTCTCTTTGCTCTGAGAGTTTGCTTAAAAGCTTGTTCAGTACTGTTTGCCGAAAACTGAGGTAATCTTGACGTCTGAGAGAATTCATTTTATTTTTACTTAAAACCACTACTTTTCGTTGTTCTGTGAAAAGCTTACTGAAGACCTGTACTTTAGTCTTAGTTTGAAATCTTTTTTACTGTTATGAATCACTAATATTTATTAAAACAATCTTTATTAGACGTAGAGGCCAATGATGATGATTTTAAACATAAAGTTTTTGGACGTTTGTTTGGATAGATGTTTGTTTTTTTATAACTCGACAACCATTGAACTGATTGGTCTGAAATTTAAAAAATAGATAGACATACTTTTTATCTCCGAAAAAAGTATGGTTCCTAAATTTTACGCAAACAAAGTTGCAGGCAATAGCTATTAGTATAATTATAATATATCTAACTTGTTTAAATAAATGCTTTGTTGCCCGTAGTGATATTACCAGAATTGTTTTTTTATTTTTACCGTCAAACAGTCTGACAACAGCAGACTTTACGAAATTACACATAAAATAACAAAGCACTGTGTTGTACCTTTTTCCCTGAGACACAAAAATGAAAAGTCCCATAAGTGCTTTTAATATAACCGGTACCAGCTTAGAGGGTTATAAAATTCCCGGCTCCAAGCGGCGTTGGACCAGAAATTGTGAAAAATTTTGACCTTATTTAAAAAACCACGATATTTATGAGATTATTTCGTATATTGACGACCGATGTGGCGCAGCGGGCGCAGGTCCGCCTGCGACGCAGAGGTTGCGGGTTCGATTCCCGCCTCGAAACAAGTGTTTGTACGATCTACAAATATTTGTTCCGGGTGTTCTAGGTATTTACTATATACATATATTAAAAAATATCTATCTATGTATTGTGTTTGTATTGTATTCAATATATATCAGTCATCTAGTACCCATAATACAGCTCTGTTTAACAGCAGCTTACCTTGGGGCTAGATGATGCTGTGTGGATTGTCCAGCATTATTTATTTATTTATTTAATTTGGCACAGAATGACACTCATAATCAAACTATATTTACATACTTAGGTACAGTAAATTTATTAATAAATTAAAATGTACATAATTACATCACAAATATACAAAATACATAGAAACAGTTGAGCTATATACCTAAAAACCGTTACAAACGACCTATAGATGAGGGCTGTATTGATGATGATAATGAGACAGTCAGTTTTCAGTTAATAAAATAACCAAACAATGCTGCAACAATATTCAGTCGTGATCATTAATGTGCACCAAATCTACTGTGTACAATTGCAAAAAGGTATTTAACAATGTGATAACTATCTGCATATCGCGCTAAAGGATTTGGTGCCAATTTCGTTGAATATTTTATTTATAATTCTCATTATTTCCACGGCCGACTAACCTTTACACATCTCTGTCACACAGGTGTTAAAGTTAGTAAAAATATAAGCCTTTAAATATCTCTAGTGTTATGAAATGTTATGTAATGTTATTACGGAAATCGTTTCACACATATGTATGGCGGGTATGCCTTCCTAAGTAACATGACGATCGATTTGACCGATTAAAGTTGTAGAGTTCTATAAGACCCTCCTATTTCAGTCGCTAAGCAGTATGCTCGCATTGCTGTGTTCCGGTCAGAAAGGTATGGTTTCCAGTGAAATTACAGACATTAAGACTGTCGATTTACGTCTCAGGTTGACAGAGCGCGAGTGACACCTCTAGAATTGCAAGCTTAACGGCTACGGTAACCGCTTACCATCCAGGTGGGCTGTCTTCCAGTTTCCACTTTAGTAGTATATAAAAAACTAGTGCCCTCACTTTGTTGCAAAAAACTCTGCAACAGGTAACTAATACTTACAGCTAATAAGAATAGGTATAAGGTAAAACTATAATTTGATCTGACCAAAACCAATTTAACAAGATCCAAATTAATGGAATTAAAACCCGAAGCCTTAAACACCCAAGATTAATGGTTACTATATCGCCGATTCTATGTGATTAACCCATAGCGTGAAATACCTTGCGGTTAATCCGACATCTCCAGTTGATTAACTTATCAAGGTGTGTAGTCGGCACATCTATTAACACAATCTATACGTATAAAATAATTTGTTAGTGACTGACTGACAGTCAGTCACTAACAAACAGTTAGTCAGTATAGAAGCAGTAAGTTTTGTTGAATGCTTTTGGAATAACACTACACATTATATAATATGAATGCGAAAGTTTGTATGTTACCTAATTTACGTCTTTGTCGTAACAACAAAATTGATTATGATGATTTTTTTTAAGATAGATTTTGAAATATAGGATATTTTACGTGGTCAAAACGCAAGAAAAGCTAAAAGTGGCAGCTAGTTGCACAATTACATACCTAACAATCCATTATATTTTAGCAGTAACTGTGTCGATTAAGAGTACCGAAACACAGGCTCAGAGCAAATGAAGAAGCATGGAACATTATTTGTCTCACAGTGGAAATCGAACCAGCAACTCTTTTACTTCGGCAGTTGCCCACCGTTTTGCCAAACTAAAATTTAACAAAAAAAACCTAATAATTATTCAAATAACAACAATCCCTAAGAAGGTGAAGTGTTGTTGAAGTTTTTACGGAAAACAGCTTAACATGAACAAAGCCGCGGGCATTCCACTACAACCTTTTTCCTAGAGAAATACTCATAGTTGTTTTGCGAAGCTCAACCGTATTCACGAACGGATGTTAGATTAGTTAGTACGCGAACTGATTAGCATTATTATTATTGTTATATTATAAATAGAAGATTTATAAGGCTGTGTATACAATTGTACTGCTGGATAAATGAAAATGGCAATGAAAAAAAAAAAAATTACTATACAATAATGCTAGATAAACATCGGTGGTGTCCGGATGGCTAATCTTTTTTTTAAATTTATTATTTATATATCGTTTTAATATTTTTTTAAAATATGATTTATTCTAATAGGTAGGTAAACATAGTAATTTTTTAAAAAAATTCTAACCTTATTATTATATTGTTTTTTATTGTTTTTTTTTTTATTTAGTTTAAAACCCAAAAAGTATTTTGATATGTAAGCTGTGTTGGCGTCCCTGTTCTTAATAAATAAATAAATTACTTTCACAAGTTCTAGAAGTCGATTCGTAAATTACACCTTTATTTTACGAAGTGGGTTGATAAAAAAATTTTGTTGTCATAAGAATCTTGTTATAATTAAAAAAAAACCTAAGATAAAAAAGGTTAAATCATCTTGTATAAAAATAAGACCATCAAAAGCAGCAAATTGATACCAACAAAAATAAAAAGCATAAAGTTTTTGCAGCATTTGTACTGTAGACTATAAAACTGGCTGATTATGTTGTCAAGAGTACCTATAAAACTCGACACCTATTCATGAGAAAAACGCAGTAGGTGTCCCACAGACCTCGCTGATTCACACTTCTTAGAACTCTGGGTCTTTTGGTTACTTCGTTAGGTTTAAAAAGGCAATAAGAATATGGGCCTTCTAAATTTTAGGTCCAACATTTTTTTTTTGTGAACAAGTACTACGTAAGTAAGTTTATTTTTGTAAAATTCAAAGATAAATTAAAAATTATAAAATTTTACACATAGCGATTGAATGTTTCATTAGTAGCAAGCGACAGTTAACTTGCTCTAGATTTTAATTTTTCTCCACGAGTCCATTGTTTACTTATAATATCTAGAATCTTGAATTCTTTGGTTTTGACCCAAGAAACTAAATTTTCATTTTATTTCATTGTTATATTTTTAGCTAACGACTATAATATCTAGGCTTGATAGACACACACATCAAAAAGACGTCTAAGGGACTACCTTAGTTATTTTTTATGTACTTTTTAGAAGCTTTGTTCATTGCGTAGGCAGAAAGTTTTTCTTGTCCTTTGAAGTGGTTAGATTCCACCTTCCTAGTTAAGCCCACAGCTGTTTAATACCCTCAATAAAAACGAATAGCCCCTTTGTAGTGTTTATAAATAACGACAAGCGGTCATCGACATAAAACTTTTTATATCATACGAGAAGACAATGTTTTTGTTTAGAATAAAAAATACTAACTGTGTGTGCTGTTGTTGATTTAACTCAAGCACAAACGTCAAACATTCACAGTTCTTCAAACAAAACTCTGCCTGCTTCTTTAGTTTTGGGTCGACGACAAGGTTGTATAGGAACCCACAAGTTTTTGTGTAGCGTTTTGTGACAGTAATAAACGCGCCCATACAAATTATACAGCAGTGTCTCTTCGTACTACAAGATAAAAATCTAAGCGCATCCCAAAGTCCCTCAAAAAGGTACGTCGATTTGTCAAAAGATGGCATTATCTGCACCAGGATCCGTCATCGGCGGAGGACAATTTATTGGGCATATCTCACGGCATCTAGTGGCGTATCAGAAGAATCTCCGAGAATACAATATTCAAAGTGCTAGGGTTGGGAAAACGGGATTAGATTAATATTGTTGGGATACCTATTAAATTAAAATTAAGAGTAGTAGAGTTCTCTGTGATAGAGCTCGTCCGGGGAAGGACTACCACCATACCTATTTCTGCCGCCAAGCAGTAATGCTCGCATTATGCTGTGTTCCGGTGTGAAGGGTATGGTTTCCGGTGAAATTACGAAAGTCTCATGTGACTTTCGATCTTAGCCTCAAGGTGGCAACCCGCGAGTGATATCTCTGGTATTGCAAGCGTCCATAGGCTGCGGTAACCGCTTACCATCTTGTGTGCCGTACGCTTGGTTGCCACTTCAGTTGTATAAAAAAAAAATACCTCTATTATAATAGACAGGATTGGATTCCAGTAAATGGCACTTCAAGCTTTTTTTAACATTCTAGGACTTGAAGTGGACTTAAATTACCAATATGAATTGGATCCATGGCACTTGAAGTTTCATATCAACACACTAAGGTTTTGTGTAGACTAGGTGGGAAATCCTAGTAACGTAGGGAAGAGACACTGGTTTTATATCTGCTCGCTAAACGTGTGAGTAAAACTCAATTCACGGCAACTTTCGTTCCCTTAAAAAATACGCAGTCATTCATTACATACTACTACAAACAAAAATATTTCAGTATATTGTTGAGATACGAGAGAATGTAATTAGTGACACGTTTTTTTAAGATTTCCTCAAAAAGTACTAAAATAATTTTAATAAAACTGTTAAAGAACTACCTACCTACATATTAAACAAAAAAATCATCAAAATAAATTCATAATTGGCGGAAAAATCGCGTAAAAAACATACAAAAAAAATTCAGTCCAATTGATAATATCATAAAGACTTCTAGAACTAAATAAGCTAACTTATTCAAGAAACAAGACTGAAGTACCGTCGCATCCCACCCATCACTTGGTCGGTGCCGCTTCCCGCCTCAGTTTATCGCGCTGTCCATCTCGAGACGGTAGCCGATTTGTCAATGCCTGTCCTTAATTAATAAAAGGGACTTTCCATCGAAAAAAATTGAATAAAAGCTTAATTAATTTGGGTCGATCCCGTAGTACAGGAAAGAGTTAACAGCTGGGTCATTTCTTGTATAAGTCTCTCGGTCATCGTGAAGTTAGCCGTTTCGATGTGCAATGGAGCTTTTTTGTTATAATTGTTGTGCTAATGTCTTTGCGCATCACAAATGACCATAACTTCACGGTGGCCGAGATCCGTTAGCATAAGTACTAATAAAAACATGTTTGAAGAGTTTTTAAATTTTTAACACAACTGGCTCAAAACATTTTATTGTACTAATAGACTTCATAATTATTTTTACGAGAAATTGATCGAAGCCACACTTGTTTGAATTTACATAGAGCTATTTAAGAGTTATTTTTTTGATTTCATTTTCATTTCATTTCATTTAAAATTTAATTTCATTATAAGCAATAAAATCTATTCATAAAATACACTAGAAATAAACTTTAATGTGTAAAAAACTATACAGTTTTTACAATCTAAACTAAACTTTAAAATCTGCAGTCAGTAGATAGTTAGTCTATAGTTTTTAGGATTAAGTTTCATGAAATAAGTTGCTTATTCAAGCTGTTTTCTAAGGCTGTGTAGTAGAGTTCTAAATTATGATTATCGCCCAAAGTTTGCGGTCGAAGCAGCATTTCGGAAATTAAGAAAGTTGAAGAAAAGGGGGATCGAAATTATTAATTCAATTAACCGTCACTTCCCCTAAAACGTTGGCTCTCATAGTTGATGTGCAAAGTTTTTATCAACTAGGCACTTTTCCCATTATCCGGATAAAATATTTCTTAAAGGGTGCGTATTTTATACTTTAAGAATTAGTGAGTCTGTCAAGCTTTTTAAAACAGCTAAACGGGCAAACTTAAGGGCATTGTCAGTAGGAAATGAAATTACTGTTTCGAGGTGGCAAGCGCTGTACAGTGCCACACAGAATTTAAATCTTGAATTTTTAGGGGCTACTGCAACTGTTTATGGTCAGGCGTTTACGCTTAACATCTGGCAAATGACTTGACGAACGTTTGTTGACATAAAATATTAAACGCATAAACCTAAAGCTACAGCCATAGTTTAATTCCAAAACAAATAAACAATAGGTTCTAGATGAATTATGCATCCCATACATTCACGTCAACTAATTTACATACCAAAATATAATAGTAGGTGGGGCGGAAACAAAAATATGCATATTTATAAACGAAAATTGCTCTATCATCGTTCACAATTAGATAAACAAGCTTCACAGACAAAGGATGAGACTTCGCATTAGTAATGTCATGTTTTGACTACGCTTGTAGGCGACCACACTAGAGAAAAAAGTACCTTGAGATATTATTAGTGTGTAGTCTGAGAAAGATGATACTATAAAGGTCTGGTCACACCGCCTGCGTATGCATAAGTGTAGACGTGCGCGTATACCGTGACGTGGCAATGTATGAAATTGTGACATGCATTTTTTTTTATTGGTTATAGTTATAGACCAACGTTTGACCTCAATCTCACCTGATAGGAAGTGATGGCGTGGTTGATGATGGAGCACGCTAGTTTAGAAAGAACCTGTTCACTCAAAACTTGAAGAGACCAATATTGTAACGGTCTGGAAAAACAGAAGTTAGCAACGAGTTCCATTCTTTGCTTGTGCTTACAAAAAAAGAAGTTGAGAAGCGTTTGATTCGGCATGGTGGCCTCATGAAAGCCCATTTGCCTGAACCGACAACCCAAGACAAACAGTCTTGGCGCAAGATTGTGATGAGGCCCGATCCCAAATAATGGGATAAGGGATGGACAAAGAAGAAAGAAAGAAGAGGTGGAACGTCGACCAGATATGGGTGGTTCGTTACCGTACGTCTGTAGGTCCGGTGGTAGAAAGGGGATGGTGGGATTAGATCGTAAAGACCCTGCGCACACTTGCCAAAATGAATGGCATGGCACACCACTTGCGTGCCAGCTTTCAAGGCGAACACGCGCGTTGCACCGTCTACGTGCTGCTTATGCTAGTGCGCCGTGGCAAGGCAACAAAGTTGATGCGTACACTGAGTACGCGGCAATCTCTAGATCCGGAAATCAGATCGCCATATTTTATAAGGTTCATAAATTTGTATGACACTTGTTTACAGGGACCGCCGCGATAAATCGCTGTCTGCAGTGTGAGAGATGGTTCTCGGTGTGTTGGATGCTTTCATTTGAAAAGGACTTGCTTTTTGAGGAAATGTTTTATTTGGTAAAAGGTCAAAATGGTAAAAGGGGTTTACGTTCTGTGTAAAACAGATTTAAAATTATGTTTTAGGGTCAATATCGACCAAAGTTGAGTGAGTGTAAAAAATATGTATAGCTTAACGTCTCTCTATATCTTTGGCGGATACCTACCCTTACGGGTCACGCATTTGGTCCAGCTTTCCAATGTTCCCATAGCTGGGCTAACTTTCAATCGAGAGCACCGTCATTCCGATGTCCAAACGCCACTTGTGTCCCGCTTCTAAAACTATATTATTCGTAAATAGACTATTTAGTCTATTTACGAATAATCAATTATCACTTAGTTATACCTTCCTAAATATTTGCACACGCAATGTTATGCGTAGGTGCTGTGTGTTGGTTAGCAATCAATTTAATTATTTGGTTTGGTATGTTTAATTCAATATTTTGATAGTACTCAAAGATTAGCAATTACAATACAATTACAATTTATTCGACGCACGAAATGAGACAAAAGGTTTAGGTATTACAATTACTTCATATTTTAAGTGTCCACGTAGGTTGCAATAAACTCGATACACGTCTACCATACCGCAGAGGTAATTGCACTTAATTCACCTAGGTATCACCTGAGTGAGTCCAAAAATAAGGATCTGAGAGCAAAGCAGGGTGACAAATAGGAATAACCCCTTGTTAAGTCACCGACACAGCTCTTAGAATAAGCGAATATAAAAGTGGGCAGGCCATATTATATGATTATGTCCAAATGACGTCGTGTGCACAGGCTATTCCCAAAATGAATATTTGTAGAGTACAGGAAACGGGCATTAAACGATTACATCACATTATCATACTAATCACACTAATCACACTATCACACTGATATTACAAATGTGAAAGTTTGAATGTTTGAATGCATGTTTGTTTCTCTATAATTCGACAACCACTTTTTTTTTCATTTCTTTTTTCTTAGTGCTAATAGAACTTAGAGCTAATTTAATATTTATATGTAGAGCTTATAAAAATTTTGATATGCCTGAACTAGGAAAACCTGTATTTCAGGCGAAAAAAATAATACTATAAGTACATAAATAATAAACTAAAAATATCTAAACTTATACATATTTTATACGTATACTCAATAATATTATCAGAGAGTTCAAGTCAGTCGCGCCTCCCTGTAGCGACGGTATACGACTCCGGTTGACTAGAAGTCCGACTCGAGGAACATTGTCCTTGTGCTGGGCAGCAACCCGGAGCACGTAGGATTTGAAGTTAGTAGCCCTACTCGACTCCAAGCGCGTCAAGCCAAGCACAAGGCCTGCCGGGACTTGATTGAGCTTTCTCCGGGCCCTCTCGTCCACATACCGGAGAACACTCTCCCCTGTAGTAGTCGGTTCCAATCGAGAAATGTAAATCCCGATGAACGGTTCCACCACCTGCAACGACTCAGACCACTGAACCGATTTGGCTGAAATTTAAAACATAAATAGATAATGACCGGGAATAGAACATAGGCTTTTTATCTCGGAAAAAGTACGGTACCTGAGTTTCACGCGAACGAAGTCGCGGGCAACAGCTAGTTGCGACATAAAGATACCCCCTATTCACAAATTACACCGTAGTCTCACAAGGGCACAATGTATAAAAAGGTCATTTTGACACAAAGCTTTTTTAACTTCCCTCGTTTCACCCCTACGACCCTCAAAGTGGCTGTATTATTTTTTTGTTCAAAAAGAAAGGTGGGGAGCCTCACGTTTCGCTATTAAGTTGGTTTCGGCCTAATGCTATTTTCGTTGGTCTATTTTATTTTATGTCGCAACGCAACTAAATCAATCGTGAAATTGAATTGATAAAATATTACACTTTTGCTATGTTTTGTTATGAAAGCTGTGTTTAAAAATCCACTTAGGTACGCGGTTTGCTCATACACCACGCTACAACCCTCAAAAGCAAGCAGCAGGCTATAAATGAGAGGTCATCTACCTCACATCAACCCCTGAGTCTTAAGCAGGCCAGCGCTGACCAACCCAACATAACTCTCGGGTGCTCTCCTCCTGGGCCCGCCTGTAGGCTAGTGGTGTGAAGTGATTGTAAGACGGTTCGCTCGCGTGCTGCCCTTGGCAGCCGCTTCAGCTTACCGCTACATCTGGCAGATGCTTTTGCTAATTCAGTTAACTAACATTACGTTTTTTTATGTCAGCAAGTGACATGACAAGCAAGGCGCCCACCACGTATTACAGATGCACTGCGCTTATCACCCCGAGACATTGTTATTAAGTCTCTTTCGCCCAGTAATTTCACTTGCTACAGTGCCTTTCAAACCTAAACACAGTAATGCTTGCACACTTGCTTGGAGGTAGAATATCTGATACTGCGGTAGTGCCCACCAAGACGGACTCTTGCTGAAGAGTCTTAACACCAGGTGAATACTAAAGTAGTCTGACATAATAAGTAGCTAATTGTTAACTTATTGTTATTACTTAGTAGGTATGTTCAAAAAAAATTTTAATGATACTTATTAAAATGTAGGCCTATGTCCAGCAGTGGACGTCTATCGGATAACGATGATGATAAAGATTAAAATGTATTATTTTAGATAAATAAATATCTATAACCTGGCAAGACTATCACTATTTTTAATTTAAACTACTGTACAGGACTTCCAAAACAACTGCGTTTATTTAAACAGTCCACTACCTGCTCGTTTATTAAATAGTCTACTTTGAATTTAAACAATTAAGGTTCAATGCTGCTTGTATGTGAACTGAATTATTCATTTTCACACAAACCTATTATATCAAACACGCAAGCAATAATTGCAGCAATTTCGGAAATATAATTAGAAAGGGGTCGCACCTCCGACCACGTTGCACCCCTCAGA
Organism: Colostygia pectinataria; assembly: GCA_951394395.1. Classification (NCBI taxonomy): domain Eukaryota; kingdom Metazoa; phylum Arthropoda; class Insecta; order Lepidoptera; family Geometridae; genus Colostygia; species Colostygia pectinataria. The sequence goes on along the minus strand of OX596365.1, from coordinate 8,850,824 downwards.
ATTCTATAAGTAATTATCCCGACAATATGGCGTTATATATAACAAAGGAAATGAAAATATATGAATACTAGCAGTCCGTCCCAGCTTCGCACGGATGCAAAGAAACCGCACCCGTGCAAAGCCGGGTTGGCTCGCTTGTAAATAATAATAATGCTGGACAATCCACACAGCATCATCTAGCCCAAGGTAAGCTGCTGTTAAACAGAGCTGTATTATGGGTACTAGATGACTGATATATATTTAATACAATACAATACATAGATATATATTTTTTATTATACATAGTAAACACCCAGAACACCCGGAACAAATATTTGCAGATCCTACAAACATTTGTCCCAAGGCGGGAATCGAACCCGCAACCTCTGCGTCGCAGGCGGACCTTCGCCCACCGCGCCACATTGGTCGTCAATGTAATAAATATAGTCTATGTTGCTCAGGGATAATGTAGCATTCTAATGGTGAAAGAATTTTTGAAATCGAATTGAGTTTTTTGAGTCGTTTTTGAGTTTATTCGTAACAAACAAAAATAAAAAAATACAAATCTTCTCCTTTTATAATATTTATTAGTATAGATAATGTGAAATAAAAACTGCCTTTATAATATTTATTAGTATAGATAATGTGAAATAAAAACTGCCTTTATAATATTTATTAGTATAGATAATGTGAAATAAAAACTGCCTTTATAATATTTATTAGTATAGATAATGTGAAATAAAAATAATGTCACGGATTTTTTTTTAAACCGCGCAATTTATTCTCATCTAATGGTAAACGGCATTAACCAAATCAATCAGCAATTATGCATAATAAATTTTTCTTTTTTTTTGTTATACTTGCGTTATTTATCTTACCGTTAAACCTATCCTGGACTGCTACAACCATTTCAAGACCAAAATCAGCCAAATCGGTCCAGCCGTTGTCGAGTTTTAGCGAACCTATTTGACGACCAATGTGGCGCGGCGGGCGAAAGTCCACCTGCGACGCAAAGGTTGCGGGTTCTATTCCCGCCTTGGAACAAATATTTGTACGATCTGCAAATATTTGTTCCGGGTATTCAGGGTATTTTCTATCTATAATACAAAATTCTATGTATTGTATTGTATTAAGTATCATCATCTAGTACCCATAACACAAGTTCAGCTTAGCTTGGGGCTAGATGATGCTGTGTGGATTGTCCAGCATTATATACATATATGTTAATAGTCATTAGTTTTAATTTTAGTTTAGTTATTAGTTTTTAAGTACTGTTTGTTTCCCAAATAAACGAAAATAAATAAATAAATTATTTATTATTTATTATTGTGATTTTCGCCAAGTAAGCCAAGTGCACATCAGTTGGTGGGTGACGAGTTATTCACACCCGAATTGATGTTGGTGAATCCGTGGACCTCTGTTAGCAAAAACTTACGAACTATTCTGCAAGTATTTAAGATTACTGATTTTTGCAGAAGGGAAAAAATATTATTATCATATCTAACTAAAATAGGTGAAAACCAAAAGTTTACAACATCTCAAAAATGTCTCAAAAAAATGTTTAAGACATGGTCTGTTTAACTTATAGGTACCATGTATAGGAAGGATTAGTTACCATGTAGTTATTTATTGTCAAGTCTCATACTCGAAATACTTTTCGTTCTTTTCCAGAAGATAGACGCGTACAACCATACAGGACCTTCACTTCAAACGTCAGCGGTCATCGCGCTTAGCTCCATCGTTCTCATCGTGGGCATCTTCATCGGTGCCATCCTCGTTTGGAAGTAAGTTCACTGAAAGAAATTATTGCATGGTATTAAATATTTTTTTTACAACTGAAGGGGCAACCAAGCGTACTGCCCACAAGATGGTAAGCGGGTACCGCAGCCTATGGACGCTTGCGATACCAGAGGTATCACTCGCGGGTTGCCACCTTGAGGCTAAGATCGAAAGCCTCATGTGCCAGTAATTTCATCTGAAACCATACCCTTCACACCGGAACACAGCAATGCGAGCATTACTGCTTGGCGGCAGAACTAGGTATGGTGGTAGTCCTTTTCCGGACGAGCGCTATCACAATTATAATATATAATATATTATTAATCTCAAGTGGGTAAAGTCAAAGTCAAAGTCAAAGTATTTTTATTGCTTGAAATACATGTCATGTTGAACTTAGATGTTAATTATTATCGTGTATCAATGTATTCTACCCTAAGAGGCATGCAATATAATATGATTTACAATGTCAAAAAATTAGAGAATAGAAAAATTATAATAAAATAGGTACTACCTTCCTACTATTTCGCTTTTCCTGACATTTTACTAATAAGGTTGAATTCCATCAAACTCGAACAGGCGCTATTCTCCGAGTAAATCGTAGTTATTCGCGAGTAAACTAACAGTTTCCTTGTATTTGACATTTCTTCTTCCGCGGAATAGTTATTCCAAAAGTTGATCGAATCCACCCTAAGTCATTTTACTTTTATGTCGTTTATCTCACAAGGGCGTTATGCTAGATTGTCCTTACGCCACTAATTAAAAGAAGAAGAAGTAGATTGTCCTTCTAATACGGACCCAAACTTTCTATAGACAGTTCACATCACCATGAAAAAAATTAATAAAATATTTTATAATAGATTTCCATTATTGTGTGTCTAGTGGCAGTGACCCCGACTTCCAATCCTAAGGTCGTGGGTTCGAACACGATGTTGCACCAATGGGTTTTTTACTATTTGAAAAATATATGTAGGTATGTTCTTAATGCAAGTGCTCTCATAGGTACGGTGAAGGAAAACCTCGCGAAGCAACTGGCATCAAGAACTAAAAATTCGAAATTCATTAATCATCATTCCGCGTGGTGGACTATGACCCCACTCTCACTGGAGGCCAGTCCCAGCAGTGGGAACATGAGAAAGGTTTTTTTTATTTCAGTAAGTGACAAGACGGTCAAGTCGCTAGCCTGATGTTAAGCACCACGCCTGACCATAACAGATGTAGTGCCACCCAAAGTTTAAAGTTTTTAAGTTAAGCGTGGCACTACACTGCGCTCATCAGCCCGATACATTGTTGTTAAGTCTCTTTTGCCTAGTAATTTCACTTGCTACAGTGCCCTTCAAACCTAAACACAGTAATGCTTGCACACTACTGCTTGGACTAATATCTGGCACTGCGGTGGTACCCGAGACGGACTCTTGCTAAAGAGTCCTACCACCTGGTTGTCATGATGATGACTTTTTAAAATATAATTGAAACCGTAGCTTGCGAACGAACATTTAATTAGCCTAACGTCTGAGCCACAGCATTTCAGTACGTCAGTTATACGTCGACAATAAGTTGCGTGAAGTGTGCGGGACATTTTAATAGTCTATCAGACCGTCGTCACCGTCGTCACATTCGTGTGTTTGCCCCTTAAATGTAAGCTTAGGGTTCAGAGAAACTAGAAATTTAATTAATTTAATTTATTATCTATTAAGACTTTGGGCTATTCCCAGTAGTCTTACCGAGTTGTCCTATCAGTCGGACTACTGGGAATTTTCTTCCCAACACTTACTAGTAAGACAGCTGGAAAAGTTCTCAGTAGACTTACCAGTAAACCAAAACTCCCAATGAATGAATGAATGAATGAATGAATAAATGAATGAATGAATGAAAATTCTTTATTGTACAGTGTACAACTTACAAACTATAAAACGATTAAAATAAAATAAAGGAAAATAATCACATGTACAATGGGCGGTCTTATCGCTGAGTGAGCGGTCTCTTCCAGACAACCTTTGGATGGAGAGGAGCCTCAATAAACAGAAGATTGGTCGGGGTGCACTCATTAATAAATAAAACTTTGAAGAATAATTAAAAAAAAAATTACAATAATCTTACAATAGTAATTACAATTCCAATAGTCCTACTATTAGTAGACCTAGGTAATTGATAGGATAATCTACATATTTCATTAGACAATCATCATCATTATTATCAGCTATTCCACTGCTGGGCATAAGCAACATATTGAGTTTAGCTAGTTACACTGTTTAATAATTTTACATGTTCTAATTTTCCGAATCACATCTAGATGAGAAATGTTTTTTTATTAGAATAAATTTTAATCAACATAAAAGAAAAATGCTAATTAATCTTAACTTATTTACTTACTCTGAGCTTAAAATCTTAAATCATAAATGAAGAACTAACGTCCAAATATTGAAACGGCATAATTATAATATTTGCGTGTATTTCGAGACGTCTCGTTATCTTTCAAAATCGTATGATAAAACGTCAAAATCGTCACTACATAAGATTCAATTAGTAGGTAGAGGTAGCGTTTCAGATATTACTTAAATTAAATTATAAACCTATTTTTTTAAAATAATATTCTATAGTCGATCCCAAAAATAATCAGATTTGGTCTTATTGATCTAAAAAAAAGGTTCCTCGGATTTATTATACTTTAAGTTTGACTCTAAGTTCTCCGTACTTCTCTCCTTTGCGCCAAGCCTTACAAATAATTCATCATCATCATCATGACAGCCTTCTAATGTTCCTACTGCTGGGACACTGGCCTACTCTCCAGCGAGAGTGATTGAGTCCTAATCCACCACGCAGACCCAATGCGGATTGATGGATGGCACATGTCTTTCGAATATTTAGTTCTTGGACATGCCGGTTTCCTCACGAATCACGATGTTTTCCTTCACCGTATGAGAGCACTGGCATTACGAACATAAATTTTTCGAACAGAAAAATCCATTGGTGCATTACCGGGTTTAAAACCACGACCTTAGGATCGGAAGGCGGGGTCACTACCACTAGACAACCGGTGCTCTCAACATATAATAAATTATAAGTGTCACAATATTTGTCTAAATTCAACAGTTCTCTGCATTTCTCTCCTTTGCGCCAAGCCTTACAAATAATTAGAAGTACCTATCACAATATTTGATACTCGTACGTTCGTTTGTTCGTATGAGTCAGTGGCCAACTCTGGTATGGGCCATGATGACAGAGTTTCTAGGCCTCGGGCGGCCTAGAAACTCTGTCATCATGGCCCAACAACTTTGAAAAAGCCGGGACCGACTGCTTAACGTGTCCTCCGAAGCACGGGGGCGCTCAGTTGAAATAGCCACTGGCGGTCACCCATCCAAATTATGACCCCGCGGAACAGTGCTTAACTTCATTGATCTGTTAAGAACAACTTAGCCAGCTACGTCATGAGCGCTCCAATTCAACAGTTCTCTGCATTTCTCTCCTTTGCGCCAAGCCTTACAAATAATTAGAAGTGTCACAATATTCTTGTCATCGCGTTACAGACAGTTTGACATTGGATTTGGGACAGCCTGATAAGTAGCTGTTTCGATTTATATTCTGTTAATAACGTATTCAACGGCTCGTCTGACGCGTGGTGAAATGGTGATGTAAATTAAACTAATTTATGAAGTGCTAAGATTATTCTTTAAGAAAAAGTTCTAATTAGGCTAGTGACATCAAACATTAAAAGTTTGCGCTTCGAAGTTCTTTGCCACTGTATCAAATTATATTAATTATAATTCTATACTATGTATATATATATCGAATCGAATCGAATCTCGATCGATCGAAGTCGCTTTCCGCCGTATGTATGTATGTAGTATGTAGATCTTTTAAAATTCGCAACGAATTAAAATGCGGTTTTCACACAGAAATTGAACTTCTGTGGGTTTTTATCAATAAATACAGTGATTCAGAAGGAAGGTTTGAACCAGATATCGCGGGCAACAGCTAGTCTATACTAATATTTTATAAAGGAAAGATTTAAAATTTTGTATGTTTGTATTTTTGTTTGTTACGAATAAACTCAAAAACTACTGATCCAATTTCGAAATTTTTTGCACTATTAGAATGCTACAATATTCCTGAGTTACATAGGCTATATTTATTATTAGCGATCCGCCCGGCCCCCTGATTATGTAAGTCTATCGCTGTTGTTGTTGTTGTTGCGTCTGGCCGTCTTTTTCACACCTACAGTGCGTACCATAAGCGCGTAAGGGATCGACTAGCAATCGACAGCAATTTGACAGCAATAGACTTACGTAATAAAGGCAGTTTTATTGCATCCGCGCGAAGCTGAGACGGACTGCTAGTTTAAAATAAATCCAATCGCGTCATATCATCGGAGCTGACAAAATTTGTCTCCAGATTTGACTTGAGGCTAAGTTTTTCTTGTATATCGCAAAGATGGCTGACATTTTAAGTAAATTTAATACTGAATTACTGAATAAACTGTACCTAAGCCGTGAAGGTCAAGAGGCTGACCAGACACGCAAGAACAACTCCGCACAAAGGACGCTATGATTGGAAGTTGTGCTTCGGTGGACACTGCCCAAATATCACCCTGTACTGGCCTCTTGTTAACCCCAAAATAGGGTGTAAAGATACTGCTACCGGAAATGAAACCATACGAAACCATCAATAAACACAGAGATAAAAAAAGTTTTTTTTAATTGAATACAATAGAAAAATATTTATTTGCGCCACACAATAATCATATAAATTATTATTAATATATTATTATATCAGCCGTTGGTGTCCCACTGCTGGGCAAAGGCCTCCCCCCCATTCCCTCCAGACGTCTCGATCCTGAGCCAAAAACCTCCAATCTACTAAAAATTTATCCAGTTCGTCCCGCCATCTCCGTTTTGGGTTTTTGATTTTGATTTTTTGATTTTGTTTGGCATACGACAGACATATAATTAACAATACAAATTAAAACTAAACTAATTGAATAACTCGCAGAGTTTCTATGACAGGGCTGGGCCCTAGGCAGCTTAGACCACTATATTTGGCACAATTACTAACACGAAATTTATGAAAGAAGTTTCAAACTTTTCAAAAAGTCAAAAGCTTGTCCTAAATGTTTAGAATCCTAATTTAGCTAAAAACAATTATAATTCATTAAACTATCATGGTTACATTTTATTATCATGATTTTAACTATGTGAACTTATGAATTGACTTATTAACTTTACCTACTTTAAAAAAACTTATAGGTGAATAATGAAGGTTCCGCAGATCCGTCGTCATGCATGGCGCTCTTTGGGAAGCCATTATGTCCAGTAGTGGACATCTGTTGGCTGATATGATGATGATGATGATTTAAAACAACTCTTAGATTATCATCTGTATTACGGCACAATCCTAACATCTTTTAGAACAATAACAGTGTGGTGGCATACCAAGCGTGTTTATTGTTCATAAATCATTCTGAAATGTCAATATTACATAGCTAAATCAGGATTCCCGCTGTTTAGTTTCCTCTGTATAATCTTAGCGAAGACTAGGAGAATACCCGGTTTCATTTGTGTTGATCTAATAGTAATTTATTGTTTTAAAATCTGTTACATTTTCTTTAACACTTCGTCTTACACCTAACAACTATTAGCATCAAAGTATAAATTTTAGAACTTTATAAGCTACAAGCAGTCCGACCCAGCTTCGCGCGGGTGCGATGAAACCGCAACCCTGCAAAGCCGGGGTGGTCACTAGTAATAAATATAGCCTATGTTACTCAGGTATAATGTAGCATTCTAATGGTGAAAGAGTTTTTTACTTTTTGAGTTACTTCAAACAAACAAAAAAAACAAATCTTTCCTCTCTATAATATTATTATAGATATCAAACTTAAAATGCATTGCAAAAAGTTCTGTATAATCTTAATTATGACTAGGGGAATACCCGAATTCATTCCCGCTAAATCCTGACAATATTGAAATGTTCAAAATAATTTACATTCATTTCATTTATTTCCCTATTACTACATCGTCAGTCAGTCAGTAAGTATCAATTTTCTCTGTATATAGATTAGAATTAGATAGTATTACTTGCGCCAAGTCGTGTTTGTTTGAATCACCCTGGATTTATTGGTTAAGTTATTGATTATCTTGCAATTTATGAGATCTGGGGATGGTAATTTGAAAACGATGATTTGCACGTGTTCCTCAGTTTTGTGAACCGCAATATTACGCTCGTATCAACGGTATGAGGTCAAGTATTTTACAGTGAAGAATATTACTAGCTTATTCAAGGCACAGGGGCCTTACTCTTGAACGCGATCGGTATTGGACAATTATTGGGATATGTCATTTCGTACTTTTGACAGCAAGCCAAGCGCCAAATTCAACCTTATTTTCAAGAGTACAAAAATTTGACAGCAGAAAATGAAAATTAGGATTGAATAGGAATTGTCATTGGATTCAAGAGTAAGGCACCAGCTATAAGTTGGTAAAATTTTGACATTTCCACATTGGCCAAAAAGTCACAGGGTGGCAACGTGTAAGTAATATCTCTGATGCTGCAAGCTTACATAGGCTACGGTAACCGCTTACGACTAGCTGGGCTGTAAGCTTGGTTGTCACTTTAGTACCATATAGACAAAAAGAAAAATCACAACTTCATTGTCATTTCACATTACGCCATTTTGCCGTATCTACCTAGAATCTTGTAGCTGGTAAAGTACCTTCTACAGACATGCCAGTAAGCACTGTCTTTATGCCATTATGCACTGTATAAGAGACATAAAACGGGCTGGTTGTGGATGATAGTGGTGGTCATCCACTAAGCGATATCGTAATCACTTCATTACATTTATCTTAAGACAGTAACTTCCTAGGAATCCCTAGTTTAGGGTAAGAACTTGGATATGTGCCAAAAGGCCGAGGATGAAAGACGGTGTTGGCGCGAGATCCGGGTCAATGTGGATCATCTATAAGCTCATTGGGTGACAAGCGCGATTCACAATGCACTAAATAAACCAGTCATTGCTTACATTTGGTTTGTTTCATATTTTGTTAAGAGTAATGAAGGCGTACCATGACATTTTAGCTAGCGTCTCAATTCTGATGCAATTGAATCTAGGTTCCTAAACTGGCTCGCATTTTTTAGTTCATTTAAACAATACAATCGTACTTGAATCGTTGAACGAATGAAATTTTGTCTCTGGTCCGTCTCGCAATAGCATGAGAAACTGCGTTCGGAAATAAATACATATAATTTTACGGAAAGTTACGGTTTTCTTATTTTAACGATATTTTATTTTACCGGGTTTAATTTAAACAAAATAAGGTAAGCGAAACAAGTATTTTGCTTCGTAAAATATAATTATGTGATTGGTTTATTTATATTTATACTCATGGTTGGGCTCCTGACTATGATATTGTGATAGTGACACTGTCTATCAATCCTATTATATAATTAATATATCCTATTATAGATAGATAGATAGATAGATAAACACTTTATTGTACACAAGGATTACATAATAAATTTAAATGTAGCAAGTAGATATAGTATAGTGGGCGGCCTTATCACTTAAAGCGATTTCTTCCAGGCAACCAGGTAGGATAGAGAGCAAAGTTATAATGGACGGGGGTGCACAAACTATGATAATAGTTAAAACTGATAAATATATAAAAAACTAAATTCTAATACTTAAATACCATCAATAATATAATACACTAATAAATAATAAAACTATTACATTTAAAATGAATATCTGAAAAACTCAATAACAAAACTGTATGTATAATTCTGAATAAATAAATCTAAATCTAAATATAAATCAATAAGATCGCGAGCTATAAACCGGTCGTAGGAAAACCAATGGATTTTCTAAAACAAAATATTTTTGCAACGCCTGTTTCGTCAAACGGTAAAAGAAAAATTGTAAACCGGCATAATCTTTAAGAAATCAATACGGCTCACAGTCACTGCTGAATAAGCTTCTATAGTAAAAAAATATGTGGATAGTGAAGGCTCAAAATCGGTCGTCATGGCGCTCTTTGGGGAGGCCTATGTCCAGCAGTGGACGTGTATCGGCTGATATGATGATGATGAGTAAAAAAAGTGTGTCTATTTATGCCTATTTTTTAGTCAAGCATAGAATATACAGTTTTAGATAGTCACTAGAACTCATCACATAATGAAATCGACAAACCATTCAAGACTCGAAAAACAACAAACACTAGTTTCGACTTAAAAATAAACTAACTTCCGCCCACGGCTTTGCCCCTAGACCAGTAGTTCCAGACTAAAGCCTTTGTGCTAAATATCATCTACACCCGTTTAGCCGTTTTGGCATGATTGAGTGACAAACATCCATCATATCATTTGCAGTAAAATTAGTTGATTTTTATTCAGTAAAAACAGAAACACTTTAAAAAGTGTTCAACTTTTATGTAAATTAAAATATCACGTTATATCACCCGACAATCTCATCAATAAAACCTGCAGACAAATTCACATGCATTCGTCGGAACAGATTAACAACCAAAAAACTAAGTCATATCAAAACAAACAGACCGAATAATTGCCTTCAACAATAGAGTTGTCAGTGCAAAAACTTCAGCACACTCATCCACCTCATTATACCGACGCATGACTAATTATGCCGAAATTACCGACCGTTTCCCGCTGCAATGCTATTGGCTTGTTTAAAATTGGCCAACCAATCAGCGATGAGGGCGGGCCGACTCCAGCGCACGAGCACGAGCTAGACGTGGCACGTTGTCTGGAATATAATTATGCAGAAGTGTTGTTTTTTTTAATGAGGTATTTTGGAGCGGAAACGTGACATCTGTCAGTGTAGGTTCTAAGGGGATCTGAGATACGGAACCGCGTGGAAGAACTAAAAACTCGTACAATTGCTAGGTTATACTCAGCTAGTATAATAGGTTAAAAATAACCCTTTTAGTAGTTATTTTATTCAAATTTGTACTAAAACAGTTGAGCGAGGCATATTCCGCACACCTACCTACCTACTAAGTTATTATTTCGGTTCAAGTGAACTGAAATCCAATGCTTGTTATATTTATACGACTCTCTTCCAATTTAAAAAGTAAGCCCATATTTTGTGCGCTGCAGTAAAAAATACAGGCCATAATTTTTATTCGAAAACATTCACACAGCACTCAGCGCAAACGGCCGCCACAAAATCAGACTTGAACAGCTCTTGGGAACTTGAAAAAGCCCGTATAAAACCAACCCCTCAACACCGTTGCAGAACAATACACTATTTACCGCACCCTTTGTTTTATTGAGGGGGCAGCCACAGATCATACAGCAGTCGCTAAGCCCAGAACTCTCAAGAAGCCGTTGTTAATGTAGGTACTACGAGCCAAGCAACGTTTATGTAGATTGATAGCAGTTAGTATGCGTAAATAAGTAGGTACCCTAACTTACTAACTTACTTTTCTTTTAGTTGTTTTTTTTTTACTGGTTATAGACAAGCGTTTGACCATTTGGGCTTGCATGAGTTTCGTACAAATGTTTCTCTCTGCGGAAGTGAATAGAAAAATTTAAAACTATTTTAATTACTTATTCAAAGAAAATGGTAATTTTCCTGTCTAATTTTACACTTCCGTAGAGAAAACTAGAGAAAACCGCAACCTTCTACTAGTTTTAAATTGGCAACTGACTTACACAAACTTACTTACTTTTAGTATTAAATTAAAGCATAGATTTGAATCGTTTAAGTATAGTACCTACCTACCATATTCTTTTGTAAAAGTCATTCCCGCTTGGTAAAAGAGACCAAGCAAAATTATTGCAAGAAAAAAAATTGAAATCTCAAGCATTTTAATTTGAAGTTAACTTTTATTATTTTCTTTCTGTAGGGAATTGAATTTATTTTGTTTTCGATGTTTTATACAACAGTCTTTATTTTTATGCTCTATAAGAAATAGAACCATGGCTCGGTCATAAAATTTTATTAACTTAACTTTTCTGTTCGGATTCACATGTTTGCATTTCAATTCAAATAGGAAAGTCAAATAAAATTTCATGTTCTTTGATATTTTTTTATTTGAGAAATCTTTAATCTAGTAATTTTTTTTAGTACATCTGTTTTTTGGACTAAGAATCTATAGTTTAAGGATTAGTTATTGTTAATACCTCAATTTATTAAAAAATCTTCTTTTGTAAAACTATCATTAAAAGTAAAATAATAATGCTCGAATAAGGAAAAAGTGTTCGATAAAATGAACTAAGGACTATCGATATACCTAATGTAGATATACTGCTGGAGGTTATCGAGTCATGTTACTGGATGCTTTTTAGATGGGTGAACCGCCTAATACAGAGATTCCAAATAGACATAAGTATGTGCTTTGTTTTGCAATATCAAGTGACATTTCTTACAACAAATGGGCATCATTATCGTAGCAAATACATCGCCAATGATTCTATACTGTATCGGCATTATTGTGCTCAATCCGTATGTGCTAACCTAATCCGAATATTCTGAGTGTTAGCAGCAGTTTCTGACATTGTACAATCACTAGCTAGCAAGCCCGTAGCAAACCTCAAATGTCCATGTGCGTTTTCACGGAACACATTCAATTAAAAACATCTCACACACCATTATTTAGTAAAAGTTATAATAGAATGAAGACATAATAAATCTGAAAATACGAATTATTTATGTTGTTGACAAAAGTAAGTTTCGAGTAGGTATAACGATACAAAAGATCATATATCATAATTCAGTCTAAATGTGACCAGAGTCTGAGGAGTTGATAGAAAATTTTTAGCTTGTATTGTGTTAGTAATAATGATAGGTTTTACTAAATCGATTTTCTTTCAATTAAAATATTATTTTTTTATTTATTTCTAGTTTAAAAGAAATTTTATCAGCCGTATTTTTCGGCAGCGCAGAATGTTACTGTGCATATTTTTCCATGTCTATTATAATAAAGAACATGTGACGACCAACTTGCCAGCGAATTTTATACGTCCGAATTTGTGCTAAGGGACCATCTTGAGCAAGAACGAATGAAGATATTATGTAAATATCTGATTGTATGCAGATACTAGTAATAAGCCCGTTTGTGCCACAGATTAAACAGATATACTTATTTAGCCTCAACTCACTGGACCATAGAGACTAAAAGGAAACCCTCCAACCAAAAAATTAAACTGCTTATATTTTCGGAACATGCAAACCATTTTTTTGCGACGGGAATCGAAACACTAATCTTTTTTTTCCTATTCATTTAACTTGCTACAGTGCAGCCCTGTCCTTCAAATCTAAGCACAGTGTTGCTTGCGCACTACGTTTTGCAACCACTAAAACATAAGTCTTCATCATCATCATTAGCCCACATTTGTCCACTGCTGGACATAGGCCTCCCCCAATACGCGCCACTGAGCCACCACTTTTTGCCCGCCGCCTTTCGTAGGTCATCGCTTCACCTAGCCGGGGGCACAGAAGTCTTACCATTAAGTAAACTTAATGATTATTATTCATCTCTATGTCGGTGTAGTTTTAAGGTCAGACACGCCAGTAATACCTTTGGTTGCTCTTGCTCTACACAAGTAGACTTCAAATACAAACTCACGACAACACTAACGTGATATTACCAAAAAGTTTTTGTTGCAAACAAAACATATTAAGTCAAATAAACAGCGTAATAAAACCCATTTTAGAGTTCAAGCTAGCTGCAAGTGACTGCACTGTGAATGTGAATGCAGTCGGAAATCGGCGTTCAATTCGTTTACCATAATTAGAGAGACAATAGGGGGCTTAATAAAGACGTTGGACCATAAATAGATTCAGATCTGATAGCATTAGTAGATACATTGTTGGGGGAGAGTCTGACTAAATGGGAAAAAGAGCTAACATTCATTAAGACAATCTGAAAAGGCAGTAAGCAGGCCATATAGCTTGCAGAACCGATAATCACTGGAGGTTCTCAAATGGCGATCGCAAACTGGAAAAGGAAGTGAAGGACGGCCCTTCACTCGTTTTTTTTTTATTTTTTTTTATACAACTGAAGTGGCAACCAAGCGTACGGCCCACAAGATGGTCAGCGGTTACCGTAGCCTATGGACGCTTGCAATACCAAAGGTATCACTCGCGGGTTCGATGAACCTATGATGATAAAGCAGTTGCAAGAAGTGATTGGATGGTTTTTTTTTTATACAACTGAAGTGGCAACCAAGCGTACGGCCCACAACATGGTAAGTGGTTACCGCAGCCTATGGGCGCTTGCAATACTAGAGGTATCACTCGCGGGTTGCCACCTTGAGGCTAAGATCGAAAGCCTGATGTGCCAGTAATTTCACCGGAAACCATACCCTTCACACCGGAACACAGCAATGCGAGCAATACTGCTTGGCGGCAGAAATAGGTATGGTGGTAGTCCTTCCCCGGACGAGCTCTATCACAAAGAACTCTACTATTCATAATGGTGAAGGTTTCCTCTCAATAATCCTCCAAATCTGATGTCTTATGTCTAGCAGTAGACGTATATTGGCTGGTATTATTATGATGATGATTATGAGGGTAGAAGAAGTTTAGTTTGTATAGCCAACAACACTACCAGCATAAGAGTTGGGGATTTTCTATTTTGCTCTTACAAAGGAAAGTTTTACTACAAAATATTATCACAGCTAAAGCAATATTTGGAGCGGGTGTAAAAAGAGAGCCTCGGATAACTGAAAACACGAAAATAAAATCTCTAAAATACACCAACAAATGAAACTGATATTGCTAAAAAATGTAATGTGACACCGTAGCTCTTAAACGAGTGAAGCGATTTGAATGCGGTTATTTTTATTTAAAAGCAGGTTTTCCAACAATGGTTCTCAGGCATTTTTATCAAATTCTGTTCAGTCGTTTCAAGGCCATCAGCAAGTGCTGGGAGTTTCTTAGGATTTTTATGGTTAACAGTACCCAGTTTTTTTTCACCTTACATTTTCTTTAGAGCTTATCGATGCGTACCACCACAGAGTTTTAGAACTTCGATTTGTATCACCTGAACTTTGCAGACTGGATAAAACTATCGCGGTTATAGTTTTGAGACAGCAGCTTTTGTAAATTATCCTTGCTTCTTGAGAATCCCTGAGGGTGTGAGGGTCACTCCTACTTTATTTCGACCTCGGTGGCGTTTTGGACAAATGCCCGATTAAGAAGCGAGAGACTGCGGGACAAAATATAATATTAGCATGATGTGCAGCATAGCCTACATATAATTTGCAATGCCTGAAAAGGGCAAATAAGTTCTAAGTGCCATATTACTTTTAAGACCTTTTGTAACACTTATTTGTGCAAATAAATATCTTGAAATATTTGAATGGGTCTTGTTTCTATCATTATAATAATTGTACGTATTATTTCTATCAGTTAATATTTGTTTCCCATAAATCAAGCTTTGCTTACTTTTGGGCTGCATTAGGCTGTGTAAAAATGTCTGCTAATAATAAAAATAAAAAGATAATGCTGGACAATCCACACAGCATTATCTAGCCCAAGATAAGCTGCTGTTAAACAGAGCTGTATCATCCACCAATCCGCATTGGGTCCGCGTGGTGGAATAAGACCCAATCACTCTCGCCTGAGAGTAGGCCAGTGTCCCAGCAGTGGGAACATTAGAAGGCTGTCATGATGATGATGAAACAGAGCTGTATTATGGGTACTAGATGACTGATATATATTTAATACAATACATAGATAGATATTTTTTATTATACATAGAAAACACCCACATAATATAATAAGTATTTATTTTAAAAAATTGGAGTGACATAGCAAGTGCTTTGTGTTAGAAGAGTATTTTGCAAGAGTCGTAGAGTTTTTGTTATATTATCTATATAATCGTAGAGTAGTAGGTGATAAAGTTAATACATTTTATTGTTAGAATAGCAGAGTTTATATTAAAGTAATAGTGTTCTTTGTAGATGTAATGTCTTTGTGATAGTTTTGAGTTTTCGTCCGGAAAGTACTACCAGTGGTAATACTTTCCGGACAAAACTCTACCACCATACCTAGTTCTGCCCCTGAGCAGCGATGCTTGCATTTAAATAAATAAAATAAAACTTTGTTGCATCTCCAAGATAATGGTTAGAAATTACATTTCACAGAGTTATAGTCATGAAACTGCCATCGAACCAGTGTGGTTGCGAAAACCGTCCGTTTATTTGTTGGTAAACAGTAATCTAACTCAATAAGTAAGATCCACCATCATCTTCACTGCTGTTTTCAACTTCCCAAAGTTTAATACTTAGTTAAGTGTAGATTCGGCTCGTATAATATGGATTCCATATTAATTAGCCCCTAACTTGTATTTACTTGATTGGGATCCTTTACCAACTCAAGTTCACCAAGTACGGTTAATTCGCCATTTATTTAACTAATTGATCGAAACTTTCTACCGTTTACCGTAAACAAGGTCTTAAATTTCAGTTTGTAACTGTGACGGGTCCTGGGGTGAAATAATATTACTGTGTTATACAGAAGGGTAATAGGATGAACATTGACATCGTAAACCTATGGATATGAGCAAAGTTGAGCCTTATATTTAGGATGGGACAGTTCAAGTTTCAATTTAAAAAAAAGTAACGCAAATAAAAAAAATGAGTTGTATTATTGTTATTATGGAATTAGAAACTCAAAAGGAAAAAATCAGTACCTATATAATCAGTTTAAGTAAGTCACTTTATTGTTGTTATTTTACACCAATTGAGACCGCTCATTGCGTGGGAGGCCGTTCAACACTTCGTTTTCCAGTTCAAATTAGCTTTAGGTTAGCTCTGCTCTATCATAACTCTGTGGGTCTTTTAATCAATTTTACTCTGGATTAGGCAACTCGAAATTAGGGTCTATGCCTGTAGCTTTGGGTTTTCAACTAGTTACAAATTGAAATTCATATTTACGGCAGAGCAGGGGTAACTATGATACTAAATATTATTTCGTTATTCCATTGAGGCTACGATTGGATTTGGAAATTGTTTGATTTATATGCCCGCCGGTAAAGGTTTAGTTGATCTTTTGGTAAAATTTTTTGATGGATTTTTATAATTTTTTATTTTTGTTAGAAATTAGGTACCATACCTGTAGCATGTTTTTTTTTGTTTTCTGCTTTTTTTAGTAGAATAAGTCATTTACACGGATTTTGGGTTAGTACTTATAAGAAGTATTATCGTATGAAAAGTATTTAGTCTCAAGTGGACATTTTATTTTATACAATAATAATTTGAATGTATACAAAAAATATTGTTTTTGTAGGACAGCACTAAAACTACGCAACCGCAGAACGTAGCAAATGATCAATATTGTGTTGTTGTAGTAAATATGTAAGCTAGTAAATTACTCAAAAAACTAGTATATAAATAGGTGCTAATGACATAAGTTCCAGGAATTGAAGCCATTAGTTGTAAAAAAATATTGTAAAGTTAATAACGGCGATTTACCACTTATTCATTTATAGTATTTATAGTTCTAGTCATTTAGCATAAATGACTAGAACAAAGTGTTTTAACATTTCGAAGTTATTAAAAGCTCGAATACAGTATTTGCCGAGCAACTGCTGAACGCGGTCATAAGCGGTCTTCATAAAGAAGAGCTCAATAGCAAAACGTCAGCATAAATGAGAAAAAAAGTAGCAAATAGCCGTTTATATATTTTCATCATCATCATGACAGCCTTCTAATGTTCCCACTGCTGGGACACTGGCCTACTCTCAAGCGAGAGTCTAATGTATATCGTCGGCTTACTGCGAAAACCGAATAAATGCACTCTATGTAATGCTGAGTAAATCGCATTTTAAAGTTTGAGATAAAATTTGACCAACTTAAAACTTAACAAGTTAGAAATAAGATATACAAGGTGATGCAACTATTATCTGTCTTTTGAAATATATTCCTATGTAATATGATATTAAAGAAACCATCCATAAAATTTAAATTTCTTTCAGAGAGTCATGCATTTATTTGGTTTCCGCCAAACTCAGTCCAGCCGTTCTAGAGATTAGACTGCTAAAACAAACAAACTCTTCAGCTTCCCATTAATAGTATCGATTCAAATAAACTTAATTTAAATTCAATTCATTTAACTACCAATAAATAAAACGAATGATTAATTTTTGAATAAAAGAAGTTTAATTGAGTGGGTATGTGAAGCTATAACAAACATTACTTTTATGAAGGTATGGCAATTGAAAAATTCTTGTGGTAAATAAACTTAATAAGGTAGGTTCATTCTTCAGCTGATGACTCTTCTTCTACAGCAGGGTCGGGTAAACGATCTGCTCCAGAATGAGTTGGCAATGACAAGTACCAGCCATGGTATTCTTCTGGAATGATTTTTTTGTTGCATAAACCCAGATGATCCTTTTTTTTGGCTTCGCTTATGGGTAAAGGTTTATTATAGAGTGGCTTCAATTGTACAAGAGTAGGACTTGCTTGAGGCACACTATTCTTCACGCGTGTTTTCCCTCTTGTATTCCTTCTAGTTGCCTCTGAATTTGGGGTAGTAGCCAAAAAAGCTCCTTTGACATCCATGTATAACAGATTGTCAGTCATGTCATAATTGAAATAGATCTTCGATCGTTCTTCCTTTAGATACTGCATTCTTTTAATTTTCAGCCACTTTACCTGGTTTCCATCAACGTCTTTAGAACGATTGAAGATTGTATCATTAGCGAGTTTTTTTAAGTCATAAAATTCGTGGAATTTAAACTCTTTAGTTTTGTATGGTGTTTTTTTGAAAGTTTGTCCATCACAAGTAACTGTCTTTTTTGATCTAGCCTTTTTGAAAATGACATGTAATCAGGCATGCAGTAGATTTCACTGTTTTTCTTTGCCGACTCAATGCTGCTGTGCATACTGTCAACCTCCATGTAGCTGTGTCCCGATTCAAGAAACTTGTGTTCGATTTTTACAATGTGAGGTATATTTTGAACGGCAAAGAGCAGTAATGCAGCCACATACTGGTTCCTATTCTGTCCACCGCACGTATCTGAATACAGGCACACTTCGTTCACATGGGAAGGCACGCAGGTGGACAGATAGTGATACAAAATACTCTCAATTTCAGAACTCCCTCTTTTTCCATTCACTTCGGACCAAGCAAAGCAAAAAGCATCGTTTGGCAGTGCAGCTTCGTAAATGCACAGATTGTACACGCACAGCTTTCGACAATAGTATAGCTGCCCCACTAATCCAGAGGGAATCTGTAATACAGCCTCTAAATCGAATGTAAGACAGCAAAAGTCTTTGTTTTTAGCTGCTTTTTCCTTGTCTTTCTTTTTTTCTAAGTTACAGAACTGCTTTCTTGCCAAATGTTCGTCGTATTCGGTTTTCATTGCTGCTTTATCGTCATCATTGGCTTTCATGTAGTTAGAGCATGTTAAACATTGATCCTTCTTTGGGACAAAAAAGCTAAAGTTATAGTCATTGCAAAATATCCTCCTGTAAGTTATTTCAGACACTGGGGTCATGTTCTCTTCAGTACACTTTTCTATGTACAGGCGGTGCAGTTTCGTGATTGATAACGATGCATCTAAATATAGACGCTTAGAAGATTTTCTTATGTAATGGGGCTCCATGGTGGGGAAGGATTCAATGTGTTTCTTCACAAATTTCACATCAGCTTCTTTCGTTTTATTAGGAGGTACATGTGTACCTCTTTTGTCCATATCTTTGTAAAGACCTAAATCATTCCGCTTTTGAACAGCATCATTCACAACGCTTTGAGAAATAGCTAGTGTATGACAAAAAAACTTTTGACATACTTGTTTCTTCTCTCCCTTGTGAAAAAAGAAGCATTTTTTTGTGTATTTGCGCTGTTTCTTTGTTCCACGAATCGCAAGAACTCTTTTCGGAGCTTGAATTGTCACGTTATTCAAAATAAAATTTTTCTTCTCAAGAAAGCTCAAATTCCAGTAGTTTCGACACAATACCTCTCTTTCTTGCGAAGAAATAATATTACACTTATAGAAACATCTCTCACAGTTGATCTCTTTTGGTATTTTTGCCCTTCTTTCTTTATTTCCTGTGGTATAAGGCAGGCCATCAGTTCGTCTTCTCTTAGCAACATTTATCTTCCAATTTTCAGGTTCTGGATTTACCCAACGTTTCCTTTTTCTTGTACAATCAAATACTCTTGTTAATAAAAGCTCACAAAAAAAATTTGCAATTTGGATTGATTCAGAGTCTGGTAATTTTTGTGCTACCATTACCTGAGCATCATGATCTGGAACTGCTTCGTCAGTATAATCAGTATTATCTCCATAAAATCGCAAAAAACCCCTATCTTGCATGTCTTTCTCCTTTCCACTTGCCAATTCTTCAAACAATTCCTCTGGTTGAATCAGTGTGTCTAGATACGGGTCATAAGTGGGATCCTGTACAGAATCATCACTGTCAAGTAATATACGTTCCATTTCCACTGCTATTTTCTCTCTGGATTCGCTTAAGATTGAAGAACAGTACGACGTTGGACTATCGCATCCTTGTTTTGAAGTACTAGGTCTTGGATCCAAATCATCTAAAAAAAAACTCAATTATAAACAGATAGATACCTACTTAGGATAAAGAAATACTTAAATTATGTAGGTACTGATAAAGTAGATACGTGTCAAATACAAGTGGTAAAAAACAAAAGACCATCAAAATGCTCATCTCATTTAAAAATTTTTTTCGAACTTTTTAGGTTAAGTTTTACACTTAACCTAAAAAGTTCAAAAGCATTTTTCTAATCTGACTAAGTAGGTAGGTAACCTATCTAATAAATTTTTTATTCAAATCATTCAAACATTAATGTCGCTTAGTATCCGACGAGATGATGTCAAATCTAGCTATACTTACTGTAAAAACAAAATACCATACCTTCAGGCTCTGCTTCGGGTTTATTTTTTATCAAAGATACCAATCTTTTTCCTCTGGATTCCATATTACTCTTAGTAATCATCGTTTTAAATCGTTTTTAAATACATAAAACTATTATTTTCTTACGGAGAAGTTACTAGCACGTCGCGCACAAAAATCTAAGAAAACAATCAATCCGATCAATCTCAGCAATCAATAAACTACAGACAGTTCCTAAGCAATAACAAAACACCGTGAAAAAGAATGGATGACTAGCGACTCAAACAACGACGCAATAAAGTGCAATTCACCTTGCACCGCGCTGATTCGTCGGCAGGTGCCTCTCTTTCTATCACGTCAAAGCGGGCTCGTTTGATACGAATTTGATACATTTAAAACCATATAAATACATTTATAAGGTTTTTGGTGTAGAAGAATTGTAGAACGTAGAACAAAGTTCACAAGCGGTAAAACAAATTAAATGTCCTTATACTATTATAACTGTACAAGTGAGATTTCAAAAGTTGGATTCATTACATTTAAAACCACATAAATACATTTATAAGGTTTTTGCTGTAGAAGAATTGTAGAACGTAGAATAAATTTCACAAACGGTAAAACAAATTAAATGTCCCTAAACTATTTTAACTGTACAAGTGAGAATTCAAAAGTTGGATTCATTATTGTAAATGCGTTTAATACTTTCTCTCTGAAAATATGCAATACTTTCTATGAAACTTACTACATGTCAAAACGCATAATCATATTTATACTACTTTAGCTGTATAATATTGATTGGATTCGTGCATTAAAAATACTTATGATATATTACTAGTATAATTTTATTTTTATTAGGGTATTTATATGATATTCAAACTGGCTAACTCTGCAGCCGTATGTCGCAGCGCTTATTCGGTTTTACCAGTCGATAGAGCGGAAAAAAATAAGTATAACTGCATTTTTAAGTCAAATCAGCCAAAAAGTGCATTTATTCGGTTTTCGCAGTAAGCCGACGATATTATAATGTTGTAATTATTTTTGCGATCAATGTTTCTTATTAATATTTTCTAAAGATTATTATGTGTTAAAATCTACTAAGTGTTATAATTGTGGACAACTAAAACTTGGTTAAGTATAAGTGAACTATAAGTGAAAACTGGTTAATCCTGTTCTATATTTTAGGCATTACCATTCTTACATGATTTAAACTGTTAGTTTTCCAAACATTTAAAAATAAAATAAAATAATGTTCCAGGTTTGAGGATGATCAAAGAACAAGAAACATCTAAGGAGTTTGTTAGTTCAACCTCAACTTAAAACACTATAAAGTCACCGTCCCTCAGTCAGTACCATGTGGTAATTCAATCCTCTCTTGTTAGAACTCGGACGGTCAACTGTCAGATGGACGCCTCAAGGATCATGTATTTTGACACCTCGATAACCCTATTACGTGGGGTTATTGTTTGAAAGGGATGGAGTTGTTATTTGAAGAAAACAAGGCACTGTTTACTGAATGGTAGAGTGATTTATTTATCAATTTAATTTATGACGTCCAACGAAAAAATCACAATATATGTTTAAAATAACATTATCCAGACAAATCTATGTGTTTCTCCAATTATAGAATGCCACAGAGTGTACTTATTATGTAGCTACATAACTAACAAATTACTTATTAGGTATGTAGGAATATTGTATGAATCAGTGGCCAACTATGACAGAGTTTTAGGTCGCCCGAAGGCCCCTGTCATTGCTTAATAACGATTTTGGTCTTAATATTGGTTGTTTGATTCGGAAAATAAAACTGTTGAGCCTACTCTCAAGTGAAAATGATAGAGTCATCATACTCAATCAATACGGATAGCACCATATCTTGTTCTTGGACATGATGGTCACGATGTTTTATTTCACCATTTTTCGAAGCCACGATTTTATAATCGGAAGGCAGGGACACTACCATAAGACTACATGTGTTAAAAACTTTGAAAACTTTTGTAAATTTTTAAATCTATTGCTATCATTCACACGTAATACCATCTGGTAACTTATACCAAAGAGGCGCCAGAAGGGTCGTGTTCGTTCAATCGTGTTGTTATTAGGTGTTATATTAATTAGACAACCATACGCGTAAGTTTCGTTGGCAAGAAGTATTTTTATTAACATGACTAGCTGACCCGGCGCGGTTTCACTCGCGTTATTTGTTCGCAATTTTTCCATAATTTATCACCGTAAACTATCACCTTTCCTAAACTTCTACAAACATTTCAAGACCAAAATTTGCGAAATCGGTCTAGCTTTCTCGAGTTTTAGCGAGTCTAACGCACCGCAATTCACTTTTAAAATATATAAAAAAAAATACGTATTTTTTTTTAATAAAAATATTTTGGTAACAAGACTTTGATAAATTAATATGTAGGTTACACTTAAATTCCCTGTGTCGTGACGTGAGTATTACAAACTTTACTATCTAATAACAGTACCTACTAAAGAGTGTTATTTCTTACTTTTTTTTTCTTAATTAGTATCACAAAACCTAAGACCCGAACTAATACTGTAGTGGGAATCGACTCGAAATCCATCATTTATCAACCATCCAAAGTACTCAACTATAAGGTCGCCTGTCGAAATGCATCTGTCATAAAAATCAAACTTCACCAAATGTGTTACAAACCACACCGGGTTCACTTCACCATAACCTAATTATAACACGTAAAACATCAACAAAAATATTCCATAGCGTCAATCAATCTCACGGGCCGTCTCTAGCGATTAGTGACGTGCCACTAATTTATCATCAACTATCGACTATCGAGAAATCTGATACCGGTTCGTAGTTTGCGGTTATTGACAAAACGCGGTGTCTCAGCCGCTTTGGCGCGGGCTCAAAAATGCGTGGTTGATGTTTCGTAACGTGGTGTGGGTTTCTTTCAAATATGATTAGAGGTTTGAAGTTTGAAGCGTGACCTAGAAGCTTTAGTGACTACTTATATAAAAAAGTTTAATTTTTAACATTTATTTTACACACCTCTTTGTTTACCTGTTTTATACATTTTAGATCTTTATAAAACAAAATGGCATCAACAGTGCTATTACTTATTATTTTTATTGAGGTAAGAAAGACAAGCACAGAATAGTTTAGTACGTTTTATAAAGACAAGTTATTATGACTAAAAGTGTATTCTGCTGTCAAACACTTCTTGAATACCTAATTAAATAGATATGTACATAGAGTGCTTTTTGAACTTATGAGACTGGTTACTTATGATCTTAACAATCTTATTAGCCATAAAATTGACCAAAACTAATTAAATACCCAGATAAAACGAACGCTAGGACTATTCGGTTAAATTAACGAGCATCATTAATAATTTTCTCGAATTCTATCGACATCGAGACAATCTCCTAATACAATCAAATCGTTATTATTTACAAGAAAAGTTCTGTGGCATCCGTCCGTCAGTATTAACTTGATTTATCTTATTAGCTTCATCGACAAGAACTTTTCCCAACTCTACAGAGACCAAAGGTCGTATGTCAACATGGGTACAATGGATTAGGAAGTTTATCGTATCATCATAAGGGCTATTTGAATTTGTGTTTATGGAAATAAAGAATAGTTTTATCTTTAAAAATTAGATAGCAGATAAGGCGCGTAGGTACTGTGCTTGTACTGACTATAGTCAGATTGCATTGAATTGGTCTGTGTCTGAGACTCAATTTAAAAGCAACATACATCACCATCAGTAACTTACTTTGACTCTTTACCAAATAACATACTCGTAATATAGCGCACCCACCACTTAGAATTTCTTGTTCACACAACTCCACACTAGAATTTCTTGTGGCGTGGGTAGAAACTACTAGCAGTAATGGTACCACTAAATTATGCAAACATTTGTAACAATACTTGTCTTTGCAAATCGTTGTTATTTCTATCTAAATCAGACTAATTTTGAGAACTTACTAATTTTAGAGTTTATCACTAAAAAAAAGAATATTTTTTAGCTATCATTACAATGATCAGGCTTTAGATTATGTAATTCTGTTGCAATCAATTTCACTTCGTTTTAATAAAAAACTGACGTACTTTGTAAGACTTTTACGTATTGCATTACATTTATAGAACAACAAAGTCAGCAATGGCTAGTATATAAATTAAGATTAATAATATGAATGTGATAGAGCACCGGTGGTCTAGTGGTAGTGACCCCGCCTTCCAATCCTTAGTCGTGCCCGGTCGTGCATCTATAGATTTTTATGTTCGAAAAATTTATGTGGCAATGCCAGTGCTCTCATACGGTGAAGGAAAAAATCGTGAGGAAACCGGTATGTCCAAGAACTAAAAATTCGAAAGACATGTGCCATCCACCAATCCGCATTGGGTCCGCGTGGTGGATTAAGACCTAATCACTCTCGCCCGAGAGTAGGTCAGTGTCCCAACAGTGGGAACATTAGAAGGCTGTCATGATGATGAATATGAATGTGAGCGGCATTAAATAATCACTTTACAGTTTGAACTTCAAACTCTAACTGTACAATCCCAAATGATATAGATACAAGGCCAATCTCCACAAACTCGAGTACACCCCGCATCCGCTAAGCCATAAGGTTACCGTCAGTGGGTGGTCGGTAACGGGTGTCGCCTGGTCGCCTTTGGCTTAGCATCGCCTCGCCTACGTCCGATCTGGGACCGTGCGAACATTCGCAGTTTTATAGCTGCTAGCTTTTGTTCTCGGGTTTGGTTGGATTATAAGGATGAGTAATAGTCAACTAGTGGAATGCGACCGCGATATAATCTGTGTTGAGATTTTTAATGCAAACTTTATTAACTCGCTGGTCCTAGAGTTGAATTTCGGGAATTCATTTTAGCGCCTACTCCACTTAGGTTTAAGGTCTTTAAAACTTACGGCTTTGGCTGTGCGTTGATATATAAAAACTATTTTTTATTCATCTGTGTTAGCTTCCAATTTTATCTGTATTGACATACAATCAGGTGCCTTACTCTTGAATCCAATGACGATTCCGATCTAATCCCAAATTCTATTTTCTGCTGTCAAATTTTTGTACTCTTGAAAACAAGGTTGAGTTTGGCGCTTGGTTTGCTGTCAAAAGTACGATATGTAAGAGATGTAGAGTAAGACCTGTAGATGTACGATATGTAGAGTAAGACCCCTGTTTTAACTTCCTTGAAGGGATTGTGTTAATCTTTCTTGACAAAATGATCTAGTGATTTGACTCCGGATGTTTGACTTCTTTAGACCTTTAGTTTAGAACTAACGAGGTGAAGCACGGGTTTGGACTGCTTATAATTTATTTGTAAACTTTGACTACTATGCATAACCTTTGTAAATGCATTCGTGATTGTGATTCACCGGGTAAGTTATAACAAGGATAAAAAACTACTGCAAAGCAAAAACGTTAACAAAAAATGCAGCCGCAGCCATCCTCAGTTATCATCATTAAAACGATACCACATTATTATTCTGCCAAATAATAATGAAATCATCAAGCTACCTGAGTTTTTATTTAACATCTGCTGCAAATTCAAGTGGCCGTGCCTAATCACTTTATAATATTTTCGATCCTTTTCAAATACAGGTATTACGGAATTATAAGTTCAAAATCTATTATTTAGGAAAATAATCTTTTCAATGCAGACTTTGTGTTCGAGTAATTTAGTTCGGTTCGTTGGAACGTCATGTAAAAGAGAAAATATAATGTTCACAAAATAATGAAAAATTACTAACAGTATAGAAACTACGGCTATCACCAGTGAGTGCAGTAAGTACTTATCTGCTTTTTGTCAAAGCAGTTCAGAAGAAATTAAGTTGTAGGTACTCGACACCGTAGTGACCGTACAGACCGTACATCGATTCTGCCGCCGGCCGTGAACGTGACATCAATACTACGTTTTGTAACCTACTTGTAAGACTTAGCAAGACTGTCTTAGTGAGTACCACAAAGTGCCAGATATAAACAAAAAATCACTTTCTTCAATCGCCAGTTTCAGTTCTAGCTCATAGTAACCTATGTAGTTTCACTATAAACCTATTTTTGCATAGACTCAATGCATATTTTCTTCCACAGACACAAACGGAAAGTAACCAACCTCTTGCCATCCAAGTCGTCAGCTCACCAGCCTGCCCAGGGATCTACCAGACGAGCTCCCCCACCAGCTCCACTTTACGAAGATCTGCAGGATATGCCACGACGTCCACCACTTCCACACCGGCCTGACATCGAGCCACAGCTAGAGGTAGTTATTACCATTAATTAGGTATTGAGAACATGTAACCACTGCTCAAAAAAGCCTTAAATTTTTTAGATCACTTCCTAAATCGTAAATTACAGAACGAGAGTAAATATTTATATAAAATATCAAGATACATTTTATCTTACACTAGAGATCAAACCCAGTAATATCACACCTTATGCCTACCGTGTCACCAAAGTGCGAAGTTGTCATTGAGGATGCTACATTATTACCTTATTACTTTTGCACAGATTTGAGCTTTTCGCTCGGCAACAAAAGCCTGTACTTTTCTTGTCACACCAGTTTATTACCATTGGCCTTTTGTGATGTCATCAGATTTTACCCAAAAATGATTGACAGATAAGTCACCTTGTCTGATATTCACGATAGAAGTCGTTGATAGAACCAAGATTTCAAAATCACTGAATACTGATTCGTTTAAATTTATTCAGTCACCTAAAAGCTAAAGCCTACAGAACAGTTAGTAAAATCCCAAATATTTTCTCTCAGAGCTGTTTAATTATTTCACTTTAATTATCTAAATATTTTGTCTTAACTTTATCGTTTATCTTTCGTAAATCTGTTTGTAGTCAGTCTAGACTTTATTTACTTTTGTTATCTTTAATTGACTTTACAATTTGTCTGAGGCTTTACTTGTTTGAAAATATTTTAAACCTTACGATAGAGAGTTGATGTTTTGTTTGATGAAACTATAACTAAGAACAACAACGAAAAATGAGAACTGCTCTGGCAAAAATACTTTCTAGTAATTTAAAAATATATTTATAGTAATGTTGTCACCAACTTGATCAAGATCTAAAATTCGAAAGACATGGGCCATTCTCACCAGCTCGCATTGTTACAAAAGTTTGTTTATTTACTAATTTGTATTTCGTACAATTGCAGATGGTGGAGACAAAACGACCAAACTGCCCAGGACGGGTATTTGTCTGCGGCTCAGGAGGAACATGGCGAGGTGGTAATTCCTGCGGCGGTGATACGTGTGGCGCCCCTCTTTACGAAGAGTTACCACACCGATCTGACGACAGTATACACAGCGATGACCACTTTGCGGAAGATGAACTAAGTCTAGTCGGAGAAGCGGCTCCATGCCGAACATGCTCCAGACCGCAAGCGCCTCAATCTTTGCCTCATCGACCAAGACAGCAGCGTTTAGACAGAAGACCGAAATCACTAGAAAGACGGCGCGCGCATCAAAGAATGCCGCGTCACATCCACCCGCCCGACCCTTCCGAGTTCCACGAAGGAGTGTTACTTGACGCATTACTCAGATTGTACCCACAAGTGGGTACAGTTGGGGCGAGACCTCAGGGTCCGGTTCAAATGGGAGCTGGAGGAGCCTGGCCGGGAGGAGAACTGCCAGGCATTGCGTGCTGGAGAGGACCAAGAGCGTCTCCCAAACCTCCTAGTGGAGACTCCTCATTCGGTTCCGATTCAGGATATAGCAATAATACGTGTGGTACTTGTGGAACCAGGGCATCATCTAGGCATAGGTTATCCGCTGAAATACCGATGTCATGAATGGAATTTTCCCCGGACTGTGCCATAAGGGTAGTGAAATCACAGTGTTGACCTTTTGCATTAGTAGTTGTTTGTACGGCCTAAGCAATAATGACCTCATCTGCTCGACATTAAGGTTGATGGAGCGATATTTGTTACTGTCGAATATGAATGAACCCTAATAAAACCTCGTAGAGACCATCTTCTTAGTAAATGACTGTCGCTTAGGAGAATTCGTCTCTATCTAATGGGGTGTAAGGGCGATAATTATGTAGCGTTTTCTTGGCGAGATTTACCTTAGTACTACTCTTGTGATATTCTGTAAGCTAGTTAGTGGTTTTGTTAACTTTGAAAAAAAAAAGTTTGATTGTAATTATTTCTAATACCTTTCAAATTAATTTTATTAGATTAAAATTTTTATTTTGTACAAAAATTACGTGATCACACGTTTAAGTAGTGATAGAATTTTCGTCCTAGTAAGTTATTTCGAGCTAGTCCTTTAAAATATCACAAAATTTGTGAGTTTTGAATTGGTTTTGTAAAAATGGTTGTAAAAAATTTTTTTCGAGTGTAGATACTGTACAAAGTTAGTGAAAAATGAATTATTTAAGATAGTAAGTTGAATTTTATAATCATATCATTGTACCCACGGTTCTTAAATAAGATTAATTCATACCAATCACTCAATTATTTTTACATTGTCCTTTAAAAATAACAATCGTTGCATTATAGTTACTTTGTGTCCTATTCAAATAATAAATTAATGCATTTATGTACACTTTAAACCTTATTTATTTAAGCACCTGCAGCTTTATTTTACGTGAAATTGTAAAAAGTTTTTTATATTTTTAAATTTGGTTATGTTTTACTAATACCTACATAATTTTTTTCCTTATATCTTATAATAACATGCATTAAATTATGTCCTTAATAGTGATGCCCTAAGATTAAAATTACATTGTTACAAAACTTCGCTCAAAACTACATTGTACCTACTTACAATTTAGCGATTATGATGGCATTCATTACTCATTTTGATAATATTCCGACTTGGTGACTTTTCGTTCTACGGTGACGATATATAATTTGACCTATCTATGCTACCTGCTTTTTATTCTAAAACATTTTCCAAATATTACTTTGCGGTTGAGACACAAAAAAACAGTTGTGTAGAAGTTTGTATTAGTAAAATAAAAACACATTGTATAAATTATAACATAATTTTGTTGTAAAAACCGTTTGGACTAAAATTGTTTTGTTTCTTGTTTTCTTTGTTTGTACTTACAATATTTATTTTATGTAACTACTGTTTTTCATTATAAAATTGACACACTTATGTATGAAATTTGGGCGAAAAAGTCCGTTAATATTACGAAAAGCACAATAAAATGAAAATAAATACATTTTTAAGTAATAACTGGAGTTTGTTTTTCTATATTATAGGTTCATTATATTACTAAAAATGTAACTAAGTAACTAACTAAAGTAAGCAACTTTTGAATTCATATTTACAAGAGTTTGCAAAAGTTTTTTCAAACAGCATAATGAATTATCTTTGTAAGTACAGTGTAACAAACTATGATGGTTGGTTTCAAAATTTTTTAATTAGGTATCTGAGTAGGTACACACATTTGTTATACATTTTGTACAGATTGGGTCAAAACAAAAATAAACTCCACTGTCATTTTGAAATTATCATTGAGCTAATGTCTCAAAACTCAAAAGTGGTTACATTAGACGGTTGCCAATTGCAAAACTATTTTTTAAAAATCTAACTCACGGCTTAAGATCAAAAAGCGAGCTCACTACCACAATACCACTAGAACTTATATTGCCAGCTCTTTACTAGTCATTAGAAAAGGAAACGATATTAAAAAATCCAGCCCGGCATGTTTATGCACCGCATAGACAAAATTCACTCACTGGTGATCACTGGTGGTCTAGTGGTAGTGACCCCGCCTTCCGATCCTAAGGTCGTGGGTTCAAACTCGGTCGTGCACCAATGGATTTTTCTGTTCGAAAAATTTATGTGCGCAATGCCAGTGCTCTCATACGGTGAAGGAAAACATCGTGAGGAAACCGGCATGTCCAAGAACTAAAAATTCGAAAGACATGTGCCATCCACCAATCCGCATTGGGTCCGCGTGGTGGATTAAGACCCAATCACTCTCGCCTGAGAGTAGGCCAGTGTCCCAGCAGTGGAAACATTAGAAAGTCATGATGAGAAAAAAATATATAAGAATAGGTACCTACAGGTACATATAGAGGACAAAATTAAATATGAGGTACATATAGAAATAATGATTTTTTTTTTCTAACAAATGTAATTTTTGTCTACTTTTCCGGCTTTTCTGGCTCACAATATTTTTTTTATTTTTTATGTCAGCAAGTGACAAGACAATCAAGCCGCCCACCTAATGTTAAGCACTAATGTTAAGCCTGACTATTACAGATGCAGTGCCACCCAAAGCTTAAATTTTTAAGTGTTTGCATGGCACTGCACTGCGCTTATCACCCCGAGACATTGTACACAACAACAATATAATACAACATGCAAATCCAAGACAATCTCTCGAAATAAACCTAAGATTCCATGCTGTCACATTTGCATAAAATGAATAACTTTATTATTCGCGCGGCAACTTTTTAATAATAGCCCGGTAACTTCGCGAGACACTTACAAATAGAGTAGACTCTCAGATATACCTACAGTTTACAAAAAGTCACGATAATAATATTATTTAAAAATAGAAGATAATATAAAATAGTATTAAATAAAATCTGGAAAACCGCGGATGAAACCGTGGAAAACGACTAGTTAGATATGAAAACGATCCATAGATGTTTAACTGATACAGATGGGTTAGGGTAAATGCCTTGAAGCCAATATGTCAATGGCTTCCCTTCTACTCAACTAAGTACCGTACTCAACTCACCACCACGGCACAGAACAGGGTACCTATTACAATAGTAGTTGTGCCGTGGGGACACCCCGGACACCCCCCGGATCAACTGGTTGAGTCGTAGGGAACTCTGAAACTACTCTGATTCCCCATAGCACAACTATTATTTAATTAGTTAATCTAACAAAATACTTACACGTTGATAACTTTATTTTAAGCCGCCTTTTTTGGAGTGTTTGGATATTATAGATTGATTTTTAGACTTAAATTGAAAACCACATCCAGGTTCTCTACATCATCACGGCAAATATTAATAAGCCGTCTGAAGCGTCTGATTTATGTTTCCAAAGCAACATCCTTACGCACGTATTTTAGCGACAAAGACAGACAGACCAACTTCTCCGTTATGAACGACACTGTCACCGGCAATGAACCTAAATGCGTGTTAATTAGTACGAGTACTTTGTTTGTGCATGTTGTTAGGATTTAAATACCATAATTTAGAAATAAATGAAATTTGAATTAAATTAAATTTGATTTATTTGCCAGAATACACAAATTATATCGTATATTATATACGATATATTATATACGTATATTATATATGATATATTATATCGTTTATTTTAGTTTTTACACCATGTTTAGTTAGTATAAAACTTGTTGCATAACAAATATGAATAATTAAAAGATTACATAAAATCAAGCTATGTCAAAGGACAAAGTACCTACACGAAGCGAATACATTGTTTTTATATAAAACTACCAATATTTTTGGGCAGCGCTAACACACTGTTCTGTCTATTTCTGAATGTTAGTAACTTCACAAATTTATATTCCTTATTTCATGTCACACAATAATAATTGGTATTCGTTCTTAAAAAAATAATTTTGAAGTAAATTACCTAACTATGCGAAAACTGGTTCATATCTTGCTAAACGTTTCAGCTTTGTAATTTTTATGTCATTAATAAATAACAATAGATTAACGTTTGTCTGATGTTGAGCGCCACGCATTTTTTTTTCTCGTTAAGGAAATCTCATGGATACTTTTGCGATCATGGGCTCGCAAAGGTTATGCCGGACTCTTACTAAACACAAAGCCTAAACACAATGCTGTCAGGCCGCATGCTAAGTTGCAGCATGTTGGGAACGTACTACTGATCAGAAAAAAAAACGTTATGAACCCTTGTTCCTCGAGCAGCTACCGCGTCGTCCACGTTGCAACTGCTCGAACCGCTCGTGGTGCAAAAAACCCACACCACGTCCAGCGGCAATTTAAAACTGGCAGCTTGTATTGGCAACTTAGACAAACCAATTCAACCTAATAAGTCTGAAACCTAGGTACCTACTTACAAATTTTATTATCGTATTAGCGTAATTGCTAGCGACTTCGTCCGGGTCTTCGTTAGCATCTGATTTGACCCTTGAATGCGAATTTCAAAAATCTTTTCTTAATACACCTCTTAATTTTAAGTTTCTAGGTCCAGCGGCTTATGCTCTCCGTTGTAGGTCAGTATCACCAAACCATTCACCCCAATAATATTAAAAAATATTATTGATTGAGCACTTAGCTGCCGGAACCGAACCAAAATAGATAAGTTCTTTTAAATATATGGCAATTAAATCAAGAGAACATTGTTTCTTTGTTTTTTAATTTATTTATTTTGTAATTTTTTGTATTATAATAGCTGTTAATTTTTTTTCAAATGTAATATAATAATATTTCCTATTACAGTTATTTATATTGCTTGAAAGATGTACCTACTTAAAAATTAAACTAAGTATTTAATATTTGCACGACAAATGGTCGAATACAGTGATTAGAATATTACCTGTGTAATATTCTAACAAATATATATATAATATAATATCGTTTATTTCAGTTTTTACACCATGTTTAGTTAAGGTACCCGATGATATTGTATTATTAATAATAATACCTTGAGAGATAGTAATTTGTCAACAAACTTGATGCAATAAAGTAACGATGTTTAGAGGAAATTGGTTACTCGAGGCGCCGAGGGCATAAATGTTTATGGAACTTTTACATTGTAGGCACTTGTTAACTTTTTTCGCATAAAATATTACTGTGTCACTGACTTAATATACCGGATACGGCTAACAAAATAGCTAAATTCTAAATTGACATTGAATAGACTTGTCCTCTGCTCTCTGTGTTTTGCGCTTAATAGGTAGATTGGAAAAGAGGCAAAAGAGGTGTCAGTAACAAAGCTCACTATGTCATAAATAATGGATTAAATTAGTAACGTTTTGAAAGTTCATCATTGGGCTGGTGACACTGTGCTAAATGACCAGTGTGATTTTCATCAAAGCGCTTTCGTGTGCTTTGGAGAGCACGTTGAATTGTTGGTCACGACTATAACAGATAGACCATGACGGAGGCCTTCAGGCGGCCTCTAAACACGTTCACCAGAGGTCATTGATTCAACTAACTTACTTCTTAGTCCTACACAATCTAAAATATTAAATAAAAACTCTTTGACTATGGCAAAGCCAATTAAAAAGTAAGAAGATTCTCTAAAACTTTAAATAGTCGATGATAATGATGATGATGAACTTCAGATAAAACGGTCTAGCAATAAAATTTTACACCAACGTACCAGCTCAATAAAATTACATTCAACTAAAACAACATGATACACTTCTGAACACAAAACTAACCATCACAGCCAGACCCCTCAGCATAGTCTCCCTGATCCGGATTATTGAGCTGGTGACGAGCTCTGCAGATCAGAGCAAACTGGTCTCGGTCGGTACGGCTGAATTCATCAAATAGGACGTGAAGCTATAATTCTCTGCTGGGTTATTCCTCTTTGCACCCGTTTTTATTATCTTAGAAACTTTTTTGATATTATTTTAATCTATAATGTCCGCACTTTTGCATTCAGATTAGGATGTTATTTACTGCTCTCACGAGTATGTTTACAAAAATAAATAAATAAATATGAATAGGCGGACATTTTTACACCAGCCTCATTTAGCCTACAAAGTTTGGAAAACAGTTAACTATAAATACAAATAATATACTCTTTTTGTAAAAAAATGTTTATAATACATAAAAAAACCCTTACCAGGAACAATTTTTTTTTCACATCGTGCAAACCGGTCCCACAGCGGGGATCAAACCCGCAACTTCAATAGTCCTACCACAGACATGGACTACTTAATGGTAGGACTCACAGACATGGCTATTAGCTATGACATTATTAGGTCCAGACGACTACGTCTGGACCTAATAATGGATAACAGTGGAATAGTCCTTTCTCCTGTACAGTCTGCCACAAGGAATGCAATTTATAAAAGACAAGCTTGTCTCAAAATTCAGTGAACACTCGTGACGATCCCTGGACTGTGAATGACTATAAATAGGTACTGGAGTATTCTTGAAAACCCTCTTAAACTTTAATCCAAATAAAGTTGGACAATTTACACAATTTACATTTTCCTGATATAAAAAGTACTGTGAAACTCATTTTGAAGTGTATTCTAAAAACTAAGACTATAAGTCTTAGACAATTTACACAATTTACACAATTTACATTTTCCTGATATAAAAATTACTGTGAAACTCATTTTGAAGTGTATTTTAAAAACTAAGACTATAATCTTCAAAATGGGTTTCACAGTAATTTTTATATCAGGAAAATGTAAATTGAGTAAATTGTCTAAGACTTATAGTCTTAGTTTTTAAAATACACTTCAAAATGAGTTTCACAGTAATTTTTATATCAGAAAATGTAAATTGTGTAAATTGTCTAAGACTTATAGTCTTAGTTTTTAAAATACACTTCAAAATGGGTTTCACAGTAATTTTTATATAAGGAAAATATATAATAAATTGTCTGATTCTTTTTTTTTTTTAATTCTCCTAAACAATTTTGGTTTTTTTGATTTCCATATTATTTGCTGATTCGTGCGTTGTGATCTACGGATTTTCTCATTTCAGTGAGAGTAGGTGTAAAATAATGCCCATGATTTTCCAGGGTAAAGGGTTCACTTTTCTCGAGAAACTTTTTAAACATTTTTTTTTATATATGATGATTAATAAAACTTAATGCTAGTGATACCGTAAAATTTCTAACATATTATAACTTGTAAGTATAAAGTCGCATCATCTAGCTTATCATTTTTTGATCATTTTATTGACCGAGCGAGCGAAGCGAGCGAAGCGTCTCAGTTTCTAGATTGGCCAAAAATACTTTTGGATGTCAGTTTGTCCGGACTTTTTGTGTTCTCGCCTACAGGTCGCATTTTTCAACCAATCTGGTTGAAACTTCGTATACAGATTCTATGACTTTATAGAATTTGATTGTCGTCGGGGATTTTTGATAGGGGGCGTACTTTCTCCAAGAAGGGACAAAAAGGGGGCTGCTGTATATCTCCGCCTAATGTGATTTGATTTCGATGATTTTTATTTTATATGAAAGGTAAGTATTAACTTTAAGCTTGTCTGATATTTGGTGAAGATCTGATGAGGATCTTCAGCGTGATGAGCGAGTGAGAGCGAGATGAGAGAATAGTTCCTCAAAATGCAATATGTTGCTTACTTTCAAAGCTCACTTTACAAGTCTGTGCTTGCGAGGTCTACTGTTCGGAGAACTGCTAGTTTCCAGTATGTATCAGAGTAGCACCCTGCACTCTTGATTGAACATTCTCGATTTAATTTTAGTGCATTTACGATCTTTGTCACCCTTTGTAAGGACAGTAGCGTCAACAAAAATATTTCCTTTGATTTCGGCTATTTATAAATTCATGTCCTTACCGGGTATTATAATAGACATCTGTCACAGTGCTACTTTATAAATAGTTATGAACTTACCATAATATTACCATAAAGTAGGTAAGTAAGAGTAGTAGAGTTCTTTGTGATAGAGCTCGTCCGGGGAAGGACTACCACCATGCCTATTTCTGCCGCCAAGCAGTAATGCTCGCATTGCTGTGTTCCGGTTCGAAGGGTATGGTTTCCGGTGAAATTACAGGCACATGAGACTTACCATCTAAGGTCTCAGGGTGGTAACACGCAAGTGATATCTATGATGTTGCATGCGTACATAGGCTACGGTAACCGCCGACCATCAAGTGGGCCGTACGCTTGGTTACCACTTTAGTAGTATAAAAAAAAAGGCATAATAAAGTAAGTTCATAGCTAAAACAGAGAAGTAAAATAGGAATAGTAAAGATTACTGTAAGAAATATGAAAGTAGTAAATCAACTCTAATTTACAAAGATGAACCTTTCGAAGGCTTGTATAATAATCTATCATAACTGCAACCTAATGCCAGCTGCATGTGCGCTCAAAAGCACAAAAGCGCTCAGGTGCAAATGACAGTCATAGCTGTCAAATATATTTCTTAAGTTAATGACCGTGACCGCACTTCAGTCGTTACAACTTAGTCGATATATTAGGAACGACTAATTAAGCGTAATTTTAATTAACTCTTATATTTCCATTATTTTAAACTCTCTTTTAAAATTACTTACTTAAAGTAAGTAATTTTAAAAAAGTTTCAGAAGCTTATAAAAATTAAAATTGAGTATAATGTCAAAAAATTTTGACCATAAAAAGCATAATTGGAGCTTATTATTTATTATAATCTATAATACCCCTATTCATTAATGAAACTGTAATTTTAGCAGCTTCCTAAGTTTTTTCTTTCTCTAGATCAAAAACGATGATATCATCATCATCATCATGACAGCCTTCTAATGTTCCCACTGCTGGGACACTGGCCTACTCTCAGGCGAGAGTGATTGGGTCTTAATCCACCACGCGGACCCAATGCGGATTGGCGGATGGCACATGTCTTTCGAGTTTTTTTTAGTTCTTGGACATGCCGGTTTCCTCACGATGTTTTCCTTCACCGTATGAGAGCACTGGCATTGCGCACATAAATTTTTCGAACAGAAAAATCCATTGGTGCACGAGCGGGTTTGAACCCACGATCGGAAGGCGGGGTCAAAACGATGATAGATTTGAAAGAAATATTTTAGCTACAAAGGTTCATAAGTATTCATAAAGCTCTAAGTATTCATTTATGAACCCAGTAATGTAATGAACAGTCATAATGACAGCCTTCTAATGTTCCCACTGCTGGGACACTGGCCTACTCTCCACCGAGAGTGATTGGGTCTTAATCCACCACGCGGACCCAATGCGGATTGGGTTGTAATGAACAGTAAACTTTATTAATCATACAAAATACGTCTATTTTTGTTTGAAGTTTATTGAAATCGATTACAATTGCAATTTCAATGGTTCAAACCTTAGAAACGAAATGTTGTGGAAAAAAAAATCATAAAAGATTTTTTGAAACTAGACTCCATTCAAAATAATTATACAAACACGTAAACCAAAAAACAACAACACACTCGGACAGCTGCACTCGTATTTTAATTAATGTAATGAAACTTAATTGCGTTGAAATTATACAAAACATTGAAATTACATACGTAAGTCACGAGATCTCGTTATCCAATCAGGATGCGGGACTAGAGATGTCCTATAAGCCGGAAAAAACTTACCAAGGGGAAGGTTGACTTGACTTACAAAATTACTCAATACAATAGTTTTTTGATTCGTTCTCTACAGACACGCTACATATAAAAGCCAAAAAATTAAAAGAAATTACTGAAGAGATTAATAACATCTTGGGGTAACCAGCGCAGTGCAGTGCACGTAAAACTTTACTCATTATTTGAGTGACAGTCTTGGCAGCTGTTATCGTCAAGCATGGCGCACGACTTGACCGTCTCGTCATTAACTGTCATAAAAAATGATCCGGACATTTCCAAAAAGTCGGATAGAGACCACACTATTCAGGAAAGGGCAGTTAGTGGGCGGAAAAAACTGTCATGAGTGAATGTCATAAATAGTGGTTTGGTATGACTTATTTTGAGAAATTGTAAATTGAGTTGTTTAATTGAAGTTGATTGCTAATAAGCAGCTTTTAAACTGAGCTGTTGAGTTTGAAGAATCAGAAGTGTAAGCACTTTATTTGTGTCAATTTTGGTCTACGACTAAAACACCTAAAGTAGGCATTAGTACAAGGTAAAAATGGCACCAGTCATAATATAACGGAAATAATATTATTTTTGTGTTTTTCAACTCGCACCATTCGGTACCTAATAGAACGACTAGGCCTTACATATAATATGTATATGTTTTCAAATGAAATCAAATCAAAAGTGCTTTATTCATTTGAATCACAAGGATCACTTTGAAACATCTTACAAGCTAGGAAAATTCACGCCAGTTCCAACGCGCCCATGCCGTAAATGAACTGGCAACAACACCGGCTAAGTTCCTTTCACTTTTTTGACATGACCCTTGCTATTGTTATTTATTAATCTGTTATTAAACATAACATTTTCACAGAAATTTCCGCTCAAACATTTTGGTGAGTTGTAAAAGTTATGTAGGTGAGCGTTCAAAAATAAAATGGTACATTTTTCGCGACTGTGTTTCGAAAACTGTGTTTCCCGTCAAAACAATGTTGTTAACAAGACGCGTGGAGCGATGTTTGTTCCTATCGGTGGCTGTCAGATGCGACAAATTGTAACAGCTGCGCTTTGACGAAAATACTTTGCAATAAGGATGGGACATGTTATCGATACACTGAGCTTGCTTCTAAAAATAAATAAATAATGCTGGACAATCCACACAGCGTCATCTAGCCCCAGCTAGCTAGCTAGCTAGCCTAAGCTAAGCAGAGCTTGTGTTATGGGTACTATATGAATTTATATACAATACAATACATAGATAGATATTTTTTTTATTATACATAGAAAATACCCAGAACACCCGGAACAAATATTTGTAGATCGTACAAACATTTGTCCCCAAGTGGGAATCGAAACCGCAACCTCCGCGTCACAGGCGAAATTTCACCCGCCGCGCCACATCGGTCGTCAAAGTATTAATTGATCTTCAGCCATTGCAGTGGTCCTCTTACTGTAAAATTGAAAGAAGTTGGAAGAGACCTTTATCAAACTTTGACAAATACTTGGCGATGCTTTAAGCTGATTAATTAAAAAAATCTGTCATTTATTATCTATAACTGATAAGGGCTGATATTATTATTATTAATAGTGAGCTCTAATGATTCCCGATATTTCGGCGCAGTTACATGCACCATGATTACGGGACAACTCGCAAATCATGGTAAATATCCCATTTTACCAAAAATTATATTATTTAAAAAAAATGTGCTCCCTTATATAGTCTTTCTCGTGTTCATCTCCGTTAGTACATGTAATTTTGATGGGATTTTAACCAATAGAACCTGATTTCTTAGAAGTGTAGGCTTCTGATTTGAACAAACACCATCCTATATCTGTTTTTTTTATTAAATTGTCATAATTTCTTTGAAATATTGCTCTTTATAACTTTAGATTAGCGATTTGTAAGCAGTTCTAATAACTTTCATCGATAAGGTCTCAAGACTTGTCCCATCTCTAAACCTACAAAATGACATACGAACATTAAACCAGGGATTATAACCGCCATAATCATAACTCAATTAAATCTTTATATTTATGCGAGTCGTAAAATCAGCAAACGAAGGCTTAAGAATTGGCGACGACCCCACTTAAATTATGATGTGGAATGAGTTCTAGCCTTATTTGCTAATTTATATTCCCGTCACCACATAATTTTAATATACTTACGATAAGCTAGAGCTTAGCACGAGTTTAGACATTTTTTAAAGCAGGTTTTGCTAGTGGTTGAAGGGTACCACCGGCACTACAGTGCCAGCTATACTCTCATTCCAACCTACAGTGTGCAAGCATTACTGTGTCTACAAATGCGGGTGACGTGAATAAAATGGTTGTATTTAGTGATCATTTTGATGAGGTGGTTGATATTAATGGCATCATTTCATAAGTTTCCAACGAGTCACATCTGAACGAGACACTGAGTGTGACGCGTTGGGAACGAAACTTTAAAAAAAGATGTAAAAAATAATGCTTCGTTGGTAAAAAAAAACAATCAATGTTACGGTGTGACTCGTTGGGAACACGTCATACTCATACGTTACTCAATTAAGCTTGTCGTTCAACCTAACGATTATCATAGTACTTATCAATGGTAAGTGGTTACCGTAGCCAGAGACACTTGCATTTCCCAGAGATTAAAATTTGCCTTTTTTTAGGTCACCGACTACCTATTAAAATTATTTCAGCCGTTACGGTGTTGAATGAGAAGAAACATACAAACTTTTGTATTTGTAGCATTAGTGTGATGTACTACGCGAACAAAACCGTGAGCAGCGTCTACTACACTGATAAGTTGAGTAAAAGTAGGGCATTTAAACACTAACTAAAAGAGCTATCTGAATTACCGACATGCATAACGAGCCAAATTAATATTGAACAGAATCGTAATTGATTGCACCAATTCATTATCATTTTACCGCTGATTTCAATATTCAGTATAAAGCGATACAGTTATTGCAACATGGCGATGTTGGCAAATATTCGTGTTTTAAATATGAAAGAAAGAAAATACATTTACTCTAAGCTCGCAACATACTATCACTCAAAATTCCACTTCACCGCCACAAGGGTGCATTTTCTGTGAATCGACTGCTACAGCTACTGACTTTTGAACACCAATAGCAAGAAGAGAAGATTGACTATGCACATAGTCAATCTTCTCTTTAAATATTAACGTAACTTTTACAGAAACAGAGATCAATAACGAGTTTTGTAACCAAATTGGCGTTACGGCATATAAAGAGGATTCTTTGCCTAATAATCCTAAAAGTGCGGGCACAAAGAAATTCGGATTCAAAGAGTCTGTATAAAAAACTAGACCATCATTCCATGAATTTGCAAACGCCAATGACCGATGGTTGGTTAAGTATTTCTGGCATAAATATATCTACAAAACCTCTGCCGGCTCCTCAAAGCAACAAAGAAAAGTATTCCATGAACTTCGAACACTCCAATCGGAGAAATGTGAAGGAACGCTTAAGGTGGCGTCTCGACCAATTTCCCATTGTGATCAGGAAAAAATCTCCATTGTCTAAAAATACGTGAGGAGAATCCTGTGCCCAATGGCCTGGCAGAAATTATTATATCTTGATGGTGGGTTTTTAATCGTCCATTACATGGATGTTAAGGATTTTTAATAACGTTTTTTGCTAGA
Organism: Colostygia pectinataria; assembly: GCA_951394395.1. Lineage (NCBI taxonomy): Eukaryota > Metazoa > Arthropoda > Insecta > Lepidoptera > Geometridae > Colostygia > Colostygia pectinataria. The sequence continues at coordinate 8,809,384 of OX596365.1, read as the reverse complement.
AGCGGTCGTAGTTTTACCGTTGGAAATCCGTCTAGGTAACCGCAGTGTCAGATATTTTGCCTCCAAGCAGCTAAGTAGCGTGCAACCATTTCTGTGTTATTATTATTATTTTTTTTATACAACTGAAGTGGCAACCAAGCGTACGGCCCACAAGATGGTTATGTTTAAAGGTCAATAAAGCAAGTGCTATTACTATGCGAATGAGGCGTAACTACTATAACTGGCACAGTGTATCAGGCAAACGACAAAACCTTGTCTTAAATTCATGTAATTTAGTAAATTCAAGAAAAAATAAAACTTTTTTTAAATCCGATGTTGTCAGTTCGGATCATAAGTGCTTGTAAACAAAAATATTTTTGAACTTATTATATATTTTCAAATGTTAATTTCTTATTTTGCTTGTTTGTCAATGTCCCTTCTAGTAAAATTATGGCGTAGGACCACTTCACTACTTCCTTATTGCTACCTATCATTATTGCCATTTAATTTGCAAAGATTGTTTTGATTAAAAATTTTATAATTATACGCACTTGATTACAATAACGATTTATCTATGAGTACTGGTGGTCTAGCTGTAGTGAAATCGCTTTTTAACCCTATGGTCGTAGATTTAAAGACAGCCGTGTGATTGATTTTTATATGAATATTTTGTGCGCAAAGCCAGTGCTTTTAAAACGGTGAAGCAAAATTTGACATGTATCCACATGGCAGCCGGAGAGAGGGATGCCTGCATCTTCGGTCGTGTAAAACTCATCTTTTGCGCATGAGTGTACTCTATAAGGCACCAATCATCTACAATAAAATACCATCTACAGTACGTGCCAAAGAAACTTTGATGGAGTTTAAGCATGCCCTTAACTTATTGCTTATTGAAAAAGCATATTACTCCACTGACGACCTTTTACATGACATAGATAAGTGACATTCTAATTATATTTTTCTTTAAACAAAACTTTTAATTAAAGTAAATTCTTTTGTTTTTTTTTGTATAATCTTTTTAGTATATATTTGTGATAAAAGCTACCATTAGACATAATGTTTGTACGCCATTTGGTAGGATTTAGTGAAACTATTGACAGAAATGTCAAATTTTACCACAAACAATAAATATTCCATTTCATTTCAAAACAAAACATCGATATCAAGTACCTACAAGTAACTTTAAGATAAACGTCAAGACTTATGTACTTATTTAATTAGTATACACCAATAACCTTATCAAATACAAAAACAAAAAATACAAAATATTTATTGAAATTTTACAAGTTTTTCATTTAGGTGGTTTGGGATCTCCTCTTTTAAAAGCCTAATTCGTTATCAAACGAATGCTTCACAACTGGAGGCAAAAAATAATGTTAATCACGGTGGCCATTTCATTATCGTGTACTCTTGCTGAAGAGTCCACCACAAGGTAAGCTCTCAAGTTGATCAGAGAACCATAACTCAAATGTATTTAAAAAATAGGTAAGCACATGGAAAAGATAAATTTTCAGTAAACTCAGAGTATTTAGAGTTCGAACTTCTTCGCTAGTTATTACAAAACTTGAGTTGAAATTCGAAACTTCGGTGGTTCATCGTAAATTTTCAAACTATTTTGCTGGAGAAGTTACTCAGGTGATGCTAAAGTATCTTTTTACTTACCTTAAAATTATAACTTATGTTGTGAAGTCATCAGAAGCACTGGTGGTCTAGTGGTAGTGACCCCGCCTTCCGATCCTAAAGTCGTGGGTTCAAATCCGGTCATGCACCAATGGATTTTTCCCTACGAAAAATGTATATGCGCAATGCCAGTGCTCTCATACGGTGAAGGAAAACATCGTGAGGAAACCGGCATGTCCAAGAACTAAAAATTCGAAAGACATGTGCCATCCACCAATCCGCATTGGGACCGCGTGGTGGATTAAGACCCAATCACTCTTGCTGGAGAGTAGGCCAGTGTCTCAGCAGTGGAAACATTAGAAGGCTGTCGTGGTGTGAAGTCATAATTTATTCGTCACATCGAGTAACAGCGTGACTTTGGTGACTCAACAGAAAAAGTCACAAGTATACTGTTAGGTATACAAACAGTGACACGATAATATACTTAAAGATAATTATTATATAATACCTAAGGTAACTAAAACAATGAATTGTAAAACCAGCATTTTTTAACAATTTTAATATTATGGATTTTGGCCGGGCCGAAAAAAAGCCCTGTATCTTCTAAGTTAACTTATTCGAAATCTTTAATAGCGTCGTAAATAAACACCTTATTCTAATTACTTACATTATTCCGCTTGCAATGTTTTTTGTATGTTGCTATCGCAATATCATGAGGCGTTCGGGTGCGGACGCCTTCTGGCTGGCCTGGGAGGTAACCACGAGCTCGTATAGCAATATTGAAATAACATATAAAATTATATAATATATGCCGAAATGTAAGTCTAACATTGTTTTAAAATTGCTTTTGAGCTTGTGGTTACCCACCTGGCCGCGTGACAAAAGTTTGCATAATCTGTAAATAATTTGTTTCGGATCTGGGTATTGTGGTATAATCAAAACTATGGAGTCTTTGTTTTAATTATTACTTCTTAAACTAATAAAATAAAGCTTCATTATTTAATTGAATCTAAAAAAAACGATTCGTTATAAACCTAAAATAAACGCACAGCTAAAACAATAAGTTCCAGAAACCTGAAAATCTCAAAGTCTGTTCCTTTTAGTGCTAAAAATACCATAAAATATTTTTTTTATTTAACTTTCAGATGTATAAAAGGAAGAAAAAGTCAGTGCGGACAAAGATGCGGGGCATTCTGCTAGTTTTTATTACACCGTATATATATTAATAACTATTTTAAAAATTATTTTGAACAGTTATAGAGCTATTTTTACCCAATACCTAAATAGCAATTATAACCATGAGGGTAAAAAAATTGTTTACTTTACGTTAAACTTATTTCCCTTCTTATTATCCTATGTCATTTCAACCAATAAGTCCAATGTAAGCATCTTAAACAAAGTTACCCTAATGTTTACGATGGGATTTATTTAGAACATTGGCCGCATGTAACACCGATACAGAATATCTATTAAAAAAATGTATACTTAGCTTAAATATTATGTATTTGTGAACCGTCTTGAATCAATCTATTTTAGTTCTTACATAAAAGTAACTTGGCGATGGTTCTCTTATTGAACAGACTTTACTTAACTGTAATCTGTTCCAAATCTTACTTTTTGCATGTATAACATTAGTAAGTCATATCGAACGCGCAGAGTTGGACAAAGGCAGCACGTTTTTATATTATCTTTCTTTCTCTTTTCCGGGCATCCCCATCTGACAATGAAAATTTATTATCTACATTGCTTTAACAAAATGACTTGTTCATTAAACTGATGAATAACCCTAGTTGACAAAACAAAAAATACCCTGGAAATGTGAAGTTTATTTCGTTCAACGAAGTTCCAATTAGAGATTAACAATCATCTCTTGTCTTCATCAATATTATTTGTTGATCACTATCTAATTAAAATGCCTCAATACTAAGACGTAACGACTAGTTAACTAATCAAAGCGTAATAATGGTTGACGTTTATCCGTACGATTCTTTTCATTTCTTCCTAGACAGATATCAAGCTCTTAAATTATTTAAAAAGTGTTTAAATATTCGGGCATAATTGTTTAATACTAGCAACCCATCCTGGCTTTGCACGGTGGGACATAAAATTATAGCTTATGTAACTCAGGGTTGATGTAGTATTATAATTGTAAAAACAAAATTAAATCGGGCATGTAGTTTTAATCTTTTCTCTTAATAAATTATGTTAACATTACACAACAGTGTAACAGTCAGCCATCCTAATTAGTACTTAACGTTTTTCGTTTATTTATTATTTTCATTATTTGTCGTAATAATTTAAGTCAAAAAGCTTTTAAGTGGATTTTTGGTTCAATAAATTGTTTACTTCTGTTTATCATCTCGTTATTTTGAAGGATGCACTTAACGAAGACAAATGATGAGGAAATATCAATTGTTTGTAGAAAGAAATTATGTTTGATTTGAAAACAGGAAATTGGAATCTTTTATAAAACAATGCGTCTAAATAGTAGTCTACGAACGCGCTGCAAAGACGCTGCAAACTCGTTGCGCGCTCGCCTCGCTTTGAACTCGCTTTCAAAACGCCGTGTGATATGGCTGAGAAGCATTTTATTTTATTTTATTTATTAGGCACACAAAACAGAATACAACCAAAATAGTTACAAAAAAGAGCAGTATATACATTAAGATCATTCAAGCATCGATCGATCGATCAAGCAGCAGTGGAAGTTAATTAAAAAATTAGATAATAGGTATAGTTAAAAATAATACCTACGATACTACAAGATACATTACTTACCTAAGTTTATAGCGGTCAATCCATCTTATAGTTTTTTTGTAAATAATTGGTAGTTATTGTAAAACAAAGATACCTTCTTATATGAAAACCTGCTGGAAAGTAGGCCAGTGTCCCAGCAGTGTCTAATACACCCAGGCATACAGAAGGCTAATAATGATATAATTTTATTGTATTTATTATTCTAGTAAATGTAAGAGATCAATAGATAATCTGCCGATTAAGCTTTATAAAATAGCGATTACTTACAAAATTGCCCTTCAATTGCGCACCTGGCAACCGATTCAACATGGCGGACGTCGTTACTCCGAACTCGCAGTACCAAATCATAATAAACATATCCCCGTAGAGCGTTACTGTAAACGAATGTAGAGCAAGAGATGTTAATGGATTGTTATGACAACAAAGACATTATTTGCTCTTAGAGTATTATTTCGGTGAAGGAAAACATCGTGAGGAAACCGGCATGTCCAAGAACTAAAAATTCGAAAGACATGTGCCATCCACCAATCTGCATTGGGTCCGCGTGGTGGATTAAGACCCAATCACTCTCGCCTGAGAGTAGGCCAGTGTCCCAGCAGTGGGAACATTAGAAGGCTGTCATGATGATGAGAGGAAGCAACATCATCATAATCATCATCACAATACCAGGCAATAGACGTCTTCTGCTGGACATAGGCCTCCTCCAAAGAGCGCCATGACGACCGATCTTGAGCCTTCTCCATCCACCGATTTCCTGCGACCGCTTAAACGTCATCGGGCCATCGAGTCCATTTCCATTTTATACTTACTTCGTTTTTGAGTACGCGGTCGTCATTCTATTCATTTAATTACAAGCGTAATAAATAAATAAAATAAAAATAAAAATATTTTGTAAGTAATGCTTGTAAAAATTAAAACAAAATTTGTTATAATTTTTTTTCTTGACTGAAATGAACTGCGCTGCTCATTAAACTCTAAAATCGCCGTAAAATTGTACCGTCTTATCTCTTTATCTATGTATTGACCTGTTCGACGGCAATGAAACATGTTCCCGTTCAAATCACCCCGGCGGGAGTAGCTACAATGCTGGCAAAATTAAATTCACTCATCGATAATTCTGAGTGCGAATGAGGCGATACGAAAGCGAAGGGGGCGATAGAAATGTTGGAGGTATTAGGTGTGTCAGCTCTTCGAATATTTATTATTTTTCTTACATTGCTCAGAATATCGAGAAGAATGACGACCGATGTGGCGCAGCGGGCGCAGGTCCGCCTGCGATGCGGAGGTTGCGGGTTCGATTCCCGCCTCGGGTCAAATGTTTGTACGACCTACAAATATTTGTTCTGGGTTTTTTCTATATACAGGGTCATTCATTATCAACCTGACAAACTTAAGGGGTAGGTTCCACACCTAAAAAAAAATATATGTAACTATAATTTTTTTTTTTTATGTATGTTTTGTTTTAAAAATCACTTGTAAACAAAAAAAAATCGATTACGTTTTTCCGCTCAATTATTATTTATTATTGTTGGGAATCAAGTTAAGCGACGTAATAATGTAAATAAAAATTCGAGTGTGCGCGCCCCGTAGCGGGTCAAGGACACGCGCAGGTCAAGGACGCGCGGGTTAGTGACCCGCAGTTCATTGACGCGCGGGTCACTAACACGTGCCGAGCGCTGCCTTTTCGATTTCTAACAAGGATAACTAATTATAAAGCAGAATTACGTAATTATTTTTTTTTGTTTTATAAAAAAAAAACGTTTAGAAAAAAAAAAAGTACAAGTGTTTTTTTTTTATGTGTGGAACCTACCCCTTAAGTTTGTCAGGTTGATAATGAATGACCTTATATAATAAAAAATATCTATCTATGTATTGTATTGTATTAAGTATACATATATCAGTCATCTAGAACCCGTAACACAGCTCTGTTTAACAGCAGCTTACCTTGGGGCTAGATGATGCTGTGTGGATTATTTTTTTTATTTTTTATTTTTTTATATGTTGGATAAACTATAATTTTATTTTGTTTGTAGTTTTAAGCGCGTGTGAAATAAAACTGAAAAAATAAGTTTAGAAGTAACCTCGAATTTTTTTAATTTCCAAGCAACTAACTAATCTTTACTCGGTGAAGTTTTTTGTATCATAACATATCCTTATCCTACCCACAGATAACATACTCCTTGCTCTTGTTTTTTCAGTCAGTAAAAAATCTAAATTATATTTAGGCTAGCAACAAATTTACGGACGTTATTTTTCTAAGTTCTGTTTTGTTTTATCTGCAGATAACATGGCGTATTTAAATTGGCGCGGTAATTTGCGATAGACTTGTTTCTACACTAGGCTAATATGGCCCGTCTCTGCTAAAACATTAAATTCTCACAATTCCCTCATTATAATCTGTTGACACAGTCACCTAATGGCAACATTGGATCTCTTGTTAAGCTTCTTTTGTCTCTAATAAAAGCTCTAAGACAATTTCCATTGTGTTCGCGGCAAATAAAGCAAAATGTACTCATAGAAGCAAATATTATAGGTACCATCTTATTCGTTGTTTCATTATTGAAAAATAATATTGATTTCTGAAGTACAAAGCTCTGGTGACCTAGTGGTAGTGACCCTTCGATCCTAAGGTCGTTGTCGAATCCAGTCGTGTACAAATTTTCTATTCGAATGCTTTGAAACGGTGAAGAAAAAAATCATGAGCAACTTAAAATTCGAAAACATGGCTGATTCACCAAGCTACATTTTTGGTCTCCGTGGTGAATTTATGATCCGATCACTCTCGCTCGAGAGTAGGTCAGTGTCGCAACAGTAGTTATGATGGCTGATCATGATGACTGAAATGCAGATGAAGATGCTTTTGTATTTTGCATCTTAAATCCAATTTAATTTTCGTTATGGCGTGTTACTTATGACGTAAGCGCCGCAATTTCAAAATTCTTCAGCAAGAGTTTTTCTTGACACCTCCCACGGTGCCAAATACGAGTATTTGCCTCCAAGCACTACTGTGTTTGATGAGAATTATAGCCTTTTATTGATGTCAGCAAATGACAATTATTGTAAGTTTGCTGATGTTAAGCGCCACTTTTGACCATAACGTGAAACGTGAAACTGGGCCATGACGGCCTTCTAATGTTCCCACTGCTGGGACACTGGCCTACTCTCAGGCGAGAGTGATTGGGTCTTAATCCACCACGCGGACCCAATGCGGATTGGTGGATGGCACATGTCTTTCGAATTTTTAGTTCTTGGACATGCCGGTTTCCTCACGATGTTTTCCTTCACCGTATGAGAGCACTGGCATTGCGCACATAAATTTTTCGAACAGAAAAATCCATTGGTGCACGACCGGGTTTGAACCCACGACCTTAGGATCGGAAGGCGGGGTCACTACCACTAGACCACCGGTGCTCTCGAAACTGGGCAAATGGGACTTAATAACACTCGTCTCGTTACTTTTACTGACATAAAATCCGAAGCCTGATTGTAGGATATTCGCTTTTTTCGCTCCATTTCCAGTCCTGTGCCCACTCTGCAAACAAACACGATGAACTGAAAAAAAGATTAAATCTATCCAATCCGAGCGACAGTGCCTTTCATATGCACACTGTACCATCTAACTACGCAGCGTATTTCACTAAACATACAAACATTTAAAAATTCAATTTTCCAAAAAAAATAACATCGTTGGAACAAACAAAAACCGGATCGCTTATTAGTTACTGCTTTACCTGGCGGTAAGACTCGCCAGGGTGTTCTGGGTATTTTCTATAAATAATAAAAATATATATCTATGTATTGTATTGTATTAAGTATATATCAGTCATCTAGTACCTACCCATAACACAGCTCTGTTTATCAGCAGCTTACCTTGAGGCTAGATGATGCTGTGTGGATTGTCCAGCATTATTTATTTATTTATATGATGAAGTATCGGGGCGGTTTTGCAAAAAAAAGCTTTTGTGTCTGAATGTAAAAATGTTCTCTGCCTGTAATAATAATAATAATAACAGGCCTTTTTATTTCCTTACTTACTAATTAATAAGGTTTTTATTTAGGCCAGTTCTTTACCTCTTTTATTAATTTTAAGAATTAAGACGAACGATGTGGCGCGGCGGGCGAAGGTCTGCGACGCAAGAGGTTGCGGGTTCGATCCCTGTTTTGGGACAAAATATGATGACGCTGTGTGAACTGTCCAGCATTATTTATTTATTTAATTATCTGGTTCCCATAGTATGTACTAATTTAGCTTAGTTCGCAGCTTCAGAAATGCTCACTAATATTTGTTTATTTATTTAAACCCTCAAAGTAAACAGACCCGACCTAATCCGCATAAGTGCAAAACACTTAACAAAAATTAGCCTGCAGGCAGGCAACTTGGTTGAATATTTACTAACAAGCGATCACAGTCAAAAAACAGTCGCTTACTGTTACAGTATTAATATCTGTTCTGTGTTGTTACTGCAAGTATCTTTTAGTTGATTACTAGTTGCGCGGGTCAGATAATAATCAAAATCAATACGTATTCTAAAAACAGCTAGACCACAGAACTATATTTGAGTAGAATGAGTGAGTGTATGTACCTCTCGTGCCGAAAAAACGGGCTAAGTACGGGCTGAGAACCTCTTTACTCGCCGTGAAACTAAGTCCACTCCCAACCGGGGGCGGTGTGGTGGTGTTTTAGTGCCTAGAATCGGTTTGCCGCGTGCTTATCGATGCTTTTAAATCATTTATTTTCGCGCGGCTTATGTTTCCCATCACTAAAAAATACATTTGTGTGTAAAATACAAATACGCAAAATGTTACACGCTCGGTTTCCATACAAATCGACGAACTCTTTCATTCTACTTAAATATTGTTCTGTGACTACATTGGAAGTACTATAATTATTTGGAACAAGTTTAAGCCTTATCTCAGAGAACCAAATTTTTTTGCAACTGTATTTATTTTGTTACGTCCATCATAAGCTGATCCCTGCTTATGGAGAACTCTCAAGACTCGGAAGTGGCGCGATTGTTCAGCCTGCAGCGGAACTGGCCGAGCAATGAAAGAAACTTTCAAACGGCGTGAAGGAATGGGCAAAACAACGGGACACATGGCAACACTGTGTGGGGAGCAGAGTGAATTAAAAACCCAGTTTTAGTACACAGCGTTAGATAAATAATAATAATAATAATCAATAAATAATGCTGGACAATGTACTTATTATTATTTTGCTTAAACATTATTAAGCTAACTGTATTGTTTTTTGTTGTTAAAACAATTTATACATATTCATGGTACCGTAGATTAAATGTAAATAATATATAATATTTTTATTTTAACGCATTGAATATTTTCTAAATTGAATTGAATTTGAATTAGTAATGATCACTAGTAGTCTAGTGGTAATGAGAATTGGTGCCTGTAATTGCACGCACATGTTATTTCCTTGAACCATACTCTTTGAACCGGAACACATTGAGCACCTACTGCTCCATGGCGGCAGAAATAGGTATGGTGATAGTATTTCATCTCACCAACTATCACGAAGAGAACTATACACTATACACTCTTCCAAAGCAAAATATACATAAAATAAAGTTTGTTTTACCTGACAGTGATAATAAAAGAGTTATTCAGCGTACTACCCCTTCTAATTCCACAATGATCCACCCCTCACGCCATGCGCCAGCAGATTGGATGGACTAAATTACTGAATGCAACTGAATGTGGGTTTGAATCTCACGGCTCGCCAAATTTTTTTTCAAATACCCTTTTGTTTTCAGCTTTAGACGTTTTTAGGGAGAAAACCGGTTGCCAGCGAAAAGATCTCCATTTTTACATGGCAATGGCAATTAATATTTTATGACCCCACCTTCACTCTTGCTCGAGAGTAATAGAAAAAAATGGTTGTAGGACTATTCAGCATGCATTAATGCGGCTTGGTGGGTACATATGCAGTGCCAGATACTCTGTCACTAGGCATAGGTGAGCAAACATTTTTGTTAAGGTTTGAAGGGCACTCTAGCAAGAGAAATTACAGGGCGAAAGATAAATAATAATTGTTCACGCGTGACGCCTAACATTAAGCGATGTATTGTTCTTGTCGTAATAATGATGACATAAAAAAGTATCTTACAAAACTAGGTACATTAGTTTATATTATGGTATTTAGACGCACTTTTATGTAAACTAATTTGTTGCTTGACAATAATCCTAAAACTGACCATTATAATTCTGATTCAGACTTTGCTTGTGTTAGTAACGTTTACAGGTAAGCCGGTAAACAGGCAACCTGTTTTTTAGATAAATTCAGCTTTTGTCTGTATCGGTCCGGTGTGCTCTAGTCAAGTTTCAAAGGCCGTGTTCGAAACCCAGTCACGTGGACAGCAGGGACAAAGAATAATGTCGGTATGACCTGTGGCAGGTATGACAATTGGAAAGAACGGATTTTTAAGTCAACTGCGCTTTGTGTAGATATGGGTGCATTGGAGTTGATAATTGGGGAAAAGAAAGTTTAAATGATAGCTTAGCGGTCGTTTGCAATCGCTTGTGCTCTATTTGGCATCTTTAGCAACAGTTCATCTTAAAAGCGACAGAAACCCAGCCGGTGTTATTGCCAGATTTAATTATAAGATATTGCCATAAAAACATTAAATAATCAATGTTTTTGATTTATTTAGCATCCCTCCTTTTTAAGTTGGTTAAAAGTCCTTATGTAATCAGCCTTACAAAGACTTGTGTTACTTTCTCGTTACTTATATGTTACCGTATAGAAGTTCTATGTTACAAAGTCTTATACGGCATGAGGTTGTTGAAACTGGCGTAAATTCACTTAGCTTATGTTATTTCACAGGGATCTTTGTGATTTTTTTAATATAACTCGAGGTGGATTAAGACCCAATCCCACTCGCCCGCGAGTAGATCAGTGTCCCAGCAGTGGGAACATTAGAAGGCTGTCATGATGAATAACCCAGTTGTTCGTTAAACCCGCCATGTTGTTTTGGATTGTGTTGCACTCCTTCACAAAGATAAACTTACTTTAGATTATGAAAAAAGCCAAAATAAAATAAATAAACAGTGATAAATGGTTTCTTTAATGATTATCTAATTATCTAGACCTATACACAAGACCAAGGCCCGGTCCCATACTACGTGAAACAACTCCTTTAAGTTTTTTATAATATTTGCGGGATTTTATCGCGTAATTTACCTTTTTATTTCCACAACCGAAACGTCGGGGAAATAAAAAGGTAAATTACGCGATAAAATCCCGCAAATATTATAAAAAACTATGAGTTCTGATCGCGAAAGTTTAAAAAAGACAACTCCTTTAAGGTTAGATACTAAACAGCTACATCTAGGCTTCTATTACAAGATCGTAATCAATCGCAGGTCTTTTAAAAAGAAAACCAACCGTACCAAGAGTAGTAGAGTTCTTTGTGATAGAGCTCGTCCGGGGAAGGACTACCACCATACCTATTTCTGCCGCCAAGCAGTGATGCCAAGCTGTGTTCCGGTGTGAAGGGTATGGTTTCCAGTGAAATTACTGGCACATGAGGCTTTCGTTCTTAGCCTCAAGGTGGCAGCCCGCGAGTGATACCTCTGGTATTGCAAGCGTCCATAGGCTGCGGTAACCGCTTACCATCCTGTGGGCCGTACGCTTGGTTGCCACATCAGTTGTATAAAAATAATAAAAATAATGTACATGTAAGTTATAAGTGTTTTAAGTAAAGGTACTTAAGAATATTGAAAGTACATCCGAACATAGGAGAAAGTTTACTCTAAAGTTCTCCAAAGTACATTCGGGCACTTAGCGCGATATTAAAGCGATGCGGGAACAAGCGTGCTCATGACAGAACTTCCAACTACTTTTAATTGTGCCAGGCTTTGCGGTGCGGTCTCTTGAAAAACGGCAACCGACATAAAAACTGTATTATAGCGGTAAGTTAGTTCGTTAATGTCAATGGTCAATTCGCTTGCATCTGTCGTGACAACAACTTTGAAAAACCAAATATTCATCATGACAGCTTTCTAATGTTCCCAGCGTTGAGACACTGGCCTACTCTCGGGCGAGAGTGATTGGGTATTAATCCACCACGCGGACCCAATGCGGATTGGAGGATGGCACTTGTCTTCCGAATGTTCAGTTCTTGCACATGCCGGTTTCCTCACGATATTTTCCTTCACCGTATGAGAACACTGGTGTAAATATTATTATCAGATTAAATTAAAGGCTTTTGTGACTGACTGACAGATCAACGCACAGCCTAAACCATAAGTTCTAGGAACATGAAATAGTAGGTACATTGCTCATAGTGTATAAGAGTGTACAAAGAAAGAAATTCCCGAAATCCAACTTCAAGAGAACACAACGGGAAAATGAAGTTTGTGTATAAAACTCAATGCGGACAAAGTCGCGGGGCGTACCACTAGTAGATTAATAAATTGCTCATGACTTTATTCATATAAACGATACGTATGTTCCACGGCACGTATACTTTCACACAGAACGACATCAGACACGTGTCACTGTGTAAAGCAGTCCCCGTTCACTCTGCACTAATAATAATAACTTTATTGAGGACCTAATTTGCATGATAGTTTTTCATACTTAACACACCTAATTATAAAATAGCCTCACAAATGGCGGTCTTATAGCAGATAGCGACTTCTTCCAGACAACCCTTACTAACTTAAAACTTAACCTAATATAAGTAACTAAGCTACTGATACTGTTATAATGTTAACCAATTCACTGTACATTGTTCTTGTGGCAGGCTTGTGAGTAGCAAGCTTTAAACCAATACGTTTCTGTTACGATAACATCTAGCGCAATAAAGGTCAAAGCACATCCTTCGTATGCAGAACGTAGACGTAGTCACGCACGTAGTCACGCCCAGAACAGGTGCTTTACTTTTGAATCCAATGACAATTCCGATCCAATCCCAGTTTCTATTTATTGCTGTAAAATTTTTGTACTCTTGAAAACAAGGTTGAATATGGCGCTTGGTTTGCTGTCAAATGTACGAAATGTCATTATTCCAATACCGATCTACCGATCGCGTCCAAGAGTTAGGCCTCAGAGCTTGAACTTGTTTGTTGTGATGTCCACTAAGGAATGTCCTTGAATACAATGTCATCATTGCACACTGTAATGCGACGTTGCCGTTCCGCTCCGCGTAGGGTACGCAGTTTGTTTGTAACTTGAAAGCTATCACGCATTACGTCTACTACGTGCACGTCACAGAATCACATTGATCTATACATTAAAACGCAGAAGTTCATGACAGAGGCCTTTGGGCGGCGGAAAAACTCACCACCAGAGTTATTGGCCACTGACTCATACGAACTTACTTAGTTACTTACGTTTTTGGATGCAAATAAATATATTTTTTTACATATAACGCAGTAGTAAGTGCACGTCTACGAGTTAGTCAGTGTGCTTTGGCCTTAAAAGTGTTCGTTTAAAAACTCGAATGCTATGCCATATTTCTCCATTTTGTTTTATTTGAATGTTCATTGAGATGTTGAATAAAGAACGTACGGATAAAAGAAGCGCATTGAGAAAAATCTCGAACGGAAAAAAGTTATTTCTCATTTCGACGGCTTTTGCTCCATAATTCAAAAATTTAAGGCGTGTTAGCACTATTTTTAATCGCTAGCAAACTTATCGGCGTATCTGAAAAGATTATTAATAATTTGAGTACTAATCAGTACTCGGAAGGCTAATAAAATAACGAAATATTTAGATGACAAAAAGTCCTGGGATGAAAGTGCTACAGCTCTACTCAGCATCTATATCAATAGCACGGTTCGTGACTAAACAGCTGTAGAAACAGCCATTGTTGTTGGACACAATAAAACTTATTTGACTAGACTTTATCTTAAGATTTTTTTTATGATGATGAACATGAACTTAAGTAATTCGCTTTTATTGTTTAGAACAAAATGTATTTCCAAGCTGTTTGCACGTCGGTTTTACCGCAACGGATAAATTTACGCTCGTGTGAAAGATTTCTTATTTCTATTGACTTATCCCTTTCCTAAAATATTAAATCTACTCTGATTGCTTTATGCTTTTTTTAGGAATAGTAGAGTTCTTTGTGATAGAGCTCGTCCAGGGAGGACTATGACCATACCTATTTCTGCCGCCAAGCAGTAGTGTTAGCATTGCTGTGTTCCGGTCCAAAGGGTATGGTTTCCGGTAAAATTACAGGCACATGAGACTTCATGAGGCTTCTTGTGGGCCGTACGCTTGGTTGCCACTTTAGTTGAATAAAAAAAACTTTATTATATTTCTTTTTGCATTGTTATTTATTATACATATATCTGACTATTGCGATAACGTTAGAAAATGGTGCCAAGAGACCTTTTCCGGAGGTCGATCATTAAGCACGATAAATGCTGCGATTTCACTGAAATAAATTTCCGAGTATCTTTCTTTACTTCACACAAGTTAAGGCGAGGACAGAATGCATGATCTCAAGTGGCTGTATAGTCTGTGTACACTTCGCCTTCTTTCTCAGTTTATTACTTTTACCAATAGCGCACTTATTTTCATGAAACTTATTATTAAAAAGTCACGGCGTAACTAATGATAAGCGGTTACAGTAACATAAGAACGCTTGCAATTTAAGAGATATCACGCGCGCTGCCACCCTTAACGCGGATCGAAAGTGATATGTGCCAGTAATTTCACTGGAAACCATACGCTTCAAATTAAAACACAGCAATGTGAGCATAACTGCTTGGCGGCAGAAATAGGTATGGTGGTAGCCCTTCCTCGGAGGAGCACTACATGTTATACATTATTTATAAGAATTATGCTTACAAAAGGTGTACAACGAAGAATTTTGATTATTCTTAAAGAAAGAAAGAAAAGTATTTCTTCGAAAGCACAAACAAAAAACACAGAGACAGAAACAGACTGGCCAAGTACATCACATCACACTAAACATAACAAGCAAAAAAAAAAATACCAAATCAAATACCTAAAAATTTTAATATACCCCTTTAATTATTTATGTATCTGATCTGGATAAAATTTGGCACAGGGATAGATTTTTGTCAGAAATAGCACATAACCCACTTTTTTACTTAAGCACGCGAGTGAAATCATAGGCAGAAGCTGGTGTTCAATATTAGGTCATGTGTCTTTACCCTACGCAATTTTCCGTACTTTTTGGCAAAGGCTACGTGTCGCGTACTGTGAAATTTACGAGTGTAGCGAAAGTGGACCCTAGCACGTGCCGATAACAAACACCCAGGGCCCAGGGCCTTTTTGTTAAGTATTTATAAGTGCAGTTGCCTGATTGGTGGAGATTCTGTTATTTTCAAGGCTTTTTTTGTATGTCAGTTCCGTCATTTATTTTTCTTAAAAAAATCGCAAATACTTAATGTTATCTAGGAACTAAATTTTTCATTTTATTAAAAATTAGTTGTACCCCGCGGTTTCACCTGCAGTTTTTCAAGGAGATACGTGGTGATAAACAATCACACATTCATAAATTTTACACAGATTTTCACATTTATAATATCAGTAGGATTAGAATGTTCGTTATCGATTTTGGTTGATTTATCAAATATAATAAAAAAGTGTTTCTAGGTCTACAATGAGCGCCTTAGATTTTTATTCTCTTAGTAAGATTTTGATCTTTTTTAATAATAAAAAAACAGCTTGCCAGGTGCAAAAACCTACGCTAAATATTGGACTTCAGTTTCACGCACTCTGTTGTAAAGGAAAATTTAAATCAAGAAAATGCATTCAAAAATTACCATTCTAAATTCAACACGAATTGAATACTGCCGAACGAATGGTCCCTGCTGCCAACATTATAAAATAGTTCATTCCTGTTCATTCTTACCAACCTGCTGGCACGTAAGCCAAGAGTGGCGGCTCGGAGTGAGGTGTCGCGATGAAGAGGGCTTCGGATTACGAATCCGTCCGTGATACGAATTTAAAATTTCGTTCGACTGTAGATTTTATTCGGGTATCTGATTTATTAGGGAAACGGCGATAAGCATGCGTTATTCTGGAGAAACCTGTTTTGTATTTACTTACAAATTATGAAGAGTATTTGGTTTTCTGAGATTTTAATCCAGCTTAAAAAATTCGCGGAAGCTTAGATTCTATGCAGGGAAAAACTTTTTTCAAATTTATGTATACCGATTTCTCCGAACGGCTAGTCCGATTATACTGTTTTCCAAAAGCTAGTTAGTTGCACAAACTTAAATCTTTATGTTATTTCCGAAGCACAGAAGCGCTTTGAGGCAAACAATTACTAGAAACACAAAAAAACTTTCAGTTAATATAATTATTTAATAAGTTAGTTCAATATAGAATTAATCATGAATAAAATTAAAAATTCATCAAACTGCAAAATCGCGTACAAAATGACGTTGGAAAAGGTGTTCAGACAAAATGACGCGCTCAGTGCCAATTATAGTCTGAGAGCCAACAGTAAAAAGTGAACGTAATTTAACTGGTGTTGCCAGTTTTGTTGAACGAGCGTTTTAGAGCACTCGGCTCCGCGGAAGACATTATCCACACGTTCGTAGCGTAATGATCCTTCAAGGGGGTGGCTTTGTAGGGGTTCCTGGAAGAGCTATGGCATTGTGACTAACTAAACATTTCTGTTATATGTAATGCTTGTATCTAATAAGCATGATGACAGTTACCAAGAATCACTAAAATTATGCCTTCACCTTATGAAAAATGATTCAAGGAATATAAAAACCATATTTCTTTTTACATTAGATGCGAGATTGGTAATATTTTTAATAAAATAAAATTACAAAATATAACAACCGCCATAAAAGGTCTTCTTGTCAAACAAAAAAGGTCAATCTGAGCATTTAGGTTCTCAAATTGGTGGTCAAACAAAATTGCCGAATTTTGAACCTTATTGCTAAAACTTTACATTGAAAACTGACATAATGATGTCTTTTTTTACTACTAAACCATTAATTTCTGGAATAACAAGTTATTTTGTGCATAAAGTCGATACTTCTGAGCATTTTTTTTCAAAATCAGTCATCATATTTATTTTCGATGTTCTTAGGCTTTAAGTTCGATGGATTGGTGGATGATAAAGACTCAAATTCAGTCGTCATGGCGCTCTTTGGGGAAGGCCTATGTCCAGCAGTGGACGTCTATAGGCTGTTATGATGATGATGATGATCTCTATTTTAAAATTTTCTTAATCAGCATTTTTATTTCTTAGTGTACCGATTAGTGAAATTTAAATATTATAGACAAATATTCATTTGTTAGCTTCGATTTGCACTTGACTTATCTTATTTTAAAATTAAAATGAAATGCACTTGAAATTTCGTAGCGGCAGCGTAGCTTCGTAGATGTGCTACACGTTTTAAATTTCAAACATTATATTTTTACTACTAATGTGAAATGTTTTTTTTTTATATACCACTAAAGTGGCAACCAAGCGTACGGCCCACTTGATGGTCAGCGGTTACCGTAGTCTATGTACGCATGCAACATCATAGATATCACTTGCGTGTTACCACCCTGAGACGTCAGATGAAAAGTCTCACCTGTCTGTAATTTCACCGGAAAGCATACCCTTCCAACCGGAACACAGCAATGCGAGCATTACTGCTTGGCGGCAGAAATAGGTACCCGTGCGACTTGTGAAGTTATTTATCTCATTATATAATATTTGCTTAATTTTGGGTTGGGTAGCGCTGTGTAAAAATGTCTGCTTTATTTAAATCAGTTTCGTATCACGTGTAGTTTTAATAACAATTTCCCATCTAACACGCTTCCATTAAATCTACCTCCGCGAACAATATGGCGTTCTAAAAGTGCACTTAGCAACATTACGCATGCAAATCTGAAGTCCGCCGTCATCTGCGCGCCAGTAATCCGATTACCGCAGTGTTCGGACAATCGAGAACCGGAGATTGCAGACTCGGGATAAACAGCTGTGTTACTCACTAAGGGACAGGCCACGCAGAAAAGACGTTGGAGAAAAACGCGTCGCCGTCGTAGACAAGACGCGTGACTTTTTAAAACATATAGAAAATACAAAGTAGCTGACCTATATTCTCTATTGTCTATCTGTGTTGTAAATATCAGCCAAATTGGTTTTGTTGTTGACCTGCAACAAAACCAAACATCCAAACTTTATATAATTCATTTGATTTCATTTATTCATTGCTTTCATGTATAATTAATTACAAAGAAGGCCATCCTTTGTAAGTATCTACTCAAGAATAGTGAGATTATAATAAAGATAAAGATAATATTAGTAATATTTGGGGATTCAGTTATTTTTAATTGACCAAGCAGCTCTCAATAAGCTATAAAACGGATGGTGCATTATCGGATGGTAATGAAGGCAATTTAAAACTTAATTGTATGCTTTTGATCGATGCGTTGCGGTTTGCGTCGAAAACAACGATGAATGCCCCCCTTATGTGATTCACGCTTTTCAGCGTTAAAAGATAATTTTATACAAATTTTAAAAGTGTTTAATGTACATTTCGTGCAATTAAATTGTGTGGGTGCAAAGTGCAAAATGCTGTTCATTTTTGTGTTATTGTTTATGTAGTTATTATTATTTTTACTAGTCGAAAGAAATAAAAACAGTGCAGTAATGGTTTTTCTTAGTGTGAGCGTCAAAGCTTCTTGTAGCGCTGCGCTAAAGCGCTAGACTTTTCTTATCGCGACGTCAAAACTTCTTGTAGTGCTGCGCTAGAACGCTATAGGATTTATAAATTCCTTAACTTAGAGTCTATAACGCGACGTTATGGCGTTTACTATTAGGCATGAGCTTAACCTTCTCATAACTCTCGGCAAAATGGTTCATTCTAAGCGGTTCCTCCAAGAAAATTAGCAACCTTTTCAAAATGGCGAATCTCATAACCGTTACAAAATAACCAATCGGATGCCGTATCCGGAAACACTTCAACCCTTCCATTAAACGTAGAGGCTAATAAAAAGCACACACTCGTCAGATTTGAATATTCATTAAGGATTTCTAAGCTGTGCGTACATTGACGCTAAGGGCGATTATAAACAGTGCGATGCGATTCCAAACATGAAAACGATGAATTTGCTAATTAATGCTTTCATTTTAGTTATGAGATTATTTTGTCCCGTAACATTTTTCATCTAAGCGACGAGTCGCGCGTAGTTTAATCACCTCTAATTAAACTCAGTTAATAGTTCTAAACCAAGAATAGCTACTTTTTATAAAAGTACCACGTGAGCGAAGCCGAGGATAGAACCTAGTACTTATCTAATTAAATGTTTTTATTTGACTCATTCATCGGAGCTGATTAATTTCAATTTAGTTCAAATAATTTATTCAATCCTCACTTTACATTTGATTATCTTATTTACTAATCAGTTAAAATTTTTGATACAATGCCAATTCGAATAATGTTAAGTTTTATCATAGAATTACTGCACAGCATCTGAACAACAGACAAAAAAATATAGGTATATCTATTATTCACTCGCTGTCAAACTTCTATCTGAAAAAGGTGATTGAGTTTTCTCAACGCGTGTGTATACAATGCCTTAGAATATCTCTGAGGTCAGAGGGACCCCTCTAAGAGGGTCCATTAGTGTGAGTGTTATTGTGACGCCTACCAAGTAACGCGAAATTGGAGTTTTGTACCGAGTCATGTCATTAAGTGCTGGGGGGGTACTCATTTGGATGTTGTTCGAGAAGATGGTTTTACCCTTTACTAAGGGTAGCAAAAGGTAGCATTATGTTAAACGAAAATGAGCTTTACTTGATTTTTCTTCGTTATTTTAAGACAGGTGTAGACTTTTCAAAACACTTCGAAGAAAAGTTAAAGTTAAGTATGATTTACATTGAGTCAGTAGCAAAGCAGTATATTACTGGCACATGAGGCTATCGATCTTAGCCTCAAGGTGGCAACCCGCGAGTGATACCTCTGGTATTGCAAACGTCCATAGGCTGCGGTAACCGCTTACCATCTTGTGGGCCGTACGCTTGGTCGCCACTTCAGTTGGATAAAAAAAAAAAAAGTTAGCGCTGACTCCTAATTCGAGCAAAGTGTGTGCTGACCCGCTACTAGCCTTATGTAAACGTTGTCAGATGTTTTATCAAATGAACATTTTTTTTTCTCAATAGTGTTCTTACCTCTAGCTTTTATCGAACCCGCAACCTCTCGCTTCACAAACGGGTACTCGCCCATCGCACTACCGAGGTTGTCTCTGGTCTCTGTCGTCTACAACACACCGCACACTACAATAACGCGCAACACACAGCGGGCGGGCGCGGGTCGGGTCAGATCCGACGCGGGAGTTTATCCTTTAATTTGTATGGACGACAATTCTTTTCTTTTATGGCCTCTGTGGCTAGTTTGCCACAATTTTGCCAGTGTCAAGTGTATTAATTTGATTGTCGCTTAGCAACGTAAACAAACGAAATTTGGAAAGAAACGATGACTTTTCTTGGAAAGTCTTTGACTAAATTACCAACCAACATCACCCCTCCATTTCAATTACTTACACTTGTGCTAAGTAAACAAGTTAAACTGGATAATCTGCCACCAAATTTACGCAATAAAACTTAAAATAACACGAGAAAAATAATTAAAATGGGAAGACCCATGTCGTTTTGACAAGATAGCCAAAGACAATCCCTGCCGCGCTTCACCCAACCCGCGCCCGCGTTCAGTGTGTTGTCATCCTTGACGTCAGTACAAATACAACAAAAAACACCCGCGGCAGTTCTGCGGTCCTCCAGACGCCACGCCAGTCCAGTAACGTGTTCACGTCACATTGAAGGCTGGTTGGCCTCGACCAAACGTCGAGGCGGTTGCGAGGTGAAGTGGATCACAGTTGTCTGCATCAATATTAAAACTGTACAAGCATCACAAACTACTGCGCTAAGCTTTGTCCAATCCCAACTCACCTTTTCGGAGAACTAAACAAAAAGTTTATTCACTTTGTAGGTGCAAAAGGCTACGCTACGGATCAGAAGGCTAGCATCGTTTTTGACGTATAAATAAAATTATTGCAGGTAGATTCGCTAATATAAATTTAATTCTGTGAGCATTTCAGAAGCCTTTGAAGCATTTGAAAACCAGCATAGATGAGTCTTCGGCCTATTCACCTCCATTACTATTATTTACTTGATGGACCGATGATAATAAAGCGTTCACCGGAAGTCGCTGGATAGTGAAGGATCGGGTATGATGATGGCGATGATTATAATTATTTTATATACCTAGCAAGAGAAGCAAGAAGTTACGCGTTTAATTCCCGCTGTGGGACCATTGTTTCCATGGTCTGCAAATATTTCTTCCGGGGATAGGTATTTGTAATACTGTATTTATTTAAAAATTCTGAAAATATGGATTATAAATAGTTAGTAGGTACTAGTTTTGCTTAGTTTTGGGCTAGATGGCGGTGTGTAAATAATTTATTATTATTATTATTATTATATATTTCTCCAGATTTACGCTTGCATCAATTAACTAACTCTAGCAAAGATATTTTATTTATATTGTAGCATTCAAACTTGTGCTAAATGTACAGACCCCGGCCGAAAACTCGCCGAAAGCCTTCGGATTTGCATCGAAAATGAGTGCTAAAACCTACTTTAAAATGTGCTAATTTCCCTTTAAACCTTCAAAGTGAACATTTCAGTTTGAACGGCAATTTGTTGGAAACTGTTTAAGTCTGCTTGAAAGACTGATGCTTTCAATAAAATCAAAGTTTGAATAATTATCCTCGACTTTGCTCAAATATAACCATTTTTAGCCATTTCTCGTGGTAGTTTGTATAGCTTGTTGACACGCGGCGGTAAAACATAGAAGTGCATATACGTCACCGTAACACAGGACAAACATTTTGTATGATCGGCAAACATCTGTGTATAAAAATAGAGTGCCAACAAAGATTTCTCGAAGTTGCATGTTTTTTAAAGTCAAAGTCAAAGGCAAAGTATTTTTATTGCTTGAAATATATGCCATGTTGAACTTAGATGTTAATTATTTTGATTGTGTACCAATGTATTCTACCCTAAGAGGCATGCAATATATGATTTACAATGTCAAAAAATTAGAGAATATAAAAATTCTATTAGATACAAACAATAATAATAAATAAATAAATAAATAATGCTGGACAATCCACACGGCAACATCTAGCCCCAAGGTAAGCTGCTGTTAAACAGAGCTGTATCATGGGTACTAGATGACTGATATATATATATAATATAATACAATACATAGATATATATTTTTTATTGTATATAGAAAATACCCAGAACACCCGGAACAATTTGTAGATCGTACAAACATTTGTCCCGAGGCGGGAATCGAACCCGCAACCTCTGCGTCGCAGGCGGACCTGCGCCCGCTGCGGTACATCGGTCGTCAATCGACAATCAATAATTAATAATATGAATTAACAATACTTAATAACAATGATAGGAATTAAGTTTTATTTGTTGCTTTCTTGTTATTATTTTCCAGGCAGGTATCTAACTCGTATCTTTTAGCTTATAATCGTATTATTTGTCCAAACATAAAAAAAAAACATATCAGTCAAACGGTATCGGCAGATATATAAATATATCCCTTTAAATATTGTTCTTTTGATATTAAAAAATCGGTTGAATCAACTAAGTTGGTATGACTCAGTGTCCAACACTGGTGACATAATTTGAAGACCGCCCGAAGGCCTCCCAGCTACTATAGTACTGATTTACTTACAATTGAATGTGATTTGATAAAAATCAAACGCCATAATTATGTCTTGCTAAGAAAAAAAAGTGCACATTTTCGGTTTTTTTATGTGTCAGTGCTACGAACGGTTTTCCTTGATGATTATGATTTATTTACTGTAGTAATCAAATATTCCTGGCAACATTTAATTTTGTTTCTCTGCTTCGGATGACACAATGTTATAATAGACAAAAGCGCTTTGACGAAACTTCAACTGACGGTCACCCATCCAAACAACAACCTTACAGGGCATTGTTTAACTCCGTTGATTTTTAAGAACAACAATGCCACGAGCGCTTCCTTGGTTTAATTAAAATTAACACAGCAAGCCCAATTTAATACCATCAAATCCTTATCTACTAATACCCACTTCCTCTGTACCTCCATTGACAAGTATCGGTTTCCGGTTCCGCTATTCAGCGCGTGACAGAAAACACTGCCTTTCGAATCTCTAATACATCGGCCCTAATAACTAGAGACTGGGTTATATGCAAATACACTGGATTATATACATTTTTGTTATGATTCATTTATGTTTCATGTGTTTATTTTTTAAACTTTATTTGAATACCTAAAAAAATATTTAACCTTTACCTACAATTTAAAAATATTGAGTTCACAAAAAAATACTGCTTTTTTTTAAATAAACAAAATTATTAAAGTCGAAATCACTATATAAATTTTACTGGACTAACTCTATTTTAACGTTTCTAAAACAACTGTCAAAATCTACTACAAATACTTCATAATTACTGTTAAAATAAAATAAAATATATAAAAATGAGTGGTACTATGTAGATACTAGCTGAGTCAAGGAAGCAATAAGAAAAGGATAATTAACGAAAAAAATTCTTTGCTTCATTAGTATCTACACAATAAGTCCGGTCCCTGAATTGCGAGAGTCTGGTACCTGAAATATGTGTTATTAAAAACGCTATGGTATGCTAGGGTATGCTACGCTACATTTTTGAATGGAACTCTTAACTTTTTGCATATAAAAAGTTGTGTGCATATTTAGCATGCTAAGTAACAATATACCCCATCTCTACTAATAACCGTATCGTAGTATCGTAAAGCTATAGAAATTCGGCTACCTCACCCTTTGTTTTACACAAGGGATGAAGGGAGTCTAAAGTTACTGCCGACGTTTATCTGTTATGACCCGTGCAATCTGGGGGGCGGCTTTTTATGGGAGTAATCTATGGCTGCAACAGGGTTGGCCTGCGAATGTTTCGTTTTGGAACAGATGGCGAGTTTTTAGTTTGGCTGAGCTAAATAACTAATATTTTATGGAAATAGGTAAGCTCTGTGACTTTTGCATTCGTAGTTCAAGGGTGGGGTTTGGGTACTGCTTAAATGTTATAGTACCGTACTTTTATTTTGTACGATTATTTTGTTACAATCTTAAATTTACCACTTGTTTTGGTTATAAATGCTGACGATCATGACGTCATGACAGGCGCAGCTCATGAAGAAGAGCTTCTAAATAGCTTAGAAACGTCAGCTTATTATGACAAGCCAGTTAGCCTTCTAGTTAATTCTATCAATGCCAGTGATGACTTATAGCACTGAGACGTGGTTGCTAACGCTATTGTTCTCATTCACTGGCCCATCGACCAGAGTGTGAATGTTTCTAATGAACTAAGCCGCGGACAGAGACTAATTCAGTTATAACTCTTGTGGCGTGGGTAAATTCTCAAGTGTAATGTTATTAGGTACACTTTAAGATATTTCGCATCCTTTATATTGACCCAATAAACCGAGTGCGCCAGTGTACTCCAGGAAAATTGTACGTTAAAATCTGAAAAGAAAACGATCCCAAGGGGATACTAAACACATTTCAGGCGACTACAGCCTGGGGCTATCGTTTCCTATAAACCACACCGTGATTATCCCAAATTTAACGGCTGATCCAATTGCTTATTGGCTTCAATAGCTACTTTATAAAGATAGTAGTATTTTTTATAGAAGACATAGACTTGTTTCCAAACTACCGTAACATTCATTGTAGAAAATAGGAAAAATCTAACGCTGCAATACTCCTGTTGTAACGGGGGTGTTTGCTAAAACTAATGAGGCTTGAGGCATTCGATGAACTGATGTCATTTTAAATTATAGTCTAGGCAGTTGCAGGAAGTCAGGAAGTTGCTTGATATGATCGGTCGTCATGGCACTCTTTGAAGGAGATCTATATCCAGCAGTGGACGTCTGTTAGCTGATACGACAATGTTATTAATTACTTGAGCTTACGTTAAATAATAGTTTTTATCAGATTTGGTTTAGCCTATAGAATATTAAAATGCTTCAGAATGTACGTTAAACTATCGATTCCAGTTTTTTAGAGTTAGAGTTAGAGTAGGTTAGAGTAGTTAGGCCATGACGAATGCTTAGGCGGCCTATCATTGTTACTATAGTTAGTTACTTACTCTTACTTTGTGGTAATTTTAGATCTAAGTCTCAGGTGGCAACGCGCAAGTGATTATCTCTGATGCTGCAAGCGTACATAGGCTACGGTGACCGCTGACTATCAAAAGGGCCGTTTGCTTGGTTGCCATTTTTGTAGTATTAAAAAAACCCTTTAATTCAAGCGTACAATGTTACATATTATCTAAATCTAAGTTCAGGGTCACATACCTACCAGTGAGATAAAAAAAACTGAAATACGCAAGAAATACGTTAATATTAAGTTGAACAGACTCACTACAGCGTTACCCGTCTATCGGAGCAGATTAAAAATTAATGTTTCAAAAGCAAACCATCGTGCCAAACTTTTAGGGCGCTAAAGGAATATTAATTTCAATATACAAAACCGTTAAAAAGCGTTACTGTCTGACTGTCAATTAACGCATAACAAAAATTTTAAGTCCTTAACATGAAATAAAGGTGTTTCTTTGGGTGAAGTAAGAAAGGAAATCTCAAAATTTAATTCTTAGGACGCAGCGGGAAGTAAAATTATGAATGAAAAATGTCAGCGCGGACAATGTCACGGGGCATTGCACTAGTATAATTTATTTTATACAATATAATTGGTTAAAAACAAAGAACCACAAAGCTGAATTTTGCATCTATTCATAGAAAATCCTAGCACAAAAATTATTTAATAATTTACTTACTATAGCAGACCCGCCCTGGCTACGCACGGATGCTATACGTCTTCCTCTTGAATCACTCTATCTATTAGAAAAAACGCATCAAAATTCGTTGCGTAGTTTTAAAGATTTGATAGATTTAGATAGTAGATTTTATCAATTTGTATCTATAACGTTTTGTCTCAGGGAGCAGATTGCGCTAAACAACAACGTTGTTTAAACTACGTTGACTGCGCAGAGTGTCTTAAAGTGCTGAAATGCATTGTAATCATAACTTCATCATCATCATCCACAGCCTGACTTCACCCACTGCTGGGTATAGGCCTCCTTTAGTTTGTGCCATCTACCACGATCCTGTGCTAATCTAATCCACTTACGGCCCGCGACTTTCACTATGTCGTCTACCCATCTCGCCAACGGTATCATAACTTAATTTAACTATATTAAAATGATTTTTTTTTATTATGTATTAAGTATAATTATTTTTTTTGTCTGATTCTGTCAGCTTGATACCTACAAATAAACTGTTTCGTAATTAGGATTTCTGGATTCAGGCTGAGCCTAGTGAGAAATCCAA
Organism: Colostygia pectinataria; assembly: GCA_951394395.1. Taxonomy (NCBI): domain Eukaryota; kingdom Metazoa; phylum Arthropoda; class Insecta; order Lepidoptera; family Geometridae; genus Colostygia; species Colostygia pectinataria. Next base: position 8,782,642 of record OX596365.1, on the reverse strand, counting down.
CAGATAATACCAATTTAGTTATTAAGTTACCTGTAAAATACTGTGTAAATTGTATCTAAAAGCAGCTCGCTTACTTTGCTTTTCTGTGTGTTGTACCTATATGTATTCTTACAGTAAATAAATGTATTACTATATCTATGAAATTACAAATTTCTAATTTTGTAAGATGCTGCTTCTAACTTTGTCTGCACATCATGCAAGTTGTTTTATTAAGAAATTATAATTATAAAAGTTTAACTTTAACTTATGAAAACGATACCCTAAATTCTACAAATTTTTGCACCAAATTAGGGATTGAAACTCAAAAAGTGCAGAGGGTTGAAATAGCGTGCATGATTAAATAAATATTTGTGTTTCTCCCTAGAAGCGTTGACACGGCGCATGTGACCCGCGTAGGCTACATGCACAAATGAATAAGAAAATCTAAACTTAGTCCTAAAAAAAGGGCTATCTAACGGTGAAAGAAAACATTGTGAGGAAATCGACTAACGGCGTCCGGCAAACCGTTATGCTTTTTATAGGTTATCGTTGATAATATTAACTAGGTGTTACTAGCGCCGTGAAGGCTCAACATTATCTATACTTGAAAAAGCTTATCTCTTTTCCAAAGACCTTCTAAGCCTCCTTTTACAGAAGAAGGATAAAGTAATTTTAATGGCTGTATAAATTGTTCACGTCGGGTGAAGTGGAAAATCATAATGTGATTTTATGAAATTAAATAAACGTGACTGATTTGGTAAATGCAATTTGGAAAAATAATAATTTCGCTTCTCCATCCAATCGGGGGCGTTTTCAAATCTGCCGTAGAATTTGATTGTATATTGATTGTCCGGCCGAACCACGGATTTTGTTCAAGTATAAAATTATCTAACATTACACGTTCATGACGTCATAAAATTATTATACGTGGGATAATTCTTTTTATTTAGCTGCAGCCTGAATAAAATTATTTTAGAACGACATATTTTAAGAAAGAAAGATACAATAACAAACAAATATACATAAAAAATATATACATAATTATATATTATCATACAGTGGAATTGATAACATCTTTTTATGCAGTCTTTAGATTCTTTTTTTTTAAACAACTAAAGTGGGAACCAAGCGTGCGGCCCACAAAATGGTAAGCGGTTACCGCAGCCTATGGATACAATACCAGAGGTATCACTCGCGTGTTGCCTTGAGGCATAGATCGAAAGACTCGTGTGATCGTGTGCCAGTAATTTCACCGGAAACCATACCCTTCACACCGGAACACAGCATTGAGAGCATTACTGCTTTGCGGCAGAAATAGGTATGGTAGTAGTACTTCCGGACGTATTCTATCACAAAGAACCCTGCTATTATACCAGTATTTAAAAAAAAAAATGCTTATACTGCAGTCGCTCCCAGATGACTCCAAGAGGTTTTTGACGTTTCTCAATACCATGTTGAAAATTAACGACCACTAATACGACATTAAATTAAATAGCGTTTGTGTATTCGCGTACTACTTACTGCTTTGTACTGTTTGTCAGACTAACGCTAGAGTTACAGGAACAGAATATTACTCAACACTGCAATATTGCATAATGGATCAGAATTTCATTTCGAGTTGGTTGCACCGCGGGGACGCGTATTGAACATCCATTTGAGTATAGATAGTTATACTCGTATCAGATATTATTGAAGCTGATTGCAGACCTCTGAGAGCTACGCGATACTCTGTTTTAACATTTTTATGAATCGAATAAGTAAGTAAGTTCAAATGAGTCAGTGGCCAACTCTGGTGACAGAGTTTCTAGGCCGCCCGAAGGCTTCTGTTATGGCTTATCAACTTCGAAAAAGCCGGGACTGCGAAGCACAGTAGCGCTCAGTTGAAATTGCCACTGGCGGTCACCTATCCAAATGATGACTACGCGGAACAGTGCTTAACTTCGTTGATCTGATAAGAACAACTCTAATTGAGTGATTAGCTAAGAAAACTGTTATATTATGCCTCAAACAACGGGTTTGTCGGTCGCCATTACAGCGGACATTATAGTCATCAATGGCTGAAAAACAGCGTGGCTGAGTCCTTGCTAAAACATCCACCATTTCTATAACTATAATTATTACTACTACTATAATACAGTTAAATAAGTAGCTACCTACTTAGATATAAAAAGATGTGTGGTTAAGTGAGTAAATGCCATTTTTTTTATTAGACTTGTGGCGGAAGAGACAATTCGCAATTATTTAACGGCTTAGTACATCATTATTTAATCGTCAAACAGTCTGTTATGTTCTCACTGCTGGGACATTAGCCTACACTTTCTATAGATACATTATCAATTTATCTATTTATAATTAACAAAGCTTATTAGTGATAGTGCAGTTTTTTTTTAGTGACAGGACAATCAAGGCGCCCACTTGATGTTAAGCACTACGCCTGACTATTACAGTACAGATGCCACCCAAAGCAGAATTGGTGGTGTCTTTCGATTTTTTAATTCTTGGACATGCCGGCTTCACTACCACTAGACCACCAGTGCTCTTGAGTGTTAATATAGCTGTAGATAATTAGTATAGCCTACAGTGAGCACCAGTTTTACCAGCCCGCTCGAACTTATGACATAAACAAGTAACATCTGCTTTGTCTTATTGAGTTTGGAACTCAATATAGTGACTCAATAGTAAATATATAGGTACAAATCAAATTTCAACGTGCGCCTTCGATATTTCGTGGATAATAAAATTGGAAACGTAGAACGTGAGTATATTTTTCTGATGCGATAAGGACGAATCTAAGAAATAAAATACGACTGTTGCCAAGTGTACCTTAGGTGGTATACCCATTCAGAATCATCAGTAAGTAATAGTATTCGCAAACCGATCCAGGAAGGAAGTACGTACGGTCACATAAATATTTAATTTCTATCTGTCTTCTTGTCATAAAAATTTCAATTAAATTATATTTTTTTTTGTATTCAAACTTTGTGTAGGACGTGTGGTATTCATTGTTTTTTTTTTTAATACCACTAAAGTGAACGAAAATATTGGCAAACATTATTAAATTTAAAAATACTGGCAAACATTTTGAAATTTATATTTTATAGCACTAAAGTGGCAACCAAGCGTACAGCCTACTTGATGGTCAATGGTTACCGTAGCATATGTACGCATGCAATTATGATTTTGCATGCGTACATAGGCCTCATTTGCGTGTTACCACCGTGAGTCGTTAGATAGAAAGACTTATGTGCCTGTAATTGCACCGGAAACCATACCCTTCGAACCGAACACAGCAATGCGAGCATTACTGCTTGGCGGCAGAAATAGGTATGGCGGTAGTCCTTCCTCGGACGAGCTCTAAAACAAAGAACTCTACTACTCATAAACGTAAGTAATAAAATACATTTAAGTAATTAGCATACTTTGCAACTTTCTTGCAATAAACTATTATGCATTTTATAGAAAAAACTTCAATCTATATTTAAACTTGGAATCTTTGAAATCGCGACCACTGGCAAGCTCTGCAAAAAGTAAAATAAGGCACAAAGGGCATTCTTAAAGCAATTTCCTTACTGATCGCGTCTTAGCGCGGTACTACTGATTTGGAAGCAGCTAGATCGCTTTATTATTACGTTACTGAAGCCCGAATACTCAAACGCTATTCAAATATATTGGATCGTCTTCTAAATAATTAAAAAAAAATGTATTGTGTGAAGTGTAACCTAAATAATTTTAATGATTATTTAATTATTTCTGACATTGAATTTGTAAATAATATTGTTACAAATCTACAACATCGGTATCGTTACGAACGACCCACCGGCTATATAGAGCGCCCCGAGCGGCGCGCTCACACACTTTACTCGAGACTTCGTGCTGTGCCGACGTATTTTGACGTATTTTGTATCGAGTGTAGTTTAAAAGCTAAATCTCTCTTTGTCATTATGATTGTTAAAGTTAACTTCGTAGTTGGATGTATTAGTTAAGGTTCTGATTAAATTATTTTTAAAAAGTTGGTTTCCAGTCTGTTTTCCAAAAATATATTTTATATAAATTTTCATGCCGCTTAAGTCGGCGAAATTATGTTGATACTAATGTCTTGATTTTGACAACTAAGACTATCTAAATACTAGGTATTTGTTGCAAATGAATTTCATTTCATTTCATTTCTCTGTCTAATTAAATTATAGTTAGCCTTTAAGAAATTATCTTATTACAATTAATTGTGCTAACAAAATCATAATTTAAGTACTTATTGTATGCTAAAAGTATTTATTAGTTATTTTTGTCAATTTGATATATTATTTTTTATCTTAGCACGCTAATGCTTGCGGGCTACTGCTTGGGGGCAGCATGTCTGTCACTGTGGTGGTACTCACCAAGACAGAATCTTGATGAAGAGTCCTATCACTATGAAATAACTCCTTCACCAGAGTTGGCCACTGACTCATACGAACTTACTTAACACCAAGTAATCGTGAGTCAATTTACAATATTGGAGTGAGTTAGCTATTGTTTTGTTTAAGGTATAGGTTAAATCTATTTTTAAGCCATAACTCCTTGGTCGGCCGGGAAGAATCCTTTAGCAGCGAACCACTACAAAAGCCTTTGAAAGGGCAAAACGGAAAATAATATAAATTTTCTAGAAAAATGGACGCTGTTATAGTTATTGAAGGGGAAAACTGAGTTTGTTGCGATTCAAGAGATGGGTAACTTTAAGAGTTTTTACTCACTTACAGAATCATTACAGAAGAGCAATATCTAACGTCTGAACACTAAAACCTGCCTACCCCTACTGGATACAGGCGTGATTTTATGTATGTATGTATGAACACTAAAACGAGCTTAATTGTTGACTGAAAGGCTAAAAAACTTTGTTAATTTAAAGTTTATTAAAATGTATGTGTGACCATGTTCTATCACGGTAGGAAGCGAACAGAGAAAAAAATCTAGTGTTGCCATGTTCATGGTATGACAAGCTTAATTAAACTTATTTATAACTGTTGGTGCTAGAAAAATAATACTTAAGTTCTGCATTATATATCGTGGAAGGCCCAGAAGGAGATGGAGGGACGAACTTGATGTATACCTCAAAGAGTGGTCCCAACTAGCCGGTAACAGAGAGGTATGGAAAGAGAGAAGGGAGGCCTTTGCCCTGCAGTGGGACACTACAGGTTTATAATAATAATAATAATAATAATAAGTTCTGCATTGAACATTATTGATGACATTTGGGCATAAAGCTGCTTACATTACTCTGTCGTGGCGTGTCGCGACGCGTTAGCATATCGTATCCATACACTTTGTATGGTTAGAATTATATTATTACAGTGTCCCGTGACGCGTTATGTAAATGTATGGATACGATAAACTTATGAAGCGTCACGACACTGCACGACAACATTATATGAAAGCGTTGGGTTACTGACCCCATCATCATCATCATCAACGATCATCATCAACGTGTATTTTCAGCGAATGTTCGGTTTAGAAGCTAGAAGTCAGATTCCCGTTGAGAAAAAAATAGTTGAATGATTTCTTCAAATATTTTTGTTACGGGTCTGGTAGTAATTATTTAAAAAAAACTATCAGTTATCTGGTTCCTATATCCAATATTTTTTTTAGTTTGTGGCTACATAGAGCTGTGGGAAAAATTTCCACCAATTTTTATTTATACCTTTATTTACTAGTACCAGTATAACAAAACTAAAACATGCAACGAACTACTGACACCGGAACAGTAGTACTAAATTATTCTGTACTACTGCTGTCACTCGACGTAGAAAGCAGGTTATAAGCGCCTTTTTCACCGGCTGTATATTAGGTAAGATAGTTATGATCATTTGTTTATTTGCACCAAAACAATTTTGATACTTACATACAAAATAGTGGTTCAGTACCTACGTAAAAACACACAGATATTAGGTAAGTACTTATTCTTAAATTAGGTACTAAATTTCATTAGAGGTGGTTTGCCCATCTAAAAAGCACTAGTATCGTGATTCTACAACAAACACAGAAAACTGTATTATAAGCCATTTATATCTTAGTTAGTTATCAATTTAAGAGCGTGTAGAGTGACAATTTTTTAGTTCAAAGTGTTTGATGAATGAAAATTTAACAAGTGACTTACGATTTAAAGTACATATTCCTTTGTCGGTTGTCAAGTCACTAGTACAAACGCCAGCTAACTGCTTAGTTTCAACGCCGAAGACATTGTGTATAAAATATATTCTAGTTTTGTATCATTATCTACGCGAAAGTAGACAAAAATAGATCAGTCTAGAAGCTAGTGCTTTTTTAGTATAATCGTACTAAATTACTAAATTATGTTTAATTTTATTTGATGACATTAATAAATTAATTATTCAATTCAAATTTTTGTTCAACACATTATTATTTAAATGATTGTAAACTGAAGCATTGCACGCCCTAATAGGGTAGAATGCATTGAATCTAGAATTGTCTGTAACACCTCTGTACCTACATGACGTAATTCAGCAATAAATATACTAGTAGTAGAGTTCTCTGTGATAGAGCTCATCCGGGGAAGGACTACCACCATACCTATTTCTGCCACCAAGCAGTAATGCTCGCATTGCTGTGTTCCGGTGTGAAGGGTATGGTTTCCGGTGAAATTACTGGCACATGAGGCTTTCGATCTTAGCCTCAAGTTGGCAACCCGCGAGTGATACCTCTGGTATTGCAAGCGTCCATAGGCTGCGGTAACCGCTTACCATCATGTGGGCCGGACGCTTGGTTGCCAATTCAGTTGTATAAAAAAAAAAAAAAAAAACTTTGACTTTGTACTCGAATCGCATTGTGTTGCAATATAAAAACGCTATCTAAAACCAGCTTTTTGTTTCAATATGGCCTGACAATAGTAGAAGTGGTTTGTGTCGACACCGCATTGATTTATTCAAACGTGGGTGAGCGCAAAAAGGCTTTGTGTGTTATGTTCCGATGTTCTATTGTTTTTCCGCTAGTACCTACAGCCTTTTTCACGCTTCGGTATGCTTCAATCATGAAGCAAAACTTCCGAACACATGAAACGTCCAATAATAGCGAATTTTTTTTTTCTATTTGTTCCTCTGACCGATGATCGCCAGAGATTTTTTGTATCTCGCATGTTTTCTCTACAGAAAAATGTTAATTATTTTCATTTTGATTGTTTGATTGGTCTTTGTTTTTATTTACATTATTTTTACTACCTACTTATATTATTACAATATGCTTTTTATCTTAAGAATTTTTTTATTGGGGCGGGGCAACTTGTTTCAAGTAAGTTAAACGAAAATAAGCAATAACTTTTCCATGTTTAGGTAATGTTCGTACTATGAAAATATTAAGATTATAAAGTTATGTCTTTTTTGCTAGCGATTCAGTATAATTAAGTCATCGGTGCATAATTATAATCATAATCATCATTTATTTGCAACAAACTTAGTGCTTAGTTATAATTGAAGCTCTATCTCCCAGAAAAGCGTTAGCTGTGGCCTGGGAAACAGTTCTCTCCGATTTACTTTAATTATCTATGATTACAACTAACTTTGGTTACATAATATACAATATAACAAATAATGATAAAATTGACATTCATATGCAGCTAAATAAGTAAGAATTTCATGCAGGTAAGAAAGCGTTAGGTATGTGTAAGAGTGTAAGAGTGCTGGTGTGGGTGTGTATATTATGTATGTGACCGGGTGTGTGGGTGTGTGTGTGTGGGCTTCGATGTTAGTTCCAGTCTCCTTAGGAGACTGGCTATAACAACGGAGAGCCAACAATGTGAGTGTGTGTAAAGGATGTCATATGTTTGTGTGCAATACATTTGGGAGATTGTAAAGAAACACTCCTAAAATAAACTTGTTTTCACCAACTTCATAGACCAAAAGAGCTGTATAAGTTTACTTCTAAAATAATTTGAAAGTTTAATAAATTAAAGCTTTTGTTTCTTAAAAATGCGTCGTCCGTAATAAAGTAGCAAATATCTGTTATTCATCTAGCTATAATAACGATATCGGTTTTGATTTCAATTTTACTGTTACTTAGTTACTAATTCTACATTTCGGCATTTTATCTTAGATAACATGAGCTGATATGATAAAGAAGATGGGCGAAAGTGGACCCAATAGTTTATGGAACCGTTCACGGTGAAAAACATAATATATGAATATTTTTATAATGTCAGACTTTTACCCTAAAAACTGGTGATTTTTAAAGCTGGAAATAAAAATCTAAATTATTATCAAAAATGTGTGTAAGATGACAACAAAACGTTTTGAAAGATGCAAAAACTAAACGTGTAACTTATCTGTTATGAGAAACGTTTCATTATACGCACACACTTGTTGATTTATTACAGAAAAGATAGATTAGTAGTCAGTTTTGAAAGGTTTTTTTAAAATAGCAATAAAATAAATAAAAGTAATGGAATGTGCAAACGTCAAATTATGTGTCAAAATGTCAAAGACAGGCTGACTGTGTACATTGTGTTTGTTTACTTCGATTTTGCTCAATCGCGTACGCAGAGATTTCGTGGTGTTTGTTCTTACAGTGATTATTTTAGATTACATAACTACTCTAGAGTCATATTTTAATGAAGAGGTCTTAGGAGTCATCTTAGAATCATTGTATTTTGATGCTTATTACAGGAATCAAAAATTTGTTACAACCAAACCTCATTTTTATTATTTTTATATCTCTTTTTTTCCTAACTTTTAGAGGGTAAATTTTAGTATCATTTTGTTTGCAATGTGATGTTGTACAAATCTTGGTTGATTTCGTTCATGAACGAGGCTTATGATAGTTGGGGCTCAACTTCAAAGAACTTCGCCAGTCTTCTTCATTGTTTGTTGAGCAGTAAGTTTGTTTGAGTCAGTGACCATCTATGTGTACTTCTATAGAGTACGTTTGATATATTTTTTGTTTGGTCTACTCAAACTTGGTTGAATTTTAATGAAATTTTAATGAAATGATTAGAATTGTAATTATATTATTATTTCCGAGGTGTCCCACGGCAGAGCAAAGGCCCTTTCTTTTTTCTAATTATCTGATGTATTATGATGATAGCCAATGAATAATACACTTCAAAAATACAAAACATAAAAGTGAAGAGTGAGAGTGTGACACTCTTTGAAAACAAATAAAAACATAGAGCGCTTATAATAAAAACAAATTAAAAAAAATAGAATTATCGTCAGCCAGAAAAAACGAATGAAAAGTATCATCTACGCTATGTAACGGTGAACATGACGCCACCATACACTTAGGAATTCTCAAAAGTTGCTTGAAGAATAATTTTATGGGCTTCGGCGTAAAACTCTACCGCAGTCTTCTAAGTAAACGGAGAAATTGACCATAAAGTTTTATTTCCACTGAACTGACCGAGGCAGTGTTTTAAAATTTAGTTTAAGTTTTTTATTAGAATTCTAGATTATTCTACAGAGAGCTCTAGTGGAGAAGTAGTAGTCAACCTTCCTGAAGTTGACAGTTATCTCTGTTTTGCACAAGTAGTTTTTGCCACTTATAGAAATGATCAGTGCTAAACCTTGTAATCACTTCTAGTACACTGTTCTAGCAGTAATATTGTACTGTAATATTGTAACACAATAAAATGAAAGAGTTAAAGTAAATAACTGATACAATACACATTTTTTTTTAGATACATAGTAACACACAAATATTTACAGAGAACATTTTGTCCCATAGCAGGGATCAAACACACAACTTATCGCTTCTCAATCAAGCAATTCCACACGACGACACCGAAGGTGTACCAATTGCTGCTAATTACCATGATATTACCTTGGGATTTACCATTATATCAGGATCCTGCCCATCGTTAAGGATTTCCATCGTTAAGCTGATCAAAAATGAACCAGTATATGAACGTTCTCAATTTCCAATAAAAATACAGCGCATATTTCAAACAAATTGAGTCAAAAAGGTCCATTAAAAATGCAACAAAAGCAAAAGTTTTAATAGTGCCGCGATAATGGAGAAAAATATGCGCCCGAGCGAACAGTGAAGCAGACCCTGGGAAAACAGCTAGTGTGATAATGTAATCCGTCATAAATTATTCAAGAAACCATAGGAATTAATTCGGAAAGCTTTTTATTTTCGCGCCGTTTGTGCTGCGGTTGATGAGTGAATAAAGCTTTTAAGTAACACACCCAACAGTAAATCCTGGCTTTTTCATTAGGCTATGATGGAGTCCTTCAGGCGGCCTATTAACTCTTTCACCATTGGTTACTGATTCACATGAACTTAATTTGCGTGACTTGGGTTCTTTTAAACAAACTTGTGTAGCAACGTTCAACAACGCCTAACAAAAACATCAGAACTATAACTAGATAATTAACTCAATAGTTATAGTTCTCTGAGATTTTAACTTTTCAAAACCATCAATTACAAATTAAAAAAAACCCCCGACCACTCCATGTTGCTTACCTTGAAACAACCAGAGCTATTTCGCAGAACCTATTTTCGAATAAAAAACCGCATTGAAACAGACAGACACAAAGACAGACAGTAACAGAGACAGACAAGCACACACTTAGCGGACAAATTAATAACCCCTGTTTTCCCGACCCAGTTTGACTGCAACAAAACCTACGTGTCCGCTGCCAAGGGGCGTCTATGCATCTGCATTAACAAAATGGCTCGGTGTAATGGCATTACATTCCATACGCTGCGCCTTGCATTCGCTCTTTATTCCGCAGTGTGATTTGCATTTTTAAAATAACGTAAGTACGCTGTGAAATGAATGGAAAAATGGAATACTTTAATGTTTTAGTTTAAGACTACTCACGCTTAATTATTGAAACGCTACTCATATAATTAATGACTTTTTTTACTTTTCTCCATACGATTTGGAAAACGGACATCCTCCTAAATAGTTCAAAATTTTATATATAGGTATAAATATCGTTTGAGAATTCGGGCGTTAATTTGCGAAACCTTTGTCTAAAAAAAATATTGGATAACCTATCCATCTTTATAAATTTCTACTGTCTGTTTATTTACCGGCTGTATTCAAGATGTACCTTTTTTGTCTTGGCAAATAAACTGATTAGTATATTATTATGCGTTTTTTTTATCATGTTTATTAAGTATATATTTTTTTATTATTATCATCATCATCATCATCACATGAGTCCACTGCTGGACATAGGCCTCCCCCAATACGCGCCACTGAGCCCGGTGTTCGGCTCTTCGCGATTATTATACGAGTATAATATTATTATTTTAAAGAAACATAACATTATAAGCAAATATAGATTATAAAATCATCCCAAAAACACGGTTTGCTTGTACTAATGTTACTAGAGTCTTCAATTCGCCATTTACGTTTCGGATAAATACCTACCATGAAAATTCTAAAGCTTCTGATATTGATTCTATATTTTTTTCATACAAGCAGACGTTAGCAGTAGGTATACTACATTATTTATGTGTTTCGTATTCAATTTTCTGTCTTTGATCATATAAGTTGATTCTATTTACTCGCTACGAGAGTACTACGCATTTTGCGTAACCGCTACGCCAGCGCTACGACGACATATAAATATATTTTTACACATCAATGAAAACAAACAGAGCCTACGCCAAAGTAATACTCAGAAATGTACATTTGAGTTCTAAATAAAAACGCAGGCTATAGCTGGATGGCAAAAGCGACGGACCCTCCCTCACTCATGGAATGAAATGGGAGAGGAGAGTCTTGAACTGGACAAAAAATGGCTAAGGATAATGATGATGAAGTTTTTGATGTAGCAACTATGTAGTATATTATTTTTAACATGAAATAAATATAAACTTGTTTTGAGTTAAAGTTTGACGACCTCGAAGGCGCGGTGAGTGACTACCCGGTTGAGAAGAAAAACGTTGCGGGTTTAATACCCGCTGCAAAACAAATGTTTGCGATCTTCAAGGTCTGGGTCCCAGAGTTCAGAACAAATGCTACTGTGTTTTATAAAAAAATATTTAAAAACTAAGGTATATCGTATATAATCGTATTCTAAAGTATATGCATGTATTATTACAAGCTTAGTTTAGTTGGCTATATGGTGTGATAAAAAAAAATTCAGCAATATGAATAAGAATAAGAATTTGTTTATTTGACACACACACAAAAAAGGAAAGTAAGACAAGACAAGGTGACAGTAAGTGCGTATCAGTAAGTAGGTACCTATTTTTTAGACAAAAGCAAAAAACACTTAAAACAATACATAAGTAAATAAAAACAAATAGATAAAACGTAAGTATCAGCTAAATACGTATCGTAGGTATCTAGTACCCACTAAAATAATTTAAATTAATAACAATAATTTATAAAGTAGTACAGAGTTTAGGTCACGACTGTACTCATGTTTAGATTTACTTACCTAAACGTAACAATAGAGCGTTGTAACTGAGATAATAAATTTCTACCAAGAATCACTTTACCGCAAAAATTCTTGCGGCTAACACAAATTTCACTTAAACAGGCTTTGGGATGCTTTTATGGGGCACTGTACGGCTATAAAATAACAATGTTGAACAGTGTTGAACAGTAATAACATATTTCAGTGCGTATTATCCTGCCTGTTCCTAACAAATGCTTGGAGACTGTTTCCTAGAGATTTTAGGCTTCGCTCTTCAATGTTATCTATAATATTTGCATTTTTTTTAACTCAAGTGGCAACCATGCGTATGGCTCACCTGGTTGTTACCGTAGCTTATGCAAGCTTGTAACATCTCTGATATCACTTCACTATTCCTAGATCAAAAATCATGTGCCAGTAATTTTAACGATAACTAAACCGTATCGGAATACAACAATGCAAGCACTGACTGCTTTTTGGTAAAACTGGATGTAGTGATAAAACCTGGGAAGGGCGGTAGCACAGGGGTGGCCCCGTGCTGCCGCAGCACTGCGAGGTGCTGGGGCTGACTTTTGTTAGCCCCGGGAAGTGCTTTGAGCGCGATGCGAGAGGGGCACCACTGATAGCCCTAGGGGACCGTGGAGCCCCTTGGCATGCATCGAGGCTGGCCACCGGGGATGGTTTAGTGAGTCGTCGAGTCCGACAACCTCACACACCCCCGTCGTACCCTTATGCGGCGGGATGTCTGGATGCAGATTCCTCCCCGTTAACAAAAAAAAAAAAAAAAAAAAGATGTAGTGATAAAGAACTCTACTAGTTATAAAATTAATGCACCGGTTGTCTAGTGGTAATGAACCCGACCTTAGGATCTTCAGTTCCAAGATCGAGGGTAGAACCGAAAAATTTACGTGCGCAATGCTGTCTCGAAACATCGTGAGGTAACCGGCATGTCCAAGAACAAAAAATTCAAAAGACATGTGCCATCAACCAATCCACATTGGTTCCGCGTGGTGGATTAAGACCCAATCACTCTCGTCCGGAGATTGGGCCAGCGTCCCAACAATGGGAACATTAGAAGGCTGTCATGATGATTAGTTATAACATTTGGCTCGGGAGAGAGCAGCAATAAACAGAATGTTGATGATGATAGTTTAATCTGAGATTATATATCATTATATAGTTAGTTTAATCATTTATAACCACGTTCGCAAATAAATTACTGTCTAACTTTACCCTATTGTTCGTCCAACCTCACACTAAAACCATAATTTTCCACTAAAATATAGTCTCTCTTTATCCGTGCATACTAAAATGTCGTAATTAATTAATTCACGCCCCTTATGACAAAAGATTTGTATCTAACCCTTACATTAATTAATTTAAGCCTATCTGGTTCACAGTCCACTGCCAGCTATTGTCCAAGCTTATAGGGCATAGAGTAGTCACCAAATAGTGTACAGAAGAGGATTATAAGATTGCATCTTTGTCAACTGCAAAGAGCGTGGCTTTCTCTCTCTGTGAAATAAGTGTCTACCTGTATTATTTTATTATTTTTTGACCGATGTGGCGCAGCTGGCGCAGGTCCGCCTGCGCCGCAGAAGTTGCGGGTTCGATTCCCGCCTCGGGACAAATGTTTGTACGATCTACAAATATTTGTTCCGGGTGTTCTGGGTATTTTCTATATATAATAAAAAATATCTATCTATGTATTGTATAGTATTAAATATATTATAATATATCAGTCATCTAGTACCCATAATACAGCTCTCTGTTTAACAGCAGCTTACCTTGGTGCTAGATGATGCTGTGTCCAGTATTATTGTGTGTATGTTTGTTACCACGTCGGTATCTCCGTGACGACTTAACCGATTATGATAAAATTTGTAATGTAGATGGCTTAAGTCTTGGAATAACACATAGGTTGCTTTTTATTACGGAAAAACTGACTGTTCCTGTGGGATAGCATAAAAACTGCAAAAACGCAAGTGAAGCGCGGGTTGGCTCATTTAGTTATAAGATAAAAAATAAGTTAATGGGTGTATAACTATGCGACAATTGATACAAAAAAGTGTGACAAATCATTAGTTTTGTGCTGAAGTTGCGCGCGCCAACAAAAGAGCCATCTCAGCTTGAATGCCTAGATTTGATCTTGTATAACATTTAGACTAGACAATCGAAATATAACTGCGGTATCTGTGCCAATATTCTTTGCACAATTTGACGAGCATAATAGTCGTATACATTTGACATCGCCTTACGATAGGTCAGCAGGTTTGAATAGACGCGTGTAGCTGTGCTTTGATTAACTCCTAGGGGCTGGTTTGATTAAGTTTGCTTTGCTATGTAAACTTACTTAAGGCGATTATATACAGGGTCATTCATTATCAACCTGACAAACTTAAGGGATAGGTTCCACATATAAAAAAAAATACGTACCTATAAAAAAAAATTATGTATATTTTGTCTTAAAAATCCCAAGTAAACAAAAAGAAAAAAAAAGTATTTTTTTTATGTGTGGAACCTACGTCTTAAGTTTGTCAGGTTGATAATGAACCTTATATATTTAAACATAGGGGATCTATTCTGCGGTATAAGAAATGTCAAATACAAGTAAACTTTCAGTTTACTCGAATAACTACGATTTATTCGGAGAATAGTGCCTATTCGAGTTTGGTCGAAAGAAAACATGCATTAGGTGGTTAGCAGTATAGTAACTCGACAACCGACACAGTAATACCTACTTTAAATCAATAGACATTAGTTTTATATCTGGCTGAACTAATTCTTGAATTTCTTAAATGGTTAGTTTAGTATTCCGTTTTTTTTTGAAATCATGTTACAAGCCATGATGGTTTCTTAAATGCACTTTAGCAAAATATTATGTTCCTTAACTTTTGCGTACATGAAATTTGTTTCTTTAATGGTAGGCCACGGATTTTCTCTACTCGCGTGGCAAGAAAATACATTAACGCGCTAAAATTAAAATGTGTTTATGAATAAGGACATAAGGCTTTACAATACGTTATATTCTCTAATGATAAGAAAAGTAAATGACAATAAAAACAACATTCTTACACTGTCTCAAACCTTCAAATCCTTCTTGACTCTCAAATTTCCCGAAAGAAGCTGACTCAACAATAAGCATTATCATAATTAAAATTTAAATTGCAAATATTCATAAAAGTGCGGTTCGCCATCTTTTAGGCTCTAAAATACCACAACAGAAAATAAGCGGTGTGGTCTTGGTGTTGTTTACAGACAAAATCATTTCCAAAAAGTAGTTTTTGAGTTTTATTCGACAAAACCACTGGGATTTATAAAAATAAAGTTCATTAAATTAAGCTGACGAGGAATTCTTTTTGTATAAAGTGGTTTAAAAGCGTGTTCAAAACATTAATTGTAATTTTGGACATTATTGCAATAATGGAAATTCCAAAATGCTTCTGGAACTGGATTTATAAACAGCAAATTTAATTTACCCAAAAAATGTTGGCCCATCTTAGACCGGGGAAAAATTAGTTATCATAAATTTACGTAAACAGGATCTATTACCGATATGAATAAATGAGACGGTAATTTAAACATTTGAATTTAGAAGGAAAGCGTTCTCTGTTCCGCAAAAAGTATTTTAATGATTGACAATAGCCTTTATTTTATTTTTTTTCGTTGTAGCTGAGTCACGATTGGTTTGTTTTCATCTGTACTTAAGAAATTATTTTTATATTAATGTACATATTTTTATCAAAAATTTAAGAAATTTTATAAACAAAAAAAAATTTTGATTCGAGATGTTAATAATAATTCTAAATGTTCTAAATTTTTTATGTTCCTAAGGCTGAAAAACCTTTTTACCTTTCGGCTGATTATTTCGTTTATTTTGTTTTAGCTAATTCCTTTACCTTTTTCCTCTATACAGTCAACATCATAAGCACAACTTAAGTTAGTATTGCTGGCCTGCAGATCCACTTTTATAATCAATTAGCTGACCCTAGCGGTTTCACTTGCGTTATTTTTTTCGCAATTTTTCCATAATTTCTCACTGTTTAAACTTTTCCTGGACTCGTACAAATATTATCAAATACAGGGTCATTCATTATCAACCTGACAAACTTAAGGGGTAGGTTCCACACCTAAAAAAAAAAATATATGTACCTATAATTTTTTTTTTTTTTATGTATGTTTTGTCTTAAAAATCACAAGTAAACAAAAAAAAATCGATTACGTTTTTCCGCTCAATTATTATTTATCATTGTTGGGAATCGAGTTAAGCGACGTAATAATGAAATATTCGAGTGTGCGCGCCCCGTAGCGGGTCAAGGACGCGCGGGTTAGTGACTCGCAGTTCATTGACGCGCGGGTCACTAACACGTGCCGAGCGCTGCCTTTTCGATTTCTAACAAGGATAACTAATTATAAAGCAGAATTACGTAATATTTTTTTTTTTTGTTTTATAAAAAAAATTGTTTAGAAAAAAAAAAAAAAAAGTACAAGTATTTTTTTTTTATGTGTGGAACCTACCCCTTAAGTTTGTCAGGTTGATAATGAATGACCTTATATAAATATTTCAAGACCAAATTCAGCTAAATCGGTCCAGCCATTGTTTTTTTATACCACTAGAGTGGCAACCAAGCGTACGGTCCACTTGATGGTCAGCGGTTACCGTAGCCTATGTACGCATGCAACATCATAGATATCACTTGCGTGTTACCACCCTGAGACGTTAGATGGATGGTCTCATGTGCCTGTAATTTCACCGGAAACCATACCCTTCGAACCGGAATACAGTAATGCGAGCATTACTGCTTGGCGGCACAGATAGGTATGGTGGTAGTCCTTCCCTGGACGAGCTATCACAAGAACTTTACTACTCTTGTTGTCGTTCTCGAGTTTTAGCGAGCCTAACACACAGCAATTTATTTTTATATAAAAGAAGATTGTGTTCTACCCACCATGACTTACTCTGCCAAGACGACATGGATGCTAACGCAGAAAAGAGGTTGAGAGTGGCACAGGGTATCATACTCGGCATCATGCTAAAGTTAAGTGATGAAGACCAAATTTCTAACATCTGTATTATAAAGAACCTAATGGTGTGTGAGAAGACACGTGCAAGGTGAAGTGACGATACAAGTAAGATAAAATAAAGATAACAGAATAGGGTCCAAGAACTGGTCATACAGCCCGATTTGCATGAACAGTATTTAGACAAAGAACTCTAATTAAACGTAAATAAATTCTCTAATAAATAAACGTAAACATTTATTCTTGCATAAAATCATTAGCCAAGGTTTTCGCTTATGTTTGTAAGGCCATGCTATCGAGGCAGGAGCGAAAGGATGATTTCGGTGATGACTGTACCGTAGTTTGGCCATAAAACAACTAACTTAAGTTTAGCTCACAATTACGCATAAAACACGTAAGTTTAGTTACGATAAGTTTGGAGGCCTAAGTTTTTGGAAATGCGGTGACCGTATTAATAATAAACAATGCTGGACAATCCACATAATATCATTTAGCCCCAAGCTAAGTAGAGCTTGTGTTACGGGTACTAGATGACTGATAAACTTAATACAATACAATAAATAGCATATTTTTTTATTATACATATCTACAAATATTTGTTCTGGGTATTTTCTACCCAGAACCAATATATTTCTACCCAGAACAAATATTTGTAGATCGTACAAACATTTGACCCGAGGCGGGAATCGAACCTGCAACCTCCGCGTCGCAGGCGAACTAGCGCCCGCTGCGCCACATCGGTCATTACATTTTAGTATTTTTCTCGTGTCTTTTTGAGTTTTGTGCGTAAATTTCGTGGCAGTTCATCCAATACGACTTAGAACAATTTGTAAGTGATTGAAATGAACGGGTGATGTTGGTTTGTTATTTCATTACTTACAAAATGCTGTTCGTCAAATTCTAATCAAAAAATTTGAACTAGATTCATTTGTTTGTATACGTTGACAATTACTTGACACTAGCAAAATTGTCTAAACTGTGTTACTGTCATCGAAAAATCACAGAAATGACAGTTTTAAGGGTATAACACACGCACGTTTTTTCGGAAAACTTGTTTCAGTTTGTGTTAGCCGGTACATTAAGTGTTGGATCAACTCGGCTTGTAACGAAGTTGTCGATAGAATGCCGACCCACCCGCTAAGTCGCTTGTTTGTGGCCGATCAAAACAGTGATATACTGTCATTTAGTTTTTAGAGTAAGGCACTGGAGCAATTTAATTACAATTAGCTGTTTTCGTATCAAGTTATAAAAAAAAAAGCTGTCTATTTAGATGGCGGTAGCTCAACTGGCGAGCCCAAGAGAATGTAAGCACTACGTTTGGCGAGCTATGGTGAATGTGTAGGGAATTCAACATTGGTTGCTTCTGCTGTCACTGTCTGTCATACCTCTGGCTGGTGTCAAAGTCATAGTACGTACTACGTAGGACATTAACTTTGGTCGTGGTCTTTGGCTATCTTGTCAAAACGACATGGGTCTTCCCATTTTAATTATTTTTCTCGTGTTATTTTAAGTTTTATTGCGTAAATTTGGTGGCAGTTTATCCAATTTAATTTGTTTACTTAGCACAAGTGTAAGTAATTGAAATGGAGGGGTGATGTTGGTTGGTAATTTAGTCAAAGACTTTCCAAGAGAATTTTGAAAGAAAAGTCATCGTTTCTTTCCAAATTTCGTTAAATATTACACTTGACACAGGCAAAATTGTGGCAAACTAGCCACAGAGGCCATAAAATAAAAGAAGAAGAACTTTGGTCGTACTGGAGTTAAATTATTTTGCCTCAAGCAGGACATGAACCCACAACTTTCCGCTTAACACGGAACCATACCTATTTCTGCCGCCAAGAAGAGTAGTAGAGTTCTTTGTGATAGAGCTCGTCCGGGGAAGGACTACCACCATACCTATTTCTGCCGCCAAGCAGCAATGCTCGCATTGCTGTGTTCCGGTTCGAAGGGTATGGTTTCCGGTGAAATTACAGGCACATGAGACTTTCCATCTAACGTCTCAGGGTGGTAACACGCAAGTGATATCTATAATGTTGCACGCGTACATAGGCTACGGTAACCGCTGACCATCAAGTGGGCCGTACGCTTGGTTGCCACTTTAGTGGTATAAAAAAAAAAAAAAAAATATAATAACCTTTCCCAGTATGGCAGTAGGGCAGATAGCGCCATCTGTCAAAGCAATCGGAACTACTTTTCTCGAATCGAAAACATCTCATTGGGCGAAAGAGACCTGCCTCCCGATTGTTTCTATCAAAAACTGACGTATTTTTTTTTAATGTGGCAGTTTAGTGTGATTCTCGCCTCGGGTCAAATGTTTGTACGATCTACAAATATTTGTAAAAAATACACAGGTAACTTTAACTGCAGATCAGAAAGACAATGCTACTAAAACAATAATAACACAGTTGCATGATCGGTTTTTGACACGTAGAACTGTAAAATTTTTTTGTTTTTCTAATTTCAACCTTTTGGCCATGACAGAGGTCTTCTACGCCTCGAGCGCTAATATTAAACCTCTATACGAGGTCTGTAAGTATACCCTACCTACATACTTTATGTATTGGCCATTTAAAATTTATAATGACTGATGTCGCATAAAAAAAATATTGTCTCAAACAATATCTGTATTGCTTTGAATACAAAACAATTTCATGTAACTGACTGTACATCAATTTGACAGTTTTATTTACGACATTCATAAACAAAATATGCGTTTAGAAAATCAGTCATTTTGGGAAAAGGTTATTATAAGATTTGTTCAAAACAAGAATAGTACTTTATAAAAATCAGTCCAAAGTCATTATCATTATCATTATTATTATCTTTATCATTATAATTATCATTATCATTATCATTATCATTATCATTATTATTATCAATATCATTATCATTATCATTGAAAGTGATCCGTGTGATACACATAAACTGCTCATCAAACTGTCCGTCCGTGTGTCACCTGCTCAGAGCAGTCACGTTTATTGTTAGAGAGTTCTTGGAAAAAACTGGAGCGAACTGGAACGCGTGAATTGATTCACAAAGCGAAATCCCGGCTTGTTCAGACTCTAGTGTACCTATGGACTTTTATTTTTTATGCTCTTACTTACAAAGAACAAATACTAGTCTTCTTTTTTTTATAAAAATGAATTGCTGTGCGTTAGTCTCGCTAAAACTCGAGAACGGCTGGACCGATTTGGCTAACTTTGGTCTCGAAATGTTAGTAGTCCAGGTCAGCTAGTAATATATTTTTACTTATCTAAAAAAACGAACTGCTGTGCGTTAGTCTCGCTAAAACTCGAGAACGGCTGGACAGATTTGACTTATTTTGGTCTTGAATTATTTGTAAGAGTCCAGGGAAGGTTTACGTAAAGTTTACGTAAAGTTAGCCGTTTCGATATTCTTTCTTCTTCTGTTCCTTGACTATAATTAACTAATAATTAATTTTATGATGTATCATCAATTCCTCATGCCAGCTTTCGAATGTTCCCACTGCTGGTTCACTTTTCAACTTTAAAAATGCGCGCTACACAAAGTGCACATATTATTTTATAATCATAATGCTATAATAGGTTGTAACTATGTTTAGCTGTAAGTATAATAAGATTTACAAAGTTTAACCTAGCATAAATAATAATTTTATTAAAAAACTTATATAGGCGCTGCAGCCTGCAAAGTTATAATTTATATTAATTAACTGTTGTGTTATACTAAACTGTGTTTAGATTATAATACTTGTATTTTTAATGACAAATAAAGATCTTTTAAAAACAAAACTGCTGGTTCACTGGCCTATTCTCGGCCGAGAGTATTATACTGTGGCTTAAAAGCCGACTACAAAAATTCGTATTGAGTAGGTACAATTGCCTAACGTAATAGCAGAGATCATGTAGGGGCGCGTTGGTAGAGAAGTCTAAACGTAATAGCCAGAGATCATGTAGTAATAGTAGCGGCGCGTTGGTAGAGAAGGCACGTGCGCAGGTTATGAACGCTGCCAACACGCCGCGGGTGAATGTCGTGTTATCATATGGATGGGTAGGGTGTACTGAGTTTTGAAATTAAAGAGACAGTCAGCACACTAACTTAGAACTCTATAATCACACTATCACCACAGAACAGGGGCCTTACTCTTGAACGCGATCGGTATTGGACAATTATTGGAATTTGACATATCGTACTTTTGACAGAAAATCAAGTGCTAAATTCAACCTTGTTTTCAAGAGTACAAAAATTTTACAGCAGTAAATATAAATTGAGATTGGATCGGAATTGTCATTGGATTCAAGAGTAAGGTACCTGATATTAGTACTACGTACAGAATGGCCACTCCCTACTTCCCACTGGTTTTACTTACCTCACCCGGTCGCAAGTATGCCGTCACCTTTTTGCCGGCACTGAAGCTAAGGGCTAATGCACGCGTTTATTTTGATTTAGTGTAGATCTAAGCGCGCGCATGCCAGAGCGAGCTAAAGTGTGCTTCTCGCTCTTGTTATAGTTGGGTGGGGATAACCAAGATACTTACACATACAACGGCACCGTTTACGTACACAAACTATGTGTGTGGTGATTGCGACGTGTTTGCTTCATAAATTTTATTGAGTGTCCGGGGTGTGCTATCACACTTCACACTTTAGCACACTATCACATCACACTAATAATATAAATGCGAAAGTTTTGATGGATGTTTGGATGTTTGTTACTTTAAAACTCGACAACCACTAAGCCGATTAGACGTAGATAGATAATGTCCAATAAGACAAAGGTTATCCCTTTTTATCCTGGAAAAAGGATGGTTTCCTAGTTTCACGCGAACAAAGTCGCGGGCATTAGCTAGTATTTTAATAATCAGTACATTCCACAACACATTTTTTGTTTATTACTCGCAAGACTGATTGCAGAATAATTGAAAGAAAATAATATGACGCATATATAATATTAGTGGGATCAGTGTGATAGTGTGACAGTGTGATTAGTGTGATTACTGCGACGCAGAAGGTAACAAATTATACAATCAGCAAATATTTTTTCCGGGTGTTCTGGGTATTTAAATATATATTATAATAAAAATATCTATCTATGTATTGTATTGTATTAGCTATCTATATCAGTCATCTGGTACCCATAACACAAGCTCTGCTTAGATTGGGGCTAGATGATGCTGTGTGGGTTGTCCAGCATTATTATTTATTGTATTTATTTATCGGCGTCGTGGCAGACCCAAAAAGAGATGGCGAGACGATCTCGACAGCTTTAATAGAGCTTGGGTCCAACTGGCTCAAAACCGAGATGACTGGAGAAATCAAGGGGAGACCTTTGCCCAGCAGTGGGACACAACAGGCTAATCGTAATCGTAATCGTAATCGTATTTATTAAATAATATATATTAAAGTTTTACAAACACATGGACACCCTCTGAAGAGTACTTGCTCAAATCACTCATGGGTAAGCGAAGTCACGAGTGCGCAACATTTATCTGTTTCTGCTATTTTCGTGGAGAAAATAAAAAGGTTTTTTCTCCGGTTGCTTATCTTTATAACAAATTAAACGTAAAAATGTTTGGTAGCGAGCCATTGCTAAGTAATTTGAGTATGAGAAATTAAAGAAAGCCAGTAATTAGTATAAAAGCGTAGATTAAAAGCCACTTTGGTTAGAAATCATTTAAAAATATACGAAAAAAAGCTTTGTAAAGCTTCGAAACGTCAGCATCAATGATAAAAACAAGTGACAAAATTAAATCATGATCATCATCGTGACAGCCATCAATATTTCCACTGCTGGGACACTGGCCTACTCTCGAGCGAGAGTGATTGGGTCCTAATCCACCACGCGGACCCAATGCGGATTGGTGGATGTCACATGTCTTTCGAATTTTTAGTTCTGAGACATGTCGGTTTCCTCACGATGTTTTTCTTCCCCGTATGAGAGCACTGGCATTGCGCACAAAAACTTTTTGAATAGAAAAATCCATTGGGGCACGACCGGATTCGAACCCACGACCTTGGGATCGGAAGGTGAGGTTACTACCACTAGACCACCAATACTCTCTTCTCTCTCAAACTGACTTATTAAGACAAAAACTGTCATATCACTTTGAGATGACAATGGAGATTAGTCGCTAACAGAGTTAGTCAGTCGGTCCCAGCTTTTTCAAAGTTGTTAGGCCATGGCAGAGGCCTTCGAGCGGCCTGGAAACTCAGAGTTGGCCACTGACTCATACGAACTTACTTACTTACTTAAGAGGACAAGGTCACTAACCCATTAAAAATAAGCAACGAACCACTTCGCAACGGCAATTCTGCGAGCCCAGGCCTCATTCAATCACATCCGACATAATTTCATAATAATGCCGAAATGCTTAATATCCCGCAAAATTGGGTCCTCGAAAGTAATTGGTGACTTACTCAAATGATAATTGGGTAACGTAATAGTGAAATACGGGTTCTGAGCCCACTTGGTTTATGGGAGTAATTGTAAGACCCAACCTTAATGTGTGCTACGAAATTGAACCAAAAAAATCCTGAGAATGTACGTTTTTACAAGGTTTGCGCGTTCGCTGTGTATAAAATTGATTTAAATTTAATTGTTAATAATAATGTGTTAATAATACATAAATTAATTTTATAAATTATAACAGTTACTACTATATCTATCTCTTATTGAAATTTAATCTAGATCTGTTTAGCCGTTCTGGGGGGTAATCACAAGCTTTACAGCAATATTGAAATAATAATACACTGTTTTTTTGTGTGCCAAAATGTCAATCTAACACTTTTTCAATATTTCTTTAGAGCTTATGGTTACCCACCTTTTTTTATACCACTAAAGTGGCAACCAAGCGTACGGCCCACTTGATGGTCAGCGGTTACCGTAGCATATGTCCGCATGTAACATCATAGATATCACTTGCGTGTTACCACCCTGAGACGTTAGATGGAAAGTCTTATGTGCCTGTAATTTCACCGGAAACCGTACCCTTTGAACCGGAACAGCAGTGCAAGTTACTGCTTGGCGGCAGAAATAGGTATGATGGTAGTCCTTCCCCGGAAGAGCTCTACCACAAAGAACTCTACTACTCTTACGGCTACTCTCTACCACCTGGCCGTAATTGAGTAACAATTATACATACATCCATCCATCCTGTCGCGTTTATAGCAGTAGTTTTAATGAAATTGTATGACCTGCTATAGTTTTTTTCATTTTATTGCTATTAACTAAAACCCCATCCACACTCATTCATCAGCCGTGCTTTTCCGTCTCTGTACGAGTGTATCTGTGGAAAAACTCATTTCGACATAATCCTCCGTATAAAGAAACTTCCCCGTACTCCGGGCTAAAGCTCATGTTTTCGTATTAGCGGTTGGTATTATGACGGCCGTAATTTAATAAATAATTTTAAGTGTTTTTATTTTTAATTAACATTTTATGCAGTTCCCAGAAACTTAGCAAATTCATAAGGCTTTCGTGACTGACTGACTGACAGATCTTTTTTAAATTCATTAATAAGAATGTGTTCACATACACAGAGAGTACAATGAATCATCAAAAACTAATTTGGAACTATTCAACTCAAACTTTAACATTTTTTATAAATTTCATTATTTGATTTTGTTTAATAAACCGGTTAGGCTATGTTAATGTTGTGTATGCCAAGCGGAAGGTTGTTGCCTGCTTGAGGCAAAATACTATTGGTATATTGTAAACTTTAATTACCTAACTGTAACATCTACGTTTGCCAAATCCACAAGTTTACGGTCGCTATAAAAGTGCAAATAAATTTTAAAAAAATCGTTTTTTAAGCCAGCGCTAAAACTAAATGTAGTGAGCTAACTTTTTCAACTAAATAATTTATTATGCTTCCCAGTACTGTTTTTGTACGATATTTTGCTTTGCGCTATTTTGTTATTGACCATTTTATTTTTAGTTATAGTTTGTTTATTAATTATTAATGCCCTTCTTCTGAAAATAAACTGTAACAGCTTGCTGAAATTATTGTCTTTTTTTTATACAACTGAAGTGGCAACCATGCGTACGGCCCACAAGATGGTAAGCGGTTACCGCAGCCTATGGACGCTTGCAATACCAGAGGTAACACTCGCGGGTTGCCACCTTGAGGCTAAGATCGAAAGCCTCATGTGCCAGTAATTTCACCGGAAACCATACCCTTCGCACCGGAACACAGCAATGCGAGCATACTGCTTTGCGGCAGAATAGGTATGGTGGTAGTACTTCCCCGGACGAGCTCTATCACAAAGAACTCTACTACTCTTAGAGCCTGTCCAGATGGGGCGTTGTACGCGCGAGTAGCCTCGCGCGTTTCAATTTATATTATGTCCAGATGCCGCGTTTTACGCGCGCTCCTACGCGCGATTTGTTTGGGAGGGACTCAGGGACAGTTATGAACATGGAGCCAGACAAAGCAGTCGTGTTGTGGCTTGCATACCGTCGATGGAAACGTCGTAAACAAAGAGAAAGTCGGCGATTTAATGTGCATCCAATTCTACGTGACAGAATGACGCATAGTATGTTTGTAACATTATACCCAAAGCTCAGAGAACATTACGAAAAGTTTAAATACTTTCGGATGTCGATAACATTGTTTGATGATTTACTAGAAATTATACAGAATTATTAGTCTCCATTTTCGTTCCAAATACGTCCACTCGCGTCGGAATCGCGCGCACCACTGGACGCAGCAATGGCACCCGAGTATCTCGACTCGCGCGGCGCTCGCGCGCAACACGCGCGAGTCGAGAGTCCAGCGCGTTGACGGAACGGAATGTATAGCGATCTGGAGAAGGCGCGAATGTTTACACGCGAGGGCACTCGCGCGTAAAACGCCCCATCTGGACAGGCTCTTAAACTTTACTGTCTTTCTTTGTTAATATTTCTTATGTCAATGAACAAAACACAGTCTTTACTCTTTATTACTTTACTCTTACTTTTACTCTTTATTACCTTTAGTAAATAACGTGTAACAAAGTTATACAAAATTGTCAAATCTCATGGTACTTAAAAGTTAAACAACTAAACTTCATCAATCAAACTGTGAATAAAACCATTATCAAGGACCGAACGAAACCTCTCGTTACGTATTTACTTTCAGATAAAATAATAATTTGAAGACTTAACACTTTTCGAAAACACAGGGTGTTTCTGAACATTAGTTATTAATAACGAATCAATTTTTTTTTAATAAAGTGTATTGACTTCAGAATGGTGGGACATTGCAAAAGTGTTGGTTGGAGGAATTTAGGGGAGAGCTTTGTTTATTTAGTGGGAAAAAATAAGTTAAATAAA
Source organism: Colostygia pectinataria (assembly GCA_951394395.1). Classification (NCBI taxonomy): domain Eukaryota; kingdom Metazoa; phylum Arthropoda; class Insecta; order Lepidoptera; family Geometridae; genus Colostygia; species Colostygia pectinataria. Next base: position 8,755,988 of record OX596365.1, on the reverse strand, counting down.
AAAATATATAAATCAATGTAGATCACATAGACGATGCCAATGATCTTTCGATTGCTTACTTGTTTGCAAGATTTAATGGCCATGTATTTGATTGGTAAGTTTTCATATTTGTTACATTTGATATTCTTTTTAAAACCCTATAAAATATATCAGTATCTGCGCACCCTGTAGGTGTAAAATTACAGACGAAGTAATCCCCTCCAATGATTCGTTTCGGTGCGATTTGCAAAATTGAAAGTCGCACAAGTTTAATCGAAAACGAATTTTCCGTCGCGAAAATTACGTCGATTTCTTTTATGGCCTCATTTTACAAACAATTGAACAGTAGTGAAATATTTGAGAGGGTTAAATAATTTTTACGGTCAAGTTACTGCGGTTTGGTCTGAAGCCTTAATCGCTACGACCAAACGCGGGCTCGTTACGATATCTGCGTGGAATCGTTGTCGAGGAGTCACGTTTTAGGGCTCATCTGACTGTGTTTCAAAGTCAACCTGTGTTATAGCGCTGTTTGGATTTAGGCTAGACGCCTCTGAGCAACTGTTGCACGTGCATCTAACTTTACGTTTATTTTATTTATTTATCAATTTGTTATATTTTTAGCTTGGTTTCGAGACGTTTAAGTAAAAAATTGTAATCTTATTAAAACTACAGAAATGAAAGAAAGATACATATTGTCCAGCGGCGGGAATCTAACCCGTGACTGTTCACTCATCAACCTCAACATAACTATGATAATCTATCAGCAGAGACAATAAAATAATTGTAAGTAAGTTCGTAATTTTTTTCAGAAGTCAGCGTGTTTGTTGAATTAAACAAAGTTAGATCTAAACACAAAGTTTGTGCGATATAAGTGTGCGTAGTGAGTTTTTTACTTATTCACCAGGTAATTTTTTACTTATTCACCAGGTACTTTTTTACTTATTCACCAGGTACTTTTTTGACTCATTCACCAGGTATTTTTTTCTAAAAAACCTGATTGTTAACCGCGGGTAACGCCTCGGTCGCACCTAGTATCACATCGAGTCGTTCGTCCACTAACACCACATGAATCTTGTTCCAACTGGTATGAGTTGACGAATCGTAAAATAAATATAATTTTTGAATATATTTGTTTTTATAGCGTTAACCATCACAATCGCCACACAGACCATCATTTCTAATATTTTTTGTGATATCATAATCTTTAATATTATTTTTGTTCTGCAACTCACACCACCCTTTGTTTCCATTGAATTTATGCGTCAAAAACAGTCACCGATAAAGGCCAAATCTAGGATCAAATAATAATTATCTAAATAATATTATTAATTCAAAAGTTTGGATGTTTATTAGTTTGTTTTTAGTTTTAAGGCATTATTAACCAGCATTACACTAAGTTTTTTTGATGATATATATTATCTATCAAAAAAAACACTGAACCGATATGGCTAAAATAAAAAAATAGATAGATAATGACCGGGAATATGACAAAGGCTTTTTATCTCGGAAAAAAATACGGTTCCACGCAAACAAAGTCGCTGGCAACAGCTAGTTGGTTAAAATGCTGGATTCGCGTTTGGTTAAACACACAACAAACTCACCAAGTAAATATTTAGGTACATAAGATATTTTTACTATATTATTTAGGTTAAATAAACCACATTACCAAGTGCTTAGAATAAGGTCTCACCACAAACTCTTGCTAAACGCCCAAATGATTGTTCTTCCTCGAAACAAATTCAACTCACGAGCGTAAATCTACCCCCAAATTAATAGCCCACCCTTGTTAACTGAAGAATGTTCATTTGCGTCGCTTTTTCGTCCTTTTGCGCCCTTTTTGCGTCACGTTCCATATGCCGGCTTGGTTCCAAATTGTTTGTAATACCCTTTGGTTTTTGAATATTAATCCTTCGACTCATCGCAAAGATTTATGTGAAAGCTGTTGTAAACAGCCTCTTTACCACAATCCCTACTAGTTTTTTTTTTATACTACTAAAGTGGTAACTAAGCGTACGGCCCACTTGATGGTCAGCGGTTACCGTAGCCTATGTACGCATGCAAAATCATAGATATCACTTGCGTGTTACCACCCTGAGACGTTAGATGGAAAGTCTCATGTGTCTGTAATTTCACCGGAAACCATACCCTTCGGACCGGAACACAGAAATGCGAGCATTACTGCTTGGCGGTAGAAATAGGTATGGCGGTAGTCCTTCCCCGGACGAGCTCTGTCACAAAGAACTCTACTACTCTTACCATACGATATGCCAACGAGTGTACCTATATAATAATCTTTTTTTAATGTCTGGTCGTTTGCCTAGATGTTAAGTGTGGCGCCTGACCATTTAATTTACCTGGTAGATAGTAGGAGTTATTATTAGTACCAATTTTGAAAATATTTTTTAAAGAGTCGGCAACGCACGAGTCCATCTGGTACTGCAAGCGTCTACTGGCTACGGTAACTACTTACCATTCTGATGGGCTGCATACTTGTTTGAAACCTTATTGGTGGTTTAAAAAAGTATATCTTGATGGGTACTACCGTCGTAACGAAGCTAGCTAAGTTGTTCTTAACAGATTAACGAAGTTAAGCAGTGTTTCGCGTAGTCATCATTTGGATGGGTGTCCGCGAGTGACAATTTCAACTGAGCGCTCCCGTGCTTCGGAGGGCACGTTAAGCAGTCGGTCCCGGCTTTTTCAAAGTTGTTAGGCCATGACAGAGGCCTTTGGGCGGCCTAGAAACTCTGTCACCAGAGTTGGCCACTGACTAATACGATCTTACTTACTTACTTACCGTTATTTTTATTTATACTTCTTTGCTGAATGTTTTAAAGTAGGTACGTTCTACAAGAGCCGTAAGCTGAAGAGCAACACATGACATTAAAACCACCTCGCAATAAACAAGACGAGGCGTAACCACCAATTACAATGAGCGTTGCGAACCCAAACCAAACACTGCTGCTGACATTAAAAACAATGGCTTCGAACATTAGCTGGCTCGCAGTCACACCAATATGTAATGCCATACAGGCTCAAAAGAGATCTAGTGCGAGGGACAGAGCTTAGCCAAGGTACCTACTCAACTACTGTATACAATTTATATATAAAAATAAGACTACGGAATATACCTAAATACACTTTGTAAAGTTTAAAATAAATTAAATAAACAAATAAAAAAAAATGGTGAACATCCGTACAAATATAGTTAGTTGTCAATGCCAACTTTCGAACGAACAGTAGAACGGTAATGTTACTTTTGATTCCTTTTTATTTCTCCAATCTTATTTATTTCTAGAGTTTTTCTAACTGAAAAATATATGTGCGCTATAGTCTTTTTTAAACTTTCGCGATCAGAACTCATCACACTCACTCAACCGTGGTCGCGGGCAGACTGTCTGCCCGCGACCACGGTTGTTGCAACTCAACCGAAACGTCGGGGAAATAAAAAGGTAAATTACGCGATAAAATCCCGCAAATATTATAAAAAACTATATGTGCGCTATATCATTGCTCTCAAAAGGTTATGGTAAACATTAGGAGGAAAAATGCTTTCGACTACTTATCGTAATCACAGAATATAATTCTGTTCTTTGAATGTAACAAATATTCACCAATCCGTATTAGCAGTGGAAAATTTAGAAGATTGATCATAACGATAAGTCGGATAATATTGAGTTACGGTTTCTGAAATATTTTTTGATAAAAGACCGTTTATAGAGTTATTACCGGATATAAAAGAGTTGGTCATATTAATTCTATTACAAAACAGTGTGACACACGGAATTAGTTTGCGTAAGATACCGGAAAACACAACTGGCGTAACACAGTCCGTAATTACACAGAACGATAGTTCCAGCGAGAGTGCGCACTGAATGCTAAGCAACGTTACACCCGCTGCGAATGTTTAATTAGTGTGAACGCGCCTTATAGAATTGATTTTTAAATTTAAATTTGAAATCGTGTGCGGAAATCCTTAGAATCTAGTTTAATAACGTTTTTAAAATAGTGTAATAAGCGGCGGAAATGGTACAAATTAAAATATTCTCATAAAGTTGCAGACGACACGGTGAAGTATTTTGTACTAAATTAAATATTTTCCAAAGAAATGAAATTTTCACCGCGTTTAGTAAGAAATGTATTGTAGTACAAACTTCTCTTTTCCTTCTTTATTTTCTTATAACTATAATAATATAATTTTAATTATAATAATATTTATTGTAGAGAAGATTTATTGTGTTTTTGTTTGTTACGAATAAAATAAAAAAACTACTGGTCCGATTTTAAAAATTCTTTCACCATTAGATTGCTACATTATCCCTGAGTTACATAGGCTATATATATTACCAGCCACCTTAGCTTTGCACGTTTGCTTAATTGTGCGAAGCTGAGGCAGATCAGCTAGTATATAAATAAATGAATTTAGCTGAAAACTTAAGCAACAGTAGCTTGTGGGCATTCATTACATAAAAAATATTAAATAAATAATGCTGGACAATCCACACGGCATCATCTAACCCTAAGCTAAGGTAGGTAGTAGATGACTGCTATACATAATACAATACAATACACAGATATTTTTTTTTTATTATACTATATAAAAAATACCCAGAACACCCGGAACAAATATTTGCAGATCGTACAAACATTTGTTTCAAGGCAACCCGCAACCTCCTGCGTCGCATTGGTCGTCAATTAAAAATGTAGCTTCCACAAATTGTGAATCAACTTTACCAAATGAAGCTAAACCTAAGCATTCATTACAGACCCCGCATGATAATGCAAACCAGCTCAAAGCAGATCGCTTTAATCAGGTGTTAAGGGGGAGTTAAGCTACAGATAAGGGGAAGTCACGGTGCAGTTAAGCCGGAGTTACGAACTAACCTCAACTGTTGAGAGTTTAGATAAAGTTATATGAATATATGGCAACTGGATTAACTGTGTACGATTATGTTCAAGTAAAGTCCTAATTAGGTAAGTTCTAAAAGCAGAGTTCTATGTGTTAGAGCTCGTTCGGGGAAGAACTACCATACCTATTTCTGCCGCCAAGCAGTGATGTGAGATTGCTGTGTATGGTATGGTTTCCGGTGAAATTATAGGCACTTGAGACTTTCGATCTACGGTCAGGGTGGCAACGCACAAGTCATTATCTCTCTTGCAAGCGTACATAGGTACGGTAACTGCTTACCATCAATTAAGTAAAAAAAAATCAATTCGTTTGTATGAGTCAGTGGCCAACTCTTGTGACAAAGTTTTTAGGCCGCCCAAAGGCTTCTGTCATACCATGAAGTGAGCCGCAAGCTTGGTTACAGCTTCAGTGGTATAAAAAAATGCAGTGCTACGCAAAACTTTGAAGAAAGCATTGAAAGCAACTACAGCTGTCATTATAGCCAATCAGCCGAACGACACTACTGTCAATGTCTTTGGCTATCTTGTCAAAACGACAGACACCCATTTTAATTATTTTTCTCGTTAAGGGGCATAACATATGTTTTTTTTTATGTCAGCAAGTGACAAGGCGATCAAGTCGCCCGCGTGATGTTAAGCACCACGCCTGACCATAACCTTTTCTTCTCAGTTTTCTTTTAATTTTATATTTGCAATGGTTGCATTATTTTTTGTGATATGGGTTACTGAGTATTTACAAGGCCTAAAATAAACGATTTTTTTTTTTTATACCACCAAGGTGGCAAACAAGCATACGGCCCACCTGATGTTAAGTAGTTACCGTAGCCTATGGACGCTTGCAATACTAGAGGTATCACTCGCGCGTTGCCGACCCTTTAAAAATTTTATAACACCCTTATTTATTTATAACAGATGCAGTGCCACCCAAAGCTTAAAGTTTTTAAGTTTGCGTGGCACTGCACTGCACTTGTCACCCCAAAACGTATTATTAAATCTCTTTCGCCCAGTAATTTCACTTGTTACAGTGCCCTTCATACCTTAACACAGTAATGCTTGCACACTACTGCTTGGAGGTAGAATATCTAGCAATGCGGTGGTATCCAC